>JARFIW010001115.1:1200000-2400000 GCA_036346225.1 Platerodrilus igneus
ACAAATATAAGGCATTAAGTATTTTTCATGGCCTACTATATTTCAGCCATACTATATTGTAATATAAAAATATTTTCTTATAATGAGATACTTTCTTTATTATTCATTATAAGCTTTATCCTCGTGACTATCAGCTATAAATTAAACCTTCCAATTTTCTAACCCTTAATCTGATATCACAAGGTCGAGAATTTCTTCTTTTTCTTGTAAGCCCAAGGTACTGTTGGATGGAGAATGGCTTGAGACAAAGAAAAACTCTTAAGATATAAACGGCTAGTCGAGTGTTAGCTCTGGGTAGATCATGAGCTTGGGTCATGGGTGGATAAAAGACCAAAAATATTTTTAATGAGCGCCACCGTATTTTTCAATACAATAACCAACAAAATTTAACTGTGCCTGTATAAGGGGAATGCGGAAACCTTATCTTAACACCACTAACATAGCCATAAAACCTGAATTTCACTCTTTAGGACACACTTACCAAGACCTCAAACACCAGATGTCATACAGATGTCTCAGCTTTACCTGTGAACAAACAAAAGCACAATATGGACACCATTTGTGTCCTCAAAAACATTTGCCAAAAATAGAATAATAGAATTTAGGCATCTAAAATATACTGAGGGAATTTGTTTTCATTTCACACTCTTTCTATTCCGGGAGGACTTGCAATTTTTGAATGTTAAATAATAAAACGTCTTTCAAAAACAAAAAGGATTCTATTTGGATAAATTTCTGATTATATATGTACAACTGCAATATTTAAGTTTGTATCTTTATAAAATTTTCTCATAATAATTCTAATGAAGTTTTGCATTCAAAAGTAAGAAGATCTCTGAATAGATCTTTTCTATAAAATTTAATTAGATAGACGTATAATTTATAAGTTATTCATAATACATAAACATTTTTTTTTAATCAGCGAAGTACTTCCTTGATCATTACAACAGAGATTAATTATCAAAGTGCAGACTTTGTAAAATGTAATTATTCTAATTTATTTATATTCTATAATAAATACGCGAATTTCATATGTCGATGAAAGTGCCTGTACATGACCTCAAAATCTTTAAACATATTGTAAATTAAAACAAGACAGCATATGGCGTCTAGATAGGAAAACTGAATCTATATATTTTTTTATCTGACATAGGTAGTCATTCAGAACTTTATAAAATACACTATTTGCGTACATGTGCAAACATTCTGACAAGCAAGCAACATATTATTTAATTTACTGATTTCTCAAAAACTATTTTCTCTTTACGTTACTCAAATATTTAATGTTAGATAATTCATAGTAATTTACTGTATTTTCAAAGTTATTAAATGCTAAAGAACACTCACGTGCATCGAAAATGAACTAAACGTGCTGGAACTTGACCTCAGCTGTCGGAAATTTCCATCATAATCTCCTTGTTTAATATTGTTCATCGGTAAGGTTGAAATATAAGGAACACATGTGAAATCGGCTTCCACGTTACTGCATGTTATATTAAATAGAACGAAACCATAAATTCGTGTTTTAAAATAATGCTTTCAGAATTATTTTAATTTATTATCGGAGATATTATTTAAGATATGTCCTTAAGATACTGCACTAAGATGAAAAATATTAGTATAATCTATTGAATTAATATATACCAACTGTCTAAATGATGTCCAAAGGGTGTTCCATCTTCTTAGGCTTGTCGGGATCAACTAAACTGTTCGGAGCGAGGCTTATCGAAAATCATGCTCACGCAACCGCTGTTAGGCTCGACCTGCAGACACCAAGAATTTACCAATCCTCTACTTTTTTCTGACTTTGTTAGAAGCCACGTGTTTACACAGGGCCATCTCGACTTCACCTCCTCTGCAAAGCAGCTTGCCCTTTCGAACGCTGAGAATGAAGTGCCGACTGACAACTTGACAGAGCTTGGCAACGAACTTTAGAGTATAAACGTACAAGAATCTATGCGTTATTATGAATATTATATATTAATTTTTATTGGATGATAATTCACAAATTAAATATTTTAAATTATAGCTGTTTTATTTTTATTTTATTGAACTAAATGTAACTAGGAAAAAAAATACGTTACAATGTCACTTTGGTTTATTAAATGGAACACCCTATATATTTTTTTAAAAATAGTCTACTTGAGTCTGTCTTTCTTGCAATATACCACAACTAATGATTTCTTGTCAAAGTGCGCTAAATAACTTAAATAATAGAATTTCAATAGGAGTCTGTTTCTGTTAACAAATGCCGTTGCGGTATTTCCGTTCTTTATTCATAATTATCTTTCAAATAGTATTTTCTAACATGAACTGTAAAATTTCAGAGGATGTGTGTCCATTAGTTAAGAAAGATAATTATCATCCACCACTTTGTATAAATATTGATAGTAAGCTACATTATAGTAATTTTCGCAAATGTGACAAAAAACGGTATAATTTTAAGAAAGCTGATTATCCAAATCTCTATAATGCTTTAACAGTTGTCGATTGGACTTTTTTAGAAAATTTTACCGATGCTGAAGAGGCATTTAAGGCATTTTATGCCAAACTGTATCAAGTCTTGGATTTATATGTTCCGATTCATCGCAATTTTAAACGTCATTACCCAATATGGTATAATTCTAATATTATCAGTCTCATCAGGGAGAAGCATAAGATGCGAAAAAAATTCAAAATCTACAAAAATTTTAATTGTTTTTTAGAATTTAAAAGACTAAGAGCGCTATCTAAAGCTCACATCCAGACTGCATATACGAATTATATCGTCGAATCAGAAAGTATTATCCAGAAAGACCCAAAAGCTTTTTGGTCTTTTATACAACAGAAACAATGTAGGTCTCATATTCCTGCAGAAGTCACTTACAATGGTCAGAACTATGATACCCCTTGTAACGGGCATTTTTACAGCTTAACCTTGTTACGCCTTTTTCCCAATTCGTAATTACATTTCTGCAACTACTAGTTCTATATTGTATGCAATTTAACTCGCGGGTATTACTTTTAAAAGATGGTTTAATTGAAGATTGGTTTTCATTAATAAATACATTGCAATGAATGAATTTTAAATAGAATTATTCGTAAATTGTTTTCCAACTTAGTGAAAATTACAAACCGCTTGGAATTAATGATAAATTGCTCTTCATATAAATGTTGTTCCTTATGTGGATATACGAGTCTAAATATAAACAGATAAGAAATGTAGTTCTGATTACCTTTGAATGAGGTATGCTTTTGTATGCAACGTGTTGGATTGACAAGAAGTGCGGTGGTAATAACAACGAGTTGTTATGTACAGATGCGGAGTCGGTTTTTGTTCTTGGTTCCGGTATATTAAGTACTTTGAGTGATACGCGTTGCTTTGCTGATTGTGTCTTTAGTTGTTTTTCTTGTAAAATAAAAGGTTTACGGAACATTGACTTAGTGATTACGCGTTGCACGACAAATTGTTTTTGTTGCTTTTCTGTTAGAAATGAAAGTTGTAGAACTTGGAAAACCCGACCGCACGTGGTTGTTTTACGGAAGATTGACTTAGTGATACCGTCGCTTTACTAATTGTGTTTTTTTTGTGGATTTCTCTTGCTATATTTGAACGGTGTGCGAACTAGTTTTCGTGGCCTCCTTTTTCTTATCAGAGTAGTGTATACGTTGGTTTATTCAAACACAGTTTTAAAACTTGAATGTTTCTAAAAATGGTGATACAGTGGTAGCAGGTTCAGTAGAAAAAACAAAGAGGTTGCTTCTTACGAACAGGTATCTCATTCACTTGTAAAGACAGTTGGTACTGTAGTTCCTGAATTTTCTAACCCCAACGAATTTAAAATAGATCTTTGTTTGCGCGAATTTGGTTATGCAAAAGCATTAGCCTTTCCTTTGTTACCATAGGTAGCAAATAAAACGCTTTACGTTACTGTTACTTTAATGCATTACGTCGTGCCTTGAAAGCCCGTGACTCTAAATTTTTATTACTATTTTTCTTTACAATTTGTGTTACAAAATCTTTCAAAATTATTGTCTCAGGAAATAGAATTAACAAGAGATTTATCGATGTTACGTAGTTCCACCAGTATGATAATGTCTGCTGCTAACACCAGTGAAATACGTAGGCGTGATTAGTGTAAAGTGTGAGAAATTCCATCCACACCCTCACAGTCAAGGGTGCAGTGCTTCGTGAGTGCAGGACATCGGGAATCCCACATTCAATTGCAAGGAAGCGTTGCTGAAGGACTGTTTGTAAGTTGAACTATTTCCTACTTGTTTTTACTTTAAATACCTGTCCGTTGCTTTGCCATACCTTTGGCGTTCTGATACCTTTTACCATAGACTTGCATGCTATTTTAAATAAAAGAAGAAAAAAAGACAAATCAATACTACTGGACTACTCATATTAATTGTGTTTACCTATTTATATTTTGTTAAAATTTTATCTGCTTTATGTCTAATTGGTGTGTGAGGAAACGTTTCTGCTACTCCCCAATATTACCTCACTTTGTACTAAAGATTTGTTATATTGCTTTTAACGTTGTTATATTATATAGATTATCCCAACAGTTTTTTTTTATTCTACAAAGTACTGAACAATTTATACTTGATCCGTATGCTATGCTTTTTCTCTGTTTCAGGTTTGCAGGACTAATTTGTTTTTTTTTCAGGTTTACTATTCTAATTTTTCTATTGCAGGTACTGTTACTAATTCCTTACAGCCGCGTACCTTATATGTTGGTCTGCTTTCTACAACCCCCCACTCTCCGATTGAGCCCGGTCCTTTCTTTGTTTTTCTTTGTGTTACGTACGGCCACGAGCCAACGTAGCATAAATTTTGGCCGAACAACGTGGCTGCCCCGATAATAACGTCGCACCCTCAGTCAATTGTTGAAGCCTTTAAAAACTTTTTCAGTGGTGTCTACTCAGCCAAGGTACAAGATCATTCTCTGATTGGTATTAAATCGTTGTCAGATGTTTACTTACATTTATCTCATGTTTCCACCTCTGAGATTGAAAGCTGTATGCGAAAATTAAAAAATAAATCCACTGCTGGTCTTGATCAAATACCTGCATTTCTCGTAAGGGATTGTGCATCTGTACTAGCCTACCCGTTAACCAGCATCATTAACTTATCATTACAAACTTCTACCTTTCCATCTGTTTGGAAGAATTCTGTTATATGTCGTCTTAAAAACTGGTGAATCGAATTGTATTGAGAACTATAGGCCAATTTCAATTCTTTCCAACTGTGCAAAAGTTTACGAAATGGTGTTATACAACAGAATATTTGATGCTGTGGAATCTTGGATTTCACCATATCAACATGGTTTTTTCCGGCAAGGTCTACCATGACTAATCTTTCATGTTTGACACAAACTATTTCTAATAGTCTGGATGCTCAGGGACAAGTAGATGTTTTTTACTCAGACTTTCAGAAAGCCTTTGACAAGATCGATCATTTTATTTTGCTGCATAAATTGGCCCTATTAGGTTTTGATGAATCACTTATTGCATTATTCGCATCATATATGAGTGGTCGTGCTCAATATGTTATATATAACGGATATAAGTCGTCTCCATTTTTAGCAACTTCCGGAGTCCCACAGGGCTCCAATTTGGGGCCACTTGTATTCATAATTTTCATAAACGATATAGTAGATTCATTTTCATGTTATCATCTTCTATACGCTGATGATTTAAAACTTTATATGCATATAACTTCTTTTGATGATTGTCAAACTTTACAATTAGAAATAAATAGTTTACATAAGTGGTGTGTGAAAAACAAACTTAATCTAAATATACATAAATGTAATGTTGTATCCTACACTAGGAAGGTGCAGCCGATTCATTACAATTATCATGTTGGTAATAAAAGGATAACTAGGCAAAAATCAGTAAAAGACTTAGGAGTATTGTTTGATGTCTCACTTTCATTCACAGGTCACATAAATAATGTTGTAAATTCTTCTCTCAAAATATTAGGTTTCATAATAAGAAACTCCAAATCATTTTTGAAACCACAAAGTTTAATTTTGTTGTATCAAGCATTAGTTCGTCCTAAACTTGAATATTGTTGTCTAATATGGTCTCCAATATATAAATATCAAAAGTTATTGTTAGAGTCAGTTCAGCGCAAATTTTTAAAATATTTATTTTTAAATACAGAGAGATATTATCCAGAAAGAGGCTACAGTCAACTTTTACTGCTAAATAAATACAGTTTCCAGTCATTGGAGTCACGTAGAGCAATAATCGCAATTATGATTTTATATAAATTGCTTCATAATAAGATTGATAGCATGGATCTGTTATCTTATTTAGAGTTTCATGTTCCAGGATATAATATCCGTCAACAGCAACTATTTAGCTTACCTATGAATAGAACAAATTTACTACCCAGGTCACCGATTTATGCTATGTGTTCACGATATAATTCAATATGCAGTTATTGCGATATTAATTATGATAGTTTAAAGGACATTGTGCGTACTTCTATCATACATTTATAACTTCCTACGATATATTTATATATTCACATTTATATTTATATATATTAATATGTGTGTATAAGTTAGTTTGTATTGTTGGCCCTATCTTCAATAATTGGGTTTACAACCTGTAGAAGATGTAAATAAATAAATAAATATTTAATGTGTTACGTGCCAATCAAATTAGCCCTTAAACATGTATTAGTTTAATTTTGATGTGCGGAAGTTTCGCGCCACAATTTCAATAGACTAGGCGCGTATTTCCGGTACGTCACAGTGCGTTGCGCCAGATCGCGCGGCGCGAGTGGAGTAGGGAAAAAAGTGGTGGGAAGTTTCCGTTAGACGCTTGAACGTGGCTTTTTCGCCCGAACTATCGAGTGGAGTGGACGCTTTCAGGTATCGTATCGTGCTTATCTTATCTATGTAGATTTCCTTTGCCTAATTGTCTTTGTTTGTTGCCTTATACCTTGTTTCCTTATCCGATCCCTGCATAGGTAGGAGAAATCTGAAGCTACTTAGGGCGAACCGTACTGCACGACCCTGGATGACGAGCCCATGATTGCCTGAGTGCTGGTCCGAACGCTTTGGAAGAGCGTCGGGCGTCTCATCTTTAACTACCTCAACAGGGCCCACGTAGCCTGATGGACTTGGAATAGAAGCCAACTTTAACCCAGAGACATATTCATGTGAGTAATTGCATTAGAATATATTGCCTGAACTTTATATATTTTTCCGATAATTGCGTCGTATTTTGTGCATTGGTGACGTCATTGGCCGTTGGCGCGCCCAAAATCTGTACAAGATTAGCGCTACCAACTACCGGTGGTGTCTAGTAAACCCCGCTTCCGGTGTTGTATTTATCGAACTTTAAAATGTAATTATCTTTTAAATGTAAGAATTTGCCGTCCAACGTGTTGTTTTTAGGTGGTATAATTCCTTTATGCCTATGGAATGTATTAATTAATGTTTTAAATAGCTTTTTCATCTAAAAAAATTTAATAAACGTCATTATCTATGTTCCCTAAGATATCTGTGGATTTTAAATTTCAGGTTGGTATCTTGTAAAATTCCCCAGAGATTTTCCTGAATTGACATGTCAGCTGTTGTAATGAAAACCGTCATTTTGAGGTTATTGTGATATATACCTTTTGTCCTAAAAAATGCTACATTAATCTAATTAATTTCCTGTAACTTTAAATAAAGTGTATAACTAAAATTATCTGAAATAGGTGTTTAGTTGTTCTAAACAGAACTGCCAAGTTTTTAGGATTTATATCTTCACCCTGCTTTTAAATTATACAGGTGAGTGCATCATTTATATATGAATAAATACTAATACATAAACAATTAAGTAATTGCATCCTTTAAACACGGTTTATTACAAAATTATCTATTTATATTAAATTAAAATATAACCTTTGTTTGTTTTTTCAACTTTAGAAGACCGTTTTTGAAACTTGAATACACTGTCTTGTATGTTACATTTTAAAAAGTGCATTAGTGATTTATCTATTTAATTAATAATATCTCAATTACCTTTACAAGAAAACCTTGTGTTTAAAAGCACTTAACGAAATAAATTGCCTTTTTAATATCTTTTTATGAAACGTTAACTATGGGTTCTTGTTGCTTTTCTTAAATAATACATTACCTGCGTGTTTTTATAATTTGGAGTGTCTTTTTGTAGTTTATCAATGATATATCCCTTTATTAAATACTAACCTTGCCCGCATATAGTCTAAACGTGTTCTTTAGTTTTTTTGGTTACTTATCGTGATAAAATTTGAATATTATTCTGTACGAATGCTTTCATAGGCAGTTTTCACCGTTAAAATATCTTTATCGTACTGACTTGAAGTAGCTGTAACGTTTTTACCTTCTGATTTAACTCAGTATTGTATACCTTACATATATATCGTGTCTCAAACATAAATTCAAAATGAATATTTCACATTTAAAATCTCTCGAGTTAATTTACGAGATTGAGTGCAGGAATATTACTCCCGCTCATAACCAGAATGATCGGAGATCACAACTTAGAGCTATTTTAACCCAGGAAATGAAAGGCGTCGCTATCTTAAAGAAAATCGTTTCCGATTGACCTCACAACGTATCTGAAATTAAATTGTCTTTGGATGACATATCTGGTATAATAAATAGAATAGATCCTCGTCCCAGTATATTGAGTTAGGGCGTCTAGTCTCCAGAATAACGCATGTCAAACAGCGTACTGAATTATTGTCCTTATATGACGATGAGCAAGCGACCCAAGCTAAACAAAATTATATTTCTAGGGTATGTGCAGACATTATAGTTATGTCCACTTCTCTTACAGTTCCAACAGGTAAGTGAGTTATTAGTTACGGTAGAAGGAACATTAAGAATAGATACTTTATGGGAAGCTCGAACTTGACAAGCTAAATCGGGTTCTAAAAGACCAGATTGTTTTTCTGGGGGTGGACGGTATTTATCAATTCTTAACTTCATTTCGTAAAGAGAATGACATAGATCTTTAAAGTGCGCTAAAGAAGAGATGTGTTGTAAGGCCAGACGTTCAGAGAAATAAGGGTTTAAATTTCTAAGTAACTGATCGATAATTTCAGATTCTGAAGGTTTTTTATCGAGTCTACTATATAAAGCTTCTAATGAGGTAATGAAAGAGACAACATTTTCGTCAGGTCCTTGGGTTCGATTTCGTATCTCGTTCCAAAAGTCGGTAATATAACCATGAGGTAGGAAGTCTCGTTTTAGGCACGCAACTAACTCCTCCCAGGTAGAAATTTGGTCTCGGATGTTCCTGTACCAGATCAACGCGGAGTCTGAAAACAAGTCACCTGCGGAAACAAATAAATCTTGATCTGTACACTGGCGAGAGATTTTGAAATCATTAATTCGGTCAAGAAATGACGATAAAGGGACTTGCGGTCAAACCCTTGAAAAGTGAGACCCCATTTGTATACAGGTATGGATTTTCCTACTGGTTGAGGTTGAGCAAGTACGAGATTTGAAAATGGTAACGATATATCTACGTCTGCGTTTGGATTGAGTCTTTCAAGCACAATTCTTTCAAGTAATAATATCTCCGACAATAAATTTTGTTTAGCTTGGGTCGCTTGCTCATCGTCATATAAGGACAATAATTCAGTACGCTGTTTGACATGCGTTATTCTGGAGACTAAACGCCCTAACTCAATATCACTGGGACGAGGATCTATTCTATTTATTATACCAGATATGTCATCCAAAGACAATTTAATTTCAGATACGTTGTGAGGCCAATCGGAAACGATTTTCTTTAAGATAGCGACGCCTTTCATTTCCTGGGCTCAAATAGCTCTAGGTTGTGATCTCCGATCATTCTGGTTATGAGCGGGAGTAATATTCCTGCACTCAATCTCGTAAATTAACTCGAGAGATTTTAAATGTGAAATATTCATTTTGAATTTATGTTTGAGACACGGTATATATGTAAGGTATACAATACTGAGTTAAATCAGAAGGTAAAAACGTTACAGCTACTTCAAGTCAGTACGATAAAGATATTTTAACGGTGAAAACTGCCTATGAAAGCATTCGTACAGAATAATATTCAAATTTTATTACGTTAAGTAACCAAAAAAACTAAAGAACACGTTTAGACTATATGCGGGCAAGGTTAGTATTTAATAAAGGGATATATCATTGATAAACTACAAAAAGACACTCCAAATTATAAAAACACGCAGGTAATGTATTATTTAAGAAAAGCAACAAGAACCCATAGTTTGACGTTTCATAAAAAGATATTAAAAAGGCAATTTATTTCGTTAAGTGCTTTTAAACACAAGGTTTTCTTGTAAAGGTAATTGAGATATTATTAATTAAATAGGTAAATCACTAATGCACTTTTTAAAATGTAACATACAAGACAGTGTATTCAAGTTTCAAAAACGGTCTTCTAAAGTTGAAAAAACAAACAAAGGTTATATTTTAATTTAATATAAATAGATAATTTTGTAATAAACCGTGTTTAAAGGATGCAATTACTTAATTGTTTATGTATTAGTATTTATTCATATATAAATGGTGCACTCACCTGTATAATTTAAAAGCAGGGTGACGATATAAATCCTAAAAACTTGGCAGTTCTGTTTAGAACAACTAAACACATATTTCAGATAATTTCAGTTATACACTTTATTTAAAGTTACAGGAAATTAATTAGATTAATGTAGCATTTTTTAAGACAAAAGGTATATATCACAATAACCTCAAAATGACGGTTTCCATTACAACAGCTGACATGTCAATTCAGGAAAATCTCTGGGGAATTTTACAAGATACCAACCTGAAATTTAAAATCCACAGATATCTTAGGGAACATAGATAATGACGTTTATTAAATTTTTTTAGATGAAAAAGCTATTTAAAACATTAATTAATACATTCCATAGGCATAAAGGAATTATACCACCTAAAAACAACACGTTGGACGGCAAATTCTTACATTTAAAAGATAATTACATTTTAAAGTTCGATAAATACAACACCGGAAGCGGGGTTTACTAGACACCACCGGTAGTTGGTAGAGCTAATCTTGTACAGATTTTGGGCGCGCCAACGACCAATGACGTCACCAATGCACAAAATACGACGCAATTATCGGAAAAATATATAAAGTTCAGGCAATATATTCTAATGCAATTACTCACATGAATATGTCTCTGGGTTAAAGTTGGCTTCTATTCCAAGTCCATCAGGCTACGGAGGCCCTGTTGAGGTAGTTAAAGATGAGACGCACGACGCTCTTCCAAAGCGTTCGGACCAGCACTCAGGCAATCATGGGCTCGTCATCCAGGGTCGTGCAGTACGGTTCGCCCTAGGTGGCTTCAGATTTCTCCTACCTATGCAGGGATCGGATAAGGAAACAAGGTATAAGGCAACAAACAAAGACAATTAGGCAAAGGAAATCTACATAGATAAGATAAGCACGATACGATACCTGAAAGCGTCCACTCCACTCGATAGTTCGGGCGAAAAAGCCACGTTCAAGCGTCTAACGGAAACTTCCCACCACTTTTTTCCCTACTCCACTCGCGCCGCGCGATCTGGCGCAACGCACTGTGACGTACCGGAATTACGCGCCTAGTCTTTTGAAATTGTGGCGCGAAACTTCCGCACATCAAAATTAAACTAATACATGTTTAAGGGCCAATTTGATTGGCACGTAACAAATGTTTTTGCAAACTTTATTTCAAGATTGCTTAGATGCTCTAGCTATCAGACGCAACTTATGCTTTCAACACGATGGCGCTTCTGCTTCACCATATATAATGGAATTAATCTTACAACTTATTTAAATAATTAGTTTGGTCAGAACTGGATTGGTAAATAGGTGGACCGATTTTGTGGCCTCTCAGATCACCTAATCTGTCACTTCTCTACTTCTTTGTTTGGGGTTTTTTAAAAGACCAAGTGTATTTTAATTCTACCCCTTTTTGAAATATTGAAGAGTAAATCGTTAAAATAAGTCATGTAGCAAGATGTTTAGAATGTAATGATGGACAATTTGAACATCTACTACGATATTCAGTTTTCTTGTTAGCTATTATTTTTAAATGTCTGTGTAAAAAAGTTTTCAATGTATTAATTTATACAGTAAATAAACAAGTATCACAGTTTCCTATTTGAATTCTATTATTTGAGTTATTTAGTGCACTCTGAATAAAAATCATTGATTGTGGCATATTGTCACAAAGACAATTTCAAGTAGCATATTTTTTCAATAAAAGATACAGGGTGTTCTATTTAAAAAACCAAAGTGACATAGTATTGCTGAACTACAGTTGGCCATGAAAAATACTATTTGTAGAGAAAATTTATTCAAAAAACTATTTTTCTATATCTTGCATATTTCAGTAGGCTGATAGTAACTGGACCACCCTGTATAGCTGTAAACAACCTCACGTTGTAGCACCGCTTAATTAATAATATGACAACAATAGGATAATGTTGTGATACAGATAGAGCAAATTGTAAAATTTAAAATTACTCATTTACTTTTCTTTGTAACTTCTTTTTGCCTGGCTAGCTCAATGGAAATAATGAAATTTACAAAATGAAATCAAACACAGCAACGTTCTAAAAGCATCTATACAGTGAAAGATATTTTCTTTCATACAAAACAATATAGAACATTTCTTTCAAACATAAAAGTGTCCCTAACAAGTACTTAATTATCAAAATGTTGCTCACCTTATCTAGGTTAAAATTTACAGACTTAAATTTCTTCTCTTGTGGATAGTTTATCTGGCTTTGACTCCCATGCTTGTAGGGTATGTTTAGGCCAATAAAATCCTGGACAGATAGTCTATTTAACAAGTCGGAGTGTTTCGAACTCTGATCACAAACTTTCCTAGTAAATACCCTTGTAAAAATATTGCGGTAAATTTCGAATAGCTAATTAGGTGAGAAAAGTGGACTGTATAAAAAATTAAGGCGATAGTTAAACAAACAACAAATAATTAATGTTTTTTTGTCAAATCAAAGCGTTTAGTTTAAAGCACTCACCTTGTTAATTATGCACCCGTGCCGACGAAAAAACGATGTAACAACTACTACTCTTCTTTTTGCGGGTGAAGCGAAGCACATTTTTAACGATAGCGTTTCTGTAGCAAAGCGGTTCATCTCATTTGTTCTATGTGGAACGTGTGTGTAAAAGCGATGCGGCCCGTTCGAACGACGAATCGATTCTCTTTTGCGCTTCGTGGATTTTTCAATCAATACACTGTTTGCACATGCGAAATAACAACGTTCACCACTCACGGCACTTGTTGGCGCGTGCTTCAGTAAACCAAGGAAATTCCACTCTAATAAATTTAAATATACCGCGGCGAATTTAAAATAATCAACATACTCGATGCATCAATAAAATTGGCAGTAAAATTTACAATATAAACGGAACAACCCTTATAAAAAAAATATTATATGATTACGACTTATTCTACCTTAAATTAAATGACAAATACTCATATATCAGTTACAAACAAAAAAATCTGAAAATAATACTTGCAAAAATCCAAAAAGCGCTTATCCAATTCGTAATTATCAGTATTACGTATCTTCTGCTTCTATTTTTAAATTGACGTTCAAAATCGGCTCACAAGATTTTTCGTATTATTTAAATCTTCATTTAGAGACATCAGTTACAAAAATGCATCCTCGGTTTAGTTATTTAATTATTTTAAAATTAGCCCTCTATCTTGAAGGATTTTTTATGTTACTATATATTACAAAATCAAATAACTGCATTTAACAACTTCCATATCGATGCAGGTTACGTTTTAAGAATGACTTCTTTATTCATTGTTCATCGTAATTATTAATTACAGTATGCGAACTGCATACTTTAAAACAATTTCTTCCCAAAGTAACATTTTAGCGATCGAATTCATGATTCATGATTAAAGATACTAAGTTATACCCGAAATGTAGTGATCAATAAATGGATTAGTAATTTATAATTTTTTCGAACGAAATTATCCCAAAAATTAAGATAAAAAAACGTTTATATATATATATATATATCCAGATATATTTATATATATATATATATATATATATATATTGCTGTGATAAGGGGTTGTTTATGGGTGTATTGAGTAGTAAGGGTTGCGTAATAAATGTAAATAGCAATAGCAATCAGAAAACTGCATTTATTTAGCAGGAAAATAAATAATTCGCACATTATGTAAATAGCAAGCATTTAACACCATGTATATGGACCGTAATTAACTTTAATCAAATATTTACGTGTCAGATAAATAAAATTTATACTGTAGTGAAAATAGTGCTGTGTAAGAATTGCATGAAGAATATATGAAAAAGTTTTTGCCGTTTTTGCAGAAAACGGCTTTTAGTACACTTCTAATCCACTGCTAATCGAATTCTGGTACACTTCTAAGACAATCCTAATTCACTTTTAATCTAATTCTAATTCACGACGATAAGTGGAATAATTCTAAATTCATAATACTAAGAAACTAAGTGAAACTAAGTGAAGAGGTGCAAAGCGTATCCAGAGAAATATAGAATAAAGCACGAGGTGAATTTTGGAAACAATGGGTAACCGTACTAAATTACTGGTTTAAACATAAGGAGTACAAAGCAGAGCATTGGTTTTCGATTGAAGATAATAAGCGGGTGTTGATCCACAACACGAAACATCTCATCAGGAGATAACAGATCAGACCTACCTAGTTTTAAGGAATCTTTTCAAATTTAAATTTTAACACTGAATATATTAAATTTCTCACAAGTTTGTAAGGAGTCAACAAGAACATTGAATAAGTTGAAACTTACGTAAAAATCATAAAAGCGTCTAGAACGTTCCAGATTTTTTGTATAAGGTGTCGTTTTTGGTGACTTTATATTAAATTAAAAGGATATAAAATTTGGGATAAACGATCCATATCTATTTATTTATTTATTTATTTATTTATTTACCATCTAACAGATCTAGATCCAATTACAAGACAGCATTATAACTACAAAATAAAACAGTAAGCATAAAAACAGCAAAGACGCACAGTTAACAAATACTAAAATTACACATTGATAAGTACATTCTTTTTTATAGCACGTATAGAGGTGTGGAAAATGTCAATGTTATTTTGGATAGAGGCATAGTTCATATAAATCTGATGAAGTGGAGTAAATTTCAATATGTAGGTACGGGGTACGGGATTATGCAATGTGGAAGGATTGCGAGAAGATAAGCGAGGTACTACTATGAAAGTAATTTGGTTCAGTAGGTCAGGGCAGTGAAAAGTGAAAAGGGTATTATAGAGGAAAATAATATTAATTGATTGAAGGGTGTATTTAAAGGATTACAAAATTTGCGAAGTGTAAATATTATTTTCTTTCATTATATGAATATTGATTGACTTTGTTTTATCAACTCAAACAGGTAACCATAAAGGGATAAATGAAAATTGATCATCGTAACGTTGTGCACTCTGTGTAAATTAAAAAGGGCTAGCCGTAGCATATACTATATATATATATATATATATATATATATATATATATATATATATATATAATTGGAATAATAAAGAATGTTAAATAATTTTTGGGATGAATTTCATTCGGATGGTTTTTTTTAATATTTAAATGAAAATCATTTGTTGATAATCAACGTTTCGGACTATATTTAGACCTTAATCTTGATTCTAAAAGCATAATACATTAATAGCTAGACTAATGGTTGAGTACTTACAAAAACTTGATTTCTTAAAGAACTAAATTGACAAACATTTTCTAATCTTTCTCGGGTCGTGGGAACTCTCGAGCCAGGTTGTACCCAAATCTGATTGTCTTCTTCCTATGTAGCGGGAACGACGGGAACTAGTTATAAGGAACGATAAGGGCAAAAGGACCTACATAACCAAAAAGATACGATAAGATGCCAGATTAACTACACCTTTCTTCACATTTCGGAAGCAAGTTCCAACGCGTCTCCAGGAAATTCCCCATTCCCTTTCGTCCACACGCGTCGGCGCGAATCTCGCGCAACGCGCTATCTGAAATGACGGAAATACGCACACAAGTCTTTTCAAATTTATGGCGCGAAATTGTCACATATTAAAACTTAGTTAAGAATGTCTAGTGCCGATTTCGGCACGTAACCGACCTTTAACTGTTTCCACATACAGGATTCCTCACCTATCCTTCTATAAACTTCCTCATTTGTTACTCTATCTGTTCAACTAATCTTTAACATTCTCCTATAACACCAGGTTTCAAAAGCTTCTATCGTTTTTTCTTATTTACCTCTTTAATTGTCCAAGTCTCACTACCGTATAATAGAACGCTCCATACGTACGATTTTAAGAAACTTTTTCTATTATCTAAACTAATACTATTAGCTATTAGTAAGTCTTTCTTTTTTAAAAACATTTTTCTGGCTTGAGCTATTCTAGCTACTATATCCCTTCTGCTACGTCCGTCCTTTGTAATTATACTACCTAAATAGCAAAAATCATCTACCTCCTCTAACTCGGTATTACCTATTTTTAATTTTCGTTTAGAACTAGGCTGTAACTCACTTGTCATTATCTTCGTCTTTCCTGAGTTAATTCTCATACTATAGTTACTCTGTAGTATGTCATTTAAAATATTTAAAAACTCTTTTAACTCTTTTCTAGACTCTGCTATAATGGCTGTATCATCTGATAAACGTAAGATGTCTATTTTCTGTCCCTGCACACTAATACCTATCTTTTTTTTCTCTCTAGCTACGTTTAAAGCTTTCTCAATACAAACATTAAAAATCAAGAGATAGTATACTGTCCTGCCTAACACCATTTCTAATCTTAGTCTCCTTTTCTATTTCATCAAATCTAATTACTACGCTTTCGTTTTTATATAGACTGTATATAATTTTTCTATCCCTATGAGAGATTCCTATTTTTCGCGAAACCCTGAACGTAACAATCCAAGTAACCCTATCAAATGCTTTTTCTAAATCTACAAACGCGAAATGAGTCTTTTTATTTTTTTGTATCCTTTTCTCGATAATTACTCTAATCATTAGTATCGGTTTTCTAGTCCCTCTGTCTTTACGAAAACCATATTGGTCTTCCCCTAAATAATTCTCAGTCAAAGCTTCTACTCTATTTTTAATTATTATTGTTAGTATTTTGGAAGCGTGGGAAGTTACATTAACCGTTCTAAAATTCTCACACTTATCAGCTCCTGACTTTTTTGGGATTGGGATAATAATATTTTTTTCGAAATCTATTGGGACTTCGTCTGTGTCATATATTACTTTTACTAGTTTATATAATCTGTCTAAAGTTTTCTGACTTGCATATTTTATTAATTCTGCGAGTATATTGTTTATCCCCGGCGCTTTAGTTCAAGATCCCTAACAGCTTTATCAAATTCCTCTCTTAATATTGATAACCCTATTTCTAAATCCTCTTCTTGGCCGTTCCCTAACTCATTCAAATCGTCTCCCTTATATAAATCTTCTAAATAGCTCTTCCATCTATCTGCTACCTCAACATTATTTATTAGAAGCTCATTATTATCATCTTCAATACCATTAAATTGTTTCCTATCTTCACCGAAAAGCTCTTTAACTGCCCTGTAAACCCTGTCTGTCTTACCTACTCTGAAATCATCTTGGATTCTCTTACAATTCTCCTCCATGCATGGATTTCTAGCTTTTCTACACTCGTGTACTATCTTATTTCTAACTCTATTATATTTTTGCTTATTTTCACTATCCAATTCTATGAAGGGTTTAAGCTTTCTTCTATTTTCTATGATATCTAATATCTCTTTTGTTACCCAGGGGTTTTCTCGCTTCTCTTTTTTTCTTCCCTATAGTCTGTGTTGCTGTATCACGTACAACCCTTTTTATTTCTTTCCATCTATTTTCTACCTCCCCTCCTATAGCTATCTCTTTGATCATATTATTTAATACTCGTTTATATTCCTTTTTTACCTCACTATCATAAAGCTTACCTAGATCCCATTCCTCTCTTTTAGCCTTTCTCAATTTTTTGAATTTTAGATTACTCTTCATTTTAACTAAGTTATGATCGCTATCTGTCAGCCCCTGGAGAACTACGACAGTTTTTAACTTGCTTTCTAAATCTTTGTTTAACTAAAATATAATCTATTTGGTATCTAGCCCTATCACCTGGCGCTTTCCAGGTATATCTTCTTCTAACATGTTGTTCGAATAGGGTGTTTACAGTTACTAATATATGTTCATGGCAAACTCAACTAATCTTTCTCCTCTATCATTTCGTATACCATACCCAAATTTTCCTATCATTTTTCCCTCACTACCTTCTCCCACTGACGAATTAAAATCGCCCATAACTATTAAATTCTCATCTCCCTTTACTTTTCTCATATTTATATCCTCGTATACCTTTTCTGCTTTCTCATTCCCGTATTGAGTTGTTGGCATGTAAACCTGTACTAAAACAGTGTCTGTGGGTTTCATACTCAATCTAACCATAATTATTCTATCACTTAATTGTAAGTACTCTTTAATTTTACGTTCTAATCTTTTACTTAACACTATTCCTACCCCTACCTGTCCATTAGTTGAAGAATTATTATTATTATAATTATCTTTCCAAAAGTCATTACTATCTGATCATTTCACCTCACTAATACCTGAAATGTCCAGGTTACCTTTTCTCCAGCATCACTAAAATATCTTAAAAACTGGTAATTGGTAAAAATATACTTTTAAGTTTCGTCAAAGTACTCATAGTATTGTTTTTCTAAACAACCCCAAGCACAATTTCGAAAACTGTTTTATAAAGCAGAAAGCTCCAAAAACTCATCTATATTTGATTACAATATTTATACGGAATTTGCGTTTTAACAAAGTTTATGGGAGCAGAGAAAACAAACTTTTTCTGGAATAAATTTGTAAACAAGAATACATACATTAAAAAGATTTTAAAACATTTATCTGGGACTTGCAGTAAGGTAGTGAATTCGTTTTAATAAACGTATAAAATTTATCAAGTCTATAAAGCCACCCGTGCTTTTCTGTAAGTTGACGCATGCATAGTGACGTCAAAATATAAGAAAACGACGACATTATTATTTCTGACACCTAAGGAAAGCTCTAAAAATTCGGGAGGCAAATATATATGTTTGGATTTTCTAAATATATACAACTCCCTTCACAATTTAAATATTTATGTGATTTTGTGTCAGTCAATGCGTGTAGGTGTAGGAGGTAAAAAGTGTTAAAAACAACCTCTTGTATAAACTAAAGGGCTAAAATCAATAACGTATTTTATAGTTTCAGAGGTCATTCTGACGAATTAAAGTTTACATTACTTATTGCTATCGGTTTGTTTCAGTTTAGTGCAGCGACGCTATTTATAGAGAATATGGGCTATCTTTTTGAATAGTTTATACAATTTTAGTATGTTATACTTGTATAATTAGAATTTAATTGTTATAAATTACTCCACGTTGCGAGATAGGTTTTGGGCCCTTTGGAGCGGCTATTTAAAAAGGCTTTTTCCAAAAATCTCTTCTAACAATTTATTTGAAACAGAAATTACAATATAGGTACGTTATATGCAGTAACGTTTTGAGATCGAAAATATTCTAAGTTGAAATTCACTTTAAATTAACTAAAATTAAGGTGAGTAGCTGAACAACCAACAATGTTGAAGTTGTGAAACTCTAGACTGACTGGCCATCTTGGGCTTCTGGGGATATTTATGCTATCCCTGCCCCTCACATTGCTTATGGGAACTGCAGATCTCATGTCTGCTATTTCTTTATTTAATACAAAGTATTACTTCTTAGTAATTTTAATTCTAACAATAACTTTCTTATAATCTATTGTGACCTGCACCTGCAGTGACATGTTACGTCTAGAATACAAAGTATTCACATCCGTTCCTATGCCTGGTTTATGAACTTCCATTAATCTTTTGTAATATGTCCTTCAATTTATACATTGTAACAATCTAATTTAAGATTTAATAATTCCATTTGATTACATATATATCCTAATTTGGGAGATATGTAACTTGCGTCATAAGTAATATGAAATCAGGTATACATAAAATAAATAATTAACATTATATCATATTAAACAGCTGCATACAGGGTTAGTTAAAAGTATGGGGTCGGCAATTTATTGTCATTAATATTTATTTCAGGAAATTATTTCTATTTACATTTTAGAATCCTTGAAATTTTTTCTTCAATTGTTTTCCGTTACACCTGTTCGCGTAATTTTTTTTAAATGGGAACTTGATACTCTACTACTTGACCGAGCATTTTTTTCTCTTTACAATATTATTTGTGTTTCTTTTTAATTTATTTAATAACATTTTTACAAGAAAACATCAGTTCCGGTATTTAATAAATGTTTGGTACATCTAAGACAAACAACATTATTTGCAGTAAAGCTATCGGTCACAATTTTATCATTAAAAATAAATTAATAACTAAGTAAATTAATGATCCAATCTATTTACAAAACTCTGAAGAGAATTCTCTAAAAATTCACAGGAAATTTTTTGTATCGTCTTGGTAATTCGAATTTTTAAGACGCCGCCGCCGGTTCAAATACTACAGTGTATTTTCTAATTAGTACGTAAAGGAATATAACTTTAAGAAGAATCCAGGCCATTGGGCAGATTGCGCAGAAATGTAGTAACAGTGGCGTAGTTGAGTTATTATAGTGATGTTAGAGGTATGCGTTTCATAAGTATTCCCGCACAAAATAAACAAAACGACGCAATTTATTTCTAAATAGAACTGTTTCCTAGTATAAAATGAAATAACATACAAAGGATAAAAAACAGCTGTTGTAAAATTTATGCCCAAGGTTCCAGGTTCGAAAATGGAAAATGTTAGGCGATCATTTTTCACAAAAATATGCCCTCGTTTGGATGAGAGGTGAAATGTAGATCCCGTTTGTGAGTGTTGTCACACTCGTTAAAAATACCTACCTTGCTTGGAACAGCAAGAGTTAGACAAAATTCCAAATTTTCCAGGTAAAAAAACTCATTTCCTGGACAATGTAGTACCTTCCGGAGAAGCACTGAAAAATTAAACGTAGTAATGTAAATTGCAAAATGTCAAACCAATAGAAAGCAAACACCCGTGATATTTAGGGTGTGTTCTACAACGCAAGTCTAAGCGGACGCAAGGTAATTTCTTATTGGTTGATTATACAAAATTACACGCCACTGACACCTAGTTACGCGCCGTCCCTGCATGTGTATATTTTGACTCGTACTTAATTAATTTTCATATTCCTTACTATATTCACGGTTATTTGCGAATTTTTTATTAACAATTTCGACCGCTTTCTAAATTGAAACGATTGCTTATTCAACACCCTGTAGGTTAGTACGTGTAACTGTATTTTAAATACTGCAAATCTACTTTCTTGTAATATAGCCGTAAAATCTTGTATTTTTCTTAAATATTATAATAAGCTGTTACGTTCAATTTTGGTCTGCTGAATGTTTTCGTTTGTTTTGGGATTCTTTTTAAATATCCCCACGCTTCCGCTTCGATATTTTGTGTAACTAGCGGTTAAATGAGACGCCCTTGATATTGCTTTATAATTAAATAAATCGATATCTCCTGTGAAGCTCATCCTAATACCATTGAGACAAGTACTTTTCCAACACTCTTTATTGTTGGATAAATGCAGCAAATATAATCGGTAATGCACAATTTTTGTTTTCTAAAGAATATGTTCACTTTATTTATAAGTAATAATGCAAATTGGAATAGCGTACATTTTCTACAATTGTATTCGAATTTGCCGGTTTTCGTTATGTATGTATACATGACAACAACTTTGGAAGTGTTCTTTTGACATGTGTTACTCAAACATTTGAATCGCCTATCATCTCGTTTCCTAATTTCACTTTCACTTTTATCCTGCCTTTCACCGTCATGTACTCTGCGTGGTAAATACTATTGCTGCAAGAGCGATGCATGTTTTTTTCATGAGAAATGGATATCCTGGCTGCATCGGTAAGTTTTTTCGCGCTTATTAATACTAGTAAGATTATTTTTTTAGCTCTTCGACGTAGGCCCAATGGTTCTCCTACGTTAGGACAAATTACTTTTTAATGTAGGCCCGATCGTTTTTCGGTGTAGGCCCAACTGCCCCTGTCTGTAGACCGATGTTGTAGTGATGGTCGCAGCGCTAAAGATCTTGTTGCCGTTATGTGACTGCATGTGGGCGCAAGAGTTCAAACGTTTAGCTGATTCACCTCTGTGGATGCAAAGGGCACACGATAAGTATCTCGGCATGTGAAGGTGTGTTGCGATAATTTTTTTTTAATATATATTACTATGTATTTATCGCCCCACGTTGTTGCGGCAAATAAATACTAAATCCCCCCCACCCCGCTGTTGCGTTATGTAAATATAGATGATAACGCCGTACTCGGTGTAATAAACGTTCTACTGAACGCCACCTCTCTGTGTTTTATTTTATTTTTTTTTTATTTTATTATGCCACGCCTAGCCCTTTTTAATTTACACAGAGTGCACAACGTTACGATGATCAATTTTCTTTCACCCCTTTATGATTACCTGTGTGAATTGATAAAACGAAGTCAATCAATATTCATATAATGAAAGGAAATAATATTTACACTTTACAATTTTTGAAATTCTTTAAATACACTCTTCAATCAATTAATACTATATAGATTATTTATCCCAAAATTTATACACTTTTAATTTAATATAAAGTCACCAAAAACAACACCCTCTTACCAAAAAAATGTGGAACGTTCGAGACCTTTTTATGATTTTTTACGTAAGGTTTAACGTACTCAATGTCCTTGTTGACTCTTTATAAATTAGTGAGAAAATTAATATATTCAATGTTAAAATTTAAGTTAGAAAAGATTCCTTAAAACTCTGCGTATTGGGTTTATAACTTGTTGAACACTCCTCAACGTAGTTTAATTACATGTACGATTATTTCTCTGCTGAATACGTGTTCTATTGTTGAAAGATATGCTTACTGGCATTGATTAAAGTTAATTACGGTCTATATACAGGGTGTTAAATGCTTGCTATTTACTTAATGTGCGAATTACTTATTTTCCTGCTAAATAAATGCAGTGTTCTTATTCCCATTACTATTTACAGTTACTACACGACCCTTACTACTCAATACACTAAACAACCCTTATCACAGCAATATATATATATATAATGCTGTGATAAGGGTTGTCTAGGGGTGATTGAGTAGTAAGGGTCGTAGTAACTGTAAAAGCAATGGAATCCGAAACTGCATTTATTTAGCAGGAAAATAAATAATTGGCACATTATGTAAATAGCAAGCATTTAACACCCTGTATATGGACCGTAATTAACTTTAATCAATGCCAGTAAGCATATCTTCCAATAATAGAACGCGTATTCAGCAGAGAAATAATCATACATGTAATTAAACTACGTTGAGGAGTGTTCAACAAGTTATAAAATAAATACGCAGAAGATAAGATAGAACCTAGTAAATCTTCGTGTATTTACGCTGGAACAATAAGCGCTTTTATAAGAAAATCCACTTTCAAATATGGGTTTAAATAAATACATAAACGAAAATAGCACTCGTGTTACATCATTTATTTTTGTACAATTCTCCAAAAGCTTTATCTACACAAAACAACAGGCATAAGCTAAAAGTCCAGCAACGATAACAATAGTAAATAACAGCATGATACGAAAATCCAAAATAGTTTCATCAGAAATCAGCTTGAAAATATACTAGGAATGTCCAGGACAAATATGGTTGGTCGCAACAATCTGTAAGGCTGGTTGGAAAACCAATCCAAATGTAGTGGGCAAAAGCTATATAACGCCCAGAGGTGATAAGAAACAGTCAGTTTCAATTTGAAGCACGTCGAAGCCACAATACTCTTAATCAAATATTTACGCGTCAGATAAATAAAATTTACATTATAGTGAAAATAGTGTTGTATAACAATTGCGTGAAGAATATATGAAAAAGTTTTTGCCGTTTTTGCAGAAAAAGTGAGTAGAAATTGGTTAATTAATTTAAATTAAATATTTATAATGATATAGGGCTTCTGATCCACTTCTAATACGCTGCTAATTTATGATCCGAAGTCTGGTATTCTAATCTACTGCTAATCGAATTCTGGTACACTTCTAAGAAAAATTCTAAATTCATAATACTAAGAAACCTACGAATTCCAAGTGATATTTAGAGGAAGAGGTCCAAAGCGTATCCAGAGAAATATAAAATAAAGCACGAGGTGAATTTTGGAAACAAAGGGGTAACCGCACTGAATTATTGGTTCAAACATAAGGAGTACAAAACAGAGCATTGGTTTTCGATTGAAGATAATGAGGGGATGTTGATCCACAACACGAAACAACTCATCAGGACATCACAGGTCAGACCTATCTAGTTTTAAGGAATCCTTTCAAATTTAAATTTTAACACTGAATATATTAAATTTCTCACAAGTTTGTAAGGAGTCAACAAGAACATTGAATACGTTAAAACTTACGTAAAAATTATAATAGCGTCTAGAACGTTCCAGATTTTTTTGTAAAGGTGTCGTTTTTGGTGACTTTATATTAAATTAAAGGTAATAATAATAATATTTATTTAAAGTAGGTAATCCTAATATTACAATACATTAGAATATAAAATAAAAGAACATGCTTTCTTAATTTAAGTAAATATAAATAAAAATACAATAAAAAAAAACAATAAAAAGTGTGAAAATTATAATTACTCCTACCAAGTTTAGATCATTTGGTTTAATTTATAAAGTACTTACATTTTAGTCAGGTTTTAGTTTTTTCATTAATTCCCGTTTAAAAGATGTCAGTGTATTACAGTCTCGAATATCTTTTGGTAAAGTATTATATTTAATCAGACCTTTGAAGAATATTGAATTCATGGTTTTTTTCAATTTGGTCTTTGCAACATATAAATTGCCTTGTGACCTAGTTTCGTGGTTGTGTATTTGATGGGCATAAATAATAAACTCATCAAAATAACTTGGCATTAGTCCATTAATAATTTTAAAAATAAATATCTTTGTTAAATATTCAATTTTTTCAGTAACCGATAACCATTCTAGGGTGCTTAACATTTTTTGAATGTTAGTCCTTTTGCTACATTCCAGTATGATTCTTAAACCTCTGTTCTGTAGTTTTTGAAGAGTACTTAATTTATTTTGGTCAAATAAATATAGTATTGTTGCGCAGTAGTCAAAATGTGGTTGAATGATTGTTTTGTAGATTGTAATTTTAGTTCTTAAAGACAATTTAGGTGCTAATCTTGAGAAGAAATATAGTTTTTTTGTAATTTTATTTTTAACATAATCAAAGTGATTTTTAAATGTTAAAGTACTATCTATCCAACATAATACCTAAATACTTAGTTTGTTCAACAATTTGTAATATTTCATCCCCAATCTTCAATGTAATAGCATTTCTATCTAGTTTATTTAATTTATTAGTATTTCCAACAACCATTGCCACAGTTTTGCTTGTATTAAGTTTCAACTTGTTTATTTGAAAGTATCTATAAATTTTAACCAAGCTATTATTCATTTTATTTGTTGCTGTTTGTATATCAGACTCTTTGATTACAAGTAGGGTATCATCAGCATATAGATTAACAAATTCGCATTCGTGGTCAGTACTCTGAAAATCATTTAAATGCAAAATAAATAACAACGGTCCTATAACACTTCCTTGAGGGACACCATTTCTTACTAGCACTGAACTAGATATTGAATTTCCTACTTTCGTTTTTTGTCTTCTATTTGACAAGTAGTCATTCAACCATTTTATCACTGTTCCACCAATGCCGTAGTGTTGTAACTTAGTCAATAATAATTGTCTGTTTATTGTCTCAAATGCTCTTAAGGTCTAAGAAAACAGCAAGTATATACTCATCTTGATCAATGTACTGCTTCCACTTACTAAAAGTTAACTGAATAGCAGTTTCACAAGAGTGCTTAGATCTAAAACCTGATTGATTACAATCTGGTTACTGTCCACTTAGTTTATTAATTGGTTATATACAGCAATTTCTAATATTTTTTCAACACAAGGAAGTGTGTTTATTGGCCTGTATTCGCTTGCTAATGTGGCGTTTTGAACTTTAGGAATAGGAATTACTGTACTACATTTTAGCTTGCTTAGAAAACTGCCAGTTCTTAAGGAGAAGTTGACCAGATGAAGAAGAACATGCCCAATTGTATCAAAGGTTGCCTTAATTACTTTTGTGTTTACTGTATCTGACCAGTTACACTTGTTGGGTAGATTATGCACAATTTTTTTTTATATCATATAAGGCTAAAAATTTAAATTCAGTAAATTTGACATCGTGGCTACGTAATGGGTTTAGTCGATATAGATTATTAGTGTCTGGGATACTCCTTACAATATCTTCAATTCTGTTCACAAAGTAGTCATTTAAATGTTCAGCTATATCCTTTTGTTCTCTCGTAATGATTTTATGGTGATTCTTTTCAAATTGTACTCTTTGTATGTCACAATTATTTTCTTTATTACTAACCAACATTTTTAATATTTTCCACAATTTAGTGCTATCTCTTCTGTTATTGTCAATTTGTTTTTCATAAAATTCTTTTTCTTTCCTCTTCAATAAATTAACAAATTGATTTCTACAAGTTTTATAATCTTTCCAGTTTACAGCACATTTATTGATTTTGAATTTTTTATAAGCAAAGTCCCTTTCTTTAGCTTTGGCATGCACTTCATTGTCATACCACTTTAAACAGTTATGTGATTGAAATTTGATTTGAGTAGGAGCTTCATGGTCTAACGCATGTGTAATTTTATTTAGTATATCATTCAGAATTATATCAACATTTGTGTTGTCAAATTTCCACGTACATTTTAAGTCTTAGGTTTATTCGGTGAATGGCTGCATCGTTTAGGTTTCTGAATTGACTTATTTGGTTATTACTATTATAATGTTTATTTTCTTTAGTAATTGCTACTGATATAATATTGTGATCAGTTATTATTGGTGTCGGATGTACAATAGCCCTGACTTGTTTAGCATTAGTTAAGATATAGTCAATTAATGTTGAACTATTTTGTACAATTCTAGTAGGCTCTGTAATTAATTGCTGTATACCATTTACTCTAATGAAATTACTTAACTTTTTTACATAGTAATTATCCTTATTTTCATAATTTTAATTGAAATCTCCCGCTATAATAGATCGTAGGTTCGTATTAAATAGGTTTTCACTTCATTCTTCAAAGTTATTCAGAAACACTGCATCACTTGCACTTGGGGAGTGGTATAACACTCCTATAATCCATAGTGACCCAAATAATAGCACTTTCACAGCTTTACACCAATAATTTGGCTCCAATACATATTCTTTGTATGTTTTAAAATCAATGTCCTTACGAATATAAATTAACACCTCCCCAGTATGCCTGCTAATAGAGTCACATCTTACTAAGATATAATTATCAATTGCAATTTCTTTGTCTTCCACATTATTAGTTACTCTAGTTTCCGATAACAACACTATCATAGGATTATAACACATCACATCAGCCATTAATTGATACTTATTAGACATGGTACTTTGAACATTTAAATAGATTATGTGAGAATTGAGTATTAATGACGAATTGCCATTTAGTTTTTTGAATTTCTATCTTTATTTACAATTGTTGGTTTGTTCTTAATATATTTCATTGTTTTTGAGGTATTTCCATTTTCAGTCATTTCTTTAAGTTTCTTTTTAACATCCAAATAATATTGCCGTTGTTTCGGTGTTTGATCTCCAAATATCCGAACATTTTGATTTGGTAATTTTGTTCTATTTCTTAAAATAGACATTGCTTCATCCCGAGATCCCGTTAAAACCTTAAGTGACCGATTTTTGTTTTCCATGCGCTTACCCAGTCTAAAGGTTTTAACATTATCTAAATCAATATCAAAATTCCCAAGTAATTTACCAACCGTGGTTTTATCTTCTGCGTTTCTTTCAGTGTATGAATTACCATTTGATTCTTGAACATTCAGTATTATAATATTTCGTGATCTATTTTGCCTATCAATCATTTCTGCTATTGTCTCTTCGCAACCTATTGCACTTTTTTGTTTTTCAAGATCTTCATTTTTCTTCTGTAAATCTTCTATTTTTTGTTCAAGAATACTTAATTTATTTAAGAATTCTGGAATTCTAAATAAACTCTTCTCGCATCCATCACATAGAAATATTAGTTTGCGCTTACTAAGCTTCAGACATCTAATTTCTGTCTCAGTTAACTGAGCACAGTCTTTACACAAATGATTACTGCAGTGATCGCAATCAAATAAGTTATCTGATTACAGTTTTGCATCTTAAACAATAAATCTACTGTAATCAGAAAAAGAAATTATTTAAAATACAGTCCTGGTATATTTATTTTAATTATCCACACAGCTGGTGAGATAACAAACAATCACTAATTGCATTTAAGATAACTTAATCACTGTTGATACCAAGTAAATGTCTTTGTTTTATTACACAAAATGCTTCAAATTTGTAATTTTTGGTTGTTTAAGAATTCAATACTGAGTTAATTGTATGTCCAATGTCACCACCTTATTGAAAATCAAATTATACTCTAAACTGCCTTGAACATTGTTATACATTTGTTTTATACACTGTGTAAAAATAATAAAATATAACAGAGTACTTTAAAACATGTTCACTCTTCAACAATCATGGGATAAAGGATCCATATAATATTAATTGATTGAAGGGTGTATTAAAAAGATTACAAAAATTGTGAAGTGTAAATATTATTTCCTTTCATTATATGAACATTGATTGACTTCGTTTTATCAATTCAAACAGGTAATCATAAAGGGGTAAATGAAAATTGATCATCGTAACGTTGTGCACTCTGTGTAAATTAAAAAGGGCTAGCCGTGGCATAACAAAATTAGAAGATTAAAGAAAAACACAGAGCGGTGGCGTTCATCTGGACGTTTATCACATTGACATACGCCGTTGTCATATCAATTTTTAAATGGCTACCCAAGCCTGGGGCTCGAATTAAATCAAATAAATTTGACAATCCGACCGTGGGACTTAAACATAACAAAATAAAATTATTAAATTAAACTGGGGCTATAATTAGAGTTTTAATTTGAGAAAAATCACCGAAACTAAAAATTCAGAGAAATTTTACATTAATTAAATTTATTTTAGTATTTAAGAGTTAGTGTAAATATAATTCTTCAGAAGTAGAAAGAGGATCCCAAGAGAGCATAATCCAGGAAAGGAGTTCTAGCGAGGAACGGCAGACCTCACAAGAAGCAAAGATGATGGAGATTTTGATGGCACTGAACAGTAAAATGGACAAAAATGAAGAGGCCATGAAAAACATTACTACAAAAATGGACGAAAATAGTGAAAAATTAGGCAAGAAAATCAAAATTCTGAGCGATGGATTAAGGGAAACCAACCAAACAATTGCGGAAATGAGAGCACAAATGCAAGAGAAAATTGTGAGGATTACGGACGAAATCGATTGTGTATGGGATCAGGTTGGAACGGTGAAAGCCAAACAAGAAAAGTATGAAAGTGAGACAAACGACAAACTCGCGAATTTAGATACTAAAATACGGAACGTTGAAGAAAATTGTGAAACAATTCAGAACGATAAATCGGGAAATAGGTAATTTAAAACTAATTTAGAAAATTTTGATGTTAGGGAACCCATTAGGCTAATTCAACCGAATCTTTTAATTGACCAATACACAAAATTTTACGGGGACGGTAAATTAAATCCAAAAATCTTTCTGAAAAATATTAAAATGTTAGTACAGGGCTCAACAGACGAACAATATAAATTAAACTTAGTAAAATCAATGCTGAAAGGGGGAGCAGAAATGTGGTACAACTTAGTTGAAAGCGAAATAAAAACATTTCAACAGTTAGAACAAAAATTTTTACGACACTTTTGGGGGAATAATCAACAAGACAAAGTAAGGAATGACCTGAGCATGGGAAAATATAATTCAGATAAAGGAATGACCCGGGAATTATATACTATAGAAAGTTTAGCGTAGCAAAACAATTAAATCCTCCTTTACCGGATAAACAAATCATAAAATATTTGGCAGGGCATTTCAACGCAGAAGTTTAATGACTCTTTATAAATGGGATTTTGGGGTAATTCCCCATCACTGGTTCAACGTTATATATTATTGGTTCATACGAGTATTAATTAGCCACCAAATTATTGATGACTTCTTTTTTGACAAATATTGAGAACATGAATACATAGCACACTATAGGGTCTACAAAACATTAATTAATTAAGGGTCTAGATTTTTAGTTCTTAGTTAAACCCTAAGACGTATTTACAACAATGACAATGGCCACACGTTGACGTGCTACTGAAAGAGTAATATGATAACGCCTTGCTTTGATGCACTCCTAAATTATTGCTATGCCAACGGCTGGCGATGGACGTCACTAAAAGAGTGACTGTGACACAGGTACGGGTAATTGTAAAATTTGAAATTGTTGACTTACCTTCCTTTCTACTTTACTTTACCTGGCTAGCTTAAGGGAAATGCTGGAGTTTACAAGATGAAATCACACACAACAGTATCAAAAAAACATCTATACAGCCTAAAATATTTTCTCTCGTACGAAAGCATATAGAACATTTACAGCATAGTTTCTTTCAAACATCAAATTATTTCTAACAAATACTTATTTATCAAAGTGTTGTTCACCTTATCTAGTTTTAAATTTTACAGAACTCAAATTTCTCCTTTTTGGATAGTTTACCTGTTTACCCACGCTTGTAAGGTTTGTTTAGCCAAAAAAATCCTTGACAGATAATTTATTAAAAAAAAATCAGTGTTTCGAACTCTGATCACTAACTCTGGTAAATATACTTACAAACAAACATATTACATAATTAAGAATTATTTTACCTTAAATTCAAATGGCAAATACCCAAATATCAGTAACAAACAATATTTTAAAAAGTAATACTTGCAAAAATCCACAAAGCGCTTCTCCAATTCTTAATTAATAGTATTACATACCCTCCGCTTCTTGATTTTATTTTAAATTGGAGTTTAATCCCAGTTTACAAAATCATGCAAATTCGCTTAAATCTTCCTTCCAATAGTAACGAGTAATTTTGCCTGGCATTGGGAAAGTAATTCGAGCATAGAAGAACGAAAATTTATGTAAAAATTGTTGGGTATTTTGCAAAAAGAAAGTAAGTAGGTAATCGGTCATTTATGTATTTTCATTCTTCCTTCCAATTATTTAGTTAAATTTTTAAAGTAGCTTTTTGTATCTCGAAGAATTTTCCCATCTTCATTGTATATTACAAATTCAAATAACTGCCTTTAACAACTTTCATATTTATATGCAGGTTACCTCTAAATTGTAATTATTAAATTACGGTATGCATACTGCATACTTTCAAATAATATCTTCGAAATTCTTTACATATTGCTTGTTCGACGCGAATTTATCAATTGATTATGTCGTTTGCTTCTGTTTATATATAAAAATTATCTCTTCTCTAGAATGTATGAGTGTTTACGTGATTCGATTCCAAAGACTACACGCCTATCTGACGCAAGTTTTTGGGAGCTCCTCATAAGAGTCGACTCGCGTGCTTAGTGACGTGCGCTGTCCGTTTTTCTCTAACACCTAAGGTTAATTGTCCGCGATCTCCCTCACTAGGCTATTAAACGCGTTCTTATCGACATTTTTATCACATTTTATGGGTTTCTAATGTTCCTTAGAATAAACGTTTTGTTTATTAATGAGTTTATACCTATTTCTTATTAACTGACGTGTTTCTCCGAAAATTCCTTCTTAATCTTGTATATTCCAGAGAATTCTTTATTTAAATTTGAATAGAAGTCAATTTGCTTAATTAATTTAAAGTTTTATTTGTTTTATCAACGTGTTTTGCACATTTAGAAAGACCCACATCTTCATAATTGTAATAAAAGATTGGTTTTCACAGCAAAACGTGTTTTACACATTTATTAAGATTAAAGCCTTATTTTTTAACAACATTGACATAGTTTCGTTTTACGTAAATGCGTAAAGCTAGCACCATTTTATGCTATTTACAACAAATGAAGAGTATTTTTATATGCATCAGAAATGTATTGATAATTAATAAGTGAAAATAAATGGCTTTGTATTTACGCTTGAAAATGATTTATTTTCATAAGGTGTAAACTTCACATTTAATGCGTTTTAACATTTTTACATATATGGCTTCCACGGCTGTACTTGTAATATAAAATTGGGCGTTTTAAATCCACGAAATTATTTATTTTATGCACGTAAAGTGCATTTTTATTACAAACGAATGCCTTTGTATTTATCTTAAAGTGATTATTTGCAATCCCAAAATTGTGTTTTCGCTATAGTACATTAATGGATATGTATTTACAATACGCTTATTATACAACAGTGTATATTTATATGCACGGACTTGCGTTTTCGCTTGGCAAAAAGCAAGCTTGTGTTATACAGGGTGTAACTATCAATTTTCGGAAATTTTTATATCTTGGTGAGTTTTATTTGTAGTGTTTGGGTTTCAGTGACCTCTCGTGACTCTTTATCACGTCAATATATATATATATATATATATATATTGCCGTGATAAAGAGGTCACGAGAGGTCATGGAAACCCAAATCCTATAAATAAAGTCCACCCAAATAGAAGAAAACAGGAAAAATTAAAATTTCAAAAAATTTAATTACTCCTCCCTGTATAAAATAAGCGTATTGCATGTACAGTCATTAAAGTCATCCGCTTTATTACAAAACATTTCCGGTGTGTGTAAATAATGTTCTAAGAAATAAATACAAAGTCATTTAAATGCAAAGCAAAACACACTTCCCATGTATTTAAAAGCCCCAGTTTTAAATCAATAATACACCTTTGTTCACAAATAATCATTAAGATATAAATACACAAGCCATTTAATCCGCGTAAGAACAATATCAATTTATTGTCCCTCATTAATTAAAATTATCCTGCACATGTACCTTTTTAAACAAGTTTTATAAACAATAAAACACAGAAATTTCAAGTTTATTACCTGGAGACACCTTCACTTCTCGTCACCGCTAGAGATGGAGGAACTCCTCGTCGTTGTGTCCATTTACTACGCTGAGGCCAGGATCCCTAGATCCCCACCATCCAATATCTCCGCTACCGCAACTGTACTTCTCCCAAGATATTAGCTTCGTCTCAACAGTAACATTCCATACCAGATATTTCACGCATACAAATTGCTTTCAGTTCTGCTTACCCCAAATATCATCCATCCATTTAATAACTTTTGTCGTAGTACCGGCACCTTTTATTTAAATAAGCACCAACTCGTGCAATCACTTTTATAACTAGCGGTCCGCTACTACTGCTTTTATAATTTCTAATAGGATGTTAAATGCAACTTTACTGAACACAATAATTGCTAACCGAAAGCTTTTACTATTATAGGTTGAAGGTCTAACCCCGTATTCAGATCTCAATGGAACGAAAAGAAGAGGGCTTTAATATATTCTAAAACCTTTATCCCTTATATAATCTTCACATTCCAATTTAAATATAGAAAAATACCTCAATACCCGTTCGTTTCCACTATATAAATTACTTAATTCGGCGCGTAATTAATTTGCTCCTATTTCTATATATACGGTTGCTAAAATTTTATTGTCTATACCTATTTACTCTCTAAATCCACAACATAATCCTCCTATTTCAATTCAGAAAAAACTCACCACGTTTTCTTGAATTTAAATATGAACTAAATCCTACTACCTAATCTTACATGATATTTCTAAACACCTATCTACTCACCTAACTCTACCTATGCCTATCTATCCAACTTATTACTCATTATTTACCTATTTTTACCTATCTCTAATTATTTCTATCTATCTACACCTATCTTTATTTATAACTAACTATTCACACCTATCACTACTTGTAAACTAACTATTTCTATCTATCTTTAACTCTTTACCCTATATTTTTATTTATTTCCCTTTTACCCTTTTGTCGAACACTGACTCTTTAAGTACCTCACTTCTATTCATCTGTATTTATCTGCAATTCATAGAAATTCCTTCGACTTATGTACAACTGTTTTATATTTAACATTACCTATTACTATTACTATCTATTTATTATACTAACTATACACTTATCTCTATATCTACTTCTAACTATCTTCCCTTATTTATCCTATTCCTAATTCTACTTTTCTATATACATCTATCTCTATCCCTATCTATTTAAATTCTATTCTAACTCTTCACCTATCCCTATATTTTTACTTATTAAGTGTCATTTCTTTATTTAAATCTGACTCTTTTCTGGATTCTCAATGTCTTTTTTCTAACAATCTTAATAAACTTCATCCCTATCTTTCCTTCTTCTATCTCTATACTTATCCTCCTTATTACTTCACATAAAATAAAATCATCCCTATTATCCTGACTTTTCAATATTTCTTACTCTGTCTCTATACTTGTCTGTTTCTCATTTACTACTATTCCCTTTTCTGCGGACAAACCAAACGATACTGCCATAACATTTTCATCTTTTCCCACTATAGAAAATTCTCCATCTTTACTAGACTTTATGTACAATATTCACCACGTAAAAATCTCCTAAATCCAACTTATCAAAATTATCTTTGCCACTTATCTCACTTATGCCTACCTTTAACTCTTGTGTGTAACATAATGCTGTTTTCACCTCTACTACTATTAATTCAGACTCTTTATTCACTAACAATGCTGCGCTTGACTCTACTTATACTAGTTCAGACTCTTAATTCACTACCATTTGTACCTCTTCTAACTTTTCCTCAGTATATTCACCTGTGTCGATCTCTTTCACCCCTTCCTCATCTACCTCTATAATATTAATACATAACCCCATGTCATCCTCTGTGACCTCATAACTTGCCTTCCAGGGCAATATCCTATCCCCAATCCTAACTACTTTCCTCTTCATATCTATTACTACTCCTAACTTCACCATACAATCGACCCCTAATATCCCTTTAAACTTCAACCCAGGTACAATTATAAATTCCTGCTCACAGCTTACTAAACTTAACTATATTTTTAAAATAACTACACTATTCACAACAGCAAATAGCTTTTTATTCGGCGCAACCAGGTGACTTTTTTTTTATTGGCATTATTCTGTCACACACTTTTTCTCTAATTTCATTGACGAATTCCTCCGATACTAAACTCGCCTCACCTCCTGAATCCAACAACGATCCTAAATTTTTCTCAAAAATGTTAACATCAATTATAGGCAAACAAAAATTTTCTTTTATTTCTGACTCAACTCTTTCTCAATTTTTAAAAATTCCTTTGGATGTTCGTATTTGTACACAGTGATGTCTAGTGGTTTGTCTTCGTCTAAAAATCCTGTCCAGGTCTGGTCTCCTTACTCGGTCCTGGTCTTGCTACCACTTCAGCATATGTCCGCGGCGTTTCTGCTCTGTTCGTGTTGTAACTTTCCCTATTGTTGGTCGTCGGTGTCCCCTTTATGTCTGGCGAACTGTTCTGTCTGTTTACCCCCGGTATTGGTGCAGGTCCCAATCCTACACTGTTACTCCTAAAAGTTCGTCTAGGTTTCCAGTTCTGTCTATTGTATTGAAAATTAGTCACCCGTCTTGTATAGCTGTCCCTTCTGTTGTGAAACCTAACCGTGTTTACCTGTCGTTCCCTTGGTTCCCGAGGTCGTCCACTGCTTACGTCGTCATACCTCTGCAGGTACTCTAAAAACATTTCCCTATCTACAATATTCTGCAACGCCACATGTTGCCGAAGCTCAACCTCAAAATGTCGTGAAAGATATTTTATAATTTGTCGGTCAGTCAATGGTGGATTCAATTGCTTAGCTATGCGTATACTTTTGTATAGAATATTGCTCCCTACTTCCTGCAAATTCCCCTTTAAATTTTCCAGTTATCAAGTCGTCCCGTACTTGGTCCTGTCAGTGGTCGTTCCAGTAGTGTTTCAAAAACCTGTCCTCAAAGTCATTGTATGTCTTAATTTCCTGTCCTATCAGGTTATACCAGTTTTCAGCATGGTCTTTCAGTAACGCTTTTACAATGTTGAGATTTGCCTGTTCATCAAACAAATTACATACTAAGCCTCTAGTATTATTAATAAAAATCTGAGGGTTCACCCTACTATCCCCATAAAATTTCATCTGTTGGTCCAGTGACATATTCCCTGTTACAAATCTGAGACCATCCCCCATTAAAGTCGATACATTTTGTTTAATTCCGCTCACTTCTCTCTCTACTCTACCTAACTGATCCCTACATGAGTCTGTCACCTTAGTCATCTTAACATTAATCTCGTCTTCACAGAAGATCCTAACCTCCATCCTTAATTGTCCCATTTCCTGACTCAAACCTCTTATATCGCGTTCATTTTTATCAACCCTATTTTCTACTTTCCCCATTTTTATCGTCAAGCTATTTTTAAATTCATTAAATTCTTGGGTAGATCTGTCTATCTTTTTACTTAAAGTTTCTGTCATCCGTTCCACTCTATTTTTTGCTTCTTCACCCATTTTCCTAATCTCCTCAAACTTCCTGTTCGATTCAGCACTTATCTGTTCAAATTTTCTGTTTGATTCTTCACCCATTTCTCTAATCTCCTCAAATTTCCGGTTTGATTCTGCATTCATCCTCTCTAACATTCTTAAAATTAGTTCATTACCTTGGTCCTTCGATTATGTTTTTGATTGATCCCTACTTCCTCCTGCTTCCTCCGTTTTTCCTGATTTCTGAAATAAGGCACTATCGTCACTTCCAATTTCCACTCCTTGGCTTCTTAACTACTCTTTTCTCTGCATACGTTTCAATCACTTCCTCACACACTCAAAAATATTCAGCAATTTATACTAAACACACACACGCTCTCTCTCTCTCTCTCTCAGCTCGCCAGTTCTGGAATAAAATTCTCAAATTCTATCAGGGAATCAAGCCCTCACGTTCAGGTCGCCATAAAATTGCTGTGTTCTCTGGCACCCTCTATGGAACACTCGAGCCTTTTCTAAAACCCATTCAAGCCCCACGAATTGGGCGTCATAAAATTGCCGTGTAACCTCTTTTAAATTTTCGTGCCCACTCCTGGGCCAACATAAAATTTTCAAAAAAAAAATTTATAAAAAAATTTTTTACCTTTTTATTTGGACACCTTCGAATTTCTCTGCTCACCCTGGCTAGCTCAAGAATCGGCCTCTTCTTGAATACCTATCTTTACGCACATACCGCTCTCACACTCACACACCATCAAATGAAATTACTAAATAATACAACAACCATACAACCTTTTATTTACACATATTAACAGATAAAATATTTACACATGAGTACAAACGGTTTGGTACAATGATTACCAGCTCAATTATCAAATGCTTTAAAGTCCTTGATTTTTTAAAAATTATTTAAAACAAATTCGAGTAGATATGAGTAGTTGAGACCCACATGTAACAATAATTTGATTTCATACTGGTCTATTGTGAGCTCATTATAACCCAGTTTTGTAAATGCTTTTTAAACCTTGCATTATTGAAAACAATTTTACAGACCCGTTTACTCCTTACAACCACTATTTATAACCTGAATAAATCTTTATATATCATCAATTAACCCTTTTTCAATACTCAAAATTATTAAATTGTCCTGCACATGTACCTTTTTAAACAATTTTAAAAACAATAAATACGCCACCAATAAGTCAAACACACAAACACAGAAATTTCAAGTTTATTACCTGGAGACACCTTCACTTCTCGTCATCGCTGGAGATGGTTACCAGAAACTCCTCGTCGTTGTGTCCATCTACTACGCTGAGGCCAGGATCCCTAGATCCCCACCATCCAATATCTCCGCTACCGCAACTGTACTTCTCCCAAGATATTAGCTTCGTCTCAACAGTAACATTCCATACCAGATATTTCACGCATACAAATTGCTTTCAGTTCTGCTTACCCCAAATATCATCCATCCATTTAATAACTTTTGTCGTAGTACCGGCACCTTTTATTTAAATAAGCACCAACTCGTGCAATCACTTTTATAAATAGCGGTCCGCTACTACAGCTTTTATAATTTCTAATAGGATGTTAAATGCAACTTTACTGAACACAATAATTGCTAACCGAAAGCTTTTACTATTATAGGTTGAAGATCTAACCCCGTATTCAGATCTCAATGGAACGAAAAGAAGAGACCTTTAATATATTGTAAAACCTTTGTCCCTTATATAATCTTCACATTCCCATTTAAATAAAGAAAAATACCTTAACACCCGTTCGTTTCCACTATATAAATTACTTAATTCGGCGCGTAATTAATTTGCTTCTATTTCTATATACACGGTTGCTAAAATTTTATTGTCTATACCTATTTAACCTCTAAATCCACAACAATATATAGAGAAGTTCCAAATCTCTTATCCACATTCGGTTACAATATTTATAAAGTATTTTTGTGGTAGCAAAGTTTATGAAGACAGAAACTTATTTTAGAACAAACTTGTGAATAAAAATACAGAGAAAGTTTCACAAAAGGTAACAAGTCCAATTCTTGTTTATTTTTTGTCAGACAAGGTTGTAATAGAAGTGGAATAAATTTTTATTTGATTATGTTCAATGCTGGACAATGAAACAAAGAAATGCCAGCTCTCAAGTTATTAATGCCTGATTCCTTTTCAGCTCACTTACGCAATTTGATATAAATTATTGTAGGTTAAAGACGCATGAACACTATAACACGAAGACTTCAAGTCGTCATAGAAACACCCCAACACTACAAATTTAGGGATAACAAAAACGTCCATTCATAAATTTGCAACATCATTTATTGCGTTATTTATTTAGATTATAAAAAAGTATTTCAAATCAACCTACGATTTAAATATTTATGCGGTTTTATGTCAGTTTGTGCGTGAGTGTCAGGAGTAAAGTCTGCTACAAACAATCCATTTTAAATATAAATTAAAAGGAGAAAATCGATGATGAAAAGGGAATTGTAACTTCAGGAACGTTTCGAACTGTAGGTGGTATTTTAAGGTTTAATTCTTGTTAGTTTAGGCTAATTCTGCTTTGTGCTGTTTGTATGTACCTTCCAGCGATGCGATTAGATGCGCTGGGTCGTGCATACTACGAATATTTCAAGAGTTTATTATAATTGCAGCAAATTTGCGCATGCTTGTCCTGCCAGATAAAATTAAATGAAATTCGGTAAGTGATATGTGACGTTCTGGATTGTCTGGACGGCTCACCTTGTTAGTAGTTCGTAGCAACAGAGAAAACATTTAATTACAACTTAAAATTACGAACTAACTATACATTATAAGCATGGCTCACAAAGAAAATATTTACAAACGTTTTTGTGGGCGTAATTGCTAATGCATTTAATCTGGCTCAACTTCTTCCTCTATCTTTAAAAATTCCTTTGGATGTTCATATTTGTACACAGTGATGTCTAGTGGTTTGTCCTCGTCTAAAAATCCTGTCCAGGTCTGGTCTCCCTACTTGGTCCAGGTCCCGCTACTACCTCAGCATATGTCCGCGGCGTCTCTGCTCCTGTTTGTGTTGTCGCTCTCTCGGTTATGCTTCGTCGTCTGAGGCCCCTTTATGTTAGACGAACTGTTTTGTCTTGTTACCCCCGGTCTAGGTGCAGGTCCCCTACCTACACTGTTACTCCTGAAAAGTGTCCGTCTAGGTTTCCAATTCTGTCGGTTAAATCCATAATTAGTCCCCTGTCTTGTATAGTTGTCCCTTCTGTTGTCGAATCGTACCGTGTTTACTTGCCGTTCCCTTGATTCTCGAGGTCGTCCACTGCATACATCGTCATACCTCTGCAGATACTCCAAAAGCATCTCCCTGTCTACAATGTTTTGCAATGCTACATGTTGCCTAACCTCAACCTTGAAATGTCGTGAAAGATATTTGATTATTTGTCTGTCCGTCAATGTTGGATACAACTGTTTCGCTATGCTATACTTGCGTATAGCATATTGCTCCCTACTTCCTGCAAACTCCCCTTTAAACTTTCCTGTTATTAAATCGTCTCGTACTTGGTCCTGTCGATGGTCACTCCAGTAGTGTTTTAGAAATCGGTCCTCAAAGTCATTGTATGTGTCAATTTCCTGTCCTATCAAGTTATACCAGGCTTCAGCATGGTCTTTTAGCAACGCTTTTACAATGTTGAGATTTGCCTGTTAATCAAACAAGTTACAAACCAAGCCTCTAATGTTATTAATACATATTTGAGGATTCACCCTACTATCCCCATAAAATTTCATTTGTTGATCCAGCGTCATATTCCCTGTTACGAATCTGGGGTCATCCCCCATCAAAGTCGATACGTTTTGTTTAATTTCGGTCACTTTTCTCTCTACCCTACCTAACTGATCCTTACATGAGTTCGTCACCTCAGTCATTTTAACATTAGTTTTGTCTTCACAGAAGATCATCACCTCCGTCCGTAATTGTCCCATTTCCTGACTCAAAACTCTAATATCACGCTCATTTTTATCAACCCTATTTTCTACTTCCCCCATTTTTATCGTTAACCTATTTTGAAATCAGAAAAATCTCTTGTAGATTTTTCTATTTTATCTCCTAATTCCTGGCACAGTTGTTCAAATTTTCGATTCCATTCAGCACTCATTTGTTCAAATTTTCTGTTCGAGTCCTCTCTAACCCCGCTTAATGTCTCATTCATCCTTTCAAGCATCCTCATTATTATCTCATTTCCTTGGTCCCCTGATTCCGTTTCTGACTGGTCCCTACTATCTCCTGCTTCCTCCAATTTTCTTGCTTTCTCAAATAAGGCACTATCGTCACTTCCAATTTCCACTCCTTGACTTCTTAACCACTTCTTCCTCTGCATACGTTCAAATCACTCCACACACACTCAAAATTTTTTTATAAATTTATATGACAGACTCTCTCTCGCTCTCTCAGCTCGCCAGTTTTTGGAATAAATGTTCAAATTTTATTTGGAACTCGAACCTCACGTTCGGGTCGCCATAAAAGTGCCGTGGAACCTTCTACTAAAATCTCAAGCCTCACGAATTTTTCCAATATAAAATTTTCTCAAAAAAAATTTTAAAAAAATTCCTTACCTTTATTATTAAGGCCACCTTCAAATTTCTTTTGCTTCCCTGGCTAGCTCAGCAATCGGCCTCTTCTTGAATACCTAATTTTACATTCATACCTATTTCTCACTCACACACCATTAAATAAAATTATCAAAATAATACGATAATCATACATTTTTTTATTTATACCTATTAACCGGTAAAATATATTTACACATGTTTCCAAACAGTTAAATACAATAATTATCAGCTCAAAATATTGTATTTTTCAAAGTCGTTGATTTTTATAATGATTTTAAACAAATTTGATTAAATATGAGTAGATGGGCCCCAATGTAACCCTAAATTGACTTCACACTGGAGTATTGTGAGCTCATTATAACCCAGTTTTGTTTGTATCTGCTTTTTAAAAAAAACTTGCATTAATTAAAACAAACTTACAGGCCCGTTCACCCTTTACAACTCAATTTATATCCTGAATAAAATTTTTATATGTTCTAAATACGCCCTTTTTCAATACTCAAAATCAGTAAATTGTTCAGTACATGTATCTTTTAAAATAAGTTTCTACAACCATAAATATACCACCAAAAGTCAACCACACAACACAAAATTCCACAAATGTGTATAAAACAACAGAAATTTCAAAGTAATTACCTGGAGAATTCTTAATTTTTCATTCCCGTCGGAGATGGTTACTAGAAAACCCCTCGGCGTTGTTTCCATTTACTATGCTGCTTGGCGGATCCACAAGTCTCTACCATATGATATCTCTGCAAGCTATTCGCCTCGTCGCCTCGTCTCACAGTACCATTCCATGCCCATATATTATGCATATAAACTTGACTACCAGTTCTGCTTACCCCCATATATCATGCATCCATTTAATAATTTGTGTTATAGTAGCCGGACCTTTTTAATTAAATACACACTAACTCGTACGTCACGTTAATAATTTGAGGTCCACTACTACCGTTTTATACTTATTACTACTATATTAACGGTAACACTACTACACATACACAAAATACTCACAGAACGCTTTATTATTATCGTGGTCTGAATCAGTATTCAGCACTTGATCGAAGTAAAAGAGAAGAGAGAGCTTAATAACTCTGCTTGGGTATTTATATTCTTTCAACCCCCTAGTGGAACTTGTTTCGCGTGAAAAGTTTATTTTCGAAACGATTTCTAAAAATTTTGAGCGTAACCGTCACTAAATTCGGAAAAGTTTTCTCGTCCTACGTGCTGCTTATATCGAATTCGTTTTCTACCTTCGCGTGTGCGTTCGTTTCGAAACTGTTGGCTTTTGACCAATGACATAGTTTTCTGTCGTCTCCAAATTCCTCCTAAGCGCTATTCATCTTTATTTTATTCATGTTCGCTGTCTCCTTCAAAACCCTACTTGAGTTACAAAAAATCGATATTGTCGACGTCTTACATTCACTCCACGTGTATGACTTACGTGACTTTCAATCCAAACGCTGCTCTATATTTATCTCTATCTGTTGTATATTACCGATTGCTCATTTCACTCGGTCATTAAGATGTTTGTTACCCTAGCTGTTTGTACAAATTGACGGTTGAAAACAATTTCTATGAAATCTTATATTAACGTACGTTCAATTTTTTTGAACGTAACCTATAACAAGCAGGTGTTCTTGTTAATTATTGACCATTTGAAAATAATAATTCCTCGATTTTCTGCTTCTTCGTATCTGATAAAACTGACGTTGGCTTTAAAACGAATACATTTGCCTTGGAAATTATTTGTTTTCTTACGCAAGCACGCTCCCTTATGCTAATATGCATTTGATTAAAATAAATTATGATTAATTATGCGTATCCTTGAACTTCTATTTGCTTTGAAGCTTTCTTCTTTCATGTGATCTTAACATTCCAATTATTAAATATAAAAATACGTTAATACTCGTCCGTTTTCACTAAATTAATTAAATTAATTTTGCGCGTAAATAATTTGCTCTTTTCTATATACATGGTTGCTGAAATTTTATTGTATATATCTATTTACCCCTTTGAATCCACAACAATATATATATATATATATATATATATATATATATATATATATATATATATATATATATATATAATATAATATATATATATATATATATATATATATATAATAAAATATAATTCAAAATATGAGTTAAAGAATAAATGATTGCACACGTACAGGTGGTGTCGGCCTTTAAAATATTTAGAAACGACGGCAAATCTTTCCTGATAGTACCGCATGCATATATTTAAGCACGCTGAAAAATACTATGCTACCGTTTGTAGTTCTGTAACATTAAATAAAGGAAAAATTTTTGTTTATTTATGCCACGGCTTTTTAAACTCACTCAGGGATAATTGTCTCTAGATATTTTACTCTGTAAGAAAACGTGAATTCTTTGTCCTCTTACAGGTACATTTAACACATGCGCATAAAGCGTCGTCTAGTTAAACCCACTTAACCTCTTGTAGTGCATGTATGGCGTGGTTATTTTTAAAGATTGATAAATATAATCAGAAATGTATAATTTAGATAAACGTTTGAGATTCAAATTACTAACAAATAACTTTAAATGATGTATATATAAGGGTAACTTCAAATACCTGCAATTCCTCTGAAGGTGCTGGAGTTGTACATGGACCTCGATACAGGATACAACAAAATCGTCTAGCGAACGCTTGCAGTTAATACCTGTTGAAAGTAGGTTTTAGTTTTATGTTCTAATTAAATTCACTCTTTTTTAGGTTCTACAACTAATAAAATAATAATTCAGCAACAGTATACTTAGATACGTCTCTATGAATAGGAACTCTTGCAATACTTCACCACATATGATGATACGTATTCCTGTACGACTGGAAACCCGCTGCAAAATATCCAAAGCTCACTGGTGCCTCTCTTCACGAACACTAAAGATGACCCTATTGTTCGCTTTAACTGGAATCACTCTTCTGTAACTTTACTTGGTTATATAAAACCTTATTAATTATTGTATGATACACTTATTTTCATAAACATCAAATTCTTTGTGGTATTGCTCCAGTTACACGCTCAAATAAAAGGGATAAATTTCAAACACATATATTAATTAATTTTTTCAAAAATCATTTACAGGCTCCCAAAGCCAAACATCTATATGTTACCCAATTTTAAAATCAACTAACTCATTATAAACACTTATCACCTAGGAAATAGTCTCTAAAAAATTATATCTTGCCTACTATCTATAAAAGTCTAAGAGGTACATTCATAGATTCAATATTATTTGTGCTTAATTACTATTTTGGAACCAATACTTGTATCACTTATACAACTTGTCATTGGTTGACATTCCACAAATTTTACCATCACTTTATGATAACTAAACTTGCTAAAATAGATTTTTTTACAGGTATTATGGTACATTAATTAATTAATGAAATAGAGTATCCTTCAAACAGTTACAAACATGATATTTTCAACAAAACCGAAACACATTCAGTTGGAATTACATTAGATACACGTTGTATTGAAGAACAGTTAACCAGAATGTTTCTTTCAAACCTCAAACGCTTCACCACTAGTAAATAACATTTTATCCTCGTTTAACAAGCAATTATTTATCAATCCTTAGTTTATTGTAGTGTTTTAAATTTAAAATACCTTGATAGAAGTGGTAAATTAATGTGTTTACCCTCAGTACTAACAACTATCTTTTAAACCATTTTATAATATTATAATATATATATATATATATAAATATATATATATATATATATATATATATATATATATATATATATATATATATATATATATATATATATATATATATATATATATATATTTAAGATGGTTTTCCTCGTTAAATATGTTGATGACATTCTTTGTTCACTTCCTGAACAACATTTACAGACCACTCTTCAACATTTTAACAATTATAATGACCATCTAAATTTCACTTCTGAATTAGAATCAAACCAATCAATTCCATTTTTAGATACCCTTGTTATTCGCAATTACAAAAACCAGATAAATTTTGATATTTACCAAAAACCAACCAATTCAGAGAGATATTTAAATTACCACTCTAACCATAGTATACACCAAAAAATCAATACAATCTTATGTCTTAAACACCGCATTGTTTCTATTTGTGAACCATGTTTCATTGATAAAAATTTAAAGAAACTAGAAAATATTTTACTCAACAACGCTTATCCAAGACCACTTATATCCAAATTGTTATATTCTAATATACTCAGACCACCCATAAATAATAGACCAACAGATTTTATATATAAAAAACTACGGTATATTACAAACCTTTCACTATTATTAATAAAAATTTTAAAACATCCTCAGATTGTTATTGTTAATACTAAAGGAAAGTCCATTGGAAACTTATTTACCCAACTAAAAGAAAAAACTAATATATAAGACTTAATATATAAGATTAATTGTAGTTGTAATGCCTCGTATGTAGGCCAAACAAAACAATGGCTCCGCAATCGTCTTACACAACATAAGAGCGATGCAAAATTAGAGAAGACATCTTGTGCACTCTCTTCACACATTTATAACACACGTCATAAGGTCAACTATGATGATGTAGAGATTATAGATACTGAAGACAACTACAAAAAAAGACTCTTCTTAGAATCTTTTCATATTAATCAACAGAATAAACCAATAAACCATAAAGAAGATATTAATAATTTATATGCTGTTTATTCATATTTGTATACATTTAACTACAAAACAAATAATCTTTCTACATCTTTCTAGAGTCCAAATTCTATCCACAATTAACTATTTCAATTTTTATTGTCTTTAAATCTATATTTTCATCAATCAATTTTTATATTTTGTTGACTTTTTACTATCTTACTATTTCTTACAGTGAACCTGTTTTTTGCTAGCTTTGATTATACTCTATCTCCATCCTCTTATATATTTATTATTGACATACCATTCAATTTCATGATTCTATCAATAATCAGATTATAATGTTCAGTTTATTTAGCTAACTATAGTTATTATTATTTCTTTTTCTTTTAACAAATATTCTATTTGACTTTATTTAGTATTCTTTCATATCACAATAACACTTTTATTTATCACTACATTCATTACGATTTGTTATTTAAATTACGTCCTCAACAGCAATTTTATACCATAAAACATTGGTTGTTTCACATTTTATATACACTCGCTCTTTTATTTGTTCCATCTGTCAATCATTTGAAATGTGACATTATTTGAAGTTTATAGTCCAGACATGTTTTAAGTTTTAATTTTATATAGTATTTAAGCAGTTATTTTTTAAACGTTCTTATTATAACTTTTTTGAAGTAATTGTAAGTACTTGCCCGTTAAATGCTATTGCTGACTATTAATAATTTTTCTTGTAGTTCGATGATTAAGGTGAGATACACCGAAACGTACGATTAATTACAAATCATTAAACGTTGTATGCTGTTTTATTTTTGAGCGACATTATCCCAAAAGTATTACATCATTAGTCTAAATATAGTATAAGATTTCTTTATATATATATATATATATATATATATATATAAATCATCATCATCATTCGGTCTTCAGTCCTGGAACTAGTTAGACACGTATCTAAGTTGTTTCCTATTCTGAGCTAACCTGCATATTTCCCTGAAATTTGCACAGTTTGCTTCTATCACTATTTGCGTGTAATAGTCTGGTCCAGATCTACCTCTACCTCTTTTTTTTCTATCTGTGTTTGTAACATATTCCGTACTATTCCCCAAAAATGGCTTAGAACGTATCCTACCCTTCTATTTCTTTTGCTTTCCACAGATATCTTTATATTCCTACTATTTCGATACCCTATTTGTTATTAACTTTGTTTGTCCATGCTATCATCCTTATACATCTAAAGCACAACATTCCAAAAGGCTTCTACCGTTTTTCTATCTGCTTCTCCAGTTGCCACTACTTCATAGACGTACTGTGCAGTGATCCATACATACACTTTCAACAATTTTTAACCTTCTATGTTTGTTGGCGTTGAACATAGTCGCTGCTCTTTCTTGCTAGATATAGTTCGATTCCCCTTCTATTGTTTTTAACTATATATCCTATTTCCCCTATATTCAGTGGTATGTGAAGGGAAGTAAGCAGTCTGTGGCTGCCAAAATCCCCCAACTCATGAACATTTGGCGAATTAATAGTTTTCCAATATATCCTTTCGCACAATCAACATTAGTTGAAAATATTTCAAAACCAACACCTGTAGTTGTTTATAATAATCATTAGATTTAAGTGCACTAATTTTTTCGTCATTAGGTTTTTCCGTCTTGAAACTGGTTGGACGCGTAACTCCACTTATTTATATTCTGAACTAGCCTAAACAGTTCCCTGAGATTCTCCTAGCCTATATACAGCTTTTGTTTTTAATTATATGCCCTATTTCACCAAGATTCAGTGGTATGTGAAGGGGGGTTAAGCAGCCTGTGGCTACCAAGATGCTTCAACACTTATACATTTGCTGAAATAATAGTTTTCCACTAAATCTTTTCGCTCAATTAACATTAGTTGAGAATATTGCAAAACCAATACCTATACCTTATAACAATCGTCAGGTTTAAGTACAGCTATTTTTTTCGTCATTAGTTTTTCCATCTTAGAATTGATTGGACGCGTACCTTTATTGATTTCTATTCTGATCTAACATACACATTTTCCTGAAATTCCTACAGCCTATATCGTTTACTTCTGTGTGCAACAGTCTAACCTAGGTTTATATCTCTTTTTTACTATCTCTGCTTCTAATATATTTCGCACTATTCTCTCATGCCTTAGTATGTGGCCTATCATCCTACCTCTCCTATTTTCACTATTTTTCACATACTTCTTTCTTCCTCTACCATTTCTAGTACCTCTTTGTTCTTAACCTTGTCTGTCCATGATATTTTCATCATACGTCTGTAGCATCACATGTCAAAGGCTTCTACCTTTTTCTTGTACGCCCCTCCTACTGTCCAAGCTTCACATGCGTACAGTGCTGTGCTCCACACATATGTTTTAAGCAATTTTTTCCTTGTCTCTATGTTTGTTGTTTTTGAACACAGTAGTTGCTTTATCTTGTTGTATGTAGCACGACCTTGTGCTAATATTTGTTTTATATCTTTTGTGGTGTTCCCATCTTCCGTTATTTGGCGGCTTCCTAGGTAGCACAAATCCTTAACCTATTGTAAGTTCTCGTTACTTATTTGTATTTTTGCTTTTGATTTATTTTCTCCTCCTTCGCATACTAATACTTTACTTTTATTTTTGTTAATTTTCATACCGTATCTCTCTGTTAGAACTATTTCCATTTCATTAAGAGAGGCTACTAACTCTTCCTTGCTAGATGCTAATACAGCTATATCATCTGCAAGTCTAAGCATATCAATCTTTTGTCCCTGCATAGTAATTCCAAATGTCTTCATGCATTTAACAGTATTTATTGTCTCTTCCAAGTACAAGTTAAAAATCAATGGGGATAAGGCACATCTCTGCCTCACTCTTTCCTAATATATACTACTCATTCCAATCTGTTTGAGTGTTTCGAACACTTTTTTCCATTTTACATTGTCGAGTGCTTTCTCTAAATCTACAAACCATACATACGCGCTTTCCTTTTTTTCTATTGTTTTCTCCATCATCAGCCTTAGGGCTATAATAGCCTCCCTTGTTCCCCTGTTTCGCCTAAACCCAAATTGATCTTCCTTTAGTATTTCTTCAGCCCGTTTTCCCATTCGCCTTTGTACAATTCTAGTTAATATTTTTGATACGTGTGCTGTCAAACTTATTGTTCGAAAATTTTCACATCTATCTGCGCCTTTTTTTGTTTGGTATAGTTACTATGATGTTACGTTTGAAATTTTTGGGTATCTCGCCTGTCTCATCCATTTAGCTTACAAGTTGGAAGAGACGTTTTGTTACTGCTTGTCCAGTGGTTTTTACAGTTTCTGCTTGCAACTTATCTATATCCGACGCCTTACCATTTTTCAGACCCTTTAATGCTAATTCAAACTCATCTCTAAGTATAGGATATCCCAAGTCATCCTTTTCAATGTCTGATTCCTGTTCTAATGCTGTTTCTTCCTCCCTTGCATATAAATTCCCTATATATTCTTGTCATCTAATCACTTTCTCTACATTTTCTATAGCGACGTTCCCTCATGCGTTCCTTATTTCTTTGCTATATGGTTTTATATCTCTAAAGTTCCTTCTAATTAGTTTGTATGCTTTGTCTTCCTATTTCCATCTCAGTTTTGTACCTCTTTGCAGTTTTCCTCAATCCATTGTTCTTTAGCTGTCCTGTATTTGCGAATAATTTTCCATTTTATGGGTTTATATCTGTTTTCCTGTTTCGTTTGATCTATTTTTGTATTTTCGTCTTTTTTTTATTAAATTCATCCTTTGTGTTCACGCGCGGGGGGTCTTATAAATTTATATATCGACTTACCTCCGCGGTGTTTTGTTTTTCTAAGCTGCAGTTCCTCTTCCTTTAACCAAGTGGACTGTATGCGAATTGAGTTTATATGTTATGTTACACTTGCACTGTGTTTTTAGAGTTTAACAACGAAAGTCTGCTGCCGGCACTTGACTAACTTAGGGTACTGAACGAAGAAACACGACCGTTCTGCTTCACTATCCATAAGAAAGTGTTTGTTCACTACTCTGTCCACTTATTCACACATGCCCAACGAATTTTATGGCAGGATATAAGGGAACAAGGGATGACAGTTTTACTATTAGATTTACGACTACAAAATTTACGACTTAAAATTAAACACGCAAACGTGCGACAAAGAGACCGAACATCCGCCCACCAAAATAAGTATGAACTAACTTATTTTATATTTAAAACTAATTAGAGCTATTAACTAAGAAACCTAACCGACAAACTTATATAAGTGAATATATGTGTACATACCATTAAATATCAAGTAACTGGCAGTAAACATAGTTTCACTAGAGGGCGTTTAACTAACCCTTGGGATGTCTTGACTGTAGCTACCCGAACGATACCGTCTCTACCAGGGTGAACATCTACGACCCTTCCTAAACGCCACTGTAGAGGGGGGTTATTTTCTTCCTTTAAGAGGACAAGCGAATCAATAGGTAGGGTAGCGGAATTCTTCAACCACTTACCTTTCTGCTGCAACGTGTGCAGGTATTCAGCACTCCATTTCTTCCAAAACCCTTGTTGCATTTGCTGCAACAATTGCCAGCGATTCAAACGAGAGGGTTTATGGACAACAAATCTGGATCTGGTAACACCGAAACTGGTTCAACATTAAGAAAATGACCCGGGGTCAAATACGAGAAATCATGCGGTTTGCAACTCAGTGCGCATAGTGGACGTGAGTTGAGAATCGCTTCGATTTGAATCAATACCGTCGAGAATTCTTCAAACGACAAAATTTGTTCACCGATAATTCTCTTTAAATGGGATTTTATTGATTTAATCCCGGCCTCCCACAACCCACCAAAATGAGGAGCAGCAGGAGGATTAAACACAAATTCGATTCCTCAACGCCTGCCGAATGGCGCATCAATTGAGAGATTTCACGAGAGGCCCCAACGAAATTAGTACCATTATCACAATGGATTTGAATACATTTGCCTCTTCGAGCAATAAATCGACGTAAAGCACCCAAGAAAGCGTCTGTCGACAAGTTAGACACTAGTTCCAAATGGATGGCTTTAGTGCTGAAACAAATAAATAAGCAAATGTACGCTTTCAATGATTTTGCGCCACGACATCGATTCATCGTGACAGAGAAAGGTCCACCAAAGTCGACTCCCGTATGTAAAAACGCCTTACCTGGAGTTAACCTAGAAGCTGGTAAATCCCCATAGGGGCATAAAGCCACAGGGTTTACACGAAAACAGCGAATGCAGGATTTCAGACATTGCCGAATAGCCCTCTTGGCGCACAAGATCCAATAATTTTGAGTTAGTAAAATTGAGTTGTTCTGATTTCCAGGATGTAAATGTCTTTCATGACAATCTAATATAATAAGTTCAGTCAACCGATGCGACCGAGGAAGCAAAATTGGAAATTTTGCATCATGCGACAACTCTGAGTTACGTAGGCGACCGCCCACCCTCAACAAATCATGATTATCTAGAAACGGACTAAGGCTACGAAGTTGTTTACTAACAAGTTTTCCAGTTTTAATATTTGCAATGTCTTGAGCAAAAACATTTGTTTGAACTCTTTAATCAATAACTGTATAGCCTCTTGCTGTTGAGCTAGAGACAAACTATCAGAATATTTTGAACGCAAATCTGGACATTGAACATTACGAATGAAATGACGAATACATGTAATAATCCTACAAATTTTCTGCAGTTTTGAAAATTTATCCAACAACAAATCTAAGAAATTCTCAGACATAACGACTGTTAACGACAGAGTACGATATTCGACGTCCATCTGAGATGAGTCGATAAGTTTTGGCAGCGATGTTACTGGCCATTCTTCATTACGACGCACTAACCAAGAAGGTCCTGTCCACCATAATGGATGATGAACCAACTCTGAAGCCAAAAGTCCACATGAGGCACAATCCGCAGGATTTTCCTGGGACTTAACATGAAACCACGAAGATGGAGGAATACGTTCTTGAATATGCGAAATACGATTGCTAACGAATGTCTTCCACTTATGCGAGGAAGACCGAATCCAAGACAAAACAACAGTAGAATCTGACCACGCGAAAATATTACTAAATGATAAAATATCTGTATAAGTATTTTTGACAAAATCTACTAAATCTGCCAAGAGTACGGCAGCACACAATTCGAGACGGGGCAATGAAACGCGATTAGTAGGAGCAACCTTCGATTTTGCGCATACTAATGAAATGGTAATATTACCTTCTAGATCGAACGAACGGAAATAGATGACAGCTGCATACCCGGCTTCAGAAGCATCACAGAATCCATGCAACTCCACCCTTTTAAAATTATGACATACGATGCGACGCGAAATCTCAATATTCGAAACCGCTGGCAATTCACCCAAAAATGTTTCCATTTTGTATGACTTCCAATGGAGGCTCTTGGTCCCACCGAGACCTAATAGCCAAAGATCTTGAACTAAACGTTTAGCGAACAGTACTACAGGTGCTATCAAACCGAGAGGATCAAAAATTTTGCGATAGCCGACAAAATATTACGCTTAGTGCAAGTGCGCTCTTCAACGTCTAAGTTGTATAAAATGCATCTGTAAGAGCACGCCACGAAAGGCCCAAAATTTTTATTGAACCACTATCTTTATCTTGAAATGTAATTGCGTCCGAACTGGACAGGGACTCCCTCAAGTTGGACATCACTTCCGGGCAATTACTTCTCCAATTTCTTAATTGAAAACCACCACTAGAGCAAATACTATTCAATTCACCAATTAATTGATTAGCAGCTTCAATCGAATTACATCCAGTGACTAAGTCATCAACATAGGTATCGCTCGCCAATACCGATGACGCGAAAGGAAAATTAATTGATTCTAACCTTGCCAATTCTTGAACAGTACGCAAGGCCAAAAAAGGCGACGACGAAACTCCATAAGTCACAGTATTTAACTTAAAATCCATAATAGGATCTGACGGAGAAAATCTCCAGACGATACGTTGATAATCACGATGAGTATCTTTAACCAAAATCTGCCGATACATTTGTTTAATGTCAGCTGTAATTACGATAGGATGTACACGAAAGTGCAATAACAAAACTGCAATGTCCTTTTGCAAAGCAGGACCAATACCCAAGCTATCATTTAACGACTTTCCAGATTGATCCTGACACGAAGCATCGAAAACCACACGCAATTTGGTGGTAGTGCTATCCCGCTTATGTACAGCATGATGGGGAATGTAATACATTTTTTCATAACCCGACGAATTTTCAGGCGATTTCACTTGAACCATGTGACCGCTTGTCAAATAATCCTCCATAAATTTTTATAATCTGAATACAATTCAGGATTTTTTAACAAACGACGTTCTAACGACAAAAATCTTTTAATACAAATTGATCTCGTACCCACAAATGAGGATTCCGAAATTTTAAAGGGCAAGGACACTACAAAACGACCGTCCTTGTTACGTCTATAACCTTCCACAAATTGATTTTCACACCTTTCTTCTTCAGGAGAAATGTGTTTTTTGAAGGGAATATTTTCTAATTCCCAAAATCGACTAATGTCACTGTTCAACGAAAGCACACAACGACGTAATAGAACTATTCGGGGAAACGACCTTTCCGTTAAAACCCAACCAAAGGTTGTTTTAATAGCAACTGGCTCGTTAGCGACACCCCAACGAGACTCGTTCAACAAAACCTGAGCAAAGATTTCCGCTCCGAGTAGCATGTCAATTTTACCAGGAACATTAAAATTAGGATCAGCTAAGGCCAAACCTCGAGTATGCGACCATTCCTTGACCCCTATCGACGACGAAGGTAATTGATTACAAATGTTAGGTAAAATATAACAATCAATTCCATATGCTGGAGACCGTGCTCCCGAGGGGCTGACTATACACGATAGTGCACCAGACACCAACGACGAATTCAAGCCAAGTCCTTGAACAGTGACATTGGCTTTCCCTTTCCTTAAACCTAATTTCTGACGGCACCTTTCAGTCATAAAACTTTCCATGGATCCGTTGTCTAATATTACACGAACAGATTGCAATGTTCCTGTATAATCAAGCACCGACACTATTGCCGTAGCTAACAGCGTGGTTGTGTGTTCTAATGACGTCGAAATCAACGAGCTAGTGGCAGGTTGTTCATGCACAACCGACGACGACAGATTGTCTTCACTAGGTCTACTAGTAGAAGTAAGTCTAGGCGCCGCTCTCCGAGGAGACGCTGACCTTTGACGATGGGTTTGTCGGCGTGGCGACACCGATTTTCTTGTTTATCGAAGTGAAGCAACGAATTGTGCGACTGATGACATTTTCTACACGACCAATCTAACGTACAATTTTTCATCGAATGTGAAGGATTTAAACATTTAATGCAAAGATTTTAAGCTTTACCACCTCAAATCTTTCTTGAGGGTTTTATCGAGAAACTGCTTACATCTATAAATAGGATGCACAGCTTGACAGAAACTACAATTTTAACATCATTGGTGGTACCAACTAAAGAAGTTTTAGTCGAAGTGCTAACGAACCTTCCTTTTCTCTTTCTTTAACGGAATCTCGAGATTTTAAGCATGTTCCTGAAGCAATGTTATTTATTTCCAACACTTTACATTGTTTTTCAATGTACGACCTTAAATCTTTGAACGAGGGAATTTCGTCATTATTTCCTAATTCGAAACGCTTTAAAATATTTGTATCTAATTTTTCGATAACAGATTAAACAACATGAAATCTAATAAATCTATTTCCATCTGCCTTAACGCGAATATATTTTCATCAAAACAACTAATTAATTGCCGGAGTTCCGCATGCGAGTCTGAGGAACTGACCTTAGGGCATTTTTCGAGAGCATTAAAATATGTTGAAAGTAATAACCTCTTGGACTGAAAATGATTAGTAATGATTTTATAGGCTTCCACGTATGCATAATCATTTAATGGCAAGTGTTTTATCAACGCACGCGACGACTCATCTAATGTATCAACGAGATGGCAAAATTTTTCAACGGGTGACAAACTGACATTATCATGAATCAACCGCTTATAGATTGCATTGTAACTCTCGAAATCTGAAATTCGTCCGGAGAAGCGGGGAACGGAAAGATGTTTCAAGCGAATTCCACAGCTTGACGAAAAGAATTATTCATATTTTCCAACTTTGGCTTATTTTCTACCCGATCTAATTCGCATTGTTCAGCGATAATACGAATATCTAATAGATAATCATCGATTTTCACCCTAAGAGCCGAAAATTCATCCAATTGTTCACTTTCTTCATCAAAGAAAATATCCTTGCAAAAGGATTTGAAAAGCGTTTCAATCTGTTCGACAGTTTTAATCGACGCTCTAATTAAAGCAATCGATACGTCTTCCGATTGGTTGATCTTACTGTAAATGTGATCCAACCTTTTAACTACAAATTTAGCTTCAAGAATAGCTTTATCAATTGATATAACCATATTTGATTAATGATTAATGAACGACAATAAAATTAATATAAAAACAATGCGTAACTCGAATACGCTAAATTACTAATTCATCTACGAAATTAAATTATTAATAGAAAAGTGCAACTAACTACAGTGCTTGCCCGACAAAGCTTTTAAGGTTTCAAATAAATACCAATAACCCTTTGTTATACAAGTTGCATGAACCCGAATGTTGCTCAACTTGAAGTGACAAATAAGGTAAAGATCTAGGACACAATAACACTCATAAATAGTTTAATAAAGGATACCGAGCGACGACCCTAATTTTGCCACAAAGGATAAGGAATGTATTGTAAAATTACCGTTATAACCAGATGTATTTAGCATTAAATTGTAAGCAAGATGTTCTTTTCTGTGTAACACGTTTAACCATAATAAAAACTACGACAATTTTATAAATTTAAGTATAAGGAGTTTAAAGGATAGGAACTAATTATTTAATTAAAGATCCAGCGATGAAGGCCAATTTTGTTCACGCGCGGGGGGTCTTATAAATTTATATATCGACTTACCTCCGCGGTGTTTTGTTTTTCTAAGCTGCAGTTCCTCTTCCTTTAACCAAGTGGACTGTATGCGAATTGAGTTTATATGTTATGTTACACTTGCACTGTGTTTTTAGAGTTTAACAACGAAAGTCTGCTGCCGGCACTTGACTAACTTAGGGTACTGAACGAAGAAACACGACCGTTCTGCTTCACTATCCATAAGAAAGTGTTTGTTCACTACTCTGTCCACTTATTCACACATGCCCAACGAATTTTTATGGCAGGATATAAGGGAACAAGGGATGACAGTTTTACTATTAGATTTACGACTACAAAATTTACGACTTAAAATTAAACACGCAAACGTGCGACAAAGAGACCGAACACTTTGTTATTCTTGGTTTCTTATTTTCTTTTTGTGTATACCCCAGAATATCTCTGGCCGCCCTGTCTAAGCTGGATTTATTGTTATTCCATTCTGTTTCTAATTTCTTAGTATAAGAAATTTTCTCAATAGCTTTCAGAAATTCATTTTACCTTTTTTTCAAATATTTCGTGGATATCTGTATGTTTTAGTTTCTCAAAGTCAAAGTGTCTTTTTCCGTTCCTTTTTTTCAAATTTTTAAATTTCGGAGTGCCCTTTATAATTACGATGTTGTGATCAGTATTTATATCTGCTTCTGGGTAGCTTCTATAGTCTTTTACTTGATTCTTAAACCGTTGTCTAACAAGAATGTAATCTATTTGATAACTTCCTATATCTCCTGGCATCTTCCACTTGTATCGTCTTCTATCATGATGTTGAAACAATGTGTTTGTGATGGTTAAATTGTTTTGTCACAAAATTCTACCAGCCGATTTTCCCTGTCGTTTCTCTTGCCTAAACGAAATAAACCTAGTACTGCTCCTTTCCAACCTTCACCTACCACTGCATTAAAATTCCCCGTAATTATTAAATTTGTATGTCCTTTTACGTATCTTAGTATGTCTTCGATATCTTGGTATATCGCTTCTACTCTTCGTCACTGTAGCTAGAGATGGGCATATATACTTTTATTATTACTGTATTTATCTGTTTAGATTCTAATCTAACCATGAGCACTCTTTCGTTCTTTTGTAAGTCATTTTCTACACAGTGTTCTTTTTTCGCATAACTACCCTTACAGCCGAATTTCCTTCCTCTGATCCTGTATGAATTACCCTAAAGTCTCCATTCCAAAAATCCCCCGCCTCTGGCTACCGAACTTCGCCGATTTTTACTATGTCTAGTGTTAACCTATCCTATTTCAATTTTCAAGTTCTCCAACTTACCTACTTTCTTAATACTTCTAACATTCCACGCTTCGACGCGTAAAATGTTCCCGACTCTTTTTCTTAATTTTCCGATCACATCCTCTGAAGTAGTCCCCTCCCGGATATCCGAATGGGGGACTATTTTTACTCCGGAATCTTTTACCCCCTAGGATTCCATCGTGTTATTTACAAAGTACGCCGTGTACTTGGGAGATAATGTGGTAGTTTTCTGTTGCCTTCTACATCACAGAAGTGTGTCTCAGAATGCCATACCGACCCCTTAGGTTCTCTGCCATTCTAAGTATCGAAGGAGCTGCTACTCTCTTTCGGGGGCCTGTTTTAGTCTGATTCCTCATCAAAGACACCGCCAATTTAGTAAAACCTTTGGTTCGGCCCTAGCTCATTGCAACACTCAAACCGTTGCACCCGTTCTAGTAATCTAGAACTTTTAAAGGTGCAGGTCCATTTTTATATTACTTTGTTACTAATATTTAATCATTTTGTCGCTGAACTTTTTAATTATTATATAAGCTAGTTATTGTGTTTGGAATGTTTTTATCAATTTCGGCAGCGTTTTCTAATATCTGTTATGTTCCACTTATTCATTAAATAGACTGTATAATCGTAAGTAAGCAATTTATGTACCAAGAAATTTTGTAATCCTTTTATTATAGTTTTCCTGATGAAGAAAATAAATTTTTCTAAAGCTTGAATTGATTAAAAGAGTTTACTAATCGCCCAAATTGACTACTACCCGATATTTACTTTACAATATATAAATATTTTAGGTAGTTTTTTTACACAAGGTAAGTTGATCAACACTAACATATTCCAATTAATAGGATAAAAAAATAACTTAGACTTAGGCTTTGCATAAAAGTCTAAGTTATTATTTCATCTTATTAATGGCAATACGTTAGTATTTATCAACTTACCTTGTGTAAAAAAAACTACCTAAAATATTTACATATTAATACTTGGCTTATAGCCGTAATTTTGAGCGTTGCTTCCTGTCTATATCTGGCATACGTCAAAAACTTGACAATGTCAGATATGATTGACAAAAATGCTAAACGTAATTGAAAGTTAGGTTTATGTATAGTTCTGTACACGATTTAGATTTGTAAATTTCCCAATTATAGTCATCGGTCTCGGTGGCGTAATTGGTAAACGCACAGTTCCGGCAAAACTGAGATGCAGGTTCAAATCTTGTCCAAGACCTTATATTTTCTTTCTTTCAATTACTAGCTCGATTTGAAATGATCATTTGGGCTTTGCATAAAAGCCTAAGTTATTATTTCATCTTATTAATATATATATATATATATATATATATATATATATATATATATTATATACACATGTAATACCTTTTCTACACTCATGTAAAGTCCATATAAAGAGTAACAATGTATTTGATAAAAAGAAATTTTGTCTTCTTTGTGTATTCTTATACGGGGTTTCTTAGGCAGGGCACATTTGTTTTCTGTAACATTAGGCGAAAACAAATATATGTACATTCCTTATTAGAACAAGTATAATATACGATTTCATATATCTCGTATGATACAAGGTCTGAGCAACGTTAATAAATTTAGCCTTAAACAAATAATGCAAAAATACAAAGTGTAAACGACACTCGCCCGCTTTTTAGTACCGGTTAATAATTTTCCTCAAGACTTCCACGTTATTTATTATAAATTGTTGTGGCTTAAAGACACAAGAAGACACCAGCATGAAGTCCGCAGGTCGTCATAGAAACCCCCCAACGCCACCGGAAACACATAAATTTAAGCCAGCAAAAAACCCTAAAATTTGCAACATCATTTATTAAGCTATTCAGTCAAACTCTATTTGTTAGGATTTTCAAAAAAAGTTATGCTAAGTCGTATCCTGATTGAAAAATTTATACGCTTTTGTACCAGTTCGTGTGCGTGATCGTTTTCCGTAAATGTAACTTACAAACAACCCTTAATGAATATAAATTAAAGAATAAACGACGATAGGAAGAAAACTTTAGTTTTAGAAGCGTTTCGAATTACCAGACGAAATCCTCTGTTAATGAAATTTTAAGGTTAATATTATTGTTAGTTTAGGGTAGGTGCTGCTGCTTTGTATGCCGTATACTTACCCTCAAGCGATGCGTCGCGGCGCGAGGCATCGTATCGTGCGTGTAGAATGTTCTTTAGGACTTTATCGTTACTAAAACAACCCCATTATATGTTGGTCTACAGAATAGGCGGTTATAAATTCAATAATGATTAATTAATATTACTCCTGTTTTGGAGAGTGGAATTTTTAATTCAATCATCAGCGTTGAAATGACGGTAATTAGAAGCGTTAGAATAAGAATGGTCCAGAATGTAGATAGAAAAGTGGTGTACTTGAGGTAAATTTTGTGCTTTGCTCACTTTATTTTATTTTCAATAATTATCGACGTCAGTTTTTTTTATGTACTATTTTTATTTGGCTTACTATTGTTAAACTTTTAAATAAGATTGTACTAAATTAAAGTGCAATTACCGTTATGGTTTCGCAATCAAATACCTAACTTTCAAATTTTACAATTAATTTCTTAAGCAAAATAAAATCGTCTTACAAACCGCCAATGTTTCGATTAATACCACAAAGTGTTTTATTGGAAGTGTCCGGCGGGTTCCCAAACCCTATAAATAAAATATAAATTCGTCTAGTTGGCTAAACAGATCATTTACTCTATAACTGTAGGTGTTGTCTTATCTCAAAGCAAGCTTTATATTTAATTTTCTCCGACCGACTTGCTTTTTAACAAAAGGATATCATTGCTAAACATGAGTTGTGATCTGCTATAAGACTTGTCTAACAAAAAATATTAATTCGTTTAACTAAAGGTGTCAAATAGAACCGAACCACTTCTTGTCGTATACTCAGCAAATTAACTGCCCTATTGCAGGCAATAAATTTTTCTAGAAATTCGGTGCACTCTACAGGATGATTTAGAAATTTATAGAAATATTTTAACTGATTCTTAATAATGAGCCATAGATTGGTGTTTACGTAAAAAAATTATTTTTTAAAAACTAAAAATTGAACCCGATTGTAACTGAATCTACTGGGACGCCTTGGGCGATAGTGCAACTTTCTAAAAAGATGTTTATTTTTCTTACAAAAGTCGTGCAGAAGATGTAGTTTTATCGGTATTAACACTACCGACTTTTGAAGACTTCCGCACTAGCTTTGAACTCTGTCTTCAGCGGTTTAGAGAGACTATCAGGGGGGTCGTTAAATAAATACGGATGAATAAGGCGCCACTGTACTTAGATAGTGTGTAAAAGCAAGAAATATCGCTAAGAAAAATACAGGAACCTCAACGAGTATATTCTGTTATAAGAATACAAGATTTTGTATTTTTAGATGGTACTACGTTTATTCTGAAATAAAATAAAATACATAAAATAATATTAGAGACAGCAATTTGCACCTCAAAATAAAATCAATAAATCAGACAGGTTTTGTACATCTATGATTTGTTTCTTTTGTGTAATAGAGCATGGACACTCGACTTATTAAATTTATGCACTTCTGGTTTATATATAATTCATAGAATTCAGTGATAAGTATGGACAAAATAAATACTATTGCTTAAGTGCGTCTATGAGTTTAATTAACCTTGTTTAAGTTTATAAAGAAATTAAGGCTGTTAAGTATCAACACATATATTAACTGAAAAATATTTCTGATTTATTCTGAAAGACAATTATTATAAGTTTTCTGAATGTTCAATTAATTTTATATACTTATTTTCTTAATCTTTGTCGATTTAAATAAAAAAAGCCTCTAAAGCGAATAGGCACTATGAATATCATTAACATAATGAACTTTTTTTGTCATCTTTTCAGTACTGACTAAATGACTCACATGTATACAAAATTAGTTTTGTAAAAAGATCTTTTAAATTAGGAAACTTAATTTTTGTTAATATGTTGTCATGTGTAATCAAATATATGACTATATTATTCATAATGTAAATTCATAAAGATTGTGTTAGATAAACAATTTTATAAAGCATAATTTTGATGCAAAACCACATTTGAAAATCATAATTAAATATTATCACAAAGATGTTAGTTTCCATGGGTTCAAACTACCATGGTTACGGTATAAACAAGACGTGAACGTCGAACAGATGACTGTCTCAAAAAGGGATATCACTTACCGACCTTGAATTCAAGGCATGGCGGCTAACAGACCAGTTAACAAACAAGCTCGACCCACATGTGGACCTCCAATATTGAACAAACACATGAAAAAGCAGTTGTCTACATTGTTATAACAACGCCTCGTAAACTAAAACCATATTGTAAGTTTCCAATGCGTAATCGTTTTATACGCAATTAACTTAACTTCTTCTTACAACTATTAATCAGCTCTAAAGTGTTGCTTCCGAATTAAAACAAAATTTCCATGTTGAAAAATGAGGAATGTATACATCTTATACGCAGTAAAAATTTAACAGTCTCGCACGACCATTACTGCTTTATTTCTTAAGTGCTGTTTTATTTTTCTAGTTCATTAGTTCTTTTGTGTTGCGCTAAGGAAAACCAAATAAAATTAGTTTGAATTATTTAGAAATAGAAATTACAAACCATGATGAGTTTCTAGGCATTCAGATCGATGGATTGTTCGAAACTAAATTGCGACTCGCAAGTCAGTCTTGGATATGAATTTATCCATATTGACGTTAGAATGATCAAAAGCCGACTGATTCGACTCGTCGACAACAACCTCAGCAAGCAGGTGCGCGAAAGCACACTATTCGATATCACCTTGAAGATACTTTGTGGAAATTCTGGACAGCTTGTTTGAGTTTTAGCATGGCTTTACAATACAAACTGGACATTTATAACTATGCGCTTTATTTACTATATAATTAGAATAAAGAAGGACAATAATTGGGGTGTTTCGAAATTATGATACTTTGTTTTAATTTTGTATTAATTGTAGAAGTACGATTTATATTGAATTATAAAAGTAAATTTAAAAATTTTATAACACAACACATAATTTTTATGCGTTATTTTAGAAGAGGAAAAACAAACTGTTACACGATGTTTATAGGTTACGTATAAAATTCAGGAGGCTACCCACCATATGCTCTAATTAAAATTTCTTGAAAGGTGACCTCCGGTTTAATGTTTATGTTGTATGACAAGTCCCTCGTAAAATTAATGGTATGGTTTTGGGTTTAAACTCTACATTTAATTTTTCGATGCTTCATCTGAAGGTACTACAATGACCCTGCATTTGACTCTCTAATGCGCTACCCCAAGTTACTATAATGGCCAGGAAGAAATTTTTTTACCTGGAAATTTGAATTTTGCCGAATCCTTGCTGTTCCGAACAAGGTAGGAATCTCTAAAGTGCATGACAGCACTCGTACACGAGACCTACATTTTATCTTTCATTCGAACGAGGGTGTATTTTTGTGAAAAATGCTGGCCTTGCATTTTTCATGCGGTCTGTGTCTTGACTCGAACCCGGGACCTTGGGATTAGTAGTCATACGCGAACGTATCTAACCCACGGAGCCGCCGATATTACATTGACCAGGAAGCGAGTTTTGTTTTTTATCTGGAAATTGTAAATACACGTACCCTTTTTATTCCAAGCAAGATAGGGATCTTTAACGTGCGTGGCAACATTCACACACGGGTCCTACATTTTACCTCTTATCCGAAGTTTGTTAAACCAACACGTGTAGATTTTTATTGTTATACAAATCAACTGACGCGGTCTCCTTATTTATGAGCAAAATAAACTTGGTAATGCCGTTCTTCATTTTGAGACGACGCAACAAGTAGCGGCAAATACGGGGTGCTTCTTCTGAGACTAAAATATGAGGATCTAACCCAATTTACTGTAATCCAAAAGTTGATTGTTTCTAAGCTACAGGGATCTTTAACGTGCGTGGCAACATTCACACACGGGTCCTACATTTTACCTCTTATCTGAAGTTTGTTAAACCAACACGTGTAGATTTTTGTTATACAAATCAACTGACCTGGTCTCGTTATTTATGAGCAAAATAAACTTGGTAATGCCGTTCTTTATTTTGAGACGACGCAACAAGCAGCGGCAAACACGAGGTGCTTCTAAAAGGTTTGTACAAAATGGTAACACAAGTTCCTGAGACATATATGAGGATCTAGCCCAATTTACTGTAATATAAAAGTTGGTAGTTTCTAAGATACAGGGTGTCAAAGCTATTATTTTTTAAGTAATTTTTTAAATAGGCATCTTAATAATAGTAAGATTTGCATGAAATTTTGTATCTAAATATTTTTTAAGATAAGAAATTCAGATTTGATTTTATGTACCTCGCAGGGGGTGCCACCGGCAGCTTTTTATCTACATTTAAAGCCTCATAACTTTTTTGTGCCTTGATATATCAAAGTTCTGGTTCAAAATTCTTATTCCATGACATTTTTTCTTAAAAAAGGGTATACGTTGTAGATTTCGCTTCGAGCAGCCGTTTCTGAGATAATCGAATTTAATTGTTTTATTGCATACTGATATTTATCATTGCTCTCCTTTCACACTTTATCCAGGCTTAGGACTGGTCCAAGAAACTTGGAGCGTGTTTAACAACCAACAGGCCAACAACAACAAAATTTTACACAACAATGAGTTAATAATGATAAGAATGAACTGGCAAAGAACAAGAGGAATAACATACAATGTCAATAATAAACCAAACTGCTAACTTGTAATAAATTATAAATTGTTCACTAAAACTCTAAGTAAATGTTCAAAATGACCCCCGTTTTCATGTACACAAAAATTAATTCTACGAAGAAAATTGGACAGCATCCTTTGCCATAATCTCTGCGTCAAACCGTAAAATATTTACTGAATTTTGTATTCGTGCCCATAATTCTTCTACGATGTTTACAGGTCTAAAATATACCATCTCTTTAAGTGTTCCCCATAAAAGGCGTCAAATCCGGTGAGCTAGGTGGCCAATTTGCAAAAGCATTATTTCTTCTGCCAATCCATTGATTCTGAAAATTCTCATTTAAATGATTCTTGACGTTTAACGTGAAGTGTGGTGGTGCATCGTCGTCCATGAACCACGTAGTTTCTCTAATAACCTTACATGTGATTTTTCAATGTTCCACCCGAAGGTACTACATTGGTCAGGAAGCGATTTTTTTTTACCTGGAAAATTTGGAATTTTGCCGAACCCTTGCTGTTCCAAGCAAGGTGGGGATCTTTAACGTGTGTGACAACACTCACACACGGGACCTTCATTTTACCTCTTATCCAAACGATGATGTATTTTGTGAAAAATGCTCGACTGGGTCGGGATTTTAACCCGGGACCTTGGGCGTAGTAGTCACACACATACCACTACGTCACTGAGCCGCCCTCTCTAATAACCAGTGGAAGGTCATCAAATAAATTTGGTAAATTTACTATGTTCTAGGTAATTTACGCCATTTAAACGAAGTGGTAAGATGACAGGATCAATAATAAAACTGTCAATAATTCCTGCTCAGACGTTAATTTTAAATTCACGTCGACAATGCACAACCTCCGCTACATGCGGGTTTTCGTCAACGTAAGTGTGTTCATTATGTAAATTAGTAGTAACCCTTTTTGTAAAATTTTTCTATGAAATTTTGATCATTTTCTCGGTGTTCATTAATAAAGTCTTACTTCGAGGTCGATAGGTACAAGCACTTGTACGCTTTGGATGCAACAACTGTTCTATTAAAACCCTACTAACCGTATCTTTAGAAACTCCAACTTCCAAACCTAGCTGTCTGGTGCTCAGACTCGGATCTTCTTCAACTCGTTTTAAGATTTCTTCCTCAACCTTTGCTGTTCTAATCGTACGATTCTGTCCATAATCAACAGTTGTTGGGTTAAAATCACCGGTTGTGCAATGATGTTTTTTAACAGCGGCAAATGTTTGGTGAGTTGGTATGCGTCTATTTGGAAATCTTTCTTGGTATATTCTCATCGACTGTCGACTATTTCCTTGGCAATTACTATAAACTAATATTATTTCGGTCATTTCTGCGTTAGTGTAGGGTACGGCCATAGCGAACGAAATGGCAACTTTTAAAATTACGATAAAAATTTGTTAGACTGAATCGCTTGACAATATTCTTTTGTAATTAACGACAATACTTGGCATTGTTTAGTCGTTGCTATGATAGATGTTGTTTATGCAACAAAACATTTAAATTGGATTATCTTAGAAACGGCTGCTCAAAGCGAAATCTACAAGGTACATGTTTGTGGAGAAAGAATGTCAGGGAATAAGAATTTTGAACCAGGCACCGAGGCACAAAAAAGTTATGGGGCTTTAAATGTTGTAACAATTGCGATTTTCTGTTATTTGAATATACAACTTTGTTCAATACACCTAATCAATAAATGTTAAATTTCTATTGAAACCTTTTATTATAAATTCATACATAGTACGCCATCTACATTAGAATAGCAAAAGTACTCTTAAAGTGAACTTCTAGTTGTTTGTATCTTGTTTCAATATCCTCCCTTCCGGCGCATGCTTGTATAACTAAAATTGCCTCGTGGAATAAGCCATTTTGGTATCAGATGTAGTCCGTAGACGAGTATTATCTTGGGCTTGCAGGTCTTTGATTAAACATGCCGCCCGAACAATTGGTTAAGTGGAGTCAACATGTATCATAAGTTAGTTTCTGTAATAGCATCGACCTAAAATGGTTGTAGATATATTTTTACGGTAAGAAAGTATTTCACAAGCTTACCCCAAATTTTTATTCTTTCGTTTCATTTCAGCGCAAGTTCTTCTTTGTTTTAGTTTAGAGATTTAAGGATTAAACTACCGATCATTAAATATGAAGATAATTATAATTCCGAATTTTAAAATATTAAATTCAAGTTACAAGTAATGAAGTTATGGAAATTTAAGTATTATAAAGAAAACAATCGTTAAACATAAGGCATGCACAAACCCGCACACGTGATTGGTTTGTATGAAGATTAAATCCAGACCCCTGCGTCAGTCATGCTCAACTATAAGAGTAAGGACCCAGATGTTTAAAAAAAATTTTTTTTAAATAAAAAAAAAGGAAAACCGGCCGCCAAGCAGATGGCCAGCGGCGAGTCATCCTCCATTTTTATACTTATATCTTTTCAAGAAACTTTCAATTAAAATGCTCAGATAAATTTTCGAAGAAGCTATACAAAAGTTTGTTTAAAATTAATTCTCGAAATTTTGCTAAAGTTCATAGTTCAATTAATTTGTTTCATTTAAAAATTTAATTTCAAAATTTAGTATTTGAATAAGGCATAATTGACCGTAACATTTTTAAGATCTTTGTATAAGATTATGTTTGACGTTACAAAGATGTATTGAAAGGTTTGCTTTATTGAACATGTGATATGATAAGAATTGTTTGCCGAATTATTGTCTATAACACATTGTGATAATACATCTGAAGTATAATTCAATGTCGACAATAAGTACTTTTCTTTAACCTTTGATTTTATTAAAGATAACTATTAAAATTGTACAACCATAACAAGAGAAATTATTTTTGAATATGTAATTTTTTGTGAACTGAAAAGGATCCTATTCTAGTAGCATGAAGTCACTGTAACATAAAGTTAAAATAACATATTTTTTAAAGTGAACTGAAATAATTTATGCAGTTAATAAAACAATATTCCAAGAATGCTTAGAGATCAATATTAAATAGTGAAAACGGAACTGTTTCGAAAATCTCCGTATAAACAAGTTGTATAAAAAATGTATATATAAATATTTAAAAAAAAAAAAATTAATAGAAAAAATATTAAGTTGTCTCAAAATTTTCTTTCCTTGAAGTCAACAGTAATTATCCTACAGAAGCAAACTGTTTATTATTAAGAAACTTTAGTACTGAAGAAAGGTATTATTGGTGTTAAAGTTAAAAGTTTTTCTTGAAAGTATAATTTTGACTAGTGGATTTTTTTTATAATTTTTTGTGATAAAGTGACTAGGCTCTGACGAAGTCCTAGTTTGAACATGTTTAGGTGTGGTTAAATTTTCAGATAGCACGAGATCGTCGTTCCCATTCCAGGTTGCAGAGATTAAAGTAAGTATTTTTGTTTATGTTGCTCGTAGTAGATTTTTTTCTTCGAAGATTTCCGTATCTGATATTCGAATAATTTCTTATAAAACACTCATTAAGATACGGTGACGTCTAATAAAATTTCTTTTGTTTTATCGTATACCATCCTACGACCCTAGCTCATAGCTCTGCCCTAAGTTGAAGAAACTTAGCTGGCTGGAAGATCTTTTTAGAGGGACCCTTTTTTCTCAAAGCCATTCAACATCCTTTTTACCCTGGACTTGACTATCAAACAGGAACTCCTCGTAATCTATCGAGGCTCTGCCGCCTGTATGGTAGAGCAGACATATTATTTTCCTTTAGAGGAAATAATAGGTTACAATGTAGGCAAAGAGCTGCTGGTGGCGCTCTCGGCGAGGTACATCAAAACTATTATCAAATCTGAATTTCTCATCTTAAAACCCCTCAGATACCAAATTTCATGCAAATTCTGCTATTTTTAAGATACCTATTTGAAGAATAGCTCAAAAAGATAATAACTTTGACACCCTGTATCGTGAAAACTATCAACTTTTGGACTAAAGTAAATTGAGGTAGAACCTCATATTTTAGTCTCTGGAATGTGTGGTAATATTTTGTACATACCATTTAGAGACATTCTATATATGTTCCGATTTTTACATATACAACTACCGTTCAATAGTCCTTCGGTAGTTGTTAGTAGGAGGTTGATGACAGTTCTGTGACCTCATTTCCTCTCGAATCCCTCATTTCCTCCCTCATTTCCTCCACAATCCCTCATTTCCTCCCAAATTTACATGTAAATCCCCATAAGTAGGAAATGAGGGAATCTCCTTATTTCCCTCCTCATTTTCCTCCTCATTTTCCTCACTCATCTGGACCAAATAGTTTTCTTCAACTATATGTAAATCCCATAAGGTGGAAATGTGGAGATGAATCTTAGCATCCACATTTCCACACACAATCCACATTTGCTCCCACATTTGGCGACAGTAATAAATATCATTGTCATCTTAAATTTGCACAATAGTTTTCTTCGACTAAGCAGTTTTTAGCCTCAGGTGGGGGCTCGGACACCCCGATCTGGCAACAGGTACGGATCTTGTTCTCGGCACCTCGATCTGGACCAGCCATCTAACCTTAATTGGCAAATATTCTCACATCTGGTGACAGTATTAAATAACATTGCCACCTTAAATTTACAACAAAATAGTTTTCTTCGTCTAACCAAGATAACCCTATCTTGTTTGGTATCAGTTAATATTAGAATTTTTTCAGCTACCCGAATCTTTAGGAATTTTTTAGATAGCGCCATCCCCCAGAGAGCTACCCCGATTTTAAGAATTTTTACCGGTAGCGATTTTCTAACCGTCCTTATAAATTTTTTAGCCATGTGACACATCTTGCTAGTCTAAAATTTTATGCAGAATCCGAATCTGCAAACAGATTAAAAATCGGTTCACCCCCTGCAAAGCTATACTTTAAAGCCTCAAACCTCTTTAAATTGTTTTGCTCATCTATAACATATGCTTTAACCAACCATTTCCCTAGAAATCTAAAACTGTGGGGATTTTAGAAATGAGTTCTTTATAAGACATAAGTGTATAATATTTAAAATCGTTTTCAAACAGTAATGTTACTGTTTTTTTAGAATATTCAAAACCGCGGCCTTTTAAAATTTTAAACAGCTATCAATTTCTGGTTTCATCATCATAACTAACTACGTTACAAATTATGCTCAATGCTAATATGTACTTTGGAAAATACATTTCATGCCCGAACTAATTGCTTACAATTATGTGACGTAGAAGTGAAAGTAGCCTTTCTCTTTATTATTAATTAGTGGCTATATGATTTGAGAAATATATTTCAATGTCATGCATTAGGAAATTCCCGTATAATTGCTGGTGTACACAATGTACTTTCTATTACGACCTCGACTAGGAAAAATGCAAACTTCATCTTGTAATACAGATCGATTAACGGTTTTCAAACCGCATATAAACGCGATCTGATTAGTAAAAACCTATTCGTTCCGTACGTTTCTTGTGCTTGTAAAAGTACATCGATATTTTAAACAATCGTTTTTGTGCAGTAATTTTTTGTGAAAAGTTTTTTGAAGATTTAAAGTAGGTCTACATTTATTTGCAAACACCAATTAATGTGTATTTTGCTATTGTTTCTGATTGTATTTTTAAAACATTAATTTTTCCAAAGTAATGCGCTGTTTTCCATATATATATTTTTTCAAATGTTAAAGATAGGCTTTTAGCTAGACAAATGTTAGGCGTATCTATCAACCCCAATTCCGAAATGACTATTTCTTTTGGAATTGTAGAACATGGTGTTGCAGATTGTGTAAAATATGTACTACCTGCTTTAATGTAGCACTTGTGTAAGATTTTCATTTTCCTCTACTATCTCAAAATAATTTACATGGAAGGTGGGCGAAGAACTTAAAAATTACGGAATCTTAAAACTAATATATACAATAGATTTACAGCATACCTCTTCCTCGGTTCGGACACTCCATCGTCGACACTGGTGTTCTTTAAGCGATAAATAGTCATACGGTTGTTAAACGCTATGCTAACCATTTCTACACTATCTTCACCAGTAGCGGTTTTTCCAGGTATAGGAAACATTGCAAGAGTTGCATTTAAAACGTTTGCAGGTACCATTTTAGTACAAAACAAAATCCGCACTATAGGACTTTGGTGAAACTTGTAAGCGAACTAACTTATAAACTAAAAAGTTTACTCTTTCGTAGCTGCTTTATGCTCCCTATAGAATGCAAACCGACGGTTTCCGAAGACAGCCGAAGGAAGTTGAGGATTCAGTAGAGAACTAAATGACGTCATCTTTTACCAATCCTTGCTACTCGTTCAGTACATTTAGCACCATGCGAATGCAGTTAGTAGAGTCATCGGAAACGTCTTCCATGTTATACAGGTCGGCAATCGCATCGCGCACATATTCAAAATCCAAAAGGGTTATAGCACACGCACATAAATTGGTTGCAAGCGGTGCAGTAGAAGATGCAGTGCTACTATAAACAATAACTTAATAAAACATTTTAAACCTTTACTAAGGGGATACCAAACTTGTTGCCTACAGAATACTTACTAATAAAGCAATTTAGTTTTAAATAACTTCTACGTAATATTTTAGAAAATGGTAGGTGTGAATATTTTCTTTGGAAACAATCGAAGATTGCCGAAGACACTCGAAGAGTGCACAAACGCGATCACTAAAACAATCGGCATTAATACCGAGTATTCTATGCTTTCGTAGGCTTCTCATTTCCTAGAACCAAATCTTCCGCATAGCGGTTGGTAGCACGTAATGATTTCTAGAACCGGCAAGTACTCGATATCGCCCAAATACAGAATTAGATGCTCGATGTCCGTCAACTCCCGATTCCATCGTAAAAGGTAGAAAAAACTCGGTCAATCATCCATCTAACTTAAACTTCGGCCCGCTACCGTTTTGATAATTTCCAAACATTTTTCAAACGACAATGGGCTTCCACACTAACACCTAACGTATCTTTCCTATTATTTGTTAAACAAAAACTACCGGTATCGCCATGCCCGTATGCGGACGTAAGCAGATGTTTGTGGATATGTACGAGAATATGTAACCATATACATTAATCTCTCTAAGCTATTTTATTTAGTCCAAGAAAACTACTATTTTTCTAAAACCACAATTACTAATCGCCTTTATAGGTTCCACATTTCTACCATTTCCCAATGACTGGTGCTACGTACATGGAAACTTTAATTTCTTATTGGAGAGAATTCTTATTCTCCCACGCACTGTTGCGTTGTTGCATGCCCACCCCTTTTGGGAATATATGCTCGTTATAGGTTGTAGGACCCTCGGTTTTACATAACTACACATCGTGAGACCTCTTTAATCTTTTTAATCGTGTCTTTCTCGCCTACAATACAGTAGGACTTAGCCCTACTACCAACAAATTCTAATACTGGACCCCCCATTAAATCGTCTTTAAATTTCCCTACAACTTTTTTGTCGACAAGTGTTATATTGTATTTATTATACGCGGGCTAGTCACTCTTTTAAGATAAATATATCTTTTTTGGTATCAACTAATATTAGATTTTTCTAGGGAGCCCAAACCTGTAAATAGATTTTAAATAGAACCGTCCCATACAAAGTTATGCCTTTTAAAGACCCAACTCTCTAATTTTTGCCCATCTTTATTTAACTCAATCCTTAGAACCTTTTTTCGCTACCCACACATGATCATATGCCCACATGACCATATGACCGCATGACCACATGACCATATGACCGCATGACCATATGCCCACATGACCATATGACCGCATGACCAATTGACCACATGAGCGCGCAGGAGTGCGCATGGGCAGGAGGCGCGCGCGCCCCTGTCCATGCGCACCCCTCTCTGTGCGACTGCTATTTCGTGGTAACGTCACAGTCTTTTGTAAATAAAGAGCAATGTAATACTATTCTAAAATTTTTATTCTGACATACATAACAAAATTTAAAAATATTTAATACCAAGCATGGAGTCATTTAAACTTAATTTTAATACAAAGTTATACACAGAAGACAGTCCTTTCTTTATGTTTGTTTGGAGTGGTTTTAATTTTATCTATTTTTATTCGCAGCTTAAATTTTAAATCGACACCCAACTCCTCTATTTTCTTTTCTAGCCAATAGTTTGATCCATAGATGGTTCTGTAATTGGTGTGTGTAGTCCGCCTTCGACATAACAAATATTCCCAACATCTGTCACCAGATTATTGTTGCACATATTTTCTGCCGTTTTTAAAATTTTTTTTTTAATGGGAAAACTCATTAAAAAACAATTAGTGCTAATGGATTTTTAATGAGAAAACTCATTAAAAAACGGCGCTGAACTAATCTATCAATTTTTCCTTTTATCTAACCTAAGTCCACGCAAGTCCAACTAAGCTAACCTAACTCCGGACAACACCAGCTAACCTAACTCTTGACAAGTCCACATCCAACCTAGGTTGGAGGCAATTTCACCCTATGGGGCAATTTCACCCCATGGGGTAATTTCACCCTATGGGGCAATTTCACCCTTTGTGGCAATTTCACCCTAATCTAACATCCTACATATATCCGGACATATGTCGATGCGCATCCCTGCCGACCTAGGTTGGATAACAAAACAGTTCCTAAACCAGAGAATGTAAGCGATATGGCGGTGTCCGACATATTCGACTATTTTCGGCAATATACGCCCACACTTTGTAGGATACATAAGGGAACAATTTTTTCGTATTCAATTTAGTATTCGACAGTAGCTAGAACGGTAAACATGAGCGTCTCCAAGCTGATTAACGTTTCTCAACTTCTTGGGAATAAAGTGGAACCGACAAATGAGCGATTTGGATTATGGCTGTTGGCAGAAAATATGTGCAACAATAATCTGGTGACAGATATTGGGAATATTTGTTATGTCGAAGGCGAACAGATGCTGACTGGCGGACTACACACACCAATTACAGAACCATTTTGTGACAATATAATGTTGCTTAAAATTTGCGACCTTTCTGACGCCGAACAAACATCTGCAAACAAAAGGATGTTTATCCTAAAAAAAGAAATTTGTGGTGCATTTAACAGCTATCTATCAAGAAAGTTCGACCGATTTGTTTCCGCTAGGCATGGTGTTAAAGCTAAGCTTCCGTTTTCTCTGGAAAGCACTAACAAGATGGGCCAGAGAGTAAAAGAAATTATCGGTAAAGAAGACCTCGAATGCATTAATAAAAAATTCCAAAATCCTATATGTGTTCCATACAAAGTGGAACTAGCAGATGTTAAGTTGGAAACTTTATTGGAGGAACTACCAAATATATTAGACGGACTCAAAAAAGATTATTACTATCTTTTTGACATGGATGTAACCCAAGATTTTGCGGGCATATTTAGCAAGATGGAGATGTGTAATTATTTAACTACAAACCATAACTTTTGCTATAAGGGCGAATACGAAGAGAAGTGCAATATTATAGTTGACAACGATAAAACTGTGGGAATTGATTGTTTAACATGGCTAACAACCAATGCAAGAATTAAGATATACAAGAAAGTTGTGTGTCAGATAACAAGGCCTGGTGTTAATAAACAACTTGGCAATCATATACTAGATTTTATACGTTGTCCAGACGTACGTTTAAGGGAAACATTTGCGTCTACTTTGGCCAAAGAACATGATATTACGCGATTGGAAGCGACAATATACAACTGTACAATTGGAAGCTATGTCAGTGCGGAATGGGTATATAATCCCTTAAAAGACTGTTTAAAGTTATTGGAAGATAGTAAGTTATACTTCCTAAAGGCGCCAATGTACTCGGTACCACTTGCCGAAATGTGGAGTAAGCTATCGGACAAGCTACAAAATAGCTGCTGTTTAGTGTATAATAACCTGTTACAGTACGTGTATTGGGGGAATGGCAATACAAAGAAATTGACGGGCTTGCAAATTAAGTTGTCCGAAAAACCAAAGGAAAGGGATAAATTGATAAAGTATATACTTTCGGCTTTTAGTTTTAACTATTTACCTGTAAATTATTTGGAGATAGTAGAGCAGGAAGACAGCCAAGATAAAATAAAAATCATACACAAGTGCTACATTAAAGCAGGTAGTACATATTTTACACAATCTACAACACCATATTCTACAATTCCAAAAGAAATAGTCATTTTGGAATTGGTGTTGATAGATACGCCTAACATTCGTCTAGCTAAAAGCCTATCTTTAACATTTGAAAAAATATATATGTAAAACCGCGCATTACTTTGGAAAAATTAATGTTTTAAAAATACAATCAGAAACAATAGCAAATTCACATTAATTGGTGTTTGCAAATAAATGTAGACCTGCCTTAAATCTTCAAAAAACTTTTCACAAAAAATCACTGCACAAAAACGATTGTTTAAAATATCGATGTACTTTTACACACACAAGAAACGTACGGAACGAATAGGTTTTTACTAATCAGATCGCGTTTATATGCGGTTTGAAAACCGTTAATCGATCTGTATTACAAGATGAAGTTTGCATTTTTCCTAGTCGAGGTCGTAATAGAAAGTACTTTGTGTACACCAGCATTTATACGGGAATTTCCTAATGCATGACATTGAAATATATTTCTCAAATCATATAGCCACTAATTAATAATAAAGAGAAAGGCTACTTTCACTTCTACGTCACATAATTGTAAGCAATTAGCTCGGGGATGAAATGTATTTTCCAAAGTACATATATAGCATTGAGCATAATTTGTGACGTACTTAGTTATGATGATGAAACCAGAAATTGATAGCTGTTTAAAATTTTAAAAACCGCGGTTTTGAATATTCTAAAAAACAGTAACATTACTGTTTGAAAACGATTTTAAATATTATACACTTATGGCTTATCAAGAACTCATTTCTAAAATCCCCACAGTTTTAGATTTCTAGGGAAATGGTTGGTTAAAGCATATGTTATAGATGAGCAAAACAATTTAAGGAGGTTTGAGGCTTTAAAGTATAACTTTGCAGGGGGTGAACCGGTTTTTAATCTGTTTGCAGATTCGGATTCTGCATAAAATTCTAGACTAGCAAGATGTGTCACATGGTTAAAAAATTTATAAGGACGGTCAGAAAATCGCTACCGGTAAAAGTTCTTAAAATTGGGGTAGCTCTCTGGGGGATGGCGCTATCTAAAAAATTCCTAAAGATTCGGGTAGCTAAGAAAATTCTAATATTAATTGATACCAAACAAGATAGGGTTATCTTGGTTAGACGAAGAAAACTATTTTGTTGTAAATTTAAGGTGGCAATGTTATTTAATCCTGTCACCAGATGTACGAATATTTGCCAATTAAGGTTAGATGGCTGGTCCAGATCGGGGTGCCGAGAACAAGATCCGTACCTGTTGCCAGATCGGTGTGTCCGAGCCCCCACCTGAGGCTAAAAACTGCTTAGTCGAAGAAAACTATTGTGCAAATTTAAGATGACAATGTTATTTATTACTGTCGCCAAATGTGGGAGCAAATGTGGATTGTGTGTGGAAATGTGGATGCTAAGATTCATCTCCACATTTCCACCTTATGGGATTTACATATAGTCGAAGAAAACTATTTGGTCCAGATGAGTGAGGAAAATGAGGAGGGAAATGAGGAGATTCCCTCATTTCTTCTTTATGGAGATTTACATGTAAATTTGGGAGGAAATGAGGGATTCGGGAGGGGAGGAAATGAGCGATTCCCTCATTTCCTCCTTATGGGGATTTACATGTAAATTTGGGAGGAAATAAGGGATTCGAGAGGAAATGAGGGAGGAAATGAAGGATTCGAGAGGAAATGAGGGACGAAATGAGGGATTTGGGAGGAAATGAGGTCACAGAACTGTCATCAACCTCCTACTGTTGTTCAAAACATTGTTCAAGCAGTTTCTGTTGCTCAGGAAGAGTATTTTTCTCCAATGCCAAAAAATGCAATTGTTTTTGTGTTCTCGGTCAATTTAAAAAGCTTTCTTGTATTTTGTAGTGAATAACAACTTTATCTATCTGTTTATGCATCTTTGTAGGCAAATCATTTAAAAAGCTTCTAGATAAACGTCCAACCTTCGCATTCTACTAAAAAATTGTTCGTTTTTCTGCATCAAAAACTTTATTTTCTAAAATTATTGGTTCCTCCGTTATGATTTTCACCGCCATGGAGTTTTTATTGTTCTCTCGAAAAATTGTCAAAACTGGGATACTTATTCCACACTTTAAGAACAATGTTTCTTAAGATACGTACCCACCCCATAGACGTTAAAATCCCACAGGTCAATGCTTGAACTATTGACATAGAAATAAACAATTTCTACAGCAAATCGAAAAGGTTATATAAGCTGCGACACTTAATTTTTCGACCTTTGTAGTTCTTATAAAATTTAAAGGTCTCGGCAAAGCTCTTGGCCCTATTTGTCGTAGAAAATTTGCTTTAGTTTTGATTTTTAGTATATTTAATCTCTATATCATGTTGTTGTAAATAGCATATTATTGTTTTCTAGCTGGATTTGTTTGTAAAATATGCCGTATGATCAAGCAAGTAGTTGTGATTGTCTTTTGATTTGAATGGTGCATGCTGAATTATAATTATGTATGTGTTTATATTTGGCGGCGATTAGTGGTGCCTGATAGGCGCAAACGTGTTCAAGTGGTTGCCTCTTAAGTGCGATGTTTTAAGTTAGTGATGGTCCGACCAACGGTAACTTCTTTTATTTCTTTTCCGTGATGTCTCTGGTTTATTTTTGTACAATTACTCGAACATACTTTGCTAATTTGTTCGTGTATATGGGTTTAAAAAAGCGACATTATGCAAAAGTTTAGTTTCCCGATCCTTTGTAAAAGACGCAGAACAAGCCATTCCGATTATATATTATTGAAGTTAAACGAAGGTAACTTACGTTTTCACCAGCGATAACGTGGACACTTGCATTTTGTCATCCCATGTCATTCAATGTAAGCTTGTTTGATTTAGACCAGGAATCTAAATTGTTTTTATAGGAGATAAGGTACAACGATAGAACGCGGCAGGAGGTATGTTTTGTTAACTACCATCTAAGTTTAAAGATACGTTGTTAGCACGTGTTTTCTTCTACTAGTAATTTAAGACGTACATTTGGATTGAGAATTGTGTAAAAATTGCTCACTGTAACTTTTAAATTAGTTTGTTCTTGAATTAGTACTTATTGTTCAATATTATTGCTACACAATGCTCACTATAACCTCACAATTTTTAATATCAAACAAAGTTAACGAATGCTATAATATCAACTACTCTAAGCAGGGTTACAATCCTGCCGAGATGTATTTGTAAGCAGAGTGCACTTCACACTATGAAATGTTTATTTTTACAGTAGTTTTAAATTGTTTCTTTCATTTGAAAAAATAATATCGTAACGTGCTAAATTAATTTTTGAATAGGGTTTGAAAAATTACGCTAAATTTTTCACTTTACCTTTTTTTACTGTTATATACATATCTATTACGGAATTAATTTTATGTACATGTATTAAATTAGTAAAATATTAACTCCGGTTTTTTTCGTTTATCTTTTGAATCGTCTATTAAAGATGTATTTAAGAATCAAGATGATCACCTAGGTCGTTGGACGTTCCTGCTGGGTCTAGTGTACAGGTAAGGAACATGTAATCGGAACATGTCTACGTGTGTGTCCAGTTTATATATGTTTTTATTGTTTGTGCTGTTCTTTGGTACGAGTTCGTACCGCAACAGGTATCCATATATTTTAGACGCGGAGTTTATTGCCACTTTTGGCATGACCTACAATTTCTAATTGAATTTGTACTGATAGATTAATGAATGATTATGGTATATGTACTACTTTGTCTTGTTGGCTAGCCGAGCATCTTTAATAAAAAATTCTTCTCATATTGAAAAGACTCTAGCCACACTTTCTGTGATCTCGTTTCCGGTTAGGTAGCGCCCTTTCTTATTGCAAACCTCAGATTTAATCCCCCCCACTCTCACTCCATGTCGCCGCGGACTTACCCTAGCTAACCATAACTTTTCTCGCAATTTTTTCAAACTTTGGTCATTATTCTATTTTTATTTGACCACGGACGACTTTTTACTGAAAACTTTCCGTAATCCTTTTGGCACTTTCTCGCAAAACTTTGCTTTGAAACGTTTTACCAAACTACCAAGTAAAAGAGGTTGCCATAAAACTAAATTAATTTGACTATTAATGATTTTGCTTCAAAATGGACAAAGAAAACGTGAAGTGTGACTTTGAAGGCAATGCATTAGGTCAGCTAAACTCGAAAGGAGACACATTGATTCAATTTTATTAAAAAAAAAGGGGGATTGCGGTTCTTACTACTACATTGTTTCAGGTAACTCATCTCCTTCAGGAGGTTATATACTTGGCAGACATCTTAATACGATGAAAGTAACATAATCTACTGTTACGTTCCAAAACTGCTTCACAAAATTATTTTAGTAATAATTATTGTACACAAAAATATCTATACGCAATAATTGTACGTGCACACTAAATGTACTCAAATTAATTATGTCACGAAATGTTTTTTAAAAAATTTTAAATAAAACTTTACTTGCGTTTTTGACGATAAAATTATGCAGGATTTTTAAAGATTTTATTGATTAAATCTCCTTCTCCATTTTGTACCATAATAACTGCATCGGAAAATCGAGTTTCATTTTCTTCGTTTATGACTCTATTAACTCCATAATTTCATATAAGTTCATATTTCAATAAGATTTTACATTTGAACGTTGAATTTTACGTTAAAAAAATTTGTTTCAACTAGTATTTAAACGTCGAGCATGACCTTGCATGCAATTTAAAAATTTCAATTCTTACAATTCGTTGTTACTAACAAAATGTATCACCGGCAAACACTTCTTAAATAGATCGACTTGAATGAATATAGGTTTTATATAGTGAAAAGTTTTCTACGTCATTAGTTCTCGAATATCTATACTTTTCTAGGTGATTTGAGTCATCAGGATGATGTAACTTACACGAAATTCCGTTTATTTTATAGCCGTCATTTCAATTTATGAGATCGTAAAAATATTTTTTAATTTGTATGATTTATAGGGATGAATCTAAAATATTCATTCAGTATCGCTTTTGTTATAATTTATGGCTAATAAAAGCGTTTTATCTTATCTGATTTATAGGCCTTGCCTATTTTATCGCGTTCCACGAACTCACTTAATTGGTGTGTATTCCTTCATGTCGGGTTGTTAACGTAGAGATAATTAACTGTCATCTTTATTTACACATGATTTATAACTTTACGAACAATCTTAAATAAAATGGCTTCGTTCAAAATTAGTGGATTGGTTTTCGAAATGGTTGTTACTCAATGCATTATTAAATGTTATTTTGCATTTACATTTTAGAACGGGGTTTTGTTTCTACATATTTTTTTTATCTTAGTGTGACTTGAAAACAATCATGTAACCACATTATGTATACCTCAAAGTATACCTTATAATGAATTAGAACCCAAATCTGTAAATTTTATCATACAATTCCCAAATGTAAACAACATATTTCTACTATCTAATGTTTTGCTTAAAAACACTAGAATGATTGCATGGTTATAAATTTATTTCTATACTAAAAAAATAAATATTTTTGTCCTGTAAATTATAAACGTGACATAAATAAAGCCAACTCTGTGAGCTAACTTAAAGAAAACCAAAATATCAATAGACAGAAAGAAAATCTAGTACACATTCACTGTTGGAATTGATACGTTCAAAAGATACACTCTTCGAAGGTCTTGCCCTGCATGTAGTCGGAAGCTTGGGATCATTCAACTCCTTAAACGCCTACTTCCTGTTTTCGTATCTTGAAAATTCTACGACACTTGAACCATCTTCGAAAGAATTCAACAAAACAAACATCGCCGTTTCTCCCATATGGTCGTTCAGATCCTACCATACGTTTCGAAATCATAGTAGACGATGTGTATTAGGACGGTTAAGCAAAGCAACAAATTCGTCTATCACTAAAGTTACTATTTGGGACTTTGTTTTCATTTATAACAATTAAAACACTGCCTTCTTTTTACTACAATATATTCATGTTTTTCGGTTGCAATATTGTCTATCATTTTCACAAGCGAAACTACAACCAATAATGGCAAACCGGTTGTAGCGTTCTAAACTACAACGAATATACATCAACGTGTGTAAATACGAGATAACCTATCTCGTGGAAATTATGAAAGACGCGTAGGATTAATTGCCTAAGTTCCTGCGTTGAAATTATAGACACGTAGCAGAAATCAGTTAATAATTTGTATTAAGTAAGGTGTAGAGATAAGCGAACCAGATATTTTAATGGATTGGAATTCATGATTGAAAATAACATAATGAAACACGTACATAAACTCATTGTAATATTTAGGAAAGCGAATGTTGCTGATAGCAGAAAACCACATTTTTAACGCTATATCAAAATATGATAGATAGGAGTACTTAAAGTAATTTGAAATAATTAAATAGCAACCGTTTAAATTGAAAAGACTTTCGAAATTGTTAATAAATATACAAATACAGGAACTGCTCGTAACAAGGTAAGTTCACTCCATTCTCGCACCGACTGTCAGTTGTATGTTTAGTAACGTAGCCCAAGGTAATTTGCCGATCATAGCGCTGATTTTTCACCAACCTGTAAAAATCCCTCTTTCTATATCGCTGTTCTCATTCTTTCAAGCAACGACGCACATTACCTCGACGCCTAAGTAAACGTCTCTCTGGCAAGGCATATATAAAAAATTATAAGTTATTTCCTTAACAGTGCATGAGAATTCAAAACCACATTTTTATGCGTCATAACTTACTTATACTAGCTAAATTATAATGGGCAATATACTTGCAATTTAGGATTGGAAAACCCCTATGTTTAATTATTAAAGCAGGACTTGTGACGCCAAAAAAACGTAACAAATCCATTTTGTATATATTCTCTAGTTCTATTTCTTTTCTGTTACTTTCTGTTGCATTTCTCTCGTCTACCACCTGCCGTTCTTTGTTTTTATGATTGAGATTCTCGTTATTCGTAATTTTCTTTAGCTACTGTTATTATATTTTCCTTAAACCGTCTTTATTTGTCCTCTATTTCTTGATCGTCACTTCATTCTTCCATCCTCCTTTTTATAATATTTTGGTATGTTTAAGTATACACATTTTGAAAGCTGTTTATAAAACTGTAGTGGAAAAGTGAATAACATTTAGTAAAACGAGGAGACAAAATAATTATTTTTTATTAAAACAAGCTTCAAATGCATTTGCCGAACATTTTTTCTTTAATTGTGCCATTATTCTTGGAAACCGACGATATGTATCCTATTTTAAGTTACTGATGAGACAAATGTATCTCAAGCTATGCATAAATACGAGGGCCTTTTTTTTCAACCTCCGATAGACTATAAATAAAAGACAAGTTCATATAAAACAATAATTTTATTACCAAAGATTGGTACACTTACGGATACTTTTCGACACAATCACCGAAGAGATTAAGACATTTGTCATATCTGTGGACAAGCTTTTCAATACCCTGGTCAAAGAAAGTTGCCGCCAATGAATTCAAGTAGTCCTTGACGTTGGTTTGAAGCTCCTTATTGGTTTGAAAGTGCTTCCCACAAAGCCACGTCTTCAGATCAGGAAAACGATGAAAATCGCTTGGTGCTAAGTCAGTACTGTGTGGCGGATGATCGAAAATGTCCCATCCAAATTATTCGAAAAGCCGTTGAGTTGCTCCAGCAGTGTGTGGACGGGCATTGTCGTGGATCTGAACAACTTCAGCGATCAGCTTTCATCTTCGTTTGTTCTGTATGGCTCTACGCAACCGTCGTAAAGTTTCACAATAAACAGCTGCAGTGATTGTAGTTCCGGGCTCCATAAACTCCAGAAGCAACACATCTTGTTGGTCTCAAAACACAGTAGCCATGGTCTTTCTGTTGTTGAAGGTTTGTTTGAATTTCTTTGGTTTGTTTGGTGAAGTTGAAATCATCCATTGTTGTGAATGTTGTTTTGTTTCCGGTGTGTCGTATTGAATCCAGGTTTCATCCCCAGTCACGATTGATTTCAAAAAGTTGTCTCCTTCATCATGATAATGCTCAAGGAACTTCAACGCTGACGCCATTCGTCGAGTTTTGTGGCCGTCCGTCGGCATTTTTGCGACCCAACGTGCACAAAGTTTTTGTAGCCTAACCGTTTAGTAACAATAGAGTACAAAACAGACCTTGAAACTTCTTGAAATTCCGTAGACAAAGCAGTAATGGTGAATCTGCGGTTTTCCTTAACCATTTATCAACACGTTGAACCAGGTCATCTGAAACGACAGATTTGCGCCCTTGGCCCCCCTTCATCATACACATCATTACGGCCATCTTTAAACTTTCGACACCATTCACGCACAACACCATCACTCATGAAGTTTTCCCCGTACACACGACTCATTATTCGATGGATTTTTGCAGCACTATGGCCTTCAGCCTGTAGAAAACGAATGACACTTCGCATTTCACACTTGGCGGAGCATCAATAATAGCGGACATGTTTACGTGGCTGTAGCACAACGCCGAGTTACGCCTGAATGCCAACAATGGCGGAGTGTGTAGTGCAAGAGCTGCGCAGTCGTCTACAGCGTATACCCGCTTTCTGCTACCCGCGTAGCGTCTGCTCGGAGCGATCGGAGGTTGAAAAAAAATGGCTCTCGTAATTAGTGTAGTTTTTAGAAAATCTCTATTAAGGGACTTGCTTATCTATTTCTTATTTTATAAAATAATATAACGCTTATACAAAAATTATAAATTACTTTTATTTTTATTGTAGAAGCTTGTCTAAAATACACGGTTTATACATTAGCTAACTCGTTGATAATTTGGCTCAACGATGGCTACTATAAAAGTTGTGGCTATAAGACGCTAGAAGTCGTCATAGTAACCCCCAACGCTTCCAAAGCGAAACAAATTTTATACTTCAGCAAAAACCCATTTAAAATTTGAAACATCATTTGTTACGCTATTCAGTTAAACTCCATTCATTATGATTTTCAAAAAGTTGTCTACTGAAGCTCACCCCTGTGGTTTTGTTCGCCGGTCTGGTGTGAATATAGGCGGTAACAACACTCCCAGGAACCCCTAATAAATATAAATTAAAGGGCTGAATTAACCATAATAAGAGAAATTTAGTTACAGAAGCGTTTCGAATTAGTAGATGAAATTCTCTGGAACTACATTTTAAGGTTAACATTCTTGTTAGTGTAGGCTGTTGCTGCTTTGTATGCTTGATACATACCTTCGAACACTGCAGCGAGACGTGTTGCGTCGTTCGTGCTACATCTATCCCAAGAGTTTATTGTAATTAAAGCAGCCCTTTGTATGCTGGTCTGCAAAATGAGATGGTTGTAGGCTCGGAAATAATTAATAACATTATCACTGTTTTGCGAGAATTGAATTTCCAATTTGAATACCCTTCCTAATATGGCACCAAGCGCAACAGACGTATGAAATATTTAGATAAATTTAACTCTTTAAAACCTAGAATACACATTTTAAAGAACATATAATTATTTTATAGTGCTGGAGGCCTAGAAGTAAACCTAACCTCTCCATCCTCAATATCACGTCAATTAAACCCACCTACAATTCAGTGATCTTACAAACATACAAAGCATCTGAGATTCCTCTGATATCCTCTCTCAATAAATCCACCTGCACAGTACATATACTAACTCCAAAACAACCTCAATTAATCATATTCGACGTCGATAAAGACATCGACTCAGGATTTAATTAGCTTCATCTTCCAACAAAACGGCTTAGAACATCATACGATGCTTCAGGCTCTATCGCATGAATAATCGATACCGTTACGGAGACCTAGAACCACTGCAATAGAAAACATCATCCTAAATGTTACTCCCAAGGGGCAAGAACTTTCCTAACTGCAACCACACATTTCTTCATAGAATACAAGTCCTGCAGAATCCGGGATCTGGTGTCCATCTCCCTATGTTACAACTGCCAAAGGTTTGGACATTCTGCGAAGGCATGTAGGTCCCTAGTAACTTGTGGAAAATTCACCGCTTTTCATCTAACTAGAACATGCGTACAGCCATCAACTGCAGCCCCTACTTGTCCCAACTGGAAAAGAATTAGAAAAAGACACAATCACCTCGTCACCGGCACTGAATGTCCTTGCTACAAACAATCTCTTCAAATAGCAAATCAAAAGAATAGACCATGGATTATAGACTTCAAGTAAACCGTTTGCGTGCTCCCCCTTTCCTCCCCCCACCCCTCAACCCACATCATTCCTAAACCTCATACAAATCAACCTACAACATTCACAAACCGCAACACTAGAACTGACCTCACTATTAAGACAAAACAAATATGACATAGCACTGGTTCAAGAACCGTACATCATACGAAATACAATACCTGACCTACCACCGCAATATACACTCATAAAACTTCCAAAACCTGTAAACAAAAATTACACTGTAGCAATCCTTGCAAACAGCACCCGCACAGATACACTTTACGTAGCATTAGTCTTAGCACAACACATCACTGTATGTCAACTAGCTGGGAACGGGGGTCCCTGCATTTCGTAGCTGGTTACTTCCAATACGGCTTGGAACAGCAAGACACCATTTTAGAAGCCCTGAAGGACAAATCTATATTTTCGCCTTAGACACAAATGAAAAATATATTTTGTGGCACAACACCACTACAGATCTAGAGGGAGTCCTATAAAATTTTACGGCATACCATCACTTACACATACATAACAAATACAGGACACTCACGAATGTTCATACCGTACAAAGTAATTCTAACATCGATGTGACCTTTTCAACTCACGTCTTGGCAAAATACATCACAGACGAGAACATTACTGATATAATGTCTGGCAGTGACCATAGACAAATAATCTACAAACTTACATCAAACCATCTTTCCAGACCATACTTCAAAACTAAACTTTACAACACAAAAAAAGCAAACTGGAATCTCTATACAAAAGCAATACAAACTTTAGTAAACGAGCAAATAACAGACAATACACAACAAACTCACCCAAACGTTCAAGCACACATCATCACAACAATCATAAAAGACGCACCCACACACACTATTACCCTACAGACACACTCTTTTAACTCAAACAAGTGATGAAATTCTGACTTGACAAGACTCCGCAAAGCAATTGAGCCAAGTCAGGAGATAATTCCAAAAGGCCATAGGAAATCAGAAAGAGATTCTGCGAACAGAATATACATCCTCAATTGAATAAGTTTAATTCTGTAAATGTAAAATTAGGTTAGCAACAATATTTTTGTAACAAAGACTTCTTAGAAATTATTTTATTTTTGAGAGAAACTATGTTGTAAATGCTTTTGTATGCAAGAAGATATTTCATACTGTATAAAAGCTCTGTGATAGTGCTGAGTTTTATTTCATTTTGAAAACTCCTAAAATTTCGTTGAACCAGCCAAGAAAAGTGAAAAATTAGAAAGGAAGGTAAGTGAACAAGTTCAAATTTACAAACCAGAAGTATCTTTTCACAGCACTCTTTCAGTGGCGACCCAACGCGAGACCATTTTCATATCACTCTTTCAGTGGCTTTCAGTGCGGCCTTGTCACAGCACTCTTTTAGTGGCTCCTAACACGGGGCCTTACCACAGCAATATATATATATATATATATATATATATATATATATATATATATATAACTTTTAATTGTGATGTTATTTCTGGGATGCAATCGTTCGTAAAGCAAAAACTAATTAGTCAATTGTAATTTATTTTCTAACGTTTCGGCATGAAATTTATGCCTTAATCATAGACTAGAATTGGGTAAAATTAGTTAAAATATAAAACAGTATAGATATACAACTTACATAATTACTACGACTTAAAATTGCTATAAATAGGAACACTTATTCATGACACAGTTTTGAGTGATTGAAAATATTTTGACAACAGGAATGTAGCAGTTAACAGAAGTAAACTAGATGTAATAAATCATTTCGGAAAATTTAAAAGTTAAAAGGTAAGCATTAAGATAAATATAAACTAAATTAACTATAATTAAAATGGAAAGAAGTAATTAAAGATTAAACAGCAATAAGTAATTGATATAAAAGTGTTGTGAATGTAAGTATTGTTGTCACTTGAATCTGTAAAGAGAGGAATAAACCGCACTAAGGTTGTTAACATCTTGTTTATTGTTAAGAGGATTAGGTTGCTGATGAATGTGGAAGGATTCTAGAAATAATCGTTTGTTATAGTTGTTTTCAATGTCTAGTATTTTTGTATTATTAAAGTTTGCGATATGTTTTGTTGAACTAATGTGAGACGCAAGTGCACAACATAATTTACCTATCCTGGCATCGCTTTTGTGTTGCGTTAAGCGATTTTTTAACCACTGCTTGGAATGACCTACGTAAGTTTATAAATATTCATGGGATTCTACCAACACATACGGAATGAATTTGGTGAAGAAGTTTGCAAGTCTATGAAACAGTATGCCAACATCAACAAAAAACTTGCTAATTTAAACAACCGTAGTCATTTCTTAGAAAAGTGTAGGAGAGAAGACTTTGTTCCTCTTCATATACTCCACACCTTAAAAGCTACACAACACTTACTCCTATGCAGAGATAGCCGTATCAACAGAAGGATAAACAACTTCAATAATAGGTTACCAAAACGTTTTCTGTCAATGGAAATACAAATCACACACACAGATATTCATTTTTGGACCAACAGGCTGCTCCATTTTAAAGAATTTCTTAAAGGTTCGTTACCACAAAACATTTTTCAGAATTTCTATAAAAATCAAATTATTGCTTACAATAAACACTTCATTTCAATTAAAAAAAGAAATATTAAGAAAATGCAAGCTTTACAACTAACTCAATCAAACAGTAAACAGTTTTTCGCAGACAACAGTAAATGGATTGTCAACCATAGTAACACTTTCATACCAGAAGATGTAAAGAATTTCTTATCCTTAGGACCTAAGTTTAATATAAAAATTTGTACTACAGATATTAGAATAAGAAAATTACTAGCAGACATTGAATCAATCATTGAATCCATTGACAAGCCTATAGAAGAGAAAACAATTCTAAGATCAAGGGTCACCAACCTAATCACTAATTTTTATACTAATCCTGAATACAAAAATACCAACGATACAATCAGTCGTATGTATTCTATAACAAAAAAATTCTTGAAAAACAACCCTAATATTGTAGTCACAAAAGCAGACAAAGGTTCCGTCACAGTTTTATTAGATAAACAAGATTATTTTACAAAATCTAACGAGTTACTTGATGATGAAGATACTTATAAAAAACTTAACAAAGATCCTACATTTACCATTCAAAAGAGAGTCAATGAACATATTAAATTTCTATATGATCATTCTATGATTACACTAACGAACAAAAATAGCTTAATAAAAAACAACTGTGTTCCAGGTAAATATTACGGTTTGCCAAAATTCACAAACCCAATGTACCTTTAAGACCTATCATCTCGTGCATCAATACTCCTTCCTATAATTTATCTTCTTTTTATCCAAAATTTTGCAACTGTCTTTTCCTTTAGAAGGTTGGAACCTCAATGATACCTTTTCTTTCGTCGATAGGTACAGACACTTTCAATTACCTACTGACCACATCCTTATATCCCTAGACATCCGCTCATTGTTCACCAACATTCCGATGGATTTAGTATTTGATATTATTACAAAAAAGTGGAATCTTATTCAACCACATTGCAATCTTGACCTAAATTCTTTTCAATCAACCATCCGATTAGTTTTAATAACACGTATTTTACGTTTAATTCAAAGTATTATCTTCAGACATTTGGCACTCCGATGGGTTCACCACTCTCCCCTATCATTGCTCAAATGGTCATGGATCATTTGTTAGAGTCTGTCCTTATTTTACTACCCTTTGACATGCCCTTCATTGTCAAATATGTAGACGACATCCTGTGCTCTGTTCCCGAACACTTAATAGAATACACTTTGTACATTTTCAACAGTTTTAATTCCAAATTAATTTTTACCTATGAAAAAGAAACCAACCGTAGCATCCCATTCCTAGACACTTTAGTTCTTAGATCTTCCACCAACAATCTAAATTTTGACATTTATAACAAACCTACTGACTCGGGTAGGTACATAAATTATCACTCAAATCATTCTTTTAAGCACAAAATCAATACAATAATATGTCTAAAACACCGAATTCAAAGAATCTGTGAACCGTGTTTCTTATACAAAAATTTAAAACAATTAGAATATATTTTACTAAACAATGCATACCCTAAATCTCCTTTAAAAAGACTATTATACTTTAACCACTTACTAATCACATCAGACCGACCTCAATTCATCAAGTTCAAGACATTACCATATATTCAAAATTTAACACCTCAAATTACCAAAATATTAAAGCAACCAGATATTCTTATAACTTATACCTACAATAAATCAATAAGAAATTTATTCACTCGACTTAAAGATAGTACTGACAAATCAATGTGTAGCAACATCGTCTATAAAATTGAATGTAGTTGCAAAAAAACTTACGTAGGTCATTCCAAGCAGTGGTTAAAAAATCGCTTAACGCAACACAAAAGCGATGCCAGGATAGGTAAATTATGTTGTGCACTTGCGTCTCACATTAGTTCAACAAAACATATCGCAAACTTTAATAATACAAAATACTAGACATTGAAAACAACTATAACAAACGATTATTTCTAGAATCCTTCCACATTCATCAGCAACCTAATCCTCTTAACAATAAACAAGATATTAACAACCTTAGTGCGGTTTATTCCTCTCTTTACAGATTCAAGTGACAACAATACTTACATTCACAACACTTTTATATCAATTACTTATTGCTGTTTAATCTTTAATTACTTCTTTCCATTTTAATTATAGTTAATTTAGTTTATATTTATCTTAATGCTTACCTTTTAACTTTTAAATTTTCCGAAATGATTTATTACATCTAGTTTACTTCTGTTAACTGCTACATTCCTGTTGTCAAAATATTTTCAATCACTCAAAACTGTGTCATGAATAAGTGTTCCTATTTATAGCAATTTTAAGTCGTAGTAATTATGTAAGTTGTATATCTATACTGTTTTATATTTTAACTAATTTTACCCAATTCTAGTCTATGATTAAGGCATAAATTTCATGCCGAAACGTTAGAAAATAAATTACAATTGACTAATTAGTTTTTGCTTTACGAACGATTGCATCCCAGAAATAACATCACAATTAAAAGTTATACCTACTTTCGTTCGAGAAAAATACAATATTTATATATATATATATATATATATATATATATATATATATATATATATAGATATATATACATATATATATATTTTCTTTGTATAATTCGTATCTACTATACTAGACCAATGGTTACTAACCAGACTCAGCATCTGATAGAATTTGAAGTTTTACAGCCATAGAATTCTTTTCAGGGTAGAAAATTGTAATCGATACAACAAAACCTTAGTTCGTGTTACTAGTGAATGTAACTTGTGCTCTATATAAGCTTACTGTTTCATTATAACCACATACAAAGTCTGCTGAAAAAGTTTGATTGTTGTAGACAATATAAATTTAAACACCAATCACTTGAGGTTAGCAGCAATTAAATAGCTCAGTAAAATGTTTTACTCGCAGTGTTTTTTTCGTCCATATATTAATTACGGGTAAAAACCCATTAACGTGCACGCTAGGGTTACTACACTAAGATACCAAGAAAATTCTCTTTGCCACAATATAAAGGTTTTCTTTGATGCTATCCCTAGTAAGGAACGTCAAGTAGTAAGCTACATTAATTAATTTCTTCGTGTTTTGTTGTACAAAGCTGAAACGCTATTTATATAAAACGCGGTGGATTTGTAGTTTGATAATATTAAGCTGTACTTAATTTCAAAGAGACCCATTTTCTTTGGGCTCCTTTAAACCTTGGTAACTAAGATATTTCCAAATTCACTATTGTTGTGTTTATTACGATTTCGTGATGTTTGAATTTTAATTGTATTTAAAGATAAAGGTTGTAACTATTTTTTTTTGTTTGTGTGACAGTAGTCTTACCTTGGGGCGTGTGAGTAGCTAACTCTGAAAACCGTTTCCTACAAGAAGTAGTTAAAGGAAGAATAGTCTTCTGGCAATCCTAGGGGCTATTCCTGGGTAGGGCAATGAGAGATGGTCGTGAATCTTCAAAAGCTATACTTCATACAACACTCTATAAAAACTAAAATTAGAATAACACTAAAAAAAGCGCCACCAAGTCCTAGGCTCATACAAAAACAAGAAGGGCTCTAAGGGAGAACCTGGAAGCCCTCAGACAAAAATATCGCATTCGGTGTGTGAATACGATTATCAAAAAAGAGTGCGTAGCACTTGTAATAAAATAATATAGTTAGAGCAAAGAAAAGGCATAAGAGGCGTGTTCTTATTACTTTGCTATTGCAAAAGGAACAACATATAAACGCTAGTAGAATCTTCTTTGGTTGCTATGGGATAAGAAATATTATATAAAATCACTTTCTGTAATAAAAATATATCGGATATCAAACCACACTATTGGAGCTACTCGAGGACTACTGTAAAACAAGACTACAAAACAGCTAATAGTTTTAAATTCTTACTAATATAAAGACCAAGTAGTATTACTGACTAAATTTGATAAAAAAACACCATAAAATTTATCACCAATAGATCACTATTAATATTTCACATATTTAGGGATTAATCAAAGAATTGCTTTAAGTTTCCTCATTTTTGGACGCATTTGTCGAAAATAAAACAGTAAATTTAGTTTAAGTTATTGGTTTAATAAATCTCTATTCCTTTTTATGGTTAATAATGTCATTTACAAGATATACACTAAATATTCATAAAAAAACAAAAACTTTCAGAAAGCGGCAGCAGATTTAATGTTAGTAGAGTATATTTTCTCTACTAAATTCATATAAAGAAAGTAACTTTCTATACAACTACATTTAACAATGTCTTTTGATATTCAGAACTGTATATGCAATACTGTAAATTTCTGAACTACAGGTTAAACATCAGTTCAGTGTTAAACAATTCCTTAAAATACCCAAAACTCTATACTAAATCATAACAAAGGATATGAATTCTCTTGATTATTAAGCTTCAGGTATTCATTTCGATAATAATTCACTTAGTCTGCGGAAACAAACAGGTTTTAGGTTATAAATATTACTTGAAACGTAAACATACTTAAGGGGAAGATTCTTATTACATCATAATATAAACAAGTATTGTGTAAATGCGACACTGACTTCTTTATCAAACTTTAAAACGAACATGTCCTCGAACAACATTCGTATTGTCAATCGCTTACCTTGAATTACGGAACAAATGTGGAGAATGACGGGGCAACACGACAGAACCATAAGTTTCGAATTGAAACAAGCAAACTTCTTATAGAAATTTTCCGGAACTGCAAATTACCAAAGAATTGAATACTTATATTGTTTACCTTTATTTTTGAGATAACTCTTTAATTAAATGTAGTATTCGCTTTCCACAAATCAATAAACTGAATCGACGTAATGCAGGACACCATATTTATCTATGACGATCCGATCTCTTAGCGCAGTTGTTTTCTTAAAACTATCATTAAAAAAGCACGTTAGCAGAGAAACCAAACCTTATATGGGACCTTCCCATCTAACGGTACAAATCAAAATAGTAGGGAGTTATCGCAAGTACCACGCTAAAGATCCGTTAAAGCTAAATGTCACGTGATGGTTTAGATTAGACTAATGTATTTGATGTAGAAACACAAACTAGAGTTATTGCATCCTATTATATTACCGTACGAAAAACCTAACCTTGAATGTGTGACAATTATTATTTAATTACCGATTGATCTATTAATGGAGAATTAATGGAGAATTAATGGAGAAGCGGACAAGAAAAACGTAGGAACCTTTGAAATGTGGTGCTACAGACGTATGATGAAGATATCATGGACAGACAAAGTTAAGAACGAAGACGTACTAAAAATGGTAGGGGAAGAAAGAAATATGTGGAAAACGGTAAAAAATAGGAGAGATAGGATGATAGGCCACATACTACGGCATGAGGGAATAGTGCGGAATATATTAGAAGCAGAGATCGGAAAAAAGAGAAGAAGAGGCAGACTTAGGTTAGATTACTGCACACAGATAGTAAAAGATGTAGGCTGTAGGGGTTTCAGGGAGATGTGTAGGCTAGCCCAGAATAGAAATCAATGGAGGTACGCATCCAACCAATTCCAAGATGGATAAACTAATGACGAAAAAAATAACTGTGCTTAAACATGATGATTATTATAAGTAACTACAAGAATTGGTTGGGCAATATTCTCGAATAATGTTAAGTGTGAAAGGATTTACTGGAAAACCATTATTTCGGCAAACGTCTAAGTGTTGGGGGATCTTGGTAGCCACAGGTTGCTTAACCCCCTTCACTGAATCTCGGTGAAATAGGGCATAAAATTAGAAAACAATAGAAGGGGAACGAGCTGTATACACATGCTGTGTGAGAATTTCAGGTAACTAGGTAGGCTAGCTCAGAATATAAATAAGTGCAGGTACGTGTTCAACCAGGAAAACCATTAATTCGGCAAACGTCTACGTGTTGGGGGATCTTGGTAGCCACAGGTTGCTTAACCCCCTTCACTGAATCTCGGTGAAATAGGGCATAAAATTAGAAAACAATAGAAGGGGAACGAGTTGTATACACATGCTGTGTGAGAATTTCAGGGAACTATGTAGGCTAGCTCAGAATATAAATAAGTGCAGGTACGTGTCCAACCAGTTTTGAGACGGAAAACCTAATGACGAAAAAATAAGCGCAGATAAATCTGATGATTAGTATAAACAACTAGTTGTTGGTTTGCGAAATATCTGCAACTAATGTTGACTGTGCGGAAAGATATATTGGAAAATATATTAAATCGGTAAATGGTTAAGTGTTGAGGGAACTTGGCAGCCACATGCTGCTTACCTCCCTTCACAACCACTAAAGGTAGGAAAAATAGGGTATATAACTGTAAAACAATAGAAGGTGACCGAACTGTATCTAACAAGAAAGAACAGCACCTATGAGGAAAGACAACAAACATAGAACAAGAAGAAAATTGTTGAAAGCATATGTGTGGAGTACAGCACAGTATGCCTATAAAATACGGGAAGTCTGAAACGCAGACAGAAAAACGGTAGCAGCCTTTTGAAATACTGTGCTTCAGATGTATGAGAACGATAGCATGGACAAACAACGATAATAACAAATAGGTTATAGAAATAGTAGGGGAACAAGGATATCTGGGGAAAAAGAGAAATAGAAGGGCGGAATACGTTCTAAAGCATTTTGGGGAATAGTATGGGATATATTACAAGCAGAGATAGGAAAAAAGAGGTAGATGTAGACCTAGATCAGATAGTGATAGATGCAGACTGTGCAAATTTCAGGGAAATCTGTAGGTCAGTTTAGAATAGGAAACAATGATGGTACACGTCTAACCAGTTCTAGGACTGAAGACCTAATGATGATGATATATTAATGGAAATTCATAATTAAAAACTCAATAATAAATTAAAAGGATACATTCAAGTTTTCAAAACTAACGTCAAACTAACGTCACATAAAATAAATAGCGTCCGATATATTGTACACGCTATTTTACGAAAATAGCGGACCGCGGCTATTTATTTACCGTACGTAATGTCTGCGCGCATGCGCCTTTTACTAATTTAGCAAAAATTGCGCACGATAAATTTAGCGGTGGTCGTGCGATAACTGCCTATTGATACGCATATCGCTCGATTGATTTTTCCCAAAACCCATGTTACTTGTTTCTCAAACCGAGAGCGAATGCTGTCCGATTTGACGATCTAACGAAACGACCTTACGTAGCTTGTCATACTGAGCAAAGTTCAGACAACCATGCGGTAAAGGATGAGTCTTTATTATTCATTTTAAATAATATTCGACCTGTAATTGGACATGTAAACAATTTTGAGAATTTATTTGGGCGAAAGGGTTTTGAAAAGAAAGACTCGTAAAGTGTTAGTAAAATGGTTAGGATTTGATGATAATACAGTAGTTGGATGACTAATAATATTAATTAATTTTTTATATATAAAATATCCCAAATAACTTACAGCACCGCAAACGGAATAAGGAAAATTTGATATTGACCAGACACAAAAATGAACCTGAAGGTAACTGATATAACTCGGTCGTAAATGCAAAATTTGTAGGCCTGCACCTACGTCAGAAGCCGAACCAGAAAATTTCAAATTATTATGGAGCTTTATAAACATGCATAGTGGTATTATAAATAATCGTAAAATTGATGTACGCGGTTGCGTTACATTAAATAGAAACCAGATGGTGAAGGCGAGCATTTATCTAAACCATACGAAATAATTACATATGTACTCTGTATATTACAATTGCATGAATAGTAGCGTCAAATAAGCCGGACATTTCTGTAATTTTTAGTTTTAGAAGGTTAATAAACTCAAACCACGAAATCAGAAAGTTATTTATGGTAAAATACTTAGTTGTACGTCTCCGAGGTCAATAAATTATCTCCAAATACTGCACAAAAAGGAAACTAGATTTAAATATTACATACTCTATAATCGAATATAAAGATGTAAGCATGAGTAAAATTAACCGAGTACTGGGTAAAAAATATTTATTACAGTAAATTTCCATAGTGTGGTCGTGTTATTTTAAGAAAGCTTTCAGAATAGAAGTGATATTATTAATATGCGTGTTCCATATTATAATTGTCTTAAAAATAGGACAGCGTTTTACAATTTGTAGTAGAATTGAGAAAAATTAACGTTACATAAAACACGTGTTTATATTACAAAGTAACCCCCAGGCAATATAATAAGACTACCCGTAAAATTCCGTAGAATGTAGTTAATTGGTTAAACACAGAGGCTTATTTAGTTTAATTCACAAATATCAGGTTACACATAATCTCCACAGAAATATAAAATAAATACAATGTAAAAATGTTTTCAATGTATCTGTTCAAATTGCTGAAGAACTGAGAGCCTTGAAAACGCGACCGTTACATGTTAACCGTATATGGATTCACACATTGTTCGCGTGATTCTACAAAGTAATATAGTAATATTATAGTGTCACATCCCCAACGAACGTATGAACATTGGGAAAAAAAACAAACCTTAGATAATGACCGGAAAACAATGAATGACATTCGCGAGCCATAAACAAGAAAGCATTTGAGGATGATCTTTGAGAGGGTAGTCGAGTAAACCTCTGTGGTTATGAATTAGTTAAAGGGTATTAAACGTGATATCTGCAGATTTTTGAGAGAACTCAACAATGCTGATAGAATTGGGACGGATTGGTTCAAACGCAACCAATTTTGAAAACGAGAAACCCAATGGCAACATTATTTAATCCTAGTTGGCTTCATGCAAATCTTTATCGTAGCTAATTAGAAACTTCTTCTATTGGTTCTTGATGGTATTTAAGCACGACGCTTGTTCAGTTAAATATCGATACACAGTGTCTGCCATTAGTCTAAAATATATAGTGTTTACTAGATATATATAATCTGGGCATTGCACGTTTTATAGAAAGTTTAAGAACGTCATTTAAATTATTATAGTTCGATCATCATGGCTGTGACTAATTGAATATGAACTGATTCATGTAATTTTACAATTCTATGGGTGTACCTGTGTACAGGAATAATACTATTATGTTTGTACTCAAATAGATTTAAGTAACACTATGAACTGAAGGTAGTTGTTTTCTTTGTTAAAACATTACATTCCACCAGGAAGCCGACGTAATTAGGATGTCCCGGAATGCTCGTCATCCATTGAATTGTCACTAGACTAAACGAGTTGGCACCCATAAATTTAAGACAGTGTTGAAAGGCTTCCAAGGTAAGTGTTATTTAAGTGTTATTTAAGTGTTATGTAATTAATACTAAATTTTATCAATCAAACATATATTTAAACATTTGTTAATTTCCGACTAAATAAATACCAATCCATTTACACTTAAACAATCGTGTATATAATTATAAAGCACTAACATAAAAGCTCATATTTACTCACTGTTTAAGTTCTAAATGTATATTTTTGAGGATTTTCAGAAATCATCTGTATTTCCATTTCCTGCTTGTTTACTAGCAACCACCGCTCCCTTAACACACACAACCCATTTGCTTGAGCTATTCTCGCTGGTAGCCCTTTTATTGTCTTCAGCAAAATTTTATAAATAGAAAAATATCAACACTCTGTCATCTTCAATTTATAGTTTCTTTAGGTGTTACTGAAATTTTACTACCGATAATTTTTCACCTTGTTATAATATATCAGAAATTTTTTTTAGTACTGGCTGTGTGGTTTATTATATATTTGTATTCTTAATTTTGCTAATTGTGTTTAAAGGTGGATACTTTACCTCTCCGATGATATTCTAGTCTTTTGCTTCTCAATGCGATCCGTGAGGGTTGATGTTAGCTGTGCCGAAGTGTAATCTACACTCTATCGTGTAACTGCCTTTTTCGTAGCTTGGTGAAAAGACTAGGGTGCAGAACGATAATGAATTTAAAAGAATTTTAAAATTTTATAACGCGTCGGTGTTACGTTAAATAGAAACCGGATACAAAAAGAGGAAAATTATTTTTAAATGGACAAATTAGTATTGATGTGCCTGAACAATTCTGATTTCATGAATAATAGTGTTCAGGAAGCAAAACATTTCAATAAATTGTTAGTTCCATTAAAATCATAAACTTAAAACCACAAAGCAGCGTGTTATTCCTATTAAATACATATCGGAACGGAACTTAGGTTCATAAGTTATTTTAAACCACAAAAGGGTCGACAAAATATTTGTAATAGTACATTTTCATAGCGGCATCATGTCATTCTAAGAAAATTTTAGAATTATGAAGTAAATAACATCGAAACGACCAATGGGCATGTTTCCTACCATAATTGTTCCAAATATAGGAGAGCTTTTTGCAAATTTTAGCAACGTGAAATAGTATTAATATTAAATAGTTATAGTACAAAGTAAACATCGGACCAGATTATAATCAGATTCATACAATGTAATAAAAAAACGGACGCTTAATAGTGTAACCAATCAATATGAAGTTACAGATAATTAATTATATCAACAATACAAAGTAACAAGTAACAATGTATATATTCAAACTGCTAGAATAATAAAATAGCCGCAGGAACGTAACTTTTACATGATAGTATCATATTTATTCACACTTGATTCATGTGTTAGGAAAGATCAGACAATAACTAAACCCCCACTAAACGAAATATGGAGTGGGAAGTAAATGACTATAGTTACATCCGACGGAAAAATTAACAAAATTAATTATTTGCGAATAGAAAATTAGAAAAGGTCAAAGTGTAGTTATACGAGGACATAATAAGGTGAAAGTATCCGCGTTGTTGGGGGTGGGATAAGGTTAATTTAAAAGTAACGTTGAACAAAACAAGCTTCAAATATGCAACGTGGCCCTCTTCTCAGAGGTAGGTTCAAACGGTGTGCGCGCTTTTGTAGAACTTCGCTTGCAGTTTTGTCTAGGAATGTTTTTTCTACGCGCGGGATTTTGAAGACTTGTGTGTGTTGTAATAAAAGGACTATCGGTGGGTAATGTGTGTTAAGGGAGCTGTGTGTGTTGGAAAGCAGTAGGAAATGGAAACACTGATGATTGCTGGAAATCCGCAAAAATAATGATATGTTTGGAACTTACATAGTAAATATGAGTTTTTATGTTGATACTTGGTAATTATATACATGCGAATGTTTAAATATGTTTGATTGATGAAACTTAGTATTATTTAAGCATAAAATCTTAGTATTTTGGGTGGACAATGACATGTTAAATGAAAAAGTTGGTATTTAGCTGTTTTGTATGATGTTTGGTAAATACATTTCCAGAAATTGGGACTTAGAGTTTCGTGTAATTTCAAAAGGGAAACGGGAAAAATTTGGAGTGATAGTATTATTGATGTATTTAATTTAATAATATTTGTTTATGATTTTTGTTAATAATACCTGTTCAGAGTGGGATTAAGAAAGTAGATTTCTTTAACGAAAGTATATTTGTATTTTATTGAAATTATTTAATGTCAATATAGTTTAAGTGTAGTTTGAATTTTACTTGAAATTATTTAGAAATTATGTAAATTCAGCTAATTGTAACAGGATATAGTTGCCCCAGTGATGGAGCTTGTGTTTGGAGGAGGCATTTTATTTTGAAATTTTTTTTAATTATGATAAAACTTAAGATGTTTTAGAAAAACTTAAGGTATAATGTGATAAGTTTAGTAACCCGAAGCATGTGGGACCTATGCGAAATAACCGTCTTCCGTGTAGGAATAATATCGAAGGGATTGCTGTGAGAAACGGTTTACCGCCCTTGATTACGACAACGAGAAAAAGTTTTTCGGAGTAAGTGTTCAGCATAACGTATTTCTTTGTATTATTATTATTATTACTTCTATATGAACCCACATCCATATCATTGTATTTAGCCGAAAGCGCCCGTAAATGGTTACGGGGGTCCCTGCCCTTTCACGACAAATGGAAATTTATTAACGTAATGCCCATTTTAGCAGTAAAAATTTTGGAAATCGTTTATTATGAATTAATTTTTTAATGATAATAATTTTTTATAAATTTTTATGCAATTGTTATCTTGATTATGTTTTAAATGATTTTCCATCTTGATCCGGTTATCTTTTCATTCTTCAGAACTAATATTTTTAAATTTTGAAGATTATACGGAAAAATATCAACTTCAACCTACAATATGTTTGTACCAAAGCGAAATCTATTGTTATCCACATGACTATACCCCGCACTCGTTCTCTGCACAAAAATGGCCTGTAATAAACAAAATAGAAGTGGCTTTTCACCCTCGTGTTATTTCAGCAAATGTGGACATTGAATCAGCTTTATTCCAGGAATAAAGGTGGCAAATGTACGGCTAACATGCGGAAGCCCCTTTTAGATATAATTGGAGGAGAGACTTCTAGTCTTCAACCCCTCTTCCAGTCCTTTAAAACGCCGAATGTTTTCCAATGCGTTCCTAATAAACCTCTTGTTTTGTAAACCAGGAGACGTACCTTGAGGATTAAATCAAGCAAGATAAGTATTCTAAATGACGACGAAAATAATTTTATCATGCATCCAGCGCTCGATATTTAGGTATACGTCAGAGAGAATCTCGAGCTTAGGGTAGAAGTTGTTAAAAGCACCCTAAGGCTCAGTTCTGATGGCGTATTTGGTTCTCAACAATTCAGGAAGTTTATAACACCCAAGGGCTTGTCGTGATCAAGTATTCAAGGATACTTCTGATCTTCCCTTATACTTGCTTGCTTATTAAAAGACATACTGCTTTTAACGCTACAGTAGCCTAATTATAAGTTTCTATAAATTAGGTATTGTTGGAATATATTATTCCCCAGCCCCTTTAGTCGCAGTTATTTTCGACAACAATACTTATTTCAATATGAAGCGAAGGAATATTTTCAAAGCCGCTTCTTACCTATGGTAGAGTCAATAAGCTTCTATGAGTATCTGCTTATGAGTACTAAGTATCAAATAATGTCGAGTACGACTTATCGTTGAAAATTTCATCCATTAACAGACGTATTTCAGACCATTGTAAAATACCTTGTAAAAGAACCCTATTCAGATGGTTCTTTTAAAAGGCCCTCATTTTGATCTAACAAATATTATAGGTTGGGTTGATTTATTTATTTGTAATTTGAAATATACTTGTAAAAAGTCTATAAATTAATGAATTTGTTTTAACTTAAATTAAAATAGTTTATTTATAAACTGTACAAGCCCGTTTACTCTTAGATAGAGAAAGATTACAATGCATCGATGATAAATTTATTAAAAAGTAATTACTAGCAATGTAACTGCACTAAGTTCTTAAAACTTATAATTAACACTCGACGCACTATTAATTTATTTATTACTAACTGTTAGTTTCTAATTTATTTCAAGCACTAGTACGAACACCTTAAATTTTACCGAGTAGATGACCAGAAGGGTAAAATCCAGTCAGACATACACCACTATAATATGTAGACTGAAGGTGAATATTCGTGGACATTAGTTTTAAAAATGTAGGTCCAAGGTTCGCAATGTTAGAGGGTGACCAGAAATGACCAACAACTCACTGAGACCATAAACTAACTGGCGTTTAGGCTTACGGAGGCATGAGAGCGGGGTGAGTTTTAACACTAGATAGTAAGGGGTCAAATCAAAGATGGATATAATTTTAATAGGCACCACTATATCCTGGCTTAGATAGCAACAATATACGATTCCTTCTTTAAAAGAGCGAAATCTACGCAGCGACCGATAAGTTTTGAGGGAGGATTTAGAAAATCTCAAAACAACCACTGCTATTAAACGAAACCAAATATACACAATGTTACTTACTTCGATGTCCGTGCTGCCTATAGTTGGGCTGGTAGGATTCTCCTGTAAATATATACAATGTCAAATGCAAAAGAGAAATACTTTTTGTATCTGATAGAACCGTAAAAAGTTATAAATGTAATTTTAATCCAGCACTAACATCAAGCACTAATGTCGCTAATGCTGTGACATAACCTCTATTACTTAATTTGCCAACAATAACTTCAATACCAAATAGACTGATTAGGAAACTCAATAATTCTAGTATGAGCACCAGTGTTACTAATGTGCAAACTATCACCAATATATTTAAGGATGATTTAAATTACTATTTTTCCTTATTTTCACCTTGGCTGTTTAGTTAAAAAATAATAAGAATTTATAGAAAAAATAAAATATAATGGAATTTGCTTTGTAAAACTTTTCAGTACAATGTTTGTTACGTTATGCAGCGTACGGATCAGATAGAAAAAGAAAGGATATTTAAAGTGCGGACCCGCACGAATCGCGATGACGGAACAGAACACAAGAAACGTAGAAACACCGGGCTAACTACCAATGCGCAGAGGGGAGGATTCCTAGCAACACAAAAAATACATCGTCATCGGTTTTCTATTTACAGTAAACATTAATAAAAGAAAATCGGTTTGTTTCAACAAAAAAAATAAATAAATAGTTGTATAATAAAGAACAAATTTTAGTAATTTACGTACGAAGTGCGCATTTCGTTTAACATTTAGTATTCGTTAATAAAAGAGAGAAAAGAAAATTTTCTGTTTGTGATTGCTCATAATACCAGCGATGCGCGTGTTAAAGTAAAGAAAAAATATTATTTACTGTCGAACAAATTCTAATAATCATGTGGTGAAGTACGATCAACAAAAGTAGGAAGAAAAAGGTGCTCCCGATATATGGGAACACTAATACAACATATCTCCAAATGCCAGCTATTATCGTGTGTCCATTGCATCCACGGAGGTGAGTCAGCGAAGCGTTTGGGTGCTGGGGTTCAGATGTAGCGTCACCACGGTTGACAGATGTTGAGCGCTGCAACACTCTCTGCAACAGCGGAACATAAGAAGAATAATCGGCCTACGTACAACAATTTGGCCTCCAGCTAAGAGCGATACACCCAAAATCTACACTTCTCATAAAGAAAAAACGTGCATTGCTCTTGGAGTAATAGAATGAGTAGTTTAGAAAATTACATATGAGGACGAACTGCAGAATCAAGTTGAAAATTGTTTTAAATAACAAGAATTGAGCTTCAATACTCTCGTTATCAATATACCGAAAAGGAGATTAGAAAACTCGACCCAAGCTTTATCAAATAGTACTTTACACTATTTCAACGAATCTTTCGGTCGTAGCAGTATAAGGATTAATTTTACGCTATAATAATGTGTAGCCAGTTAACGGATACTCAAAACAAGGTGCCAACTATAGAATTTATAGCGTAAGCTCATCGTTTTAGAGTAGATAGATTGAAATTGAAAATTATTCGAAAGCGTATTTATTATAAACAGGTAAAATATATAGGATGTTATTGACGTATGGAAAAGTAGAAACGGAATCGATGTGGTTTTTAATTCATCGGCCGTAAATGAACGTAACAAATTCCTCCCCGCAAAATTAACAGGTCGTTGTAGCATAGCCAAAGTGCTTGTTACTACAAGTACCGAAAGTAAAAAAGCCAAACACACAAAAAATTTGCTTAAAAACTATAAGAAAATTCGTTTACGAAAACAAAAAAAAGAGCCACCCAAGAAAAAAAGAACTCTCATTCGGCTTGAAGAACCAAAGTACTGGACGAACAAAAAAAAAATATAAAATTGAAGGGAAGACGGGTAATAAACCATCAACGAGGACTAAGATGAAACGGCATTGACATTGCAGAGTCGTCAAAGGACGGATGTTTCTCAGAAGAAACAGTAAAGTCAAAGCCCAAAGTAAGAAAAGGAACGAGGAAAAAAACCAACAGTACTAGTCAAAACAGGACCCAAGGGTCAAGCCTCAAGTATGCAAAGGAAAAACAAGAGAGAACGAAAGGAAGAGAGGAAGAGCGCTGGAAAAGGAAATGATGTACTACAAACTGTGGTAACCAGGAATCGCAACAACCGAAGAACCAAAGAAAAGAAATGCTAACTAATGTTAAAGTCGACTAAGTCGTGGTTTCCGAAGAAAAGAAAAACGGACTAGAAAGCACCTACCACAGGAGCGGATGGACGAAACACAATCGGTATAGGAACCGACAGCAAAGAAAACTAGCAAGAGGATAGGGTCAGGAAAGTGGATCCAAAATAACATAGATATAAACTAATGCAATCAAAACCCACATTATAGCAGCATCAAAACTGCAGGAAGAAGACAAACCCCGTTTCCAAAACCAAACAAAAAAAAGTACAAACAGAAAATCAAACCGAATTCCAGTATAGTTATGTATGAATATGTGTGTGCGTGTGCGCGCGTGCGTGTGTGTATGTGTGTGTGTTGATGTATGAGTATGTGTGTGTGTGTGTATGAAGTGTGTGTGTGTAGGTGTATGAAGTGTGCGTGTATAAAGTGTGTGTGTGTGTATGTGTTGGACCGCTGTAGTCGCCTCTTACGACAGGCAGGTCGTACCATGGGACTATTCTATGCTCGGACCCACACGGGGCTGGGGCACAAGGAGAGAACGAAAGAAAGGAGAACCAAGTAGAACTGTGTGTTTATGAAGTGTGTGGGTGTATGTGTGGGTGTGTGTGTGTGTATGAAGTGTATGTGTGTGCGTGTGTGCGTGTTGGACCGTTGTAGTCGCCTCTTACGACAGGCAGGTCGTACCATGGGACTATTCTATTCCCGGACCCACACGTGTGCCAGAAATTATGCTACGTTATGAAGCGTACGGGTCAGATAGAAAAAGAAAGGATATTTAAAGTGTGGACCCGCACGAATCACGATGTCGAAACAGAACACAAGAAACGTAGAAATACCGGGCTAACTACCAATGCGGTGAGGGGGGGGATACCTAGCGACACAAAAATACACATCGTCATCGATTTTCTATTTACAGTAAACATTAATAAAAAAAAATTGGTTTGCATCAACAAAAAAAATAAATAAATAGTTGTATTATAAAGAACAAGTTTTAGAAATTTACGTACGAAGTGCGCATTTCGTTTGACATTTAGTATTCATTAATAAAAGAAAGAAAAGAAAAATTACTGCTTATGGTTGCTCATAATACCAGAGCGTTAAAGTAAAAAAAAATTTATTTACGGTGAAACAAATTATAATAATCAGGTAGTGAAGTTCTATGGAGCACCAGCGACGCACGTGTTAAGGTAACGAAGAAAACATTATTTACGATCAAACAAATTCTAATAATCATGTAGTGAAGTACTATGGAGCACCAGCGACGCACGACCAACAAAAGTAGGAAGAAAGGAGGTGCTCCCGATATATGGGAACACTAATACAACATACCTCCAAGTGGCACCTATTATCGTGTGCCCATTGCGTCCACGGAGGTGAGTCAGCGAAGCGTCTGGGTGCTGGGGTTCAGATGTAGCGTCACCACGGTTGACAGATGTTGAGCGCTGCAACACTCTCTACAACAGCGGAACACCTACCTGCGCAGTCGGTTCTACATAAGAAGAATAATCGGCCTACGTACAACAATTTGGCCTCCAGCTAAGAGCGATACACCCAAATTCTACACTTCTCATAAAGAAAAAACGTGCATTGCTCTTGGAGTAATAGAACGAGTAGTTTAGAAAATTACATATGAGGACGAACAGCAGAATCAAATTGAAAATTGTTTTAAATAACAAGAATTGAGCTTCAATACTCTCGTTATCAATATACCGAAAAGGAGATTAGAAAACTCGACCCAAGCTTTATCAAATAGTACTTTACACTATTTCAAGGAATCTTTCGGTCGTTGCAGTATAAGGATTAATTTTACGCTATAATAATGTGTAGCCAGTTAACGGATACTCAAAACAAGGTGCCAACTATAGAATTTATAGCGTAAGCTCATCGTTTTAGAGTACATAGATTGAAATTGAAAATTATTCGCAAGCGTATTTATAATAAACAGGTAAAATATATAGGATGTTATTGACGTATGGAAAAGTAGAAACGGAATCGATGTGGTTTTTAATTCATCGGCCGTAAATGAAAGTAAAATGTTGCACAATTTCTAATAGATTTTATCAGGAGCACTTAGTGCTTATGCAATATCGTATAGCTAACAAGATTAAATTAGCTTCCACACAGATCCATCTCGATACTATAACATTATACCACTTACTTCAATAATTAATCAAAAAAATATATGGTTACTCTTAAGATATTTCATCAAAACACAACTTTGATCAACTTAATTATTGAATCAATAGTTGATTCAAGTATGACAAGTCAGCTTAATTTATCGAAATTTTAATATACACTAATAGATTAGTTATTACAAATTTTTATCAAAATTCTAACGAGTATCAAGATTGACCAACTAATAGTACATTACATACTAAGGGACGTAAGTAGGATTTACGGTGACGAGACGGTTTGCAGCCCGAGCGAAGCGAAGGCTGCTAAATGTCGTGGCTCCGTAAATCCCATACGTCCCGCGGCATGTATAGTATTTTTCCCTACCTCCAAATTCTATATCATTAAAAATGCCCTTAAATTAAGAATAGAGAATTATTTAATGTAGGCTTAGACCCGTGGATTTGCAACCTTTTGAATGACAATCACTTACGTCCCAAGGGAAGTAAGTAAAAATTTACGTCCCGCTTCACAGCCATCCTAGTAAATGCAACTCAAGGAAGGTCGTCTCTGTGACGTAAGTGTCACTTTCGGCTAAGGTAGGTAAAACGATTTTATGTATCAGCTTCTAAATCTTTAATGATTAAAACAAAAAATAGAGCACTGTTATAAACTAAAATTTCAATTACGTTATGTCACTATAAAGCGCTATCTACAAGTTGTAAAGTTCGAGTAAAACTACAAACATTTGTCTCAATCCCTAACCAATTATAATTGATAAAAAAAATACTATTTTGGGTACATAGATTTTGTAATGTTCGCGGTACAACCATTCCTAAAAAGTAGTAGGATAGGGGCATCTTGGGACAGATCCACATTCCTCTCTATCCATCCGATCCTCCTTGAGGAGGGGATATTTTCCTTGCTTCATTTTTAACTCCACCATCCCTACCCTAAAAATTGTTAACCTAACCCTTAAAATTTAGAACCAACCCTTACAACCAACTCGATTTAAAAAATTGGTGTAAGCAAAAAAGTAGTACGCATTCCTTTAAAACAATTTTATTTAATTATAAATATACAGTGTACATTTAACATCTATTTTCATATAGGTAAAATCACCACTTCGTTATGCTCTCGGTTACCTGGTTTCAGCTACTTTTTCAAGGTCGTGGTGACGTCATAGCCTTTTATCAATAAAGAGCAATGTAATACTATTCTAAATTTTTTATTCTGACATTATACATAACAAAATTTTAAAATATTTAATGCCAAGCATGGAGCAATTTAAACTTAATTTTAATACAAAGTTATACACAGAAACCAAACCTTTCTCTATGTTTGTTTGGAGTGGTTTTAATTTTATCAAATTTTATTCGCAACTTAAAATTTAAATCGATACTCAAGTCCTCTATCTCCTTTTCTAGCCAATAGTTTGATACATAGAGACCGTCTAGGTTTTCGAATTGTAAAATGTACCTAAGTTTGTCTCTATATATATAAAGTCTTTTATTCCACCCACAACCAGATCCATTCTTTCGTGTAATTCTTGCAGCTTGTGACAATCTTTTAATCGCGGCTCTCCCACTATATCCTGCATATGTATCTTGTTTGCTTGATCGACTTCTTGTTGTCGGTATTGGAGGGATTCTTTATTCTCAAACTGCGTAGGCATGTCCACCACTTTTGGGAATATATGGTCGTTATAAGTTGTAGGACCCTCGGTTTTAAATGATCCGAAAAGTTCTTTACTAGGCAAATATACAATGTTTAGCGAAACCTCTTTGCGTGTGGTGTACGCCAAGGTTACGAAACCCGCATCCCTTAGTTCGCCTATGTTATCTGCCATTTTGATAAATACGTTTTTAGAATAACCTTTTAAAAAGCATACGGATTTGGTATCATCCTTTTCCGTAAGGACGCCTACATAACTAGACGAGTATTTCTTACTAACCACAAATGCATACAGCTTGTAGAACCCGGATGTATCTAAGTCAGTCCATCGGCACATAAAATAATCTTTTAATTCTTCATTTTCTCTAATAAGATGTTCTTTGTCTAACACATCTTTGTATTGTTCGCGTATTGTCGCAGTGTTTTCCATGTAGTCCAACTTTCGCCTTTTTGCATCCATTTCCTCTAATTCCAGCTGTCTTTTTCTTCCACTTACAGCGTACGGCGTGCATAATGGAGTAATTTCATTTAGCGTAAACGTATAGAGTTTACGGCCAACATTTACGCGTTGTCGTACAACGTCTGGGCGAATGTTAGGCGTATTTATCAACCCCAATTACGAAATGATTATTTCTTTTGGAATTGTAGAATATGGTGTTGCAGATTGTGTAAAATATGATCTACCTGCTTTAATGTAATACTTGTGTAAGATTTATATTTTATCTTTGGTGTCTTCCCTCTACAATTTACAGGTAAATGGTTAAAACTAAAAGTCGAACGCACATACTTTATCAATTTTCCCTTTCCTCTGGTTTTTCGGATAACTTAGTTTACAAGTCAGTCAATTTTTTTGTATTGCTATTCCCCCAATACACGTACTGTTGTAGATTATTATACACTAAACAGCAGCTATTTTATAGCTTATCCGATAGCTTACTCCAGATTTTGGCAAGTGGTACCGAGGACATTGGCGCCGTTAGGATGTATAACTTACTATCTTCCAATAAGGTTAAACAATCTTTTAATGGATTATACACCCGTTCTGCACTGACATAGCTTCCAATTGTACAGTTGTATATTGTTGCTTCCAATCGCGTAATTCCATGTTCTTTAGCCAAAGTAGACGCAAATATTTCCCTTAAACGTACATCCGAACAACGTAAAAAATCTAGTATATGATTGCCAAGTTGTTTATTAACACCAGGACTTGTTATCTGACACACAAATTTGTTGTATATCTTAATTCTTGCATTGTTTGTTAGCCATGTTAAACAATCGATTCCCACAGTTTTATCGTTGTCAACTATAATATTGCAGTTTTTTCGTATTCGCCCTTGTAGCAAACGTTATGGTTTGTAGTTAAATAATTACACATCTCCATCTTGCTAAATATTCCAGCAAAATCTTGGGTTACATCCATGTCAAAAGATAGTAATAATCTTTTTCGAGTTCGTCTAATATATCTGGTAGTTCCTCCAATAAAGTTTCCAACTTATCATCTGCTAGTTCCACTTTGTATGGAACACATATAGGATTTTGGAATTTTTTATTAATGCATTCGAAGTCTTCTTTTCCGATAATTCCTTTTACTTCCCGACCCATCTTGTTAGTACTTTCCAGAGAAAACGGCAGCTTAGCTTTAACACTATGCCTAGCGGAAACAAATCGGTCGAACTTTCTTCGTAGATAGCTGTTAAATGCACCACAAACTTCTTTTTTTTAGGATAAACATCCTTTTGCTTGCAGATGTTTGCTCGGCGTCAGAAAGGTCGCAAATTTTAACCAACATTATATTGTCACAAAATGGTTCTGTAATTGGTGTGTTTAGTCCACCAGTCGCCTTTGACATAACAAATATTACCAATATCTGTCACTAGATTATTGTTGCACATATTTTCTGCCAGCAGCCACAATCCAATTCGCTCATTTGTTGGTTTCACTTTATTCCCAAGAAGTTGAGGAACGTTAATCATCTTGGAGACGCTCATGTTTACCGTTGTAGCTACTGCCAAATACTAAATTGAATACGAAAAATTGTCTCTTATGTAACCTACAGAGTGGGAGCGTATATTGTCGAAGATACCCGAATATGACGGACACCTCCATATCGCTTACATTTTCTTGTTTAGGAACAGTTTTTGCCATCCGACTTAGGTGCTGACCTAACCTATCAATTTTTCCTGCTATCTAACCTAAGTCAGCAAAAGTCCAACTAACCTAACCTAACTACAGAGAACACCGACTAACCTAACTTCAAACAACGTAAAGTAACCTAAACCCTCCTCCCTCCAGCATACTTTGTCCTTCTCTCTCTCCTCTTGCATCCGTTTGACATACATCCGACATACATCGAAACTATATCCGACATACATCCGATATATGTCCTGGGCAGGGATGCGCATCCATATATGTCCGATATATGTCGGATATATGTAGGATGTATACTGGACACATATATATCCGACCTATATCCGGACATATATGGATGCGCATCCCTGCCCAGTCCGACCTAGGTCGGATTAAAGCCGGCCTAGGTCGGATGGCAAAAAATGTTCCTAAACAAGAGAATGTAAGCGTTATGGAGGTGTCCGACATATTCGGGTATCTTCGGCAATATACCCCACCACTCTGTAGGGTACATAAGGGGCAATTTTTCGTATTCAGTTTAGTATTCGGCAGTAGCTAAAACGGTAAACATGAGCGTCTCAAGATAATTAACGTTCCTCAACTTCTTGGAAATAAAGTAAAACTAACAAATGAGCGATTTGGATTGTAGCTGCTGGCAGAAAATATGTGCAACAATAATCTGGTGACAGATATTGGTAACATTTGTTATGTCGAAGGCGAACAGATGCTGACTGGTGGACTACACATACCAATTACAGAACCATTTTGTGACAATATAATGTTGGTTACAATTTGCGACCTTTTTGACGCCGAGCAAACATCTGCAAACAAAAGGATATTTATCCTACAAAAAGAAATTTGTGGTGCATTTTACAGGCTATCTACGAAGAAAGTTCGACCGATTTGTTTCCGCTAGGCATGGTGTTAAAGCTAAGCTCCGTTTTCTCTAGAAAGCACTAACAAGATGGGCCAGGGAGTAAAAGAAATTATCGGAGAAGAAGGCCTCGAAAGCATTAATAAAAAATTCCAAAATCCTATATGTGTTCCGAAAAAGTGGAACTTTTGCTACAAGGGCGAAAACGAAGAAAACTGCAGAATTATAGTTGACAAAGATAAAACTGTGGGAATCGATTGTTTAATATGGGTAACAACCAATGCAAGAATTAAGATATACAACAAATTTGTGTGTCAGATAACAAGTCCTAGTGTTAATAAACAACTTGGAAATCATATACTAGATTTTTTACGTTGTCCAGATGCATGTTTAAGGGAAACATTTGCGTCTACTTAGGCCAAAGAACATGGTATTACGCGATTGGAAGCGACAATATACAACTGTACAATTGGAAACTATGTCAGTGCGGAACAGGTGTATAACCCCTTAAAAGACTGTTTAACCTTATTGGAAGATAGTAAGTTATACTTCCTAAAGGCGTCAATGTACTCGGTACCATTTGCCAAAATGTGGAGTAACCTATCGGACAAGCTACAAAATAGCTGCTGTTTAGTGTATAATAACCTACTACAGTACGTGTATTGGGGGAATAGCATCATCATTAGGTTTTCAGTCTTGGGACTGGTTGGACGCGTACCATCATTGTTTCCTATTCTGAACTAACCTACAGATTTCCCTGAAATTTGCACAGTCTGCATCTATCACTATCTGATCTAGGTCTATATCTGCCTCTTTTTTCCTATCTCTGCTTGTAATATATCCCATACTATTCCCCAAAAATGCCTTAGAACGTATTCCGCGCTTCTATTTCTTTTTTTCCCCAGATATCCTTCTTCTCTACTATTTCTATAACCTATTTGTTATTATCTTTGTCTGTCCATGCTATCGTCCTCATACATCTGAAGCACAGCATTTCAAAAGGCTGCTACCGTTTTTCTGTCTGCGTTTCAGACTGCCCGTATATCATAGGCGTACTGTGCTGTGCCCCACATATATGTTTTCAACATTTTTCTTCTTGTTCTATGTTTGTTGTCTTTCCTAATAGGCGCTGTTCTTTCTTGCTAGATGCAGTTCGGTCACCTTCTATTGTTTTACAGTTATATACCCTATTTCTCCGACCTTCAGTGGTTGTGAAGGGAGGTAAGCAGCCTGTGGCTGCCAAGTTCCCCCAACACTTAACCATTTACTGATTTAATATATTTTCCAATATATCTTTTCGCACAGTCAACATTAGTTGCAGATATTTCGCGACCAACAACTGGTTGTTTATACTAATCCTCAGATTTATCTGCGCTTATTTTTTCGTCATTAGGTTTTCCGTCTCAAAACTGGTTGGACACGTACTTGCACTTATTTATATTCTGAGCTAGCCTACATAGTTCCCTGAAATTCTCACACAGCATGTGTATACAGCTCGTTCCCCTTCTATTATTTTCTAATTTTATGCCCTATTTCACCGAGATTCAGTGAAGGGGGTTAAGCAACCTGTGGCTACCAAGATCCCCCAACACTTAGACATTTACCGAAATAATAGTTTTCCAGTAAATCCTTTCACACATTTAACATTATTCGAGAATATTGCCCAACCAATTCTTGTAGTTACTTATAATAATCATTATGTTTAAGCACAGTTATTTTTTCGTCATTAGTTTATCCATCTAGGAATTGGTTCGATGCGTACCTCCATTGATTTCTATTCTGGACTAGCCTACACATCTCCCTGAAACCCCTACAGCCTACATCTTTTACTATCTGTGTGCAGTAGTCTAACCTAGGTCTGCCTCTTCTTCTCTTTTTTCCTATATCTGCTTCTAATATATTCCGCACTATTCCCTCATGCCGTAGTATGTGGCCTATCATCCTATCTCTCCTATTTTTTACCATTTTCCACATATTTCTTTCTTCTCCTACCATTTTTAGTACCTCTTCGTTCTTAACTTTGTCTGTCCATGATATCTTCATCATACGTCTGTAGCACCATATTTCAAAGGCTTCTACCTTTTCCTGTCCGCTTCTTCTACTGCCCAGGATTCACAGCAGTACAGTGCTGTGCTCCACACATATGTTTTAAGCAATCTTTTCCTTGTTTCTATGTTTGTGGTCTTTGTGCACAGTAGTTGCTTTTTCTTGTTAAATGTAGCACGACCTTGTGCTAATCTTTGTTTTATATCTTTTGTGCTTTTCCCATCTTGCGTTATTTGGCTTCCTAGATAGCAGAAATCCTTAATCTCTTGTAAGTTCGTGTTACATACTTGTATTCTTGTTTTTGATTTATTTTCCCCACCTTTGTATACTAGAACTTTAGTTTTAGTTTTGTTAATTTTCATACCGTATCTCTCCATTAGAACAGTTTCCATTTCATTAAGAGCAGCTTCTAGCTCTTCCTTGCTAGACGCTAATACCGCTATATCATCTGCAAATCTAAGCATATCAATTCTTTGTCCCTGCATAGTAATTCCAAATGTCTTCCTGCATTTGACAGTATTCATTGCCACTTCTATGTACAAGTTAAAAATCAATGGGGATAGGGCACATCCCTGTCTCATCCCTTTCCTAATGTTTACTTCTCTACGTTCCTGCTCTAATTCTATTGCTGCTGTTTGCTCTTTGTATAAGCTATGTACTATTCGTCTATCCCTATAACTCATTCCAATCTTTTTGAGTATTTCAAACATTTTTTTCCAATTTACATTGTCGAATGCTTTTTCCAGATCTACAAACCCTATATACACGCTTTCCCCTTTTTCTATTGTTTTCTCCATTATCACTCTCAGAGTTAAAATAGCCTCTCGTGTTCCCCTGTTTCTCCTAAACTCAAATTGGTCTTCTCCTAGTATTTCTTCCGCCCGTTTATATATAATAGCAATATATAGAAATTGACTGGCTTGCAAACTAAGTTGTCCGAAAAACCAGAGGAAAGGGAAAATTGATAAAGTATGTGCTTTCGGCTTTCAATTTTAACTATTTACCTGTAAATTATTTGGAGATAGTAGAGGAGGAAGACAGTCAAGATCAAATAAAAATCTTACAGAAGTGTTACATTAAAGCAGGTTGTACATATTTTACACAATCTGCAACGCCATATTCTACAATTCCAAAAGAAATAGACATTTCGGAATTGAGGTTGATAAATACGCCTAATGTTCGCCCAGAGGTTGTACGACAACGCGTAAATAATGACAGTAAACTCTATCTCTTAACGCTAAAGGAAATTACCCCATGCACGCCATACGCTGTAAGTGGAAGAAAAACACGGCTGGAATTAGAGGAAATGGATGCACAAAGGCGAAAGTTGAACTACATGGAAAACACTGCGACAATACGCGAACAATACAAAGATGTGTTAGACAAAGAACATCTTATTAAAGAAAATGAGGAAGAATTAAAAGATTATTTTATGTGCCGATGGACTGACTTAGATTCATCCGGATTCTACAAGCTGTATACATTTGTGGTTAGTAAGAAAGACTCCTTTAATTATGTAGGCGTCCTTGCGGAAAAGATGGTACTAAATTCGTATACTTTTTAAAAGGTTATTCTAAAAACGTATTTATCAAAATGGCAGATAACAAGGACGAACTAAGGAATGCGGGTTCGTGACCTTGGCGTACACCACACGCAAAGGGGTTCCGCTAAGCATTGTATATTTGCTTAGTAAAGAACCTTTCGGATCATTTAAAACCGATGGTCCTACAACCTATAACGACCATTTATTTCCCAAAAGTGGTGGACATGCAACTACGCAACAGTGAGTAGGAGAATAAGGATTCCCTCCAATACCGACAAGAAGAAGTCGATCAAGCTAACAAGATACGTATGTAGTATATAGTGGGAGAGCCGCGATTAAAAGATTGTCACAAGCTGCAAGAATTTCACGAAAGAATGGATCTGGTTGTGGGTGGAATCAAAGAATTTATATATAGATACAAACTTCGGTATATTTTACAAATCAAAAACCTAGACGGTCTCTATGTATCAAACTATTGGCTAGAAAAGGAGATAGAGGAGTTGGGTGTCGATTTAAATTTTAAGTTGCGAATAAAATTAGATAAAATTAAAACCACTCCAAACAAGCATAAAGAAAGGTCTGTTTTCTGTGTATAACTTTGTATTAAAATTAAGTTTAAATGGCTCCATGCTTAGCATTAAATATTTTTAAATTTTGTTATGTATAATGTCAGAATAAAAATTTTAGAATAGTATTACATGCTTTTTATTTATAAAAGACTATGGCGTCACCACAACCTTGGGAAAGAAGCCGAAACTAGGTAACCGAGAGCATAGCGAAGTGGTGATTTTACCTATATGAAAATAGATGTTATAATTAAATAAAATTGTTTTGAAGGAATGTGTACTACTTTTTTGCTGACACCAATTTTTTAAATCGAGTTGGTTTAAGGTTAAATTAATGGTAAATTCGGACTTCCAAGAAAAATTAAATCGGTATTACCATACACGAATAGAAACTGTTTATAAATAAAAAAGTTATAAAATTTGGGTTTTATGGTTGTAAGGGTTGGTCCTAAATTTTAGGGGTTAGGTTATCAATTTTTAGGGTAGGGATGGTGGGGTTAAAAATGAAGTAAGTAAACCCCTACAAGGGGTCCGCAAAGAGGAGCAATGAGGAAACCCTTTAAAAGCAGATCCTCCTTATGGGAATTTACATGTAAAAACCTAGGTTATAAATGAATCGGGAGGATCGAGTGGATAGGGAGAAATGTGGATCTGTCCCAGGATCCCCCTATCCTACTGCTTTAAAATTATCATAAAACGTATTCACTTATTAAATAAATTTAGCTAAACGCTAATATTTCGAAATACAGGTAGAATTAATTTGAAATTCACTTGCCCTTAAAGTAATAACAATTGTTTGACTTCTACCTTAAATTTCACTAGGTGTCACTTCAGGAACTAATATCCTACACCAGGGCGCTAATTCTCGTATATCGGGGAGTAGAAATACCAAGAGAAATTGTTGAAATTTCTCTTTTACCTATTCTCAAAACTCCTTTTTACCGTCGGAGATAGAAAATACTCCCTACTAAATTCTCCTGTTTTTCACCAAGAGAAAATAGAATTTCCTAAGAGAAAAGGTACATGGAATATGACATTTAATGAATGTTGGGTTAGGTTTTTGTTTACGTTTAAAACCAGATTGTCATATTTATATTTCAAACGTTGTGATCATTATGTTGTCATACTCCGGTTCTACACTCTAAGGTATACTTTTAAAGTTCCGGCGTGCGATCTATGAGCGCCACTACGACAGTTGGTAACAATGATAAATAGATGCAAAATGTTGCGCAATAAACGGTTACGTCATATTTATGATCAAATTATTATCACGTACAAAAAATGTTTATTTTAATTATAAGAGAATAACAAAAGGTACTCACGTAACCTGTAGGACTCTACCGCATGGCAGCTACTCTCGCGTCAGTCGGGCGTGGGTCGTCTTTTTGCATCCTCAGCGGAACCAGATTAATTTGTTTTCTTTTCTTGTGTAGCGGAACCACAGGAATAAGGGGAAGAACGATAATAAATACCAGACAAAGGAAACCTACATAACCTGAAAGAGAAGACAAGATAACGGCACACAGATAAAACCACTCTGTTTGACGTCTCGTTGACTAGTCCTGACGTGACGGAAATCATCACCCTTCTTTCCACACTCCGCGTCTGCGCAATCCTTTGCGCAAACGCAACTATCCAAAGGGACAAAAATACACGCACAAGTCTTTTAAATTATTGGCGCGAATTCACTTACAAATTAGAAACTTACCGAAATGTTTAAATGCCGATTTTCAGCATGTAACAATGTTTTACTGTAAGATGGATTTTGAAGACATTATGATAATAAACAATGTTAGGCGGGACGTCAAAGAAGCAAAATTAGATGTAATGCGACCGTCACGAGAATTTATGACGAGAAAAAATCCCTTTGATTTAACAGATATTAAATTTAAAAAATATTTTTGCTTGAATAAAACATTGGCTCAAGATTTTATTGAAAAGGTTAAACCATTTATGCAAGATCAATCCAGACGTTCAGCTTTAGGCACTGAGACTAAAGTAAGATAATATTGTAACGCGCTACTACTACCGCGTTTCTTTAATTTAAAACAAGTAATAATAATGGTCTTTATTACTCACTGTTCACAAGTCTAATTAACAGTATATGCCTTATTTATAGATGTTTTCAGTCCACTTAACAATGAAGCACTATTACACTAATGAATTTACAAGCACTAATATCTTCTTAAACTAACTTCTTTACCCTAGGTCCAATAACCACACTAACACAACTATTTGTTTATACACTTCTATTTATTTATGTATACTGCAAGCTGCATGCACATTAGACACAGCATATCATTTATGTATATATTCTAAAAACTCAACTACGTTTACTTTACAACGATATAATTTATATTAGACATTCAAGAATAGACTAACTCTTACATTCATAAGCGGCCTTATATATACCCTGCATTAAGATATGACTCATTATCTAGAACTTTGTAGAAGGATTCTCGAATGCTGAAGAATACGCTGTGCCCCGAGCGTTTGTATGTTTGACGGGTTGCCTAATAGTGGATCGCAACACTGCCCCTCTTTAAAACCGTTACGTCTCGTAACTGTAAATCCATCTTGACGCCAATTCGATGACTGGTGACGGTATCGGCAGCTATCTCCTCTGGTGCATCCACCGCGTCGTTGGAAGTAACAGTCAACACTCTTTTCATGGTCTTGGTAGGCAACCGGTTGATAACAACAAACAAGAACCTGGACGTTGGTTCCCTGGAAAACTACTTCTAGCATATTTCGGACTATCCTCCAATCCAAGCGATCCAGTCCACAGCCCAGCTTGGGCACCGCTAGTCTCGTTACTCCATTTTCCATCATCTGCGCCTTAAGATTTAGCAAAGCCTCCCATAGATGTCCATAACTAGGTCTCTGCCATGAAGAATTTTGGTGACCAGATAGTAAACATAACGATTTTTATCTTGAAGAACCAAAGATTTTCCTACAGTTGGCTGCTGTTGTACTAATTCATCCACACATCCAAACTTTTTCTTGAAAACAACTGCTATTCCCTTGACATTGCCAAATCTTGAGCTACGCAATGGGCAAGGAATACTCTTCTGGTGCTCTAAACAGATCTTGCTGTTTTCAACAACAACGCCAAATCTCGCTTTAGCGGAACCACCATACGCCGCCATAAAGCTCTCAAAATCTGCATTTGGCTCATGATTAATAACTTGCCGAACACCATTATCATTATTTGAGTCTTCCTGGTTGTTGCCAGTGTAGGGTGTTAAACGGTCAAAGTGTACCACTTTCGGTTTACCACGAGGGATCTTCTGATCCGGTACACTACATCATTAATCCTTTTAACACTTCGTACGGCCCTTCCCATTGTCTTTGTAGTTTTGGCGACAATCCACGTTTTCTTTGTGGATTGTACAACCACACTAAATCTCCAGGTTGATAACCACCTTCTTGTGCTCTCGTGTCATATTGTGATTTCATTCGATCGCTTGCTGCCTGTATATTCTTTCGGACGTTTTCGTGAATACTATTTGATCTTTCACGAAGCTTACTAACGTAATCTTCACCGGCGATCTCTTCTCCAGGTTTAAATCCAAACTGAAGATCACATGGTAGCCGCAATTCACGTCCTAGCATTACGCAAGCGGGCGAGTATCCTGTGCTGTCATGTACCGAAGATCGGTACGCCAGTAGGAACAAATGTAGATATTGGTCCCAGTCCCGTTGATGTTCAGAGACAACTTTGGCCAGGTACTTTCCTAACGTTCTGTTCATTCTTTCAACCATTCCATCCGATTGAGGATGAAGTGGCGTGGTTCTAGTTTTCCTGATTCCAAGATGCTTGCAGACGTTTTGAAACAACGCTGATTCGAAGTTCCGACCTTGATCGGAGTGTAATTCCAACGGAACTCCAAAGCGACAAAACAACTCCTCACTAGTACATCTGCAACCGTCTCGGCTTCTTGGTTAGGTATAGCATATGCCTCCGGCCATTTGGTAAAATAATCCATTGCAACCAAGATGTATTTATTCCCTTTCTCTGATTCAGGAAACGGACCAGCTATATCAATGGCTACCCTTTCAAAAGGATTCCCCACGTTATACTGTCTCATTGGGGCTTTCCGTTTTGAGACCGGGCCATTTGCAGAGGCACACAATTCACATTTCCGGCACCACTCCTTCACATCTTCTTTGCAGTTCACCCAATAGAATCTTTCTCTCACTCTTTCGAGAGTTCTTTTCACGCCAAAGTGCCCTCCGGAAATACCATCGTGCAAGTGCTGCAACACTTCCGGCACTCTGCTTCTCGGCACTCTCAGTGCCATCTTCAAATTCCAGGCGTCGTTTCAAGATTCTATTTTCCATCATCAAGGAGTCCCACTGTGACCAGTATGCCTTCAGGCTCCTACTTGAAATACTAATTTCTTCCCAAGCTGGTCGTTGTCCTCTATTTTCCACTCAATAATACGTCCCAATTCGGCGTCATTCTCCTGGTCTTCTCGTATTCTTTCGAGTTGCCAAGTATCATCGGTTACCGTCATTCTATGGATGACACTTATTTTCTCTTCCATCTTGGAGCAATGATTGCAGTCCATCGGACAAGGTCTCCTTGATAGAGCGTCTGCATTCCGATGGCTAGTTCCTACACGATGTTCCGTATCAAAGTCATATTCCTGCAGCCGCTCTATCCACCTTGCCACTTGCCCTTCAGGATTTCGAAACTGCAGTAACCATTTCAGTGCAGCATGGTCTGTTCTCAACAGGAATTTACGGCCGTATAAGTACTTATAAAAGTGCTCTACGGATTTGACGACGGCCAACAGCTCCTTCTTGTCACACAATAGTTCCTTTCTGGCCGCGACAAGACCTTGCTGAAATACCCAATAACTTTTTCTTGTCCGTCCTGCACTTGAGAAAGAACGCCTCCTATAGCTGTGTTACTGGCATCGGTATCCAACACAAACTTTCCCTCCATCCGCGGATAACTCAAAATTGGTGCTGTAACTAGTAGCCGTTTCAGTTGTTCAAATGCTCTGTGGCAGTCGTCATTCCAATCATATTCTTGTCCATCTTCGGTTAATTTTGTTAACGGTTTGGCAATGTTCGCAAACCCAAGTATAAAACGTCGGTAATATGTGCACAATCCTAGAAAACTGCGTAGTTGGTGTATATCTGCTGGTGTAGGCCACTCTTGTACCGTTTTTATTTTGTCAGGGTCAGCTCTTATTCCGGTCTCTGAGACGACATGTCCTAGGTATTTCACCTCTTTTCCAAATAGGTGGCACTTCTTGGGGCTTAATGTAAGGTTTGCCCGCGTAATCTTTGGAATATCTCCTCTAGGTTCTTAAGATGTTCTTCAAAGACCGGCCTAACACTATCACGTCGTCCAGGTACACCAGACATGTCTTCCAGGACAGTCCATGCAGTACCGACTCCATCAATCGTTCAAAAGTAGCAGGAGCATTGCATAATCCAAATGGCATGACCTTGAACTGCCATAATCCAGTTCCAATTGTAAACGCAGTCTTTTCTTTATCGTTTGGCTCCAAGCCTACCTGCCAGTATCCGCTTTTCAAGTCCAAGGTCGAAAACCATTTAGATCCGGATAGAGTATCTAAGGTGTCATCAATTCTGGGCAAAGGATAGCTGTCTTTCTTTGTCACATTATTAAGCCGCCGGTAGTCTACACAAAACCTTGTCGACCCGTCCTTTTCTTGACAAGCACTACCGGGGATGCCCATGGACTATTCGAGGTTCAATCACTCCCTGTTCTTCCATATCGGTGATAATTTGCTCGGCTTCCTTACGTTTTGCCAAAGGAAGCCGCCTGGGGTGTTGTCTTATCGGTTGCGCATCTCCAGTATTGATCTTGTGTTGCACAACATTCGTCCTTCCTTTCTCACTATCATCCAGTGCAAACACACCTCGATATCGTCCGACCAGTTCTTTTACCTTGCCCAGTTGGTCGCCATTTAATCCTTGGCACGAGGGTATCAACATATCCAGCAATTTCTGTGAGCAACCGTTGGTTGGTTTATTTTTCGTGTCGTCCACACAACGTTTAATATGGCATACTGGAATGCAACTTCCCACAATCGTGTCTTTCTTCAGGGTCACCGTATGTGGATTAATGTTCAGCACCCTTACTGGTACCATATTTCGAGACTTTACCAGCGTTCTTCCAATCAGAAGTCCCTCCTGACCCATTCCCGATTCAGTTGCTTCCATCATGCATACTTGTCCTTCCCGGAGCGTACCATCCGGGCGTCCCATTACTATCATTTCCGCCTTCTCGGGTATTTTCATATCGCAAATCATTCGTAACTTGCATCGTCTGGTTACTCCTACCTTGAAATGGAATCTCATCATCATCTATCCGAAGCACATTTTCTTTCATGTTTACATGAAACCCATATTCTCTCATGAGATCCATTCCCAAGATCACTTCTTCTGTAATTTCAGCCACCAACACTCGATGATTAATTAATTTGTCCCCAATTGTCAACATAACGGCAGTCTCTCCGTGAGTACCAATCTTCTCACCACTTGCCGTTCGAGACACACCGATACAGGTAGCACTTTTCCACGACCAACCAAATCTGGTCTCACAATAGTTCTTGTCGCTCCTGTATCCACAAATAATCGGACAACCCTACCATTAATTCTACCATCGATATAAATGCTGTCCAGACTTTCCACCGACGATGCAGCACGGATGACAATCTCCGGGGCACTACGCTGTGCTGTCGAAGTTCGCCCCCTTACATGGACCAGCTTTGGCACAACCGGTTGTTTCTTTGGTTGAGTACAGCGTCTCTGAATATGGCCAACTTCACCGCAGCTCCAGCATCGTAGACGCCATCTCCGCGGTCGTTGTCTTTTCAGCCTTTCCGCCTTTCGCTTTTCAAACACACGGTTGATTATTTCATCTATGCAGTTCTGCGCTTGATCAGGTTCCTCTAAGGCAGACCGAACTTTGTGACTCATTCTGTGTGATGTCTGCTTAGCTGCTTCAAATTCAAGCGCATGAGCCAGTGCGTCATCTAACATTTTTGGCCGTGCTAATCTTAGCGCTTGCTGTATTTCGCCATCTTTAACGCCATCCACAAATGTTTGTACAGCCAGTTGTTCGAGGAAACTATCTGGTGCCGTTGGGTATGCCAATCTAACTAACCTGGCAATGTCAGCTTCGAATTCTTGCAGGCTTTCACTTGTCTTTTGCGAGCGGTTCTTAACTTGTGCGTGGTAAACCTGTTGAAGGTGAGCGTCTCCATATCTCATCTCAAGCTTCGATGTTAAGAGGCCGTAATCATTCTGCTGGTGATCGGGAATCGTTTGTAAGATGTTAAGAGCTTCCCCCCGTAGGGCCACTATTAGAGATAGCCTTCTCTTTGTTGCACCAACCGTTGGCTATTGCAGCAGCTTCAAATTGTTTCAAATATGTGGGCCAAGGTGTTTTACCATCGAATGTAGGTGGTTTTACTTTAAATTTAGACGGAATTGACTCGCTTCTTTCCGTGGTTCTTATTTCTGGAATGTTCTGATTAACAACTTGGCTTGGCAATTCAAGTGGCCGCGTTGATAGTGAAATTACTTGTTCTTGCAGCCTCATCACATCTTCTTCCATTTTATCAATTTACTGTCCAACTTTTGCTCAACTGTTTTTACCTGTTCAGTGAAATCTTCTTTCAATGCAATGGAACTTTCCATTAATCTTCGTTCTAACGTGGCTGTATTTTCACTTAACTTTTCCTCTATTTTCTCAGCATTTTCACTAAGTGTCATTTCCATGCCGTATTTAAATTCTTTAAGGGTCGATTCCAGTTCAACTGACTTCACTAAGTTTTCGTTTAGTGTCACTTCCAGTTTAGCCGACCTCTCCTCCATTTTCTCAGCATTTTCACTAAGTGTCAATTCTAGTTTAGCCGACCTTTCCTCCATACCGGATTTAAAATCCTTGAGGAAATTCATTAAAGTGTCTGCCTCCATTTTACTTTGATTTCTTGTCACTGGCATATACAAACTACTTAAATGTCTTTAGACTTGTGTTTTAAATTAATCACTATATACCCCACAAATGCCTGACACCAGTGTAACGCGCTACTACTACCGCGTTTCTTTAATTTAAAACAAGTAATAATAATGGTCTTTATTACTCACTGTTCACAAGTCTAATTAACAGTATATGCCTTATTTATAGATGTTTTCAGTCCACTTAACAATGAAGCACTATTACACTAATGAATTTACAAGCACTAATATCTTCTTAAACTAACTTCTTTACCCTAGGTCCAATAACCACACTAACACAACTATTTGTTTATACACTTCTATTTATTTATGTATACTGCAAGCTGCATGCACATTAGACACAGCATATCATTTATGTATATATTCTAAAAACTCAACTACGTTTACTTTACAACGATATAATTTATATTAGACATTCAAGAATAGACTAACTCTTACATTCATAAGCGGCCTTATATATACCCTGCATTAAGATATGACTCATTATCTAGAACTTTGTAGAAGGATTCTCGAATGCTGAAGAATACGCTGTGCCCCGGGCGTTTGTATGTTTGACGGGTTGCCTAATAGTGGATCGCAACAATATCAATGCTCAACACCATTTATGCACGGTATTGAAGTTTGGTTGTTGTAGGTAACCCAGTCGTGGGAGACCTATATCGTAGAATGCCTCATAAAAATTACCCGGTTTAAATTTTCTTCACGAAGTATTAGATTGGATTCTATACTCTCCTAAAAGTTGAAATTTCTCCAAATTGGGGGTTAGCAACCTCCCAAAAACACCCATTTTCTCCCCAAAAACGCCTTTTTTGGCCATAATTCGTTATTTATACAAGATATCGATAAAATAGTGTGTAAAAAAAATCAGAAATTTGCTGCTCTACAATTTTACTATCTTGTGTTTTTTTTCTAGAGTGCGTATTTTCCCAGAAAAATTTGTTAAAAACAGCAACAAAAATGTATATATTTTTAACGCGCTTTAGCGGCAGGAGTTTAGACTAACATTGAAAACAAAAGCCACGTAAAAATAGGAAATTTCCGCTCTACAAATTTACTCTCTTGTGTTTTTCCTTTAGAGTGTGTATTTTCCGAGAAAAACGCGGAAAATTGAAAAAAATATAAATATCAATATTTAACGCGCTCTAGCGACAGTAGTTTAGTTTAAAATTTAGAACAAAAACCACGTAAAAATCGGAAATTTTCCACTTTACAAATTTGCTCTCTTGTTCCTCTAGAGTGTGTATTTTCCGAGAAAAACCCGGAAAAATTAAAAACTATATACATATGAAATTTTAACACGCTTTAGTAAGTGGAGTTCAAAGTATAGTTAAAAAAAACCTCATAAAAATAGAATATTTTTCTCTCTACAACTTTTGATTATTAAGTTTTTTTCACTGAAATGCGTTATAAGAAGAATGTAAAAAATGTGAGAAACGTCTTTTTTGTACGTTGTATACAACTACTACATAATACCACTGTATTGTTTGTTAAATGACTTTTTATTCTGATTCATATTGACAATTTAATTTTCATCTCCAGCAGACATTATATCTTCATCGTAATCTACTTCTTCATCTTCGACAGGAGAACGATTTGAACATCTTTGTTCCCTGCAATTACCGCAAGCGTCATTACAAAATAGCTTAGCTTTCTTACGTGAGCAAGCATTTCTGTAACCCTTTTCGCAATTACACAAAATCATTCTTAGAATACCATCTGGTGGTGGTGGCTTTGTCATCATTATTGGAGTTCAAATTTCTTCCTTCTTCTGGAAATCGAAGAAAATTGCGAAGACATATTTGTGTTGGGATGCACTTACTTTGGAAATTAGTAAGTAACTGTACATTAATTTTATTAACTAACTAAAGTTAATTTAATAACGATTGGAATTAAATGTTTAATATAATAGAGGATATACCACGTAGCGCAATACACGCGTTGCTTTAACGATGGTCGAAGCAAATCTGTGATTTTTAACTATTTCTAGGCCTTTGGCCCATCGTAGTCGTGCATGCTTAATGTAAATTATAAATGAAATTGAATTAAAATCAAAAGAAAAAGAAAGGCAATTTAAAAAACTTGCTTGACTTGTTCTAGCTGTTTTATCAGTCAGTTGACCAGGTTCTGGAGGGGTGGAAGTATCATTACTTCAATGCATTTGCTACTTGAATAATTTTCTTCTAGTTCATCAGTTTTCTGTTTTGCCACTGTAATATCTTGAATACCGCAGGCGCTGGGTTACGAGGAGGAATAGACGGTTTGCTTTCTATTATATCTTGCTGAAATTGATTTAGAAAGAAAGGGATAATGAATGGCTAAGAAGTTTAGGTTTGGAAGTGAAAAGAAGGGGTTTAGGTCTATATTTGTCTTTCGCAGGTGGGAAATATTCGGGCAGTGGTAAAGTAGGTGTTCATGTAGTTCTGGAAAGTTTTAATCGCAGGGACAAAGCGGAGAGGGAATTAATTGGAAAGAGTGTAGGTTTTGACTGAATTTACCATGACTTGTAAGGAATTGTAAACTTGTTCTGGTGGAGTTTTGTATGTGAGTGGGAATGTCTGTGATTGTGGGAAAAATGTGAGAGGAGTTTGCCGGGGTTTGATTGGGTCCAGGACGACTGCCAAGAGTGGAGTAGATAGTAAGTGCGGGATTTGATTTCTGTGGCGGGGATATATCGGTATGTATCGGGGAAAAGTGTTTCGTCATGAAGTTGGATTGCTCTTTGGAATTTAAAGTTTCGTATTTGTAAAGCGATGTACAGCTGGACTTCAAGAGGTGGGTTATTTAGAAGTGCATGGAAAACAGCAGTGGAGTTGATGCGGAAGGTTTGGGACACGTATAAAAGGTATGGGCGCATTATAGGATCGAAGATTCTGCGAGAGTGGGGATTGGTAATCGAGAACTAGGAGTTTATGCTATAACCGACGATAGGGATATGCTATTTAGGATCCGTAATTTGAGGGTTGAATGAACTGGGCAGATTTAGGAAGGGAGTGTTGTATGCTATACAGGATTATTTTAATTTTTGAAGAGATTTTTTTGGAGACAGACGTGCATTTTGAAACGGATTTCAAGGTTAATTGTATGATAGAAAACAGAATCTGAAAAGATGATACGTGTTTCTAGGATGTGAATTTTTGGACTAGGGCAAGGGCGGAGAAAACCTTTAAAGAGCAGCATTTTAGATTTGGTACAAGAAATCGGTTGTTTAATAAGGAAGGACAAGGATTCAACGTATTGTATTAGGGTATTTGCTGTGGTTTCTAATTCTAGTTAGTAGTTGCTATGGACAAAGTAGGTGATGTCGTCGATGTAGGCGAAGATGTCTATGTTTAGTATGTGTAAGTCCAAGATCTAGATTGTAGGTGAGTGATATAACGGACTCTTGGAGATGGTCTTGGTGTATAGACGTGGTAGCTGAAAAATAGTCGGTGCTTACTGCGGCGGTATCCAAAATATTAGAGGGAAATTGCAGGAATTTGAGTTGATTCAGGATGTTGGTCCATCAAAGGAGACTAAAAGCGGAGAGGAAGTCGAGAAAAATGTGTAAGACCTATTTATGGTTGGAGGATTTGACTTTGGTGATTGGAGAGTAGATGATTTACTCTGCACTATGATTTTGACGGAATTCATGTTGCATTCTAGATATAATGGAATGAGAGTCATTGTGGGTATACATTTTTTGAAGTATTAGTTTTTTTAAGAGCTTTCCAATGTGTGTAAGATGACCAATTGGTCTGTAGGACGATGGTCCTTTGGAGGGGTTTGATGGTTATCAGGACTAACGTGATGCTTGCTTGTTTAATGATATCAGTAAAGGATGTACTTGCTAGACATTCACGGAACATAGTATGGATTGTAGGTCGGATTATAGGACATGATTTTTGGTGATGGTGTTGAAAATTTGGTTTGGGTCGGGTGATTTTAATGATTTAAGTTGGATACTATGGTATTAATGAAGTTGATATCGAGGAAATCATCAGCAGGGGTGTTTGAAGGGGTTGTATAGTTGTTAATTATTTGCTGTTGTGGGTAGAGTGGTATGTCTAATGAGATGGAGGAAACGGTTGTATTTAGAAGTAGGGATAAGGTGTTGGATGGTAGGGTTTTGCAGGAAATTGGGAATTACTTTGCTGGAAGGGATTTAACTAACCTGCAATATGTTTTCTATGGATCAGCGTGGGGTTCATCGATAATTCTTTGGACATAGCTTTTTCATTGCCTCGTAGATGTTTTTTTTAAACTTGGCTCGAGCTTCTTTATATTGGGTTGTTGTAGATCTTGTCAGCTGCTCATCCATTTTCTTAATCGTTGCATCTTTTGTCGCAGGTTGTTAACCTTAGTCCTTACTTATTGCAGCGATAGGTGCCACGAGGGCGAAGTGCATATCACATGTTCTCTTTTGGAGATGTTATAGTTGCGCCGCATTGGATGGATTGGATTATGGTGTGTGTGTAAGAGTGTCTGGGTTATGATTGAAAGCATATGAATTTTTGGTTTTGGTCATTAGTTCGTGTAGTTATGAAGAGTAGTCAGTTTGCTTTGTTTGTATTAATGGATGGTTTTTTTTAATTGTCGAGGTAATAATTGACAGGATTTTAAATGTTATGGGATTATGATCACTGGTTTGAATAAGGTGCGTAATAGTCCAGGAATCCACTAGATCCGTAGCAAAAGGAGTGGCTAAGATTACATCTATGTTCGATTTATGTTGAGAGGATTCCCAGGATGGGGTAGTGGTTGAGTTGTTTAGGATTTTTAAGTGATGTTACTGGATAAAATTTTCTAGGCGAGTGCCTTATTCGTCTATGGAGTCATTATACCAATGTGTCGATCTGGCAATAACATCGGCGCAGATGATTGAGGTGTGTATTCAATCGTTTGTAACGTGTTGTCTAAGTACTGTAAGTAAAATTGTATGTCTACGTTGTACTGAAAGTACGCTGAGATTATGTGTTATGTCCCTGTTTTCCAATGAAGTTGTACAGATAGGATTTGGAACGTTGAACGGAATAGGAGTACAGAGGAACAATGTGAGAGTCGTTGACTATGATGGAAGCGGATGGATTACAGTTAGTTAGGTTAGGGTATACGAAGAATCTAGCATAGTGGAGAAGATTGGGAATTTTATTGTTTACAAGGTACCGCTCTTAGAGTATAGCTAAAGATAATCTGTTCTTGAAGAAAATGAAAGGATTTCAAAGTTGCGGAGTTGGAGTATTGTAAATGATTAAAATGATTCGTAGACTGGAGAGTGAAGAATTATGGGTAACCGGGATGGGCACAGGGATATAATTCGTGTTTGGGTTAATAGTCATATTCAGGATAATCAGGACTGGTGACTAGTTGTTTGTGGGGGTGACTGAGGCGGAGGCAGTTGGAGCATATACATGATTAAGATTATAAGTTAGAGCGCGATCTTGTCGCTTGTTCTTTGGTGCAATGGTCGCAGGTGGTGGTAGATCAGCTTTGGCTGAATGACCAAACCTTTGACAATTGTAATGTCTTGTTACTAAAAACCGGAACTCGTATACGACATAACTTATAACCTACGTAGATATGTTATCTTGAGGGTAAGACCGTCGGAAGGCGGGGAGAGACGTTAAGGCTATGGATATTTCAGTCCGATGGAATTCTTCAGGAATCGGATGTTGAAAGGAATTTTGGCGATAGAAAGGGCGTCTGGGGCTGGTGTTTCTCTGTCTATATCAAATATTATGAGCTGTGGTTAACGAGGTTTAGGAACATGGATAGATCAGCTTGTTGGTTTAAGTTGGAGATTGCTGTTTTTGACGCAAGGGTGCTACGGATAGAGAGTTCAAAGAGGGAAGGACGTAAGTTTTGTTTTACTATGCTGAGTAGTTGAGATGAGGTTGTTCCGGTAGAGGTAGGTCATAGACGGCGGCTCCGTGGCTTAGCTGGTTCACGTGTGACTACTAAATCCAAGGTCCCGGGTTCGATTCCCGACCGGATCACTTGAAAAACTTTAGACGAGCATTTTTCACAAAAATGCGCCCTCGTTCGGAAGAGAGATAAAATCTTGGTCCCGTGTGCGAGTACTGTCACACACGTTAAAGAACCCTACCTTGCTTGGAATAGCAAGGGTTCGTCAAAATTCATAATTTCCATGTATAACAAAAACTCGCACAATGTATTACCTTCGAGTGGAGCGTTGGAAAGTCAAATGTAGGAGGGCTGTAGGCCTTGAAGTGATGGTTTTTGGTGAAGGTTTTGTTGGTGAAGTGTGTTGTGAGATTTTAAATTACCGTGTGCTTCACGCTATGAAAATGATTATAATTAAAAAGTTGCAAAGTCGGATTCTAGGGGTTGTTGCGGAAAAGCTAATCGTGTGTGCTCGCACGCATTGGAAAAAAAACTAAAAAATAATGAGTTAAATAAATGCACACGGCGTAGCAGTCACATAAAATTTGCACTCCAACTGACAGATTAATACATTAACTTATTATTAGGACTAAGATAGAAGCCCTATCGAATAATAGGTTAGTAACTATACATGTTTGTTATTGTCATTTCTATTGAACTACTATTAAGTAAATATAACAAATTACGCTGTATACGCTATAAGGATCATTTTCTTGTGTTATACACGTGTTTTAAATATGAATAATTTTTACTCATACGCATTTAAAATCACATACTCATTACAGATATTACGCCAACTTCTCCCATTTCACAAATAGAAAATGTAGTATTAGAATCGTGTTTCCAACAACATCCAATTACGTAGAGCTCAATTTGCCTACCCTAAAAGCAACGAGGTTCATTAAATTGAATTTTTCATTCGATGCTGTAAACATAATAACCATTAGAACAATGGCGAACAATATCACAACGCACTCAAAGCTTTATGCATCCATATCACAGCAAAGCTCCTTACATGCTCTCATATACCAGATGACGGAATTTAGTTGCCATCGTCTGATCTCCAATTACGAGCAGTGTAGTCGAGTATGCATGCACTTTGATAACAACCTTAACTTAGGGGATGCAATATGCAGAGCTCGGGGGAAATTTAGACAATTTACTTCCGAATCATTATAAAGTTGGTTTAAGTTTGAGCTTAGGATGATGAACGAATTCCAATCTTTCTTTCAAAGGTAATCCGTTAATGCTCTTCCTTAAATGAACGCTTGGGGAGCTCTCAGGTTTATTGATTGAGGAAAAGGTAACACAATATCACTTTAAAATGCTAAAAAGTTTTTCACTTTAATGTTTCACATTTAAGGCTAATGGTTAAGAGAAACTGAAAAATGGCCGTTTGTGTAAATTATACGACGGATATCTCATCCTTAGCTGACTATTTAAATTACAAAAATTTAAATTATTCCGTGGTATAATATGCTTTTAATTCTATATTAGTAGGCACAAAAGAGCTGTTTGAAAACAGGTTCGCTCTTCACTTCTGTTTTATTCAAGATGTTAATCCCGGCCAAATCTCAAATTTTTTTATTTTTAGTCTCTTTGTTACGCACTGTGTGGTACACGTTGGAGTGTATAAAAATCGGGACAGCTCCAGAACGTTTCCCAAAGCGTAAAGCTTAGCAAATGGACTGTAATTGTATGCAATTGGAGGTAAGGCGCGAAAGACAGTAACATAGGTCAAACCGTAATTAATGCTTGCTTACCTCGCAATGTTGTTCACCAATTTACTCCCGCGAAGATAGATGTTGTTTACCGGTCGACGCAACTTTGGTCGGGCAGCAGCACTTTTGCACTCGCGGTTGTAGTTACTAGGTGTTGAGTCGGTGAAGGACGATACGAGAGTCATGTTGGTGAAGCGAAAAGGATTTATCGCTCCGCCATATGTGTAGCACAACAACAAAATACGATAAGGCCATCTATACTGTCAATCGCTGACCTCCAACTGTATGAAGTTGTAACACGCACTGATTGCTTATCACGAATTAATTTCGAAAACAAATGGGGAATGCTTGTAACAAAAATTAAGGGTTTAATCTCGACTAGCTAGCGTAGGTCGTGGGTTTTCTTTAACATGTTGGTTAATGCAAATTATGCCAAAAATTATAAGGAGCTAAAGTGGATACTGTAGTGTAACCGACCTGAAGGCTGACCCAAACGCCCTCTATAATCGGCACATCGGGCTCCATGATCTAACATGATCTAACATATAGTTTGTCAGTGGCAGTGGCTCGACGACTCCTACGTTGTGTTGTTATAATGTAACCCAAATTCACACTGGGAACATAGCGTTAAGGTGGGAAGGTTTGAAATAAAACTACAGCATTTACCTAACTTGACTTTTAATCAAAACAATAACCACTAAATAGGTAATTCGCATGAAAGCATAGAAAAAAATGACATTTAAAGCAAACAGTGCCGTACTCAACCTGGGCGATTGGGGAAAGAGCATGGCAGAGAAAACACCAAACTGCCCTCACACTTTCAACTGCATTTGGCACATCTCGACAAGGACGGGTAACGTACAAGTACCCAGATTACTAACACTGAATTTGACGGGATGTCAACTGTTACCCAGACATACTACACATGACAACTGAAGAAACGTTAGTGTAAACCAGCTAGTCTTTTCTGGTAGGTACTGAGGTCGGCTAGGCCAATACTACCCAGCTAAAGTTGAAGATGAGGGACACCAGGAAGATGACCTGCACCTTGGCTACTAATGTTCCTCCCCGCACGGTCATAAAATGTTAGTAATATTCACCAAGGCTCGATCACACGCGCCCACATACAGACATTAACAGTTTTCAGCCCGTGTTACAAAATATTTCACAAAGGCTAGCCGACTTCCTATTATTTGCAAAAGGGTACCACCACAAATTCCTTGACAAGAATACATGAATTGTTGAAATGAACTTTAGGTATGATTGCGCATGGTTAAAAAGGCGTTTATTATTGAATAGACTATCTCCAATATAGTCATAAATGCAAACGCGAAAGGCACGAGATGGTCGATCATACCAGAGGTTGAATTTAATTACATCACAACAATTATCACAAATGTTAAATACTAGTTAATTATATATGAACATCGGCTAGATAATACGATAAACTAAACAACAAACATATAATTACGTTTTAACCAAGATATGAGTGGTGCAGTTGTAAATGTGACTAAAATTCTGAAATAAAACAATTACACATGAAATAAAAATCTCAAATGCATCACAAATATCAAACATTATAAAACATGTAGGCAGCAAATACATATGAAAATTTTACATCATAAATACAAGCTCAGATTCAGGCGCTAAATCTTTATATAAATGCATGTTTATTAAATATATTAACTCTAGTAAGCACATGGTAAAAATTATTCATTATGATTGCATCGGGTAAAACGTACTTTTAAAAATTAAACATATCGTGGCATTACAAATTACAAACAAAGAAATATACACAACAAACGTTGTGGTTAATTCAATTACGATCTTAAAACCAAAACAAATATAACATAGAAATATAATACTGTTCATATGCAAACTTGCCTAATAATTTGATTTAATATGATGTCAGTGCTTTTTATTGTTTGTCGTATAATTACAGTAACGGTACCTCTGCTGTTGATTCTACAATAAGTGCAACACAATTGTAATTCCAACTCTAGATTATATACAAAATCAACATTATTTCAAATAAATCAATATTAGTTTAACTCTGATTTAGATACTAAATGAACAATTCCAATAAATGAATAATAGTTTTCGGTTGCTGAACCAAAGAACGCACCTTTATACCTCAAATATATTCAATACCATAGTAAATTCACCTGAAATTACATATATTTAACAATCCACATTGAATTCTAAGTCAAAAGCAACAGGTAACACATACATATTTCCTTCAATGATTAAATAACTAACGGTTTTACAATAAGTACCAACCTCACACTCAAACAACGCTCTGATTACAAGATATAATCAGATTACCTTAAATAACCACCACATTATAAACTTAAAAACATTGCCTTTAATTAAAAAACCGCCAATTGAAATGTTTCAACCATCCATCTTGAAAATCTAAAACAAAGTCGCTTTAACCTTGTCGACTCGATCAATCATCCCTACACATGCGCTCCATAATGTAAATTCTGACATAACGGAATGCGTTCAGAAACCTGCAAGTGGTAACTGAGCTATTCTAACAAATACCTTTAAATATCGAAATGTACACGATAATAGTTTCAATAATTATCAACCAATGAGAAATCGACTTAGAAACACTACGGATCACTTCAATACTACTACTAAATTAATGTACCAAGTCTGATTTAAATATTACCTGTAATTCTGCAATCTCTGGTCTTCTATCATAGGGCGCCTGACCTTCGATCAGGGACTGGTATCAAAGGACGGTCACCTCAATACTAGTTTTCAATATACAACACTTTTCTGATACAGAATTAGGATACTTCAAATCTTACATTCTCCTCAAATCCATACTAGGAACGCTTATATACAATTACTGAAATACCTCTACTGAATTTACTCCCCAAACATATTAATCGTCTGCGATCAATTATGTTTCAAATAAAAGAATTCAACTTTCAAATAAATTTTGCCCCAAAGATTCGGATATAAATCGAGAAAATGGTGACATCACGCCTGGACTGTACAATCTGGTAACAAATATGAACCTTAATTACGAAAAGGATAATTTCAATTTACACGAGGATTTACCAAATTACCTGGAAATTATTAAAGCAGTTTCGATTTTCACGAAACGATTCGATCCATTCAAATTAAATGATCTAGCAGGGTTTCCGACTAGAAACATAAAATTCCGAAAATGTGTTACTGCATATCACAGAATTTCGGAGACAACCAAAAAGGACATCGTGAACGATAAAGAAGAAAGGCACCGGATTTCCTAATCGTTTTTACAAAAAATTGAAATACTAGTCGCGTTCAGTACGTTCATTGGAACGACGTCCACGAATTAATTGAACGACTACAATTACTGAATGCAACCTACCAGGCGGGTAACACAAGTGCTAAAAGCATAAACGAGATGACGTCCATAATCGAAGAGTTAAGGGAAGAAAGTATAACAGAATAATCTTACTAAAATTTTCTCAGTTTCAAAATGCCTATAGACCGGTTCGGTCGTCCGGAGTCCGCTCTGGCCAAAACAATTCTTCTACGATTACTGCTTTATTCATGTCTGTGGGTGTACTGAATCCAGGCTAAGCGGTCCATCATTTTGTAGTTGTATCTTTGGCGTGAGTTCAAGTTTTGGATTGTAATACTTGTTTCTAACATCTTTTGGTGATTCATTATAAATCGATGAAAGTGCAAAGCTAAGTACCTGATCGTTTGTTGCAGATGCATCTTCTATAGTTCTTAAATAGTTGGACAATGTATGGTTTACGAGTTTAACTGCAAACTTTTTGCTCGATGTCTAGCCGAGAGATCGTCGGGATATTTGGAGTATGCAATATCGTGGTCTCTACATAAGCGGTCCAAGTCGTCGATTCCAGGATCGCCTCGGACTAACCGTTTTTTCAGCCTAGTCCCTGGTCCGCAAATGTGATAAAGACGGAATGTGGGTCTCAAATGGTAACTTATTTATTACTTTGTTGACCACCCCATCACCTGAATTCACAATCATGTATGCGTGTACATCAACAAACAACAACTGAATGTTTTTTTCTTAATCTTCTTTGGGAATTAAACCACTCATAGTTTTTAAAATAATTATTTTGACAACGATCATAGGTCATGGATCGAAACGTAAATAAAGATGATTTTAAAAATAATTATTTTGACAACGATCCTAGGTCATGGATCGAAACGTAAATAAAGATGATTTTAAAAACTATGAGTGGTTTGATTCTCAAAGAAGATTAAGAAGAATGCTAAACAAACCACATCAAACATACAGGGAGTATTAACAACTGAATGAACAATATCCACAAACATCTCTATTTATACTTTTTACAACATACATGTTACGTATATAAATATTTTAATTTACAAGTCATGCTAGTATTCTTCCGGTGTTAACGTTACGTTATGTCAACCATGTCGAGAACATTCTATTTTTTAGTAATCGGTACACCTTTGAGACGTATTTCAGTATACTCTACTACGATACTACGTAGTCACAGGTCAGACGAACTATACACTGCTCTAGATATGTTATTATAATGTTTTAGCACAAAGTTTGGATTGAGCAGGTGGTAACTGCACTCGCCTTTATACAGTTGTAGTGGAGCATGCGCTGTGGTAATCGGAATCTTCGGAAAAAGACACTCACATAAACATTTGTGCTAGCTATAGTGCCACGGTCACATCATCGGCGTATTGGTCAGGGTGACGTAATTATTTCCAGCACTGTATAATAATTTGCATTGTGCAATCATCAAATAAATGACTTGCTCGAAGTTCACTTTCTATTAAAATTTTATCTGGTTCTTTATCCGTCAACTCGATATTTCCTCACGATTTACATTTATTGCACTACCGATAAACGCCTCGTAAAATGCAGGAAAGCCTCGACTATTCAACCCATGCAGCTTGTGGCTTATTACTTCACTCATCTGGAATATCTTAAAAACTTTGCTTTGATTCAATTTCTACGTTAAAGGTATTTTCTTCTTGAAAGTTGGTCCCGTACACACACGTTTAACAGTGGATGTGTCCATTACCAATTTCAATTTAAATCCGTGATCTAGTTGTATTAAAATGTCTTCTGCTCCATTAATTAACCCAGTTAATGTAGCATTATCTGCTTCTCGCGCAGATCTCAATTTGAAAGTTGCAGAAATTTGTCCAATAATCATTGCGACTCATTTTTAGTGCACAATTTCTACACATACTTGTGTAGTAAACAATTTGAAGCGTTGGTCCAAAACCACCATGTAAATCGAGCCCAACCTGCATATGGCTATCGTGTGATTGACATGAGAATCCGTTTAAGGGGTAGACTGTCTTACTTACTAACTTGTTTAGGTTCAATTGCGGTACTGAGATACTATCTGCAACGTCAACACCGGCAACGTCCATTATTTTAAACTTTGCTGTCCGATTAACTCGAAGATATTTCGCAAACTTGGTTTCTAGAATTTTTCCTTGTCTTATATAGTGGATAGAGGGCTTGCGCAAGTCGATCTTAAGACAATCCGGGTTTTATCTGGGGGAAAACAGTCCAATGTCTACATAACTATGTTATGGCGGGTTTTTCCGAGAACGAACAAGTTTGAAAGAATAAACAAATTCGAATTGTTAAATCTATGAGCTTGCCTTTAAAATAACTTTATTAGTTAAAACCTTTTACAACATTCTAACAGACATCGGTGATTACGCTCGTGACGTAAGCAAAAAAGTGTAAAGGTGAGGTCAGGGTTAAAGATACTGGTACACCTGATTCAGTTGGCAACCATGAAACATACGCATACAGGGTGAGTGAAAAATATCGCACCAAGATGGTGGATACGTTAAAGTGGCGTTACAAAAATAAATGACTCATGCATTACAATGACAGTTTTGACGTAATCAACACCGTATTCGTGTCGTATGCAAAAAATGGCGTATGTAACAAGTGTCAAGTGACAGGCTTTTTTAAGCGCCCTGTACAAATAAGAATTTAATTTGTAAACGATTGCATTAGGTTTAATTGATTAATCTAGTTGATTTATACAATTATTACCATAAATTAGCGGAAGAATCTGCGTGTGTATTCCTTATGGGAGTAAAGGAAAGATTTTAATTGATTAATCGTGAGTATATGTACTATAATGAATACTATTACTAGATGTGCGAATATTTGCTAACATGGTGGAAGATGTACGGTGAGATCGAGACGAATAAGAATTTAATTTGCAAACGATTGCATTAGCAGTATACCCCTAACATGCTTTCCCGGTAACGTTTTCTTCAACCGTCGTCCAATTCTCCCAAAACCAGCTATTATCCTTGAGTTGTTCCGAGGAAACTTGGCAACCGTCTCAAAAATCTTAGGATTCCACTCGCAAACAAACAGTTTAGCTCAAAACGCTCATTAAAATCTCAAACGGCTGTCTATTTTAATAAAATCCCCCCGGCAACTAACTTCCACCCAAGCATCAAAACACGCCTCTTTCACAAGCGCACATCCTATCAGCTCATTCTGACTTGCATTCAACATATTCTGTTCTCTGTCTAGCACCCTTCCTCAATTTTCTACGTTCGTTATCGATTTCTTATATCCTTGTCTTACCTACATGTTATATTTCTTTACCTTTATCCTCGCTTATTCACAAGTTTTATTCCACCCAACCAATCTACAGTATCGTTTTTCTCATTCTTATAAATACGGTCTAATAGTCTTACTCTCTCCGTAGCCTTCTACCGTACTTTCCACTTCCTTCTTTAATTAATATCTTATGCAAACACGTTGCATCTCAGTCTCGCTTATTTACCTTTAAAATTTCTTTGTCTTACAGACGTTTCAACATTCTTATATTTCCATTCTTAGCTACTTATATATATATATATATATATATATTATATATATATATATAGTTTTACATGAAGTAGCTAAGAATGGAAGATATATGGTTAGGTAACATTGACTTTGAAACGTCTGTAAGACAAAGAAATTTTAAAGGTAAATAAGCGAGACTGAGATATTGCTATGATATCGCCGCACGCCGATGTAATTTACTTTCAGTTTCCTGCTGCCCGCCACCGCGCTGTGTCTCTAAATAGCCTCAACTTTAAATTTTAAATGCAAATTCTTTTTATATGCCTCGATTAGCTCAGCTCAATCCACACAGAGTGCACGACGGTACTATAACAAAGAAGTTTCTACCTCCCCCCTTTTCTCCAGCACTTTCCTACTTGAATGATATAAACGAAACTAACCAAAATTTGTATAATGACCAAGAATATATACACTTTACAGCTTATGACTTTGATAATGTGATTCACTATTCAAAAACAAACCCCCGAATCAAAGTAACAATATCAATTTCTTTGTCCCCAAATTGTAACTACCTTAAATCAATTTAAAGCCAGCAAAAATAACACTATTTACTACTGGAAATACCTTTGAATGTTCAATGACCTTTCCCTTTCGCTCTACGTAATTTGTTTAATATTTTTGATGGCCTTTTACATAAATATTTCAAATATTTCAATGTAAATGTTAAAAATGAAATTAATGCCTTATGCTATTAAAAATTGTTCCTATTTCTGACCTGTGTTTTTCCTGTGTGTTTCCAATCCTTCGAATTGCTGTTACGTGCGGTTGACTAGTACCCCTAGATTATTTTCAGTTGAGTTCACTTGTTGATTTTGTAATACAACTTGGCCAAACACCCATTTAATGTTTAGAATAATATTCCGTTTATTGCTTCGATGCAAACTTAGATTTAGATTTGTATTTTAAAGTTTTTAAAGTTCCAAACTAATGTTTATATTCGTATTCAGATGAAAATTTAATTGATTCATATTTTTAATTAACTGATCAATTAGATGGTTCATTAGATGTTTGATTATTTAGATGATAATTTAAATAATAATTTAGATGATAATTTAGACGATCATTTAGATGATAATTTAGACGAACATTTAGATGATAATTTAGATGGGAATTTAGATGGTAATGTGATAATAGGTCATATAAAGGTCATTGAGCACCATACTCCGTAAATAAATCATTCCAAAGCTGCGAAAATTAAAACATTTAAGATTTAGGTTATGTGAAGAACTACCCTGTATAGTACGATGAGCATATTATTATACTTTCTAGTATATAAGTATCACCCGTGTATTTAGTTAAAACAATTTCTGAATAATTACTTAATCGGCGAAGATACAAACTCATTCCTTGATTGAAACTCCCGTGCTTTCCCATACTAAGTATCGTTTAGAAACGAGTTTTTAATTCATTGTATGAAGATTGACAAGACCGTTAAACGAGTTCTAAAATACATTCTCTTAAAGCAGTATCAAGTACTCTTTTTAAATGCGAAACGTGAATTTAAAGAAGCTACTTTTCTGGATTGTTCTACACATATATATCATTTGTAAATAATTGAATGACAACTAATTATTTTGAACGATAACACGACATGAATGAATACACGCCAATTAGTATATTCGTAGAATGCGATAAGACAAGTAAAGAATTAAAATCAGATAAGTTAAGACGTTTTAATGTTTATAATTTTTAATCGGGAGCGATAATCAGCTATTACAAATACCACTTACCTTGACAGCCTTTACCGGTTGTCAAAAGTAAGGGGCGCCAAACGTCGTGTCCCAGTAATCCTTTCGATATTTTCGTTACGCGAAAAACACTATTTCGGATGGTTCTCTTTACTTCTGGTGTTCTAAAGTCTCGTCACATCATACGTCACTTTTATCTACCATACTTTAAATTGAAGAAATGTTCAAATAAAGGACCTCTCCCAAATACAACTTCATCACTGAGATAGCTGGATATTCTTTCACAAATATTATTTTGACCTATATTATAAATGACGCCAAATAAAAATCCACCTAACAGTAAATTCCGGAATTATAAATACATGTACGTTGACTTTAAAAACCACACCTAATGTTACATCCAACTGGTCAGGTATTATCATTAATACATAAGTAATGCTGACATCATTGTCCCGCTTCCGAAATTAATTTACACGACATTTTAAATCTCATTTTGGAAAAATGTCTTTAATAACTATACATAGAAAAATATAGCACAATAGAACTTTTTCTCCAGCAATTCCAATGGCCATTAAAAATACTAAATTTTCAGAACCAATTTAAACTAAAAATAATTCCACAAATTAACTTATATTTACATATTTCTTATTCCTCTAAAATGTACAACATCTTTTGCTGATAGTATTATGCTTAATGTAAACAAAACTATTTTCGCCGCTATTTCATAGTCCAACAGAATCAATATTTAACGGGATCTCAATTTTTTACCAAATAACTACGAACCATTTACAACTTACATTTACATATTTATAACTCATAACAAAAAAGAAGTTTAATCTTTACTCGCAGTTTATTACTCCAGTTTATCTGTAGAAATCTAAGGATGTCCAAAAGCACCAGTTGTTTTTCTTCTAACAGCAACTTCTTTATTAACAAACACATCCCATTCCTTCAGCTGACCCGAAGCTACAAAAGTCGTTTATTGCCGGTGTGCACACGAGTTTCCAAGTTCCCACGCACAGGCTAGCGTTCCTTGCCAAAACTGCAATCGAAGTTAGTCCAAGCTCGCGTATCGATTTCTCCTTCGGTGAAGACTATTATTTACATCTTGAAGCTGTGTTACTTTCACTTAACGTCTTTTATTTTTTCGAACTTATTCGTTATATAACATTCTCTCTTCTTCAAATTTCATTCTCGCGTATTGTGCATCTAAAACTGCTCGATTTTCGAGGTAATTATCGTCCTATATGTGCCAACCGCCATTTCTTCCCACGTTTTTTATACTTAATACTGAAGCTACGTTGTTTGTTCGTTGGTAACGCATTACACTGTATGGCTGTTTAATGATTATTGTGGTTGTAGGATGTGTCGGTCTAATTCCTTAATTCAATGGTTTGTTTTTGAACTCGTGTGAATATGTACAAATAAACTTTTGTATACCTGGTAATTTATCAAGATCTTTCTAAATTGAATTAGAAGAAAGTAAAACATCGATAGTCATTAACGTTTGTATTTAATATACTGAGTGCCTTCCTGTTTATTTCTGTATCCTAAGTTAATATTACATTGAAATGGCCACGTTATTAAATGTAACTTATTAAAGCTATAAATTTTTCAAACTGCTTTCTTGCTAAAAGCTCATTTAACTAACTCTAATTTAATGAATTTATTTCCTACTACCTATGACGCGCTAGTGCTACACAGAGTTAGTTCAATGGGGAAAGAGTGGCCTACTTTGGAGTATATTAAAATCGTTTTAAAAAAATTGACATTATCTCATGCCATTATCAAGTTATACAGGAAATATTATCGATTATTATAACAAAAACGCAGGCCCATATCTAATAACATAAGTAGATGGGCTTCTGAAAACAAAATGTTGCAGTGAAGACTTAATAACACCATGTTATTCAAAATTTTATATAAAAAAATTTTCCTTTCCATTTTTTAATATTTTTTAAATAAAATTGATATGTCCTCACAAACGATAAGTGACATTTTTTGTTAACCTGTATAACTTAAGAACGGCATGAGATATTATCAATTTTTTATAACCATTCTAAGATACTTCAGAGTAGGCAACTTTTTTCTCATTTGACTAACTCTGTATCTCTTACCATTACTGATATAGCAATGTTATCCCTTTGTATATGAGACTTTGTATACGTAAACACTTATAGCCTTTTCAGTTATATTAAGGGATTTTTCCTATTAGGGTTTTTCTATGTGACCAGCTGAAAGGCACAAGAAAGTTTTACAAGGATTTCCAGTAAGTGTATAGAGCCCACGGCAAGTTTCGGTGGAAAATCGCTCGTAGATGAGGAAACCTCAAAAGGCTAAGCGGCTAGTCGAACTATTTGCTCTGGGTAGAACATGAGCTGTGGGTCGGGGTTGGACTGCGACCAAAAATGTAAAGAATATGGCGCCACCGAATTTTTCTATACGAAGAAGACCTTACTTAAGTCCCTTGTATAAGGCGAATGCGGAAACCTTTACTCAATTACCGCTATACAATATATTACTGAAACACAATCCCTAAAGTTTCTTACCTTATGGCTCGACTTTGACCTTTATAGATGCACTGCTACACCTGTGAACAGATTAAAACAAAGATATCACTGTTTGTGCATTTATACCCAAAATTTAAAAATTAATTCGAATCAACCTTCATTCATTCCAATTAATAAGGATAGTCTTGATCAAATAAAAATCTATTCCTTCAGTATTTAGTATGTTATTTACAAGACATCTTTTTTCTTTAATATAAGTTTGATCAAATTAAATTATTGAAAGATATGTACATAGGTACTTGATAGTATAAGTACTTCTCACAGTTAAAACATGGTAATTTCTATTAGAAATGTCTAGCAAAATTTATTTAAAAATGAGAGAGCATGAGTTTCTTTTCTGAATATTTAACTATATGTAACAATTTCGATTGGTTTGAGTAGCACTACTTAACCTCACAAAAATATTCCACTCAGCAATTAGTGAAATATGAAATGTAAAAATTTAATTTCTAAGATTTGAGTAAATTATGTTTCAAATAATTAAATCAATTTTCATTAAATATAGAATTTAACTTTTCTTATCTCATAATGACATCTTCCGTATATTAAATGTATTAATAAAAAGATTTAAAGTAAAAATTTACAGGTTCCTGTTGCTTAATTTGAAAAATAAATAGTCTGTCATTCACCTAATGAACTCGAACATCACCACGTGATCAAACAAAAAAATTATTTGTCTGCTATATCCAATGCTACAGCTGACATATATGAAAGTAATTTACATACCAGATGTTCATCCGATGGAAAAATACCTGCTAGGCATATGGGCCATACCCGGAATTATAATTGATGATTTACAATTCGCCTGCTTCAACACTTAAATACAGGAATGTCCAATTCCATACAACCAAATTAGCTGCCTACTGAAATTCCAAACAGCATCACAGCGTCCATATTAAATAATTGATGAACGCCAAATCGACATTCGTACAAAGGTTAACTTCACTAAATACTGATAAATTTCATTTCTTGTCCAAATAAATTAGTTATATTTCTTAAATTTCAAAACCAAGATGTACAAATTATCCTAAATTTTCCTAAATTTTCCTACGTTTTCCTACGTTGCATGTTAACTAAAATTGCATGTTAACTAAAAGTTGCATGTTAACCAAAGGCCCTTCAAACAAAATAACGTCTCGTCATCTGCGAGCTAATTCCAGCAAGTGTGAACAACAAAAGTGCGCGTCGCCGAGACGATATCATTACCAGAAAACAATTTAATTTTCGTGGGCTTCCAACACGTGGACTCAATAAACGTCATCGTCCTTGCGTTCAAGGAACAATTGACCTCTTCTAACGACAGCTGAGTTGGAAGTGATAATATCACGCGGGTTACCGCCTGACAACAAGCTTAATATTACAATCGTCTAACAGAGGGAGCTCTAAGGATGACACTAACAAAAAGTATTTTTGTCACCGCATAATTTAAAATTTTACACTTTCGAATTGAAAGCTAATATTGTATTTGGCAATATGTAATATGTATTTCTTAGATTGTGTAGCATTATTATACTTAAGTTGGTTGTTAATAAATTAAATAGGTTAAATATCTGTAGACATAATGACAGAAAATAAAATCGTTACACACTAAGCAATTGAAATGGTCAGCTTTCGCTTTAGTCCCCCTGTGGAATATTCTAAACACAGAATATATATATGTAATAGATTTTAATACGTTATATTTGTTACAGACTGAACTGTCCCATAATCTCCAACAACTAAGCGAAAGGGCAAAATCAACAACTGAATTCATACAACGCCTGAAAGGAATGAGCGATAAAGTCAACGTAAGTAAAAACCAAATAAGTCTTTCTTATTATGAAAACAAATTTGTTTAGCTGTAATTAGGTTTTCTTCTTCTTAGAGTTGGAAAGTTAGTTTCGGTATGAAATCATTGAAAAACTTTTGAAAACCTAACTTCTATACTATCTTAATAAATTTGAGAGAGTGCCGCTCTCTTGGAGACTTTTATATTAATCGTGGTTCCTCCACGATTCATCCTGCAGAATCTGATATTGACAGGATGAAACTTTGGTCGATTGGCTCAATAGAATCTTTAATTAAATATTTACTCCAGAGACGAGCGTTCTTGGAATATTAACAATCCTAATGGAGAAATTCATTATTTATCATCCCTCTTCAAAATATATTCTATTTAGACAGCTTTGTTTTAGAGTAAGTACGTTTTGATTATATAAGGCAACCGCCGCTGCCAAGCTGACTGGTTTGGGCATATTAAAAATTAAACAGATTTTCAAATTGAGAAAGTTTAGCGTAATTTCCAGGCTGTGTAGGTTATTGATTTACTTTCTCTTTTACTGAATGACAAATCGCTTGTTACATTCCTCTACGTACGTGATTTTATAATTTAAGTACTATATTTGGGGCTAGCTAGAGCTATAAAGTTTCCTGCAGTTCAGCGGAGTAAATAGCTCAATTCCGAAAGAAGAAACAATGATTAGAATTACTATAACTACCAATTCAATTTATTTCAATGCACTATTGTGATGGCTTTTATCAAGTTCAATTTTGTGTTAATCGTTGTGTTAAAGGAGAAGACTTACTTTTAGCCAATGGTCGAACCTCTCTAACTCTGAACACATTAGAGACAAGGTCAGATTGCGTATATGAGTTTGCTTTGGGGTCCTAAAAATACCACCAAACCCCACTGGTAATCCGCGGTGCCTGTCAACTACAAACAACTCCCGAAAGGGGTAAAACCGGATTTATATAGCTTTTGGAAAATATCTAAAAACAAAGCCACTAACGAAAAAATATAAGGGTAGTCGAATTAAAGAATTTGAAATTTCCTATAAAATGACGTTTACTAGATATAGTTTGCTTGACCATTGGCGGAGTTATGATATTTTTTAGAAATGAGTATTTTATAAAAAATACTTTTCAGTCATTAATTACTGAATTTTTACATTAAATATATTTGTATTTAAGTATCTCAAAGATATTTTCGTAAATACTTTTACGAGAAGAAGTTCTAGATTACTAGAACGGGTGGAACGGCTTGAATGCTCTAATGAGCTAAAGAGCCGAACCATAGGTTTTACCAAATTGGTGGGGGTCTTTAGTGAGGAACCAGACTAAGACAAGTCCCCAGGGCGGCAGCTTTTTCGGCACTTAGAGTGGCAGAAACCATAGTATCGCATTCTAAGACACACTACTGCGATGTGGAAGGCAACGGGAAACCATCACATTACCTCCTAAGTACACAGCGTATTTAAATTGTTATGATGGCATCCTCTCTGGTAAAAGATTCCGGAGTTCAAATAGTCCCCCATTTGGATTTCCGGGAGGAGATTACTTTGGAAGATGTGATCGGAAAGTTCAAAAAAAGTCAGGAATATTTTGCGAGTCAGAGCGCAGAATTTCAGAAGTATGAAGCAAGTAGGTAAGCTAGAAAACTTGAATATTGAAATGGATAGGTTAGCACTAGACATAGTAGAGATCAGCGAAGTTCAGTGGCCAGAGGCGGGGGATTTTTGGAATGGAGATTTTAGGGTAATTCATACAGGATTAGAGAAAGCAAAATCGGGTGTGGGGATAGTTATGCGAAAAAAGATAGGACACTGTGTAGAAAATTACTTACAAAAGAACGAAAGAGTTAGGTTAGACTCTAAACCGGTAAATACAGTAATAATACAAGTATACATGCCCACCTCTAGCTACAGTGAGGAAGAGGTAGAGCGATCTACAAAAATATCGAAGACATACTAAGATACGTAAAAAAAACATGAAAATTTAACAATTACGAAGAATTTTAATGCAGTGGTAGGTGAGGGTAGGGATGGTGCGGTAGTAGGTTTTATTTGGTTTAGGCACAAAAAACGACAGGGGAAATGGGCTGGTAGATATTGCGACAAGAACAATTTAATCATACAAACACATTATTTCAATATCATGCTAGAAGACGATACACGTAGAAGTTGCCAGGAAATACAGAAAGATATCAAATAGTTTACATTCTTGTTAGACAACGGTTTAGGAATCAAGTAAAAGACTGTAGAAGCTACACAGAAGCAAATATAGACAGCTCTTAAATTTAAAAATTTGAAAAGAAAGAAGGGAAAGAGGCATTTTGACATTGAGAAACTAAAAGATATAGATAACCACGAAAGATTTGATAAAAAGTTAAATGAATTGCTGAAAGACATCGGAAAAATGTCTTATACCAAGGAAGTAGAAACAGAATGGAATAATGTTAAATCCAGCATAGACATGGCGGCTAAATATATTCTGGGGTATACAAAAAAAGAAAATAAAGGAACCCTAGATAACAAAGGATATCCTGAATTTAATAGAAGAAAGGCGAAAATATAAAAATAGATCAGACGAAACAGGAAAACAGAGATACAAAGCCATAAAATAGAAAATTATTCGCAAATGCAGGAAAGCTAAAGAACAATGGATTAATAAAGAGTGCAAAGAGATACACTCTAAGATGGAAATTAGGAAAGACAGACGAAGCTTACAAACTAATTAGATTGAATTTTAGGGATATAAAACCATATAGTAAAAATATAAGAGACTCGGGAGGAAACGTCATTATAGAAAATGTGGATAGAGGGCAGGAATATATAGGAAATTTATATGCAGGAGAGAAACTAATAGCATTAGAATAGGAATCAGACATTCAAAAGGGCGACTTATCCATATTTAGAGATGAGTTTGAATTAGCATTAAAGGGTCTGAAAAATGGTAAGGCGCCAATTATAGATAAGGTACATGCAGAAACTTTAAAATCAAAACAATTGTAATAGAGAGATACGGTATGAAAATTAACAAAAATAAAACTAAAGTACTAGTATGCAAAGAAGGGGAAAATAAATAAGAAACAGGAATACATATAGGTAATGACAACTTACAAAAGGTTAAGGATTTCTGCTATCTAGGAAGCCAAATAACGCGAGATGGAAAGAGCGCAAAAGATATAAAACAAAAGTCACGTTACATTTAACAAGAAAAAGCAACTACTGTGTTCAAAGACAATAAACTCTTACATGTACGGGTTTCTCTTACATAACCGTCGACGCGGTATATGCGACGCAACGGCAGTTGGTAACGCTAATCTATAATACAGAAGTTAGCGCGCCCATCTGTCAATGACGTCACACAATATGCAAATTATTACACGTAATGACGAAATATTCAAAATTCATAAAATTGGGCATAAACACATAGTACTCACATGAATAGGTCCAGCTTCCTACCGAATCATGTCCATCCGGGTTGCTCGTAGCTCCCTTCCGGATTATTTACAGATGGGGCGCATAGCGTCCTTCGGGATTGCTCCGGCTAGCTACTGCAGGGCTCCCTAGACTCGTTCGTTCTAGGGTCGTGGACTGCTGCCAGGTTGTATCCAAATTATCTTTTTTACCTATGTAGCGGAACGGCAGGAACATATTTATAGGGACGACATTCAAACTAAAGGCAAGGGAATCTACATAAAAAAGATAAAGATACGGTACGATACGATACCTAACCACTCTTCTGGATGTTCAAAGGCAAAAGGCCACGTTTTCTAAGCGTTTTCCGGAAACTTCCCCACTTTTTCTTCCCCCACACGCGTCGGCGCGAAGTTCGTCCAACGCACTTCTGACGTGACGGAAATACACGCCCAAGTCTTTCAAATGTAAGGCGTGAAACTCCCGCACATCAAAATTAAACTAGAAAGATGTCTAGTGCCAAATTTTGGCACGTAACAAAACATAGAAACCAGGAAAAGATTGCTTAAATAATGTATGTGGAAAACAGCACTGTACGGTTGTGAAACCTGGACAGTAGGAGAAGCGGACAGGAAAAAGGTAGAAGCCTTTGAAATGTGGTGCTACAGACGTATAATGAAGATACACCCTGTATGTTTCTGAGTGGGGCATGGTCCACGCGGATCCACCCCCTGCCAAAAATATTTTGGGATAATTATCGATATTAATCAATAATCAATAATTGATTGTTATATAATGGATTTTATTATTAACGTCGCAGAAATCTGGTTGGGGGAAAAAAGTCTGAGCCACGCGCCGGTATCGAACCCGGGACCGTCCGATCCGTGGCCTAAAGCGGTATCCACTCGACCATCAAACTTATCAGAATAAATGAAGTGAATATATTTCTTAAGCTGCTCGCGTGTATACAATGCTATAAAAATAGTTACTACATACAAAGGCATTGCTATAGAATCAACGACCTTGCGTACAAATATTTTCGCACTCTTATTAAGATTATGACAATAAATTAATCTATACGAACCGTTTTTTCAAAAATCTATTTCTTGTAACAATTATTATTGTACTGTAGAATTTCAAACCCATGCAATAATGTGAATCATCACCCGTGTGTCTGTTGAAATTGCACCAACGCCCTGCTTTCACAGGAGGCCAAATGTACATTGCTGATCACCACTCTTTTTGAGGCTCCGGAATTCATGTCTGATTGAAGCGACTTTGCGTGTAAATATTTTCCCAATTTTAATAAAATGATGGCACTAAATTATTCTAAAACACGTCTTGTTCGATTTGCTATACGCGATTAAATTCTAAATCAGTTATTTTATTAATATCTTATAAAGATGTGTTAGTCATCACATTGGCGTTAAATATATATGACATTATTTGTTACGAATTAACCTAGTTCAATTCTTGGAAACGCATACACTTTACTTTCATATGTAAAACCCAATAAGAGGTTTCGCTAATATAAGGATCGAGCAACGAAATTTGATCAATTACAAATGAATGTGAAATATTTAAAGCATGACGTAATCTTTTATTTTGTTAGTTCTTACAAACAAGTTTCGACAGGTATAATCCAGTGTACCACTCCAATTGTACGTTGGAGCTAAATTTGTTCAGTATCTGTTTGTCTTTCGGAGGTGTAGGACTGTTAATTTATTCCTCAAAAATAATCTTGGTACGAAACAGCTTTGTTGTACATTGTAAATATTTACTCCGAGTGTAATTAAAAATGCAAAAGTATATTATAACTAAAGATTTTGTAAAAAAAGTACGTCGCTTCAATCTGGTAGGGCGTACTCTTGAATTCGAAATTAAACCAATACCCGATAGCGAGGAACCCGTAGGATGGATAAAAGAAGCTGTTAATCATGTGATACAAAGAGCTACTGAAGACCTCGCAACAGGCGATCAAGTGGGATTTAGTTTTTGCTCTAAAGATCTAAAGAGGGGAGAAGGTTGGATTCGTTTGTGTCCTGTTGAGGAAATAACATACGACAGCGTATGGGATGTTATTTCCAGCATCTATCAGTCCAACAGCATGGGACCTAGCACATCTACTTTCTGTCTGAGTGTAACGTCTGTGAGAATGCCGTCAGGAAAAGGAAATCGTAAAAATTATAACAGCTTTGCTCAAGAATGCAGTATGAAACAGGGCATTATCACTATCAAGAATAAAGACAATATGTATTTACCTCGAGCTCTAGTGATGGCTATTGCATACGCAAGCAAAGATCCACATCTAACTAAAATGCGAAAAGACATTGGAAAGTTACAAACACAGACAGCTCATCAACTATGCATCGATTCTAGAGTTGTAATTCCCGACGTAGGATGTAGTGTACCCGAAATAAAACAATTTCAAGAGCACTCAACGCGATATAGAATCGTGGTTTACAAATACGGATCTAAACGCCGAGATATTATTTCCGACGGGTCTGCAGAAGGCTCCTCAATAAATTTGCTTTACCATAAAGGACATTATAACGTAATAACATCACTTACGGAAGCTTTTTCTTGTGGTTACTTTTGCGAAGAATGCCATATCCCCTACAACACTAAAGGCAATCATAGGTGCGAAGCTAAATGCCCCTGTTGTCAACAAATTCCTCCGTATCAGCGGGAGCCTAATGTTGTCAAACGAGTGGTGGCAATAGCTCATAACGGACAAGCATTCGATCATCAGTTTTGTCTTAACTACATCTTAACCGAAACCAATTTGAAATGTACAATTCTTGGATTCAATTAATTATTTCCCTATGGCTCTTTCCAAGCTTCCCAAGGCATTCGGGCTAGACGATGGTTTCAAAAAGGAATATTTTCCACATTTCTTTAACACAACCGCCAACGCCAAATACGTAGGATATTTACGACCGGTTGAGTTTTATGATGCTGACAGTATGAAAGAGCACGATAGAGAAATGTTTTTAAAGTGATATCAGGAACAGAAGCAAGATAAGTTTGTTATACAGCGCGAGCTGGTTGATTACTGTGTTTCAGATGTTAAAATTTTAACGGCTGCTTGTTTAAAATTCAGACAACAAATGTTGGAAGCAGGTGGTGTATGTCCTTTTACTGAAGCGTGCACAATTGCTTCAGCTTGTAACAAGATATACAGACGCAATTTTCTCAAACCAAATATGATAGGAATTATTCCAAAACGTGGTTATAGATGGCGTGACAATCAATCCAAAGTAGCAATTCGTTGGCTTGTATGGGAAGAAAAGAGGCGCCAAATTAACATCTTGCATGCCGCTAAGCAAAAGGAAGTTAGACTTAGTGAGGTTAAAGTAGACGGCTTTTGTCATGAAACCAAGCAGGTGTTTGAGTTTTACGGATGTTACTATCATGGTTGTTTTAGTTGTTATAGATACGGCAGGGACGATCCTCTACATGGTGATCATAATGAGACATTAAACTCGAGGCATGACTTTACAATTGCTAAAGCAGAGAAATTAAAAAATTTGGGTTACACTCTTATCGAAATGTGGGAATGTAAGTTCCGAACGAATATAAATGAAAACAAAGAATTACGAAGTTACATTGAAATGCATCCATTAGTAACCCAAGCGGTTTTAAATCCTCGTGACGCATTTTATGGTGGTCGCACAGGAAATACTTTTGAATACTATAAAATTAGACAAGGAGAAAAAATCGAATACGTATATGTATGCTCGCTCTACCCTTGGGTATGCAAATATTCAAAATTTCCCATTAAACATCCTGAAGTTTACGTAGGTGAAGAATGTGAACAGCTTCAGTTACAAAATATAAATGGATTAGTTAAATGCATGGTCCTTTCACCACAAGACATTTATTACTTTGTACTTCCTGTAAAGATGAATAACAAACTTATGTTTGTATTGTGTCGTACATGTGGCCAAGAAATGAACCAAGAGGTTTGCAATCATAGCGAACAAGAACGCGCACTTACCGGTACGTGGGTAATTGACGAGGTGTTGAAAAGCGTTGAAAAAGGTTACAAGTTAATGAAGATTTACGAGGTTTGGTCTTATCAAGTAGATCAATTTGATAACGCCAAAAAGGTCGGTGGTCTGTTTCGAGAAATGATGGACAAATTCTTAAAAATAAATCAGCAGGCATCGGGTTGGCCAACAAGTTGTTTCTCGCAGTCAGAAAGGGATTTCATATATAGACGGTTTTTTAAACAACGAGGGTATTCGGATGGAGCATGTTGAAATACTAAACAACCCTGGTTTGCGATCACTAGCTAAGCTGATACTGAATTCGTTTTGGGGAAAGCTTGGACAAAGAGAAAATCAACCTAAAACAAACATTGTCAACAACCCTAATGAGTTTTTTAGCATGTTGTCAAATCCAAGTATTATTATAAATCACGTGTTGCCAATAAATGAGAATACTGTTATTGTTAATTGGCAGTATAGAGAAGAAGCCTACGACGTACAGGCTACCGTAAATGTTGTAATTGCAGCTTTCGTAACCGCCCATGCTAGACTTAAATTGTACAGTTATCTTGATCAGCTAGGTGGTAGGGTTCTATACTATGACATGGACTCTATAGTTTACGTTTCTAGGCCGGGAGAATATGATGTTCCTACCTGGAAATTTATAGGCGATATGACGGATGAATTAGAGGTTTACGGGCCAGGTAGCTACATCAACGAATTGGTGTCTGGAGGTCCAAAAAATTACGCATATAAAGTTGTGTCTACGGACAAACAAGAAGAAGTTCTTGTTTGCAAAGTAAAGGGTATTTCGCTCAACTTAAAATTTCAACATCTGAAACACAGTTCTCAACCAGCTCGCGCTGCATAACAAACTTATGTTGTTTCTGTTCCTGATATCACTTAAAAAACATTTCTCTATCGCGCTCTTTCATACTGTCGGCATCATAAAATTCAACCGGTGGTAAATATTCTACGTATTTGGTGTTGGCGGTTGTGTTAAAGAAATGCGGAAAATATTCCTTTTTGAAACCATGGTCTAGCCCGAATGCCTTGGGAAGCTTGGAAAGAGCCATAGGGAAATAATTAATTGAATCCAAGAATTGTACATTTCCCACTACCATTGATATTATTTTTGTCCCCCTCATAATCAGTTCCGGTTTCAAATCGGTTTCGGTTAATATGTAGTTGAGACAAAAATGATTATCGAATGCTTGTCGGTTATGAGCTATTACCACCACTCGTTTGAATTTTTGTCTTGCGGACAAAATATATTTCATGAAGTTACTTATAACATTTTTTTTGTAAACCACTTGTCTATATCCGCATTTTTGGCAAAAGTATAGGTTGTCTTCATCGATACATACGTAACACCTACTTGCTAATATACACAAGTTGGGTTCGTGTAGATAATCGCCGTTTTCCAGAATCTTTTTTTGCATTGTCTCCAAGTCGTAGAAAATAAAACTGACATTCGTAATTTTTGGCTTTCCAGTATCGGGATGCATATAACAGAAATGATCTTGCGGAACGTGAAATCTGCATATTTTACAATATACTTCACCACAAGTATGCAGTCTTCCACTTTTCACCGTTTTTAAGCATTCCGTGCAAAGCTTAATTTTCTGGCAAATGCCGTTGTCCTTATGGCATTTAAAACAAAATGGTCCTCTAAATTTCCGACTGCAATCATTACAGACAACATTAGGCTCCCGCTGACACGGAGGAATTTGTTAACAACAGGGGCATTTAGCTTCGCACCTATGATCGCCTTTAGTGTTGTAGGGTATATGGCATTCTTCGCAAAAGTAACCACAAGAAAAAGCTGCCGTAAGTGATGTTATTACGTTATAATGTCCTTTATGGTAAACCAAATTTATTGAGGAGCCTTCTGTAGACCCGTCAAAAATAATGTCTCGGTCTTTAGATCCGTATTTGTAAATCACGATTCTATATCGCGTTAAGTGCTCTTGAAATTGTTTTATTTCGGGTACACTACATCCTACGTCGGGAATTACAACTCTAGAATCGATGCATAGTTGATGAGTTCTCTGTGTTTGTAACTTTCCAATGTCTTTTCGCACTTTAGTGGATCCTTGCTTGCGTATGCAATAGCCATCACTAGAGCTCGAGGTAAATACATCTTGTCTTTATTATTGATAGTGATAATGCCCTGTTTCATACTGCATTCTTGAGCAAAGCTGTTATAATTTTTACGATTTTCTTTTCCTGGCGTCATTCTCACAGACGATACACTCAGACAGAAAGTAGAAGTGCTAGGTCCCATGCTGTTGGACTGATAGATGCTGGAAATAACATCATATACGCTGTCGTATGTTATTTGTGACTACTATGCCCAAGGTCCTGGGTTCGAATCCCGACACGGTCCGCTTGAAAAATGTTAGGCGAGCATTTTTCACAAAAAATACACCCTCGTTCGGATGAGAGGTAAAATGGAGGTCCCGTGTGTGAGTGTTGTCACGCACGTTAAAGATCCCTACCTTGCTTGGAACAGCAAGGATTCGGCAAAATTCAAAATTTTCCAGGTAAAAAAAAAACTCGCTTCCTGGCCAATGTAGTACCTTTGGGTGGAGCATTGGAAAATCACATGTAATGTCGTATGTTATTGGCGGCTCCGTGGCGTAGTGGTATGTGTGTGACTACTACGCTCAAGGTCCCGGGTTCGAATCCCGACACGGTCCGCTTGAAAAATGTTAGGCGAGCATATTTCACAAAAATACACCCTTGTTCGGATGCGAGATAAAATGGAGGTCCCGTGTGTGAGTGTTGTCACGCACGTTAAAGATCCCTACCTTGCTTGGAACAGCAAGGGTTGGGCAAAATTCCAAATTTTCCAGGTAAAAAAAACTCGCTTCCTGGCCAATGTAGTACCTTCGGGTGAAGCATTGGAAAAGAATGAAATGTAATCTCGTATGTTATTTCCTCAACAGGACAGAAACGAATCCAACCTTCTCCCCTCTTTAGATCTTTAGAGCAAAAACTAAATCCCACTTGATCGCCTGTTGCGAGGTCTTCAATAGCTCTTCGTATCACATGAGAAACAGCTTCTTTTATCCATCCTATGGGTTCCTCGCCGTCGAATATTGGTTTAATTTCGAATTCAAGAGTACGCCCTGCCAGATTGAAGCGACGTACTTTTTTTACAAAATCTTTAGTTATAATATACTTTTTCATTTTTAATTACACTCGGAGTAAATATTTACAACGTACAACAAAGCTGTTTCGTGCCAAAATTATTTTGGAGGAATATTATTAACAGTCCTACACCTCCGAAAGACAAACAGATACTGAACAAATTTAGCTCCAACGTACAATTGGAGTGGTACACTGGATTTTACCTGTCGAAACTTGTTTGTTAGAACCAACAAATTAAAAGATTACGTCATGCTTTAAATATTTCACATTCATTTGTAATTTATCAAATTTCGCTACTCGATCCTTATATTAGCGAAACCTCTTATTGGGTTTTACATATGAAAGTAAAGTGTATGCGTTTTCAAGAATTGGACTAGGTTAATTCGTAACAAATAATGAGTGCGGAAGAGTGCGAAAATATTTGTACGCAAGGTCGTTGGTACTATAGCAATGCCTTTGTATATAGTAACTATTTTTATAGCATTGTTAAATAACGTGTTAAATACATAGGATACACGCGAGCAGTTTAATAAATATAATCACGTCATTTATTCTGATAAGTTTGATGGTCAAGTGGATACCGCTTTAGGCTACGGATCGGACGGTCCCGGGTTCGATACCGGCGCGGGGCTCAGACTTTTTTCCCCAACCAGATTTCTGTGACGTTAATAACAAAATCTATTATATAACAATCAATTACTGATTATTGATTAATATTGATAATTATCCCAAAATATTTTTGGCAGGGGGTGGATCCCTGTGGACCATGCCCCACTCAGGAATTTTCCCACGGTACCTCAAAATTTTCACAAGTATGTCCAACCCGGTAGTCGGCTACTCCATCCCCAAAATTTGGGAGTATGGCCCACTCTAACCCCAAAAATTACTAGGACCCCAAAAAAATTTGGTGTATAGCCCAGCCTACCCCCAAAATTTTGGAGTATGGTCCACCCGGAAGCGGCAAACATCAAAGGGCCCCGTCCCTCAAAGGAATGTCCCCACGGGGAAATGGTCCACCCTAACCCCAAAAAATTACTAGGACCCCCAAAAAAATTGGTGTATGGCCCGCCTCCAAAAAAAAATTTGGGGTATACCCCACTCAAAAAGTTTGAGAAATGTCTCACCCTAATTCCAAAAGTTACTAAGACCCCCAAAAAAATTGGTATATAGCCCACTTCCAAAAAACAAATGGGGTATACCCCACCACCAAAATTTGAAAGTATGGCCCACCCTAACCTCAAAAATTACCCCAAAAAAAATTTGGTGTATAGTCCACTCCCAAAAATTTGGGAGTATGGCCCACCCGGAAGCGGCAAACATCAAAGAGTCACGCCCCTCAAAGGAATGTTCCCACGGTATCGAAAATTTTCCCAGGCCAATGGGTCCTAATACCTACTAATAATCTCACCCGCATTTTCCTCATTTTACATGATCGCTTGGTTCGGTACAATCCTGCAATCAATATTGTAAGTGAAGCCTAAATTGAATTGTCCATTACTTGTTGACGTTCAGGGTTTTAAAACTGTCAATAATAACTTTGTGTTTAAAGAAGTGGCTGTTTTACCACTATCGTCATCAGATAGAGTTGCCACAACATATCTGTTGAAACCACCGTATTCTTGGGAACATCTATCAGCTTGCTTAAAATGCCAAACGTATGGCTTAGCAGAAACTTTCACGGCATATTATGGGAAGATGGAGATTTACCACTTAGCTGTCTCCATCATATTTTGGACTCAGTATTTACCAGAACAACATATGTCTACGTTAAAAGTATAGAAAAGCGGCTGTGGTTATTAACAGAATTTCCACACCTTAACGTTATTAACCTAGAAGATTTAGGGTGTCCCCTTCTACATAAATTAAAGGAGGCCCCTCTAAAATAAAAGTAGAAATATTCTTAGGTCCAGATACAAACAAACAATAACAACACACCTAAGTGTTTTTATCATACCACACGACATTCATCATTCAATTGCGCAACCACAAATATAACTGCACTTAAATATTGGTTTTGTACATATAACCGCTAATAAAGACAAATGTTAACCAACATATTTACAGTAAGTAGTGTTTTATTTGTTTATTTATACATACATAAATTTTCTTTAAACTATAGTAAGATCATGTCTCGCAAGACGTTTAATTGTCTCTCTTGTTACAAACAACTCATTCTTTCTTTGCACTGATATACCATCGCTACTCACAAGACCATACTCTTTGAACACGCTCTCCCATTCTTCCGGTCCTTGGGCACACTGCTCCCACACCATGTTCGGTAATTCAACATTACTTTTGCCAACATTTTTCCTTGTTGTTATTATATTTTCTACAGGCACTCTACTACGATACCTCTTTCATCGATTTTCAATTTCTTTAGCGTTTGCTTTCATTTTCTTAAACTTTACCAAATCGACCTCCTCCACGTAACTACGCATTTTCGACACAGGAAGTATAGTTATGCTAAATAGATATCGTAAACATCGTCACAGTTATTCAGTCGCCAATTGTTTTCCAATATATGGATAGCGTGCTTAGCATGGACTCCAGTTTTTAATACATCTGCCAACTGTATCACTTCATACGTCTTTAATATTTTAAACCTTACTTGCTGGCGGTAGAATTACAATAGCCATTTTTTCTATTTTAAATGATCGCTCGCATCCCCGGCGTCACTTTTTATACCATCAACATTTATTCTGCCACCGCCACCATCACCACTACCATCTCGTGTTAGCACCGCCTATCTTTACGTCATCAGATCGTACTGGCAACAAAAAATATATAACTGTAGGTTATTCAAAAACCGTTTAAACTGGAACATTTGATCGGCCAACCAGTCGTCGACTATGGCGTTCCAATCAGAACACTTACAAACCTGCATCGCACCTCCTTTATAAAAACAACTTCCACAACACCGCTACACCTCGAGTGTATGCGGTGTTGTTTATCACCGTTCATGTAGGTGAGAAGCTCGTCGTAAGCCTCTGTTGGTTGCTATTGCGTCAACTCGTCGAAAAAGATTAGTAGGTCAATAAGCTTAAGAAGTATCTCAGTAGGTCAACACCAATTGGAAATGATCAGTTTTACAATTTTCTGAGAAAATGCCAGTAGGTCAATGAGATTAGTAAGTATGTCAGTAGGTCAACACCAATTCGAAGTACGCCAGTTTTACAATCTTACGAAGACAGGTCAGTAATGAGCCATCCGATAGAAACGCGCGAAGGTCATCGATCCTAAACAAAAGTGCACGCTGCGACATCATAAGCGCGAGAATCCAACGTTCAACGAACCCACCACCGACAGATCATTGAATCCGACTTGCAGCGCTTGAATTACGCGAAAAACGCGGGAAAACAAATTCAACCACATCATCCAAAAAACAGTCGCAAAAAAGCGAGAACACAAAGAACGCGTGAAATCAAACGTCAATTATTCTAACTAAACAGTGCCGCTGTAACGACTCATCCGTCATAAGCGCGGGAAATTAGGTCAACGAACCCACCAACGACACATCATTGATTCTGAATTGTGGTCATTGACCGCATCCGAAGTTGTCAGAACCTGCACTGTATAAAGGCCAATGAACCCGACCGGTTACGTCACCTCAGAACAATTATTCATGAAAAACACAAAGGTCATTGACCCTCAACATACGCGTCTTCCATAACGCCATGCACAAATTTTAATGAACCCGCACTGTGACGTCGTCTGGGGTCATTGATCGTATCCTGACTGGTCAGAATCCGTACTACAAAGGTTAATGGTATCATTGAACGCATCCGATGCATTGCATAAAGGACCATGAACCCGATCGGTTACGTCACCACCGAACAATTATCCACGACAAACACAAAAGGTCATTGACTCCAGCACACGTGTGATCCGTGACGTCACACGGAAAGGTCAATGAACCTGTACTGTTAGGTCATTGACCTCCTCCGGGAGGCGCCGGAACCCGCAGTATATACTACTCACATATAAACAACATATTTTTACACAGAAAAAAAATATACTTACACTGGTGGAATTTATGTTTTCAAAAGGTGCATTTTTCGACGTTCTGTTTTCGTCCTTGGAAAACTCTACGCTATCTCCACTATATGGTGGCCCAGATTCTACCATATGTTTCAAAACCATATCGACGATATGTACGAGGACAGATTTAACATTTGTAGCTGCAGAAAAACAATCCTCATATTTCTAGGCAATCAATAAAAATCAAACAGTTCGTGATGATTATATTATTGAATGATTTGCACATAGCGAAATTCGCTTTCTTTCACACTCGCGTTAACTATATTTAACCGGTATTAGAATATACCAAAATTGTACAGGTTCAATACTGTATTTTTTTAAACTTTTGTGATCTAGCAGTTAAATAAACACGATGCCGAAATGTACAAATATGTGTTGTATAATACTGTATTTGTATGTATGCAAACCAATACGAAGTGCATCTTAATAGGATGGAACTTCACTTCGCAAAGCATAACAAAACTTTCTAGTATTTGAAATGATGTGAACTGTACTATTTGTATCACCAAAAATAACAGTCAGACATCAATAAACCGACTCGTAACATTAGGAAACTTAGAACAAACTACTTTAGTATATCACGTAGCAACACTCATTTTTATAACAAAAAGCAATTAATTCTATTTTTCGTTCAAGCGCGGAAAGCAGGTACAGTAATAATTATTAAACACTCAAATCGCAACTTCCTTCGAAAACATCTCCTTGTAGATAATCAGCCACATGAATATTTTGCTCAAACATCCATCTGTTTATAAGATAGCCAGAAGAAGCTTACTGAATAAAACGCGTTTGTGGAAATACATTTGGCAACCTGGTACATCAACACGTATTATATTATTTTAACAAGCGAACCACGCCCAATAAATGGGAAAACAGAATATAGCGTTCTCAACTACACGAATGCATGCTAACGCGTCTACAACGAGATAAGAAATATATACAACCAACCTTGCGGAATTATAAAGACATCTCGACAAGGACAGGTGACATATAAGTACCCAGATCACCAACATTGAATTTAACGGGATGTCAACTGTTACCCAGACATATCACACATGACAATTGAAGAAACGTTAGTGTTAACCAGCTAGTCTTTTCTGGTAGGTACTGAGATCGGATAACCAATACCACCCAGCTAAAGTTGAAAGATGGGGAACACCAGGAAGGTAAAATCTGCCTTGACTACCAATGTTCTTCCACGTACGCACATAAAATGTTAGTAATATTCAACAAGGCTCGATCACACGCGCCCAAGTACATGCATTAACAGTTTCCAGCCCCTGTTACAAAATATTTCACAAAGGCTAGCCGACTTCCTATTATTTGCAAAAGTGCAACTACAAGTACATTGACAAGACGACATGAATCGCTGAAATGAACTTATAGTATGATTGCACATAGTTAAAAAGGCGCTTATTATTGAATAGACTATTTCCAACATAGTCATAAATGCAAACGCGAAGGCACGAGATGGTGGATCATACCAGAGGTTCAATTTAATTACATCACAACAATTATCACAAACGTTAAATGCTAGTTAATTATATAGGAACATGGGCTATATAATAGGATAAACACACAGCAACAATATAATTAAGTGTAAACCGAGATATGAGCGATGCAGTGGAATATGTAGTTAATATGCTGAAATAAAACAATTACACGTGATAAAAATGTCAAATGAAACAAAAATTTCAAACAATATTAAATATGTTGGCAGCAAATACATACTCAAAATTCTATAGCATAAATACAAGCCCATATTCGGGCGCTAAATGTTTATATAAATGCATGTTAGTTAAATATATTAAATCTAGTAAGCAAACGTTAAAAATTATTCATTATGATAGCATCGGTTAAAACGTACTTTTAAAAATTAAACACATCGTGGCATTACAAGTTACAACCAAAAAAAAAATATACACAACAACGTTGCGGTTAATTGAAATTACTAACTTAAAACCAAAACAACTATAACGTTGAAATATAATACTATTCATATTCAAACTTGCCTAAAAATTTGATTCAATATATCTAAGGGATGACGTTGGTACTAGTTGCTCGTAAAATCACAGTAAGGGTACATTTACTATTGATTCGGTAACAGGTGCAACGCAATTGGAGTTACAACTCCTGATTTAGATACTAAATAAACAATTCAGATAAATAAATATTAGTCTTCAGTTGTTAAACCAAACCATACTCATTTATACATACAATAAAATTCACATATTGAACATTACAAATAAAACAATCGGCAAGGCAGCATTGTGTACATCAATTTCAAAAAAGCAACCTGTAATCATAAAAATATTTCCTTCGAAGGTTAAATAACTAACGGTTTTACAATAAGTACCAATATCACATCCATAACAAGGCTGGAATTACCAGATGTAATCAGATTACCTTAAATAGCAATTACATTATCAACATAAAACATTACCTTTAATAAAAAACCGCCAAGTGAAATCTTTCAACCTGCCATCTTGAAATCTAAAAACAAAGTCTTTTAACCTTGTCGACTCGATCGATCGTCCCTACACATGCGCCCCTTATAATGTAAATTCTGACGTCACACAATGCGTTCAGAGACCTGAAAGTGGTTATTGCGCTATTCCAATAAATACCTTCAAATATCGAAATGTACACTATAATATTTGCAATAATTATCAACCAATGAGAAATTGACTTAGAAACACTACAAATCATTTCACAATTACAGTTACTTTGCATTTTTCTTACCGATATGAACTCACCTTACTCTTGATGGTGGACAAGCCCTATTCCTCACAACGAATGATCTAGCCTGTACAGAAACGAGGAGCGAACCTTTGATTTTCTATAACAATTTACATGGGGACATTTAGCGATTTTGACCCTGTACGAAACTTTTAACATCCGATTTTCAAATAAAAACAACTTTTAGTTAAACTGCGGTTATATGTCGAAATAGATTGACCTTTCATTTAATGACTTTGGTTTTTGTAAGTGCGTATAGCCTGCTTGCCATCTTTAATGTATAATGTATCAAGGGAGTGTCCTACAAACATGTAATTAACGAACGCACTGCGATTTAACTATAAAGTTTCAATAATTTGTGAAATTATAACAGGCAAATTATAAGTTACATCTCTTATTTATTTCCTGAATTTCCTTTTTTCAGGACAACTGTGTAGAATTCGAATCCATCGTATCTGCCCAATGCAATGCACTTATAGAGGCAATTCATCACAGACGCGAACAACTATTAGACTGCATCCGTCAAGATAAGGATCATCGTGTTAGAGCTCTAAAAGAACAAGTAGGCACTTGTACAGCTCGACTTCAACAAACTACAGCGCTTCTACAGTTTTGCATAGAAGCTTTAAAGGAAACCGACAGCATGTCATTTTTACAGGTTAGTAACTTTCATTGATGTGAACGTTTGGGTTTGCTTCAAACATAAACTCTCTTTGATATTTACAATCAGAAGTTCTTTACTGTTACGATTTGATTTTTGAAGCGACTTAATGTGACAAGTCAACCATATATGATTATACATAGGAAAATGTACTCCTTGGAAAAAATTGGTTATGCATAAATTCACGCGCTGTAAACATTTAAAAAAAAAGTACACAGTAAGGTATTGTTTTCTATAGAATTGTTCAAATTTATTTGAATAGCGAAACGAAAACACATTTAAAATTGCACGCGTCTACGATCAAATTGTATCTGTCTATTCCTTTTAGTTTTTGAGATATTCAACTGTTTTTAGATAAAATGACCCTGATTGGATACATTGCCACCGCACTAATACACAACTTATGTTAATTTTCAAGATGCAGAAAATTTTACTATATACCATAGTATATTTGTAATTATCACTTTTTTGAAATTTCTTCCCAGTATAAAGGGTGTGTCAGGTTTCGCAAAATGCAATTTTTAAAAAAAATTTTAAATGGCATCCTACCAATTTTATTGCTACAATGGATAGCTCATTAAGTGTACTTTCATTTTTGTTAAGCATTCCCTATACCTAAATCCATTACTTTCTGAGATATTTTGATTTTCTTCAAATTTTAAGAATGTTTTTAATTTACATAACTAAAAATAACTTACTATTGGAGAATAGTATAAAACAATTAATACATTTTGATTAACAATTAACTACACTTATCTAATAACAATTTTCACTAAAAATATAACAACCTACAATAATACGCTATCAACAGAATTCTGCCAGATCAACAATATGCATTTTATAGAAAATGTTCAAACAGGAAATCAGGCAGGCTTTGAAAAATATAACAATTACAATCAAAATGTCATTTAGATTTATTAATTGTCGTGTGTTGTCATTTAACACATTATCAGTTCTGTTTTAAATGTAATCTTTGAAGGAGTTTTCAAAATGAATTTTACAGTGGAAGAACAAATAAATATGATTTGGGTATTGGGAGCAAGTTTAAGAAATTTCCTACTTGCATCAAGAATATACCAAGAGAGATATCCTGTTAAATGACAACACACTACAATTAATAAACATAAATGACACTTTACATGTAATAGTTATTTTTTTTAAAGCCTGCCTGATCTCCTGCTTGAACATTTTCTATAAAACGCATATTGTTGATATGGCAGAATTCTGTTGATAGCGTATTATTGTAGGTTGTTATATCTTTAGTGAAAATTGTTATTAGATAACTGTAGTTGATTGTTAATCAAAATGTATTAATTGTTTTATAATATTCTCCAATAGTAAGTTATTTTTAGTTATGTAAATTAAAAACATTCTTAAAATTTGAAGAAAATCAAAAATATCTCAGAAAGTAATGGATTTAGGTATAGGGAATGCTTAACAAAAATGAAAGAACACTTAATGAACTATCCATTGTAGCAATAAAATTGGTAGGGTGCCATTTAAAAAAAAATTAAAAAATGCATTTTGCGAAACCTTACACACCCTGTATACTGTGAAGAAATTTCGAAAAAGTGATAATTACAATTATACTATGGTATATAGTAAAATTTTCTGCATCTTGAAAATTAACATAAGTTGTGTATTAGTGCGGTGGCACTTTGATCTTTATCGTATGTAAGACAAACTGTACAGAAAAGTGCCTTTTTCTCTTCGCTATAACTTAACCACACTCTCTTTAATTTATTCTTACGCGTGAAAACTTTTTCCAGATTGAAAGGTATATCTTTCTGTTCGGTAGAAATGAGAACCCTAGGTTGGTATTCAAAAAATAATTTTAACTTGTTGATATCAGGGGGGGGGGTAAAAAATCAGCAGACTGTGGCTGTTCCTGTATAGTTCCAGCTGCTGCTCATCGTCGTCCGCTACCTCTTCTATGTCATCATCGTCAACACCTTTACTTACATTCCATGGCTCCAACTCTGAGTCTTCTATCGTCATTTCCGTCTTGTCAGTTATAATTGCTATCTCTGGGACTGATAATGAAAACGGATTTTGTTGCTCTTCGTCTTCGTTGCGTACATTTTCTGTTGTTGAAGTTAAAGGAGAAGTGAAATGACCAAATATATTATCCAAAGGCTAGTATGTTTTTGCTATTTCACCTCTTTTTTTCTTCTCCCTTACAAGTTTTTTCTTGCTCTCCTTTTCGTTTCGATGGCGTAATTGAATTGTTTTATTGGTCCAATATTGATATAATACAGTGATCCACCAACTATCTACAAAATGTATTTTCCACTCTCAGCACTAATTAAATAAAGTGTTTCGTATGGCGTATACAATGTCACTACTACTTTTGCCAGTAACCTATCACTGTTGAATATATTATTGGTTTATATTATATTACAAACACCACTAAACTACTTAAGTCTACTAATTTATAATAAAAGTAATATTGCCAAAAACACCCGCACTACGCACTACTATAATACAAGTAGAATTCAGACGTTCACAACATTATAGGCACGACACTACACTACCATATGTCAATAATCGAAATCTGACTTTGCTACCTGAAAAATAGAACAATTATTATTAACCGGCACCTTGCTCTTGCTGGCTTTAACGGTCAAGGTGCGTTTCCTTGTTAGATGCTCCCTACTATGCACTTGAATGCGGGATGCCAAGTTCACAAAGCTTACATTTGATTTTTTCCAATGCTCCACCAGAAAACGAGTTTTTTTTATCGGGAAAATTTTAAATTTTGCGAACCCTTGCTGTTCCAAGCAAGGTAGGGATCTTTAACGTGCATGACAGCACTCACACACGGGACCTCCATTTTACCTCTCATTCGAACGAGGGTGAATTTTTATAAAAAATGCGGACCGTGTCGGAATTTAAACCCAGGACCTTGGGCATAGTAGTCACACACATACCAACTACGCCACGGAGACGCCTAAAGTTCACAAACCGTGCATTTACATTTCCAATGCTCCACCCGAAGGTACTACATTGGCTAGGAGGCGAGTTTTTTGTTGATGGAAATTTTGAATTTTGCCGAACCCTTGTCGTTCCAGGCAAGGTAGGGATCTTTAACGTGAGTGACAACACTCAAACACAGGACCTCCATTTAACCTCTCATTAGAACGAGGGCGTAATTTTTATGAAAAATGCTCACCTGCTATTTCTCAAGCAGTCGGCCGTGTCTGGATTCGAACCCAGGATCTTGGGATCCGTAGTCTTACGCTTACTACATTGATCCAGGGCGACGCTTAAGTTCACAAACTGCAGAACACTGAATGTATAGTAGTATTATTATCTCATGGCGGGTGACCTTGAAAAAACCAGCGCGAGGAAGAGCTATATTAATAATCAAAATAAAAAAGTGAGACTAGAAAACATCGACTGCTTGCACGTCCTGTGTTGCCAGAGCGAAAAATGTCGAGCAACCAAGGAATGTGTTTTAAATAGTTTTATGTTGATTTTTGCTCTTCTATAAAAATGATCTGAGCTTATTGTTAGATGTGATATCCCAGATTATTGATTGATTGGATCAGTGTATACAAGATATTTTATCACTTATAGTCACTAGTAGAACAAAAACAATTTGGTAGTACTACATATTCGTTTTTTTCAAATCGATAGACGTTTTTGTTTTAAACACAAACTATAAACTATAAACACTATAAACATGTCAAATGCCCACTTCGAAAATATTACTAATATTTATTACATAAACGTTTTAAGAATATGTTTACACAATGACAATCATGGTGTTGTAACTAACAAAAACAAAACAAAAACAATTTTTAATTAATACCAAAAGGTTTTTATAACATTTGTTATATTAATATTATTATAATTTGCATATATCTCGTGCTTTATTTTAATGGATCGTAGAATCAACAATTCAGTGCTGTAGAATTGAAGGAAGAGGAACAGTTATAGTATGAAAAGAAAGGAAATTAAGGTTTGCATCTTGTCAGGTTATATATTTTTTACATAACCTCATTTATAGTTTAGAACTATTTGCTAAATTAATATATTTTTTACGCACTTCATCGATAATCTAGCTATAAAATAATTCCTTGAATAATTAATAATCTTAACCTTTCTGACTAAACAAAAGCAATATTGCTTATACGACTGAAGTTAGATATACTACACCGGCCTGTTCAGGTGCTGTTGATATTATAATCATAGATTATTTAAATCGTCAAGCCTGCATAATGTCGTCGAATGCGGAATTCAGATCCGATCGAGTAGTACAATCCACTTGTTTTAATGGATTGACTGGAGACGCTGCATCGGATCGAAAACTGGTTTATGTCGCCAAACTGAAGCGGATTAACACGATCGGATAGAAGCGCCGAGATAAATACAGTCAAATAGAATCCCTTTTGGAGACAAAGAATGGATATGCTTAACAGAATTGATTATGATGGGATTAAAATGTAAAATGATTCAATCACTTTGAAAGCCAATCATTGATTGTTTCAGCTTTAAAAGTGAGCGATTGTCACAGCACTACTGAACATAATTTGATATAAAGACTGCTTCCCTTTTTAAGCAAGTTTTATTTCAACACCTCAGTAATAAACAATAATGTACAAACAAATGTATTTATTACACATTTTTCTACAACGCTAAATAAAGACCATCATTCAACTATTTTACATAAATTATATTTTAAATGTGTTCACATCCAAAACTTTCATCCCCATCATCAGACTCATCGCCTGAGGATAAGTATCCATCTGAATTATCGCTATTATCAACCCGTATAATTAGGTCTTGAACCTCGTCTATTAAAGTTTCTCGTTCCATATAATCCTTTTCAATTTTCTCTACGTGCAAACATACTTTAGTCCACTCGTTGATTCCAATATTTTTATATGTTCTTCTGCCAACTTCCATACATCATCTATTTTGAAGGTTACATTACATGCAGCGACACGGTTTTTAAGTAACGCCAGTAGTATAACTATGGAGAAGCTGGGACAGCCCTTTTTAAAGGGTCATAAATATCTTGTAAAGGGTGTGTGTATTATGGAAAAGAGAAGTATGTATGTGTGAAGGTCATGTATGTGTAGGTGTGTGTGTGTGTTAGTATTAGTTAGGTTTGAGGATAACGATAGTATGGCTATGGAGAAGCTGGCCGGCCCTTTTTAAAAGGATCATAAATATCTTGTAAAGGGTGTGCGTATTATGTAAAAGAGAGGTATGTATGTGCAGGTGTGTGCGTGTAGGGTGTAGGGTATGTATGGTTTGTCGGTGATGTTAACGTGGAAGTCGTGCCGCCCTCGTGATAAAAGTGTGTGTGTGTAGATATCGATCGGGGGGGCGGTGTTGTTGTTGTTTTATTTTCGAAAAGAAAGGTATGTATCGTTATGTGTATAGGTGTGTAGGGGGGGCGTGCGTGTTTTAGTCTAAGACGAAATATCGTAAGGGGCGCGCAAGTGGTGCGAACGTGTTTTTGTTTTAAGAGTGTGTTTTCGGGATTATCTCATCGGACACGTGCAAGACGTTTCAAGTAGTCTTTTAATAATTTGAAAAATGTTACGCTCGATGTGTCGTAGGCAATTATGATGAAGTATAAGAAGAATAAGGCTGGGGGAAATAACCGCAAGGTTTTTATTACAGGTGTCGATAAGAAAAAATTGCGTGCTGCGTTTGTATTTGAAAAAAAAAATTTCTCCCCTACTACGAATAATAGTTTCGTCGTCTTGGTAAAAAGAATATCCAAAATATTTTTCTATTTATTATTGTGTAATTATTCGAACGGTAAACATCGTGTGTCGAAAGTGTAAAAAATGTCTCAAGCTTCGGACGAATTAAAATTCCAGACGCGCCTACCTCAACGCGTGCAATTTTAAAACAATTGAAAAGTGCTTGCAACGTAGGTCGAAAACGTCACTATGAATCGATGCTGCTAAATCTGAAATGTAATCAGATCGTTTCTAATGCAAAAGCAAGCGTGATAGGGCGATCAGAGGGCAGGTATTAGTAAAAGACTGGATCCGGCGATAATACTAGTGCGAAGGACGACGACGAGGGTTATGCGAACGACGTCGAAGTCGACGATCCTGCTGAAAATTTCGATAGATTAACATCAAAGAAGAATGTCAAAAGACGTAGAACATCGAACAATATCGTGTGGGTCGATTTGAAATCGGCTTTCGCCCGCAGGATACGTTCGAGTGCTGTGGTCAATTTATATCACATAGATCCCATGCAATTTTTAGAAGATGCATTCGCCCTAATAGAGCGACGTTTGAGAAAATGTTTGAGAAAATTCCGATCTCTTAAAATTAATTTCGTGTTTAACGGTGAATACGTAAAGCCCAACGCATCAACATCATCGTCTTCAGAAGCCGTGGATACATCGTCATCATCATCATCGTCGTCATCGCTCAGACATTTTACTACTAAAAATTATAAAATTTTAAAATTGAAGACTTTCAAACTCAAGTTAAACCCGAAGCCATTCAGGAATTGAACAATAAACTGGACGAATATACCGAAAAGCAGAGCGGGTTAGCTCTTTCGAGAATATTAAATTTAGGCGTCAATATAAATCATGCAGGAACCTATAGTATGCATTCTTAAGGAAGGGGATAAGAAAATTGTCTACGAGATGATATGTTTATTTTAATAATCATATACGTTTGTAATATAGAAGAATGTTGACGGTCGAGGATCTTACGAAATTACCGCTCGAGTATATCGAGAGGCATGCAAGTAAAGACGTCGCCAGAAATTTCGATAAATTACCGGAGTATTTGCAAAACAATTATGGACGCATCGCTATTGTTTAGCGCATGGCTTACAATCGTCGTCGCATGCAGATCAGATAGATGGACCTCCTCTGCAAATAAAATCGTGTCCTGAATGCGCATGTTCTACCCCATATGTACGCGCGCACAACAACACATCGCAGCCCTGCAATAAAAACGTATGAATGCAATTAAAAATGCTCATTGTTCGAAATGACTCCTAAAGGACCGCCCGCAGCCGTCGCAGCATATCTCGCCTACTCTTTAATATGTAATAATTACCTATACATATTTAAACCGAGCGTGCCCTCCTGGCAAAGAAATCCGGTTCCCGTAGATCCTCCGAATGCATTCGTATGTTTCGAGGTTGTTGAAAATAAAGACGTTTTGGCATTGTCGAAGTCCGAGTCGTCACAACAACAACAACAAATAAGATGCTCTCGCTCTAAAGATTGGAAACGTATGGAATTAATTACCATGCAGCTGCAACAGCAATGGCAGCAGCAGCAACAGAACCATTCGGAAGAGGTTCCCTTATCGCCATCATCAGAGACGTCGTCGTCGTCGTCATCGTCCGCGGTATCGAGAGACCTTTTAATTTATAAAAGTTATCTAGGAGGAGGAGGAGGACGCCTTCAACGACGACGAGAAATAGAAAACGTAGATGGATCCGGCGACGGCGAGGACGGCGACGACGACGACGACGACGGTGCCGAATGGTTGAACAATGGATCCGCGGGCGATTGTGTCGGAGACGGAGTTGGCATCGATCCTTTTCTGATGTTTAAAATAAGATTTAAATATAATAGCAGTTTTACGGAGACCGAATGGTACGTCATGCCATGGAATCATAAACGAATCGCCTTCGAAAGAGAAAGAGAGCGAGAAAAAAAGATCGAGAATTTGATAGTTCAGATGGTGTATGGACGTATTTAGAACACATCGTACTTATGCAATTAATAGGAGCGTGGGCATACTACATCTATTACAAATATAAAAATAAACTATGCGCGCATGAGCAACATCGTTTGAGCTCGAACGAAAACCTACGCATGCAAAATAATTTTCAGTTCTAACCGGGAGGTATCTTCGTTCAGGGTGTGTATGTGTGCGTGAAATTTTGCACTTAATTAAATAGCAATTATGGTGAAGTATATTCAAGACGAAAATAATCATACAAGTGGTGACAACAGTCAAGTATTTTTAAATAACGATGATGATGACGTAATTTCGTCATCATCATCATCTACGTGTGCAGTATCTGGATCGCCGCAAGTTTTGTCAGGTATTCATGTCTACGATAACGATCAGGCGATGGATCCCCTGATATGTAGCACCGAATACCGATTGAATTCCTCCAAGGAGAATGCGCAATGGTGCGCTCACGGTCATACGATCGAAGTGGGCTTAACCAAACGAAAGAGCAATATGGATTTTAGCCCTGTTATCAGACTTATATGCCCCAACAGATTTTGTAAAGAAGGCGAATTGCAAATGGACGAAAACGAGTGGAAAGATTTGTCGTCTATCAATATCGAACATAAATTTAGAAAATTTTTTTCCAACCGCTCGGATACTGCCACGGTTGCATCTGCAGGCGCTACCGCCGCCTCCGTAGTCGCAGACGTATGGCACTGGAAGCGTGAAATGCATCAGACGATCGACGGATACTTGGAAGTGGAATTTAAAGACGAATACGAGTCCATTCATAGAGTCGAGGTGCAAAAACTGCTGCGGCTCTCGCCGCATTAGAATCAACAACAACAGGATCCGGATACAATGTTGCGCGAATTTCTCTCTCCGCGAAGAATTTGCAAAAGTGTTTACTCTAGCGCCTCTTATAATGCTCAAATTAGAAATATTGAAAGGACAAGATTTTCAAGAGTTCTACGATAGAAATATAGAGTGCGTCGCCACTTGCCTTCCCGAAGAGTTCGGAGCTTACGCGTATAACAGGTGCAAGAGCAGTAGCGGCGACGGCGACGACGATGGAGGTGAAGGCGTCCCCCTCCTCGAGGATGCTGGACTTTATTCGAACGTGCAGGATCAAATCTTATGTCGAGTCGAGATGATAAGCGAATACGTATTTGGAAATCCATCCCTAAGTACCCTAAACGTTCTTTACGACATCAACAGACTCGGCTTATTAGAAATCACGCGCCATTTCCCTCACGAAATTGTCGATGACGTATTATGTTTATATCAAAAGAATTTAAATGTCGAAATGAAACCTTTGTATTTTAAAGATAGTGTATGATCCTTTTTTGTAAATAAAATTTATTCTGTATGCAGTTATTTTTTTATATATATATATATATATATATATATATATTTTAAATTGTTACGTTATTGCAGGAGAGATGTTAGTCAATGTTGGTACACGGGGTGAAGGGTTGTTCAACAACCTCTTAAATAAATTGCCCTTCGAACTGCACCTTCCTGGTCATAACTTCTGCGGTCCCGGAACCAGGCTACAAGAGCGTTTAAATCGCGGAGACAAAGGTATTAATCCTCTAGACGAAGCGTGCAAGCAGCACGACATCGCGTATTCGCATCACAAAGACGTGGAGCGCAGGCACGAGGCCGACAAGGTCTTGCAAGAAGCGGCTTGGCGGCGAGTCAAGGCCAAAGATTCTAAGTGGTCCGAGAAGCTCGCAGCGTTGGGCGTAACGGCTGCAATGAAAGCGAAACGCTAACTAGGAATGGGAATAGACAAGAAAATGGCCGTGAAACTGGATCGTCGACAGCGAGGAGGACGACGACGACGACAAAAACGACGACGTCGAGTACGTCGATGCTCGGTAAATTCAAAGACAATAACGGTAACGTCGGCAGAAAATGCTCCTTCAGAGGCGGTCTTATAAGTAAAATATCTAAAGAAATCAGAAAACAAAGCATCAAGAGTAAAGGACACGGAGATGCTTCGCATAATCGTCTCATTTCGAGCGCGATGAATGCTGCAAAATTATAGTCAACAGGATGGGAGGTCGTTCGAAAATTAAAGTACCGCGCATAATACCGGTGCCCAAGCGAGGAGGCTTATTGCCTTTGATTCCGATATTTGCGGGTCTTTCGGCGCTCGGAGCACTGGCCGGCGGAGCGTCGAGCGTCGCAAACGCCATCAATTCGGCCAAAAATGCAAAGAGGTATTTCGACGAGAACGCGCGTCACAACAGAGCCATGGAAGAGAAAAAAGTCGGCAGCGGATTGTATTTAAAGCCTCACAAGAAAGGTAGCGCCTTGTACTTGAAACCTTATCCGGGGGATTCAAAAAACGGATGACTTCGATGGTGCCGAGGAATGCTAAGCTCGCCACCACCACCACCACCCTTACACCTCCCATGCGCGCATTGACCGATCTCGATCTGCACAAATATGCTAAAGGTGTTCCGTATTTTAGAGGCGTGTACATGCGAGACGAGTTGCCGCTAAAAGACGCGACGGAAGCTTAGCACCGCCGTGGCGAAACGAAAGTGGTATTATAAATTTAGACGATGGATCCGGTCCGGGCACGCATTGGGTCGGTTATAAAAAGGGCCAATACGGTGATATACTTCGATAGTTTCGGAGACCTGAGGCCTCCCGAGGAAGTCTTAAGATATTTTCACGGTAGCGATATATATTATAACGTGGAAAGGAGCAAGACTTTAACACGATCGTGTGTGGTCATTTAGTGTTGAAATTTTTACATAAAGAACCATAATGCCCTCGGGCGCTACAGTCATGTCTAGGACATTCACGATATTCGGGTATGGAAATACCATCAGCAGCGGTACGCTATACCCACCTGTGAGACTGAACGATGGCGGTACGTACACCTGCGGCTTGGTGGGTCTTTACACGTGCAACACCGTTCGAAATATTTACGAGGGAAATAATAAGTTCTATTACGATAAAGATAAAGAAATCACCATCGACGAGGGATGCTACGAAATAGACGAGCTAAACACGTTCCTGAGAAAAGATATTGGAGTCGGCTAAAGCCAACAAAGAAATTAATTCGTCCGTAACTTTGGACGACGACGGATTGGTCGACGGCTTGTTTTCTTTAAGAGCTAATAATAATACCCTAAAGTGCGAAATAAAATCGAAATACTCCGTAGACTTCACGAAGCGCGGCAACATCGGTCGAATGCTTGGATTTTATGATCGAATTTTAGAGGAAGGTCGTTCGCATACGCACGATCTCGATGTGGAAATAATTTCGGTATCTAATATTTTCGTAGATACTAACATTACGACGGGAGCGTACCGCAATAACCAACTTTGTCATAGCATTTACGAATTTGGCCTAACCGTGCCCCCAGGCTACAGCATAGAACAACAACCCAGCAATATAATTCGTTTCCCTCTGTGCGTGGACGAATTCGATAACATTACGTTGAGACTGGTGGATCATACGGGTGAAGCGGTTAATTTTTCGAAGGATACGTACCTTTGCGTTCGCCTAGAGCTAAGACGCGAATAATAAAATTATTATTAAGTTAAAATGGGCGTCGTTTACGATGACGAGCGTCAGCATCAGCAGCAGCAGCAACAGACGTTAGCCGCAGTCGTCAATATACCTAAGAAAAATCCGCGCGTTGGGCATTGTTATCGTCGTTGCTGCCGAAGTCTTCTTTTCTTCTTCTTCTTCTTCCTCAAAACAAACCTATATAAAACGCAAAAACGTTCTCGAAATCTGCAGTCGCACGCAAATCATCGTTAGCCATAACGAAATAAAAAGCGGAAGAGGTGTGAAAAAGCGACATCATATTAAAAGAAGAGGAAGAAGAACCTCGCTCTTAGTCGCGCAGACGCAAGTTTCTTAAAAGCGCTCGGCTACAAGCTTTTGAATACGAGATAGAAAAAAAGTACTAGAAATGGCTAAACGTGGCGGTAAAATACGTGGTGATTTTGGTAGTAGCACGAAAATGGTCGCAGATCACATCTCGTCGGTGATTAGTCCCCTTTGAAGAAATTACGTTTCGACGAGGTGGCCAAATTAGACGTATTCAAAAGGCCTCGCTACGAAGAGACAATTTCGAAAGAAGATTATTATTCGTATTTACCCTCACGCGAAACACAGACCACAGCGATAGAGTGATTATAGAAATCCAAAATTCCGATGCTATAACCGCAACCTACGACAGTTACATTAATATTAAGGGAACGTTTTCGGTGAAAACCGAAGGTAAACCGTATACGATAACGAACAACGCAATATTATTCTTGTTCGATGAAATACAGTACAAAATGGGGAGCACGCATGTGGTCGACGTTTGTAAGCAGCCTGGTATAACGTGCACGATGAAGGGTCTCGCTTCGTATCACAAAAATTCAACGGTTTGAGCAATAGCACCTGGGACCCTCGAGGAGATACAAACGCCGACATTTTTAAGAACGGACGCTTCTCGTGCAATGTGCCTCTAAAGCATATTTTTGGATTTTGCGAGGATTATAAACGAGCCGTCGTAAACATGCCGCAAGAGCTTGTTTTAATTAGATCCAAGAGCGACGTCAATTGTTACAAGAGCGACGAAAACGAGCTAACATTTAAAATTACTAAAATATCGTGGGAGGTTTCGCATTTAAAGCTTAGCGATGAATCGAAATTAAATTTATTCCATCATTTGCATAAAATCCCAGAATTGTGGTTTACTTTCGTCGCTGGGAGCTTCACGAGTTGCCGTCCTTTCCGTCTTCGAAAATTCACGTTTGGCGTATTAAGAATTCGAACGAATTAGAAAAACCTCGATGGATTCTATTTACTCTTCAGCATGGCAAGTATGATAATGCGAAGCAATCGGCAGCCCAGTTCGATCACTGCAATCTGACAAATTTAAAACTATACCTTAATTCCCAAGAATTTCCACTTCAAGATATGAATTCGGACTTTGCCAATAACGATTATTCGACCCCGTTCATGCACTATTCGAAATTTCCGGAAAACTATTATGCAGGCGCGAGCAATTTGAGCTACGCTCTGTGTTGTTTGAACGACTATCAGCAATTTGGCAATTGTCCCGTGTTCGTGATCGATTGCAGTCGTCAAGAAGAATCTATTAAAATTCGGCCGTCGATATACGTCTCGAAATCGAATCCAGCAACATTTTCGATCAAACCACTAAAGCATACTGCTTAATTTTGCACGACTCTATATTCGAATACGATCCGTTTACGGAAATCGTTACGCGTCATATTAGCGAATAATAGACATGAAGGTTATTAAACAGAAACAATCTCTACCGGTTGCAAATATGGATCTAACGGTCGAGCAGGATGATCCTTATTCCTATTTTGGAACGCGCAAAAGCACGGAGATCTCTTACCGGCCAGCATAAGATGCATCGTATGCGGACCTTCTGCGTGCGGTAAAACAAACCTGATTTTGAGTTTGTTACTGGCACCCAACGGATTGGAATTTGAAAACGTTTACATTTACTCCAAGTCGCTATTTCAGCCCAAATACGATTTTTGAGTCGAGTTTTGAGACCGATCAAGGGACTAGGCTATTACGAATTTAGCGAAAATTCTGAAATAATTTCACCGCAAGATGCTAAGAGTAATTCGATTTTCATTTTCGACGACATTCAATGTCACGAACAAAACGCGATTCGTCAATATTTTTCAATGAGCCGTCATAAGAATATAGACGCGTTCTACCTCAGCCAATCGTATGCAAGAATACCGAAGCATCTTATTCGCGACAATACAAATTTAATTATATTTTTTGCAAGACGAAATGAACTTAAGACATATCTATTCGGAGCACATTAATACCGACATGAGCTTCGAAGATTTCAAAAGATGTGCCGTCTAGCGTGGGAAAAAAGACGGCGATGGCAATAAAGCCGGATACGGATTCTTAGTGGTAGACAAAGAAAAGCCATAAACGAGGGCCGCTACCGTAAAGGATTCGATCATTACATATGTATTTAAAATCACGACGTTCGAGCGAACTTTCATCAACGCAATGTCTGCGGCTGCGATGAGACGAGGACGACGACGACGTCACTCTACGAATTTAAATCGAGCCGTAGTGCAGGCCACTAAAACGATAAGAAAAAAGTTTTTAGATTTTAAACGAGATCAAAATCGAGCTCAATTAAAATACGGAATGAAGCATGCTCAATTACTAGAACCGTTAAAATCGCTATCAAAATTCTCTGCAAGTAAAAATCCTAATTATATTCGACGTCAGAATGCGGAGCACGAATCTGATAATGTCGGCGACGGTTCAGATGCCTTACTTAAAAAGTATGCCGACATCCTGTCCAAAAGCGAGGATCCCAATATAGACGATACCGGAATCGGCATTCAATACGACGACCTTTCGAATAAATGGTCTATGGGCAATTCAGAGTTAGCTATTGCAGACGACGGATCTACGATTAATATTAGAAATAAAAATATCCTATTACGGAGGGCTTACTTCGATTGTTAACTTATAAGAAAATCCTTCGAATAAGAAAACGTCTGCTGGCAATCCTTCCGAGCTAGATGTAAAAATTACATCGATATTTTGAAGAAAACCAATGCATATAATAAACTGTTTCGCAAGGATCTGCCTAAAACGCCCAAATATAAAATTATATCGTTCCGAATTTAACACCGTCGCCCGTGGCGACTACAATATCTACGCCTCCTCCCTCGCCGCAGCATGCTTCGTCGCCGTCACCGTCGTCGTTGTCGTCAAGAGATGAATACAGCATCGGCGACTCCTACGATTCCCATGCAATTACGATCCAAAATAACGAAGAAAAAGAAAGGTCTCGGTATGGATAATTTATCGAAAAAAAGACAGCCATCGAGTAATATAAGCAGAATTTGGCGATACAAAAAATTCGATAATTCTAATCATGAGATAGAATACGTTCATTGGGACTCGCCGGCCGAGCTGGTGAGCCGGCTTCGTTTGTTGATGGCCGAACGTTCGGCGGGCAACAATAGCTCTCAGAATCAAAACGAATTTCTTTCTATTATATCCGAATTAAAGGAGGCGAAATTAATCGCCTAATAAAATATACACGTTCTATAGAATAGTCTCAGAAATAAAATGGTCGTCGATAAATTTGGAAGAGCGTATGTTGCCAGAGACTCTGGAGGCGGAGGGTTTGGTAATACCGCTGCGCGCGGGCCTCCTGGTGTAGGCTTTAAACTAACTCCGGAAGGCGATTTCAACATAGAAAATAGAAAACTTTGCAACGTAGGCAATCCCGTGACCGGAACGGATGCGGTAAATAAACGAAGCGCCTTGGTATTGGACGAGGACGAGAAAATAGTTAACTTGAAGGATTTTAGAATAGTGAATTTGGCCGATCCTAAAAAATCAAACGACGGCGTAAACTTAAAATTTTGCAGCGAAGAACTCAATCTGCGTATAGGCAAAGCATTGGAAATATGTTTGACCGCTTCATCTTCGGGAAAAACGCATGCTAATAAGAAACTTAAATTTGACGCCAAATCGCGATCCATTGTAAATTTGCACGACCCCGCAGAGCTCGGCGATGCCGTTAACAAGAGATACGTGGACTCGACGTTGTCAGAAAAAGCGCAAAATTTTATGAAACTAACCACGATAGTAGACCATTTTCAGGGATCCCACTGCCACATTTGCTCCAGAATCCCACATTTGCTCCCACATCTGGACCAATTTACATGTAAATTCCCATAAGGAGCAAATGAGGGAGATGAATCTTCTCCTGCTCTCTCCCTGTGGAACTCCTTGTGGAATTTTTTACCCCAACCATTTTGATTACGTCACACCCGCATTCTTTCCACCCGCGAGATAAATCTTTCTCCACATTTCCACCCACGAGATAAACCTATCTTTTTTGGTATCAATTAATATTAGAATTTTCTCAGCTACCCGAATCTCTAGGAATTTTTTAGATATCATCACCTTCAAGGGAGCTACCCTCATTTTAAGATTTCTTACCTGTAGCGACTTTTGAGCGTTCTTATAAATTTTTTTAGTCATGCGATACATCTTGTTAGTCTAAAATTTTACACAGAATTCAAATCTGTAAACAGATTTGAAATCGGACCACGCCCTGCAAAGTTATACCCCTTTAAAGTCCTGATCTTCTAAATTTTTCTCTTTGCTCTATAAGCAAACCTAACAAATAGTTTTCTTCGTCTAGCCATTGCATCTTTCGAGATAAACCTATCTTGTTTGGTATTAATTAACATTAGATTTTTCTCAGCTACCCGAATCTCTAGGAATTTTTTAGATTGCGCCATCCCCAAGGAGCTACCCCAATTTTAAGATTTCTTACCTGTAGCGACTTTTGAGCGTTCTTATAAAATTTTTTTAGTCATACGATACATCTTGTTAGTCTAAAATTTTACGCACATCCCGAATCTGTAAACAGATTTGAAATCGGACCACGCCCTGCAAAGTTACACATATACCCTCTGCGAGATAAATCTTTCTCCACATTTCCACCCACGAGATAAACCTACCTTGCTTTGTATCAATCAATATTAGAATTTTCTCAGCTACCCAAATCTCTTTAAATTTTTAGATAGCTCCATCCCCAGAGAGCTACCCCATTTTAAGATTTCTTACCTGTAGCGACTTTTGAGCGTTCTTATAAATTTTTTATACATGCAATACATCTTGTTAGTCTAGAATTTTATGTAGAATCCAAATCTGTAAACAGATTTAAAATAGGGTCACCCCTTACCATTTTACACACACCCTCTAAATTATAAATTTCCTGCGGCTCATACCTAAAAAAAATCTAAAACTATTCTTAAAACTTTTATTACAGACAATTTTACTAATACAGTTTAAATTTTGTAAACCACAATTCTAAATACATATTCACAATTTTTCATTCTTAACCTAGAACTTCTCATATCGACTTGTACTTATTAATATTTATTTCTAAATAGAGCACCTTTTCCAAAGACCAACCGGACCCGCATGTTTCAAATTCCTCTGATTTTGTTCTTATGGTTTCGCTTAAGACCTCGTACATATTTTCCAGATTACTAGAAGACGTTATAACCACATTTTTGTGTTAAAGGATTTCACATCGGTAGCCTCTTCCCCATTTTGATGTAAACGCCGTAGAGTTCGCAATAGACTTTTATTGCTGTATGTTGTATTCTTTTTTCATTTATTAATCGAATAAATCGCTCTTTCTGCTTCCAAAGAAACTCGGGCACTCCATCGTCGACACAGGCATTCTTTATGCGATAGCTAGCCATACGGTTGTTAAACGCAGTGCTAACCATTTCTACACCATCGTCGCTAGTAGCGGTAACTGATGCATTTTATGTCTGTTGCTCCTTAAATGTGCGGCATAGGTAGTTTTTTCCATTTCGAAATCGCATACTTTACACATAATTCGTGGTTGTTTCGTACAAGGCCCTTTAACAGCTGGCGGAGCTGAACGTTTACGGCTTAATGACATGCCGTGCTGTTTTTCCTTGTGTCGCTGTAAGTTGCCCATTCTCGTAAAAGCGATACCGCAAGTCCCACAGTTTAAGTACTTTGCTGCAGACGGATGTATAAGCAACCGGACGATGTTACACCACAACATTTGTTCTGGTGCCGTTTGAGAGCATCCCTTCTGGTAAAGTAGACGTGACACGGCTCGCATTTAAAAACGTTTGCAGGTACCATTTTAGTACAAAACAAAATCCGCACTATAAGACTTGACTTGTAAGCGAACTAACATATAACTAAAGAGTTTACTCGCGCACCGGCTTTATGTACCCTATAGAATGCAAACCGAAGGTTTCCGAAGACACCGAACGAAGTTGAGGATTCAGCGGGGGACTAAATGACGTCATAATCCTTGCTGCTCGTCCAATACATTTAGCGCCAATGCATGCACCCGGTTCGCATCGTCGATGGTGCGAATGCCGTTAGTAGAAACACCGGAAAACGTCTTCCATGTTATACGGATCGCGTGCATATTAAAAATCCAAAAGGGTGGTAGCACACGCACACAAATTGTCTGCAAGTCGTAGAAGATGCAGTGCTACTATAACCAAAAACACTTTAAACCATTACTAAGAAAATACCAACTTGCTGTCTACAGGATACTTACTAATAAAGTAATTTAATTTTAAATAGCTTCTACATCATATTTTAGGTAGGCTTGAATATTTTCCAAATGAATCACCAAGCGAAAGTATATGTTAGCGGTATTCAAATTACCATTAATTTCCCATTTTACGATCGTGGTTAATTATAGATTAAAATTTAATTTGTGCACGTTCGAGCTTCTCGTAAACTAACATATTTTAGAGCAACAATGCGCTGTATAATACATGCATACCCCTTCGCCGCGCTACTGCTATTCTTGTAATTGCTAGAAAAAGTCACTCTCCTTTTTACTGTTAGGACCGATGCAAAGCACCAATTTTTTTATACTTTCTATAGCACATCCGCGCTTTTTCGTATGATAATTAAATTTGCTTCTGTAGGCTTTTACACTTTCGCATAGCGGTCAATCGCACGTAATGATTTCTAGAACCGGTAAGTACTCGATATCGTCCAAATAGAGAATTAGATGCTCGATATCTGTCAATTTCCGATTCCCTCGTAAAAGGTAGGAAAAACCCAGTCAATAATCCATTATACTTCAACCCGCTCCTGTTCTGATAATTTACAAACATTTTTCAAACGACAATGGGCCGACAATTTTTAAACCTCCGAGGGATCTTTAAGTTGTGATCAATTACACATCCGAGCTACGCGTAAACTAACATATTTTGCAGCAACTGTATAATACATGCATACCCCTTCTCTGCGCTACTGCTATTCTTGTAGTTGCTTGGAAAAGTCAGTCGCCCTTTTTATTGTTAGGACCGATGCAAAGCACCATTCCATACTTTCTTTATAAGTGTAGCACATCGCGCACTTTTTTGTCGGTTAATTAATTTTTGTTTATGTAGGCCTTTACACTTTCGCTTATTTAAACATCTAATACGACTGATTAACCACTTTCGATTATTCTAACGGGGAACCACCATACATTCCGCCACACCGTTCTTTTTTGAATCCTATGGGCTTCCGCACACTAACACCCGACGTATCTTTCCTACTATTTGTTAAACAAAAACTACCGGTATCGCCATTGTGGACGTAAGCAGATGTTTGTGGATGTGTACGAGAATATGTAACCATATACATTAATCAGTCTAAGCTATTTTATTTAGTCCACGAAAACTACTATTATTTTTCTAAACCATAATTAATAATCGCCTTTATAGGTTTAACATTTCGACCATTTCCCAATGACTGGTGTTACGTACATGGAAACTTTAATTTCTTATTAGAGAGAATTCTTATTCTCCCACGCACTGCTGCGTAGCTGCATGCCCACCCCTTTTGGAGGTATATGCTCGTTATAGGTTGTAAGACCCTCGGTTTTACTTAACTACAATTCGTGAGATCCCTTTAATCTTTTTAATCGTATCTTTCTCGCCTACAGTACAGTAGGACTTAATATTACTACCAACAAATTCTAATACTGGACCCACATTAAATCGTCTTTGAATTTCTCTACAATTTTTTGTTAACAAGTGTTATATTGTATTTATTATACGCGGGTGGTCACTCTTTTAAGATAAATATATTTTGTTTGGCATCAACTAATATTAAATTTTCTAGGGACCCCAAATTTGTAAATAAATTTTAAATAGGACCACCCCATACAAAGTTATGCCTTTTAAAGACTAATTTTGCCCATCTTTATTTAATTCCATCTTTAAAACCCTTTTTGCTACGCAAGACATATACCCTAGCCAACCATCTCCCGAGAAATCTAAAACCGATGTGTCCCGCGAATACCACGTGGAGATAACACGTCTACTCTGTTAACCAGGATAGAAGCCGGAAGGATTTGGAAGGTGGGAGAAGAACTTAAAAATTATGGAGTCTTAAAACTAATATATACAATAGATTTACAAATCCATACAAATATAAACAACTATCTTATATCTTTACGCCCCATGCGTAGATTGTTGTACTATTAGGAATGATGTACCTTTGTCATCTTCCTCGATAAACTAATTTTATTAATCAGCTGCGTATGCAAATCGTATTCTTTTACTCCGGATACATACGCAGGCAAGTACTCCACACCAAATAAAGAATTGGATGCTTGGTGACTGTTAACATCCGCTTCCCTCGTGTACGCCCAGACACATCCCAGCACATGAGCACCCTGCGCATGCACACCCCTGCCCATGCGCACCCATGCGCGTACGCACCCCTGCCCATGCTCGCTGTCCATGAGCACCCCTCTCTGTGCGACTGCTATTTCGGGGTAACGTTACAGCCTTTTATAAATAAAGAACAATGTTATATACTATTATAAAATGTTTATTCTGACATTATACATAACAAATTTAAAATATTTAATACCAAGCATGGAGTCATTTAAACTTAATTTTAATACAAAGTTATACACAGAAGACAGTCCTTTCTTTATGTTTGTTTGCAGTGGTTTTAATTTTATCTAATTTTATTCGCAGCTTAAAATTTAAATCGACACCCAAGTCTTCTATCTCCTTTTCTAACCAATAGTTTGATACATAAAGACCGTCTAGGTTTTCGAATTGTAAAATGTATCGAAGTTTGCCTCTATATTTAAAGTCTTTGATTCCGCCGACAACCAGATCCATTCCTTCGTGTAATTCTTGCAGCTTGTGACAATCTTTTAATCGCAGCTTTCCACTATATCCTGCATACGTATCTTGTTAGCTTGATCGACTTCTTCTTGTCGGTATTGGAGGAAACTTTTTCTCCCACACACCGTTGTGTAGTTGCATATCCACCACTTTTGGGAATATATGGTTGTTATAGGTTGTAAGACCCTCGGTTTTAAATGATCCGAAAGGTTTTTTACTAGGTAAATATACAATGTTTAGCGGAACCCCTTTGCGTGTGGTGTACGCCAAGGTTACGAAACCCGCATTCCTTAGTTCGTCTTTGTTATCTGCCATTTTGATAAATACGTTTTTAGAATAACCTTTTAAAAAGTATACGGATTTAGTACCATCCTTTTCTGCAAGAACGCCTACATAACTAAAAGAGTCTTTCTTACTAACCGCAAATGCATACAGCTTGTACAACCCAGATGTATCTAAGTCAGTCCATCGGCACATAAAATAATCTTTTAATTCTTCCTCATTTTCTCTAATAAGATGTTCTTTGTCTAACACATCTTTGTATTGATCGCGTATTGTCGCAGTGTTTTCCATGTAGTCCAATTTTCGCCTTTTTGCATCCATTTCCTCTAATTCCAGTTGTCTTTTTCTTCCACTTACAGCGTATGGCGTGCATAATGGGGCAATTTCCTTTAGCGTAAACGGATAGAGTTTACTACCAATATTTACGCGTTGTCGTACAACCTCTGGACGAATGTTAGGCGTATCTATCAATCACAATTCCGAAATTACTATTTCTTTTGGAATTGTAGAATATGGTGTTGCAGATTGTGTAAAATATGTACTACCTGCTTAATGTAGCACTTGCGTAAGATTTTTATTTTATCTTGGCTATCTTCCTCTACTATCTCCAAATAATTTATAGGTAAATAGTTAAAACTAAAAGCCGAAAGCACATACTTTATCAATTTTTCCCTTTCCTCTAGTTTTTCGGACAACTTAATTTGCAAGCCCGTCAATTTCTTTGTATTGCCATTCCCCCAATACACGTACTGTAGCAGGTTATTATAGACTAAACAACAGCTATTTTGTAGCTTGTCCGATAGCTTACTCCACATTTTGGCAAGTGATACCGAGTACATTGGCGCCTTTAGGAAGTATAACACTATCTTCCAATAAGGTTAAACAGTCTTTTAAGGGTTTATACACTCGTTCCGCACTGACATAGCTTCCAATTGCACAGTTGTATATTCTCGCTTCCAATCGCGTAATACCATGTTCTTTGGCCAAAGTAGACGCAAATGTTTCCCTTAAACGTACATCTGGACAACGTAAAAATCTAGTATATGATTGCCAAGTTGTTTATTAACACCAGGACTTGTTATCTGACACACAAATTTGTTGTATATCTTAATTCTTGCATTGGTTGTTAGCCATGTTAAACAACCAATCCACGCAGTTTTATCGTTGTCAACTATAATATTACACTTTTCTTCGTATTCTCCCTTATAGCAAAAGTTATGCTTTGTAGTTAAATAATTAACACCTCCATCTTGCTAAATATGCCCGCAAAATCTTGGGTTACATCCATGTCAAAAGATAGAAATAATCTTTTCGACTTCGTCTAATATATCTGGTAGTTCCTCCAATAAAGTTTCCAACTTAACATCTGCTAGTTCCACTTTGTATCGAACACATATAGGATTTTGGAATTTTTATTAATGCATTCGAGTTCTTCTTTTCCGATAATTTCTTTTACTCTCTGGCCCATCTTGTTAGTGCTTTCCAGAGAAAACGGAAGCTTAGCTTTAACACCATGCCTAGCGGAAACAAATCGGTTGAACTTTCTTCGTAGATAGCTGTTAAATGCACCACAAATTTCTTTTTAGGATAAACATCCTTTTGTTTGCAGATGCTTGTTCGGTGTCAGAAAGGTCGCAAATTTTAACCAACATTATATTGTCACAAAATGGTTCTGCAATTGGTGTGTGTAGTCCACCAGTCAGCATCTTTTCGCCTTCGACATAACAAATATTACCAATATCTGTCACCAGATTATTGTTGCACATATAATCTGCCAACAGCCATAATCCAAATCGCTCATTTGTCGGTTTCACTTTATTCCCAAGAAGTTGAGACACGTTAATCACCTTGGAGACGCTCATGTTTACCGTTCTAGCTACTATCGAATACTAAATTGAATACGAAAAATTGTTCTCTTACGTATTCTACAGAGTGAGGACGTATATTGCCGAAGATAGTCGAATATGTTGTTATCCAACCTAAGCCGACAGGGATGCGCATCGACATATATCCGGATATATGTAGGATGTTAAGTTAGGGTGAAATTGCCCCATAGGGTGAAATTACCCCCACATGACCACATGGCCATATGACCACATGACCATATGACCACATGGCCATATGACCACATGACCACATGACCATATGACCACATGACCATATGACCTAATTGCTTTTTAATGAGTTTTCTCATTACAAACCCATTAGCACTAATTGCATTTTAATGAGTTTTTTCCATTAAAAAACAAGTGTGGACCTAGGTTAGATAAAAGGAAAAATTAATAGGTTAGGTCAGCGCCGCGGCGCTGATCTAAAAATATCTGCAACTAATGTTGACTGTGCCAAAAGATATATTGGAAAAAATATTAAATCGGTAAATGTTCAAGTGCTGAGGGAACTTGGCAGCCGCAGGCTGCCTATCCCCTCTTCACAAACACTGAATGTCGGAGAAATAGGGTATAGTTGTAAAACAATAGAAGGGGGCCGAAGTGCATCTAACAAGAAAGAACAGCGTCTATGATGAAAGACAACAAACATAGAAATAAGAAAAACTACACAGCATGCCTATGAAATACGGACAGTAGGAAAAGCAGACAGAAAAACTATTGCAGCCTTTTGGAATGTTGTGCTTCAGATGTATGACGATGATAGCATGGACAGATAAAGTTAGTAACAAATAGGTTATAGAAATATGTAACATTATTTTGTAATGTTAACAATTAAACAAATTAATTAATTAAAAATTCAGTAACTTGAATAAAGTATAAACAAAAATTTACACCAATAAATCACCTCATTTTATTTAGGATCCCTTAGAATAAAAGACCACATTTACCGATAGCTTCGGGCTAGTAAATTCCAGCGGCAGGTCATCATTTAAAGCTCTAGACCTCCGTAAGTCAAATACAATAAACTTCTTAAAAGTTTAGTACCTTTTTAGCGTAAATAAAGAAAACCAATTTCAGTTTGAAAAGCTTAACCTTTCGTTGTTTTACAGCGGTTATACAAAAACGAAACCTTTTATAAATAGCGGAAACTATTTCCAAGTTGATTTGTTCAAATATTACAAGTAATTTTAAGTAGTCTGGAGACATCCATTGTATTTAAAATCCATTTCGGCTCAAGTATGTTAGCCGGTCTTTGTTAATGCCAGACTACGGCCGCCATAGGTAGATTCCACATTGCCATATTTAAGTAATTCGTAGAAAGTAAAAGATAATTTAAACCCGTGGGAGAATAATTGCTTCCGTGATTCTCATCTAAAAAAGGGTTGGATTTGGTTTCTGAAATCTTGTTTTGTGGGAGGTTCTGTTCAGTCATTGGATAACAGAAAATGACGCTCCTAATTATTAGATTAGGGAAATAGTCTATATATTTGAAGGCTTTAGCCAAAGACAGGGAGTTCTTCCAATGGGGCCGTCCGTGGTCAAGAAGTAGAGAAAAACGTAGTTTGCGGGTAGCGTTTCTCTGGCATGACATAGAATATTCCACTTCGTATCACGTTAGTAAAAAATTGGAAAGAAGTGTTACTCTTCCAGTTTCGCGAGGGTTATGCCCATATGTTCGCGGATTTATAGTGATGCAAGATAATTATTTAAAAAGCTTGTAGGCGTGTGACGCAGCAAGTAAGTGATATTGTCAAAAATTCTGCCGAGTTCGTGTGCCAGTCAATTTTCTTAAACATTACAAACAGAAGCAACAAGCGAGATTCTCTTCCCAAATTTAAGAACTGCTCTACGTTGGAAAACAAACCCTCAAACAATGGACAATTATTAGTAAGTAAGTCTTTATAGTTAAGTAGCATGACCAATTTTTAGTTAGTTTATTTGTTAGGACGTTTTGGCCATAAACCGTAGGATTAAATTAGTGTACGATTAATAATATAAGTTTCTTTCATATACAAGTGTTTGATAACTACTTATGTACTCAAAATTTTCATAAATTCCATAGTCACCTATTCACTTAAATTTATAAACTAAAATCAATGCATGTAAGAGGTTCACGTTTATTGCTCTGTGAATTAAATAGTTTTGTTTGCCGTTGATTAAGTCAATAGTTTTTCTTATTTTTTATATAAGTAGTAAAAAAGTGAGGAATTGATTAAAAGAAACAATTGTCCTCCTTGGGATGACAAGTCTCTCAAGGTTTTGTACGAACATTTGGACGTTCTCGACTTTTCTGGCGCTCTTGGCAATTGTCATTAAGCCACAATATTTTATGAAAGGTAAGTGCCACATTTTTGTAGTATATTATAAATTAATTTAACCTTTTTTTCAAAATTTCAACCCTCTATATGATCCACGACCTTCCGCTAGCTAGTGCCGGGGACCCCCCTTTAATTTTTGTTTTACAGGCCGCCCCCATTTTATAATTTGACTGGAAAAGATACACTTAGTAGCTTTTCCGCCTGTAACAAATAGTAGGTGAACAAGGATATCTGCGGAGAAAAAAATAGGAGAAATTGAAGGTCAGACTACTTTCTAAAGCATTTTTGGGGAATAGTATGGGAAAAAGGAGGTAGATGTAGACCGAGATCAGTTAGTGCAAATTGCAGGCTGTGGGAATTTCAGGGAAACGTGTAGGTTAGTTCAGAATTGGAAACAATGATGGTACGCGTCTAACCAGTTCCAGGACTGAAGACCTAATGATGATGAAATTGTTAGGAATTTGTAGCACTCAAGTTCAAACTCTAAACGTTCTGCTTTGGAATTATACCTTAACACAGCAAGTAAGAGTGTAGATTATTAAAGTGACAGATACTGAATATTTTTTGGCTCCCCAATTAAAAAGGGCAACGTTACTTCCCATTAATAAAGAAGTAATACTGTCTACTTTTCCGCTCTTATTTATAGGAGGAAACATTCTCATGAAATTTTATTTAGATTAAACCGAATCAACCAGAAATCTGAGGACTGAAGCAAATGTTATTTTTTGTTATAGGCTCATTAATCGTTTGTCTTAACAGACAGTTATAACAACAGAATATTTTTTCCATACACTAATTAGATGAAATGCCCATAGACGTAATACAATAGTACCTTTTGATGTTCTTTGTAATTGTAAATCAAATGATACAAGTCGCTTTTATCTTGACCTGTTAGACCCAAACATTCCTCACTGCCTTTGATCACATTTACCCTGTAATTAATATAAGCGTTTCTGCTCAACCGCACTCTGGTTAAACTCAAGCAGATTGCGGTTATAACGAAGCCTTTTCATTACAGTTTTTTATCCTTATTTATTTTTTACAGGTCGGCTCGCTCTTAATAAGCCGAGTAGCCACAACAGATCATTCGTGGCATAAAGAATGGACAGCTCCAAGAGTTTCTCCTCACTTTGATCTCACTTTAGACGACAAATCCGTACTTAGAGCCATCGAGCAATTAAACTTCATTCAAATGAAACGTAAGTTAATTATATTCAGAATTATATGAACATTGAATGCGATTAAAAAAGTTAAAAAGGAATTCTTAATACAAATTTGCATTTCTTTGTAAGTCTTTATTCTCACTAGCATCGCGTTAATTTTATTTTGTATCTTTTCTGACCTTTTACATCTCGTTCTATAAATTAATGCATTTTGCGAAGCGAAGATTGCGTTAATTTAATTACGAGTTGATTTGAAATTTGTACGCTTTTTTATTGTATACTCAAACAAGTTCCGCATATTAAAAATTGTGTAATAAACTAGCTTACATAGATGGAGAGGAAAGGGTTCCGGCAGGTAAAAATGCATGCTTTCCAGATTACTTTTTTTATTTATGATATGCATTGCAATGGAATTTTAATTATACTTCAGTAATGCATGAATAATTTTTATTTGTAATGTAAAGCTTAGCGAATTTTTACTTATATTAAAAACGACTGGAACAGGAACTGGAATGATTTACAATTCGAGGATTTAAAAACGGATTTGCAGTTTTATGGAAGCATGAATTTGGAACGTTGTTTCTTATTAAGAGAACAATAATCCTATTTGTTTTTGTGTAGTATCATGGAGGTAGCAAAGAAGACAAAACGAGTGTACCAAAAGAGAATTTATTGGATTAATTTTAAGAACTCAATAGGAAAGATGGTTTCTTAAAATAATTAGATGCAACTGTTACGGGTAACATGAGTATTACGTTATAAATTTAGGTTTGTCCTGAAACAGCGAGGGTACACCGGCTAACTATAGTGCTGCGGGAATGGAATCCTATGGAAGAAATAAAAATAAACATTTGAAATGGTTGAAATACAAAACTACGTTACAATGACCACGTATCCTGAAAGGTTTTTTCTACTGTCATAAATAAGGAGCGCCTGCAATCCCTTCGATATATCCTCTACACGGAAGAAGGTTATTCCAAATGCGTCTCCTTTGCTTTGGTTTCCTAAATGGATTACATTATACGCTACCTTTTTCTACAATCCCTTAAAAAAAACTAGGTAAATTTGGATCAATTAAAGAAAATTGTTAAATAAAATGCCTCTTTCAAATACGATTCCATCACTGAGGGGATTGGATTTTCTTTAACAATTTGGCTGCTTACCTAGTTCCTAAATAAGTTCACATAAAATTCAACCTAAATTTAGCTTCTATTAAGATTTCACCATAGCGATGTGAATACAAGCATACTTTCTTTAAAAAAACTTACTTGCCTAACATTAAACTGACCAAGTATTAAAAAAATCTTTAAAAAACGTTAAATCAAATTCATGAATAATACTATCACTTTGGTTTCCCGTTTCATATATTGAACTACATGACACTCTAAACCCCATTTCTGAAAATGCAACAAACATAGAGAACAGTTAAATACCAGCGTTTCCTTTTATCATCCCATTATCCATTGAAAATACTAAAATTTCACTTAACTAACATTAAATTCCACCTCAAAACTTATGTTTAAAATCAAAGCCCATATATTTTTTAATATTTTCATATGTTCCAACTGTCCTTCACGACAATATCCTGCTTAAACTTAACCAACTAGTTCTGTCGTCAAATCATCGTCCAACAAAGAAATTAATTTCACGTGTGATTAGTTTCCTATTACATAAATATCAACCATTTATTTGCATTTACAATCCGCAAGTAAATAATTAATAAGTATAAACCTAAAAGTTTATAATTTACTCATGGTTTAGTCTATCTTTTAAAAATTTAAGAATGTCCAGAAAACACCAGTTTTCAATCTTTCGTTCTTTATACAACAGCTCCCTTCACACAACCAAAACCCACTTATTCGAATTATACCCGCAGGTAGCCCTTTTATCACGACACCCACAAGTTTTCATAATTTCGGGCACGTATGACAGTCTTTGTTAAATCTGCTCGCGCACCTTTTAATTTCTCGCTTTGGAGAAGCTGCGTTCCGTCCACTAACTTTCAATTTGTCTTTAGACCAACTCCAACAACGTTTGTATTACTACATTTCAACATTTCTAATTACCTGCTCACGAATAATTAATTATTTTCTGTCGGGTGTCTAACTCTTGTCATTTTTCTTACTTATGTTTTTCAGAGGTATGGCATTATATTATGGTCTTAAAATTGAAGCCGAGTGAAGCATTGGAAAATCAAATGTAAGGTCTTAATATTGAAGCCGGTTCCAGGCTCAGTTGATTTGCGTGTGACTACTAATCCCAAGGTTGCGGGTTCGTTTCCCGCCAAAAAAAGTCAGGCGAGCATTTTTAACAAAAATACGCCATCGTTCGGATGAGGTAAAATGTATGTGTGAGTGTTATTACGCACGTTAAAGATCCCTATGTTGTTTGGAATACCAAAGATTGGGCAAAATTCAAGACTTCCAGGTAAAAAAAAATTGCTTACTGTTAATGTGGTACATTCGGGTGGAGTATTTAAAAAGCAAATGTTGGGTCGTATTATTGAGCTTGTATTGAATTATGTGATAAAACGTGTTTAATGCTGTCATGCATTTTCAACAATCCTGCAAATGGATACATTGAAAACATTTCACATTGTAGAATATTTAATTAATATGTTAAACAAGATCATTTGTAACCTGATACTTATAAGTTCTACTAAATAAGTCTGTATTTAAGTGATTTAGCTGCATTGTATGGATATACTATTATTTTGTCATGTCTGATAGTTACTTTGTATTATAACTACAAGTGTTTCCATGTAACGTTAATTTTTCTCAATTCTACTACGAATTGTAAAAGGCTCTGCTATATTTGGGACAACCATGGTATAGAACCACGCATATTCATAATTTTGCTATTATTTATTTCTTTATTTATTCTAAAAATATTTTTTAAAATGATATGACCATGCTATGAAAATTTACTATTGTGATTATCTGTTTACACAACTAACTCGGATAATTTACTCATGCTTGCATCTTTGTATACAACCTCGCAACACGTAATATTGAAATGTTTTCCTTTTTTGCGTTTTTGAAATAATTTATTTACCTAAGTTACGTTTAACTATGTAACACATAAGAAATATGATTAGGGTTTTGAGGTTTTAAGTATATTGCCTAAATTGTTTATAGAACCAAAATAAATTATTGAAACTTCGTGAAATTATAATAACCAGGGTCCATCCTATTTATTTTCTCCGTTTAAGATAAAACTTCCTTTTCCTATCTGTTTTCTATCTAATGTAACGCAAACACGTTACTAACTATTTATATTTACAATACTTATTCACAGTGACAGCACTTGCCTCATATAAAGTGAGCACTGCGCTTGCGGGTTCACTTTTTAACAAAGTTTTTCAACACATTTTGGCATAGCATCGGCTCAATTTCAGTGATACAGCAACGTATTTCATTTTTTGTTTAATTATTATTGTTCTTCAAATACCTACAAAGCAAAAGTCGAAAGAGGTCTAATCAAAATCTCACGATCTTGCTAACGAATTCTAATCTTCAAATCTATATTTATATTTGACCTGGAGACTTGCTTTGCAATAATTACATAGTTTCTTTCGCTATCTGGCATGTTGTACCGTTATTCTGGAAGTAAACATCCTGCACAATATATGTTTTCCAATCAGTGCTAAAAAATTTGCTTATAATTTGAAAATGATGAACACCATCAATCGTGACTGTCAGACCTGCGTCATTTTGAAAAAAATTAGCCCAATCATGTCTTGGGATCAACATCCACACCAAACTGTTACTTTTCGAAGATGTATGGGTAACTATGACTGGCATGTAGTTATTTTTCTTACCAAATTCGGGAATTTTGCTTATTAACGTGTAGTACATGTAAGTGCCACGCTCTTTGATTTGCATTCTCATAATCGATTACTTTATATCTTCTAATATCTTATTATTAGAAGTGGATAAATTAAAAAGCTTTCAAGCTATACTTGCACGTATTGTGGGTTGTGTTATACTCAGGCACTAAAACGCCTTTGTTATAAATATCTGTGTGTCGTTTTAAACACAGACGTATTGGTGTCCTTTTACGGCTGCGTAGGTAACGAACGTGCCTCGGAACGAATGTAATTTTTGATTGTCTGTATTTCTAAGACCCCGACAAGGTGTTTAAATTTTTTGAAAGGTCGTGCAATCTGGATATTGCCTTTTAAATTGAGTAACACGGATCCTGGTTAATTGCCTAAGTGATTTCTTGGTCGATAGTTTGTAAGAAGTTTGCTTTTAATTATTTGTAATACTCTTTATTTGTAGCGCTAATTTAAGAACAAAATTAAATTTTTAGTTGACATTGGAACAATTGTTGGTAATTGCGTTCTAAATACATACGAAACAGTACACAATCAATCAATCAATTACCAATCGCGGTATTCCCTATCGGGGTAACCAAATCTAGCATTTCTTTCTGGTGGATATACATGATATAGCTCTAGACTACGACACTACTTTTACTTCCAGCACCATTCACAATCTTTCACCACATCTTCGGTCCTTACACATTTCTTTTACCTCTACAATATTTATACATTGCTTTGGGCGTGCTCTTTTATTCCAAATACTTCTCACCTGTCGTTCTTTCAGAACCTCCTCTACTACATTCAACCATCTTTTACGCGGTCTGCCCCTTGTAGCTCTACCAGTCATCTTACTTGCATATATACTCTTGATAAGTCTCTCCTCATTCATTCTTTCCACATCTTCAAACCTCTAAGCGTGCCTCGCTCGTTCAACTCCTTAAAAGTCACTTTCACCCCACAATCTGCTCTGACCCATTCGTTTGGCACTTGTTACGTTCCATCCTTGTACCTAAATAATTTGGCTTGTATATAACTTAAAATGTCATAATCCAGTATTGTTTCAACAGTTAGTTGCGTGTATTAGTGAATCCGGTAGCCTTTGTCATTCAGAGCCGGTTGCTTATTCATCGTCCTCTCGAATTTGTGTTAAATATTTAGTTATAAAATTTAATGTACTTGGAATCTGCGATTATTATTATTATAAAAGTTGAATATATGCATTTCTTCAATAGGTTTTATTAATACATGTAATTATAATTTAAGTATGTTAAAATTTTAATAACCGTTTGTAAAGTATTCTCATTTCGAATGGACCTGCACCTTGCCGAAGTTCTAAATTACTAGAACAGGTGAAATGGCTTGCGTGTTATAATGAGCTAAAGAGCCAAACTACAGGTCCAACCAAAGTAGTAGGGTCGTTAGTGAGGAACCAGACGAAGATAGGTCCCCGAAAGAGGGCAGCGGCTCTTTCGGTACTTAGATTGGCAGAGACCATAGGGGTCGGTATGGCAGTCTAAGACACACTACCGCGATGTGGAACGCAACGGGAAACCACCACATTACCTCCCAAGTACACAGCGTACTTAAATTATAATAAAATGATGGCATCATCTGGGGTAAAAGATTCCGGAGTTAAAATAGTCCCCATTCGGATCTCCGGGAGGGGACTACTTCGGAGGATGCGATCGGAAAGTTAAGAATAAGAGTCGGGATCATATTGCGAGTCAGAGCGTGGAATGTTAGAACTATGAAGCAAGTGGGTAAGCTAGAGAACCTAAAAATCGAAATGAATAGGTTATCACTAGACATAGTAGGGATCAGCGAAGTTCGGTGGCCAGAGGCGGGGGATTTTTGGAGTGGAGACTTCAGGGTAATTCATACAGGAGCAGAGGAGGGAAATTTGGGTGTGGGGATAGTTATGCGAAAAAAGATAGGATACTGCGTAGAAAATTACTTACAAAAGAACGAAAGAGTACTCATGGTTAGATTAGAATCTAAACCGCTAAACACAGTAATAATACAAGTATACATGCCCACCTCTAGCTACAGTGACGAAGAGGTAGAAGCCATCTACAAAGATATCGAAGACATATTAAGACACGTAAAAGGACATGAAAATTTAATAATTACGGGGGATTTTAATGCTGTGGTAGGTGATGGTAGGGAAGGAGCGATAGTAGGTTTATTTGGTTTAGGCACTAGAAACGACAGAGGAAATAGGCTGGTAGAATTTTGCGACAAGAACAATTTAATCATTACAAACACATTATTTCAACATCATGCTAGAAGACGATATACGTGGAAGATGCTAGGAGATATAGGAATATATCAAATAGATTACATTCTTGTTAGACAACGGTTTAGGAATCAAGTAAAAGACTGTAGAAGCTACCCAGAAGCAGATATAGATACTGACCACAACATCGTAATTATGAAAGCCGCACTTAAATTTAAGAATGTGAAAAAAGAAACGGAAAACGGCACTTGGACTTAGAGAAACTGAAAGATAAAGATATTCAAGAAAGATTCGAAGAAAGGTCAAATGAATTGCTCAAAGATATCGGGAAAATATCTGATACTACGAAAGTAGAAACAGAGTGGAATAACACTAAATCCAGCCTCGACATGGCGGCCAGAGATATTCTGGGGTATACACAAAAAGAAAATAAGAAACCATGGATAACAAATGATATCCTGAATTTAATAGAAGAAAGACGAAAATACAAAAATAAATCAAACGAAACAGGAAAACAGAGATACAAAACCATAAAATGGGAAATTATTCGCAAATGCAGGAAAGCTAAAGAACAATGGATTGATGAAAAGTGCAAAGAGGTACAAACTAAAATGGAAGTAGGAAAGACAGATGAAGCATACAAACTAATTAGAATCAATTTTAGGGATATAAAACCGTATAGCAAAAATATAAGGGACGCGGGAGGAAATGTCATTATAGAAAATGTAGAGAAAGTGGGTAGATGGCAAGAATATATAGGAAATTTATATGCAGGAGGAGAACCAACTGCATTAGAAAAGGAATCAGACATTGAAAATGATGACTTGGGATATCCTATACTTAGAGATGAATTTGAATTAGCATTAAAGGGTCTGAAAAATGGTAAGGCGCCGGGTACAGATAAGGTGCAAGCGGAGACTCTAAGCCGCTGGTCAAGCAGTAACAGAACGTCTCTTCCAACTTGTAAGCTATATGCATGAAACAGGCGAGATACCCAAAGATTTCAAACATAACATCATAGTAACTATACCAAAAAAGAAAGGCACAGATAAATGTGAAAATTTTCGAACAATAAGTTTGACAGCACACGTATCAAAAATATTAACTAGAATTGTACAAAGACGAATGGAAAAACGGGCTGAAGAAATACTAGGAGAAGACCAATTTGGGTTTAGGCGAAACAGGGGAACACGGAAGGCTATTTTAGCTCTGAGGGTGATAAATAAAAACAAGAATACAAGTATTTAACACGAACTTACAAGAGGTTAAGGATTTCTACTACCTAGGAAGCCAAATAACGCAAGATGGGAAAAGCACAAAAGATATAAAACAAAGATTAGCACAAGGTCGTGCTACCTTTAACAAGAAAAAGCAACTACTGTGTTCAAAAACAACAAACATAGAAACAAGGAAAAGATTGCTTAAAACATATGCATGGGGCACAGCACTGTACGGCTGTGAAGCCTGAACAGTAAGAGAAGCAGACAAGAAAAAGGTAGAAGCTTTTGAAATGTGGTGCTACAGACGATTGATAAAGATATCATGGACAGACAAAGTTAAGGACGAAGAGGTACTAAAAATGGTAGGCGAAGAAAGAAATATGTGGAAAACGGTAAAAAAAATAGGAGAGATAGGATGATAGGCCACATACTACGGCATGAGGGAATAGTGCGGAATATACTAGAAGCAGAGATAAGAAAAAAGAGAAGAAGAGGTAGACCTAGGTTAGACCACTGCACACAGATAGTGAAAGATGTAGGCTGTATAACTTTCAGGGAAATGTGTAGGCTAGCTCAGAGTAGAAATCAATGGATGTACGCATCCAACCAGTCCCAAGATGGATAAATTAATGACGAAGAAAGTAACTGCACTTAAACATTATATTTATTATAAGCAACTACAAGCATTGGATGGGCAATATTCTCGAATAATGGTAATTGCGTGAAAACATTTACTGGAAAACTATTATTTCGGTAAATGTCTAAGTGTTGGGGGATCTTGGCAGCCACAGGTTGCTTAACCCCCTTCAATAGATCTCAGTGAAATAGGGCGTAATATTAGAAAACAATATAAGGGGAACCAATCTGTATTGCTGTGTGAGAATTTCAGGGAACTATGTAGGTTAGTTTAGAAAATAAATAAGTGAAGGTACATGTTCAACCAGTTTTGAGACGGGAAACCCAATGACGAAAAAATAAGCGCAATAAATCTCATGATTATTATAAACAACTAGTTGTTTGTTGTGAAATATCTGCAACTAATGTTGACTGTTCGATAAGATATATTGGAAAAAATACTAAATCAGTAAATGTTCAAGTGCTGGGGGAACTTGGCAGCTACAGGCTGCTTACCCCCTTTTGCAACCACTGAATGTCGGAGAAATAGGGTATATAATTGTAAAACAATAGAAGGGGGACCGAACTGCATGTAACAAGAAAGAACGGCGCCTATGATGAAAGACAACAAACATAGAACAAAAAGTTGTTGAAAGCGTATGTGTGGAGCACAGTACAGACAGTATGCCTACGAAATACGAGCAGTCTGAAAAGCAGACAGAAGAACAGCAGCAGCGTTTGAAATGCCGTGCTTCAGATGTATGAGGATGGACAGACAAAGGTAATAACAAATAGGTTATAAAAACAGTAAGGGAACAAAGATATCTTTGGGAAAAAATATGACAAATAGAAGGGCACAATACGTTCTAAGGCATTTTTGGGGAATAGTATGGGATATATAACAAGCAGAGATAGGAAAAAAGAGGTGGATGTAGACCTAGATCAGATAGTGATAGATGCAGACTGTGCAAATTTCGGGGAAATCTGTAGGTTAGTTCAGAATAGGAAACAATGATGGTACGCGTCTAACCAGTTTCAGGACTGAAGACCCAATGATGATGATGATGTAAAGTATTCAGATCTGAAATTTGATATAGGGCTAATACAACTAAACCATTATGAAATAATCTTGTAAATATTTTATTCATCATCATCAGGTCTTAAGTCCTGGAACTGGTTAGACACGTACACTCGTTATTTCCTATTCTGTGCTAACCTACACATTTCCCCGAAATTTCCTCAGTCTGCATCTTTCAATATCTGGGTGCAATAGTCTGATCTAGGTCTACCTGCATCCCTTTTTCCTATCCCTGCGTGTAATATATCCCGCACTATTTTCCAAAAATGCTTTAGAATGTAATCTACCCTTCTATTTTTAATATTTTTGTTTTCCACAGATATCTTTATTCCCATTCTATTTCTATAACCTCTTTGTATATTAACTTTGTCTGTCCATGCTATCATTCTCATACATTTGAAGCACAACCTTCCAAAAGGCTTCTACCGTTTTTCTATCTGCTTCTCCTACTGCCCCTATTTCATACACGTACTGTGCTGTGCTCTATACATATGCTTTCAACAATTTTCTCCTTGTTTCTATGTTTGTTGTCTTCGGTCATAACCGCTGCTCTTACTTGTTAGATGCAGTTCGGTTCCACTTCTATTGTTTACAAATTTGTACCCTATTTCCCTGATATTTAGTGGTATGTGAAGGAGGATCCCGACACGGTCCGCTTGAAAAATGTTAGGCGAGCATTTTTCACGAAAATACGCCCTCGTTCGCATGAGAGGTAAAATAGAGGTCCCGTGTACGAGTGTTGTCACGCGCTTTAAAGATCCCTACCTTGCTTGCAACAACAAGGGTTCGGCAAAATTAAAAATTTCTAGTTGGAAAAAAAACTCGTTTCCTGGCCAATGTAGTGCTTTCAGATGGAGCATTGGAAAATCAAATGTAAGGTATGTGAAGGGGGTTAAGCAATTTGCAGCTATCAAGATCCCCCAACACTTGCACATTTGTCGAATTAATAATTTTTCAATATATCCTTTCGCACAATCATCATTAGTTGAAAATATTTCAAAACCAAAACCTGTAGTTGTTTATAATAATCATCAGACTTAAGTCTAATTATTTTTTCGTCATTAAGTTTTTCGTCTTGATACTTATTGGACACGTACCTTCACTTATTTCTATTCTGAGCTAGCCCACGCTATTCCCTGAAATTTCCACAGCCTCGAGACAGCTCGGTTCCCCTTCTGTTGTTTCCTAATTATATGCACTATTTCACCGAATATTTTATTATGACTTGTAATTAAAAATCGAAAATTATTTAATTTGAGAAATATAAATATTTTATTGGGTAATTAATGCTCTTATTATTTTTGATTGCCTTACACAAGATACTGAAAGTCAGTAAGTTCTAATTCTTCAAATATTATTATTGTATATCTTAAATCACAAATAGTGAGCATAAAGGTTTTTACCTCTCCTATTGTGCATTGTTTCATCTTTTTATAGGAGTATTGAAGGTAGTGACTCCTTCCTTTCTACCTCTTTCCTTTAGTTATTTAACTAAGTAGACGACAAACCTACGACCACTCTCGTGCCTTCTGTAGGGTTCATGCCCAAGCTATCTAAAGCTGTTTACCATCTGTCATTTAGGCTTTCTTTTGTGGTAGTTAATACGCTTTCGACTTACCTTACATTTGATTTTTTTCCAATGCTTTACCCGAAGGTACTACATTGGTCAGGAAGCGAGTTTTTTTTTACCTGAAGAACCCTTGCCGAACCCTTGCTGTTCCAAGCAAGGTAGGGATATTTAACGTGGGTAACATCACTCACACATTTTACCTCTCATTCGAAGGAAGGCGTATTTTTGTGAAAACTGCTCGCCTAACATTTTTCAAGCGGTTCGTGTCGTGAATCGAACCCGGGACCTTGGGCGTGGTCGTCACACGCATACCAACTACGCCACGGAGCCGCCTGCTTTCGACTTACCATGTAAAAAATAGATAAAAATGGGGCTCAGTTTCATCATTCATATCTCCAAGGTATGGAGTTGATTCAAATGTGGAAGTGGAAATGAGCTTGCTTGGAGAAGATTATTTTGGGATGAATATCAGTGTTACTTACCTTGTTTCATTTCCAACGCCCATTTAACAAACTGTCTTCAATTGGTTCACTTTTTGCGTAGATTGAATCTTTCAAGTTGTAAGGTGAAGATCTTTATGCAAAATTCGATGAAAGATTATTAATGGTACGGTTAAATGTTGAAATCGATGTTGCATGGCGATGTTTGGTCTTGTGACACGCTATCCCTAACTGCGGCTACGTTTTCTTGTAAACTGTCAAGACCACGACACATAGTGTTGATTCATCTTTAAGAGAAAACGAACGGTAAAATTTTTTACAACAAATCCAAAATACACTTGATAGTGGGACGGTAATGTCTACCGAAACGAGAACGTAACTTACGGTTTATGCCATAAATTCGTTTCCGTTTTGATAATGCGTTTGTTACAGCTAAAATGAACGTTAACTTAATACATTTTGATTTTCCACGAAGGGACTGGTACCCCGTAACAATATAAGGGCGCGTCGGTTAATTGCAGTGGTGCGGGAATAAGTTTCTATGGAAGAAATTATGAAAATAGTAAAAGTAAAGAAATAAAAAGAATGAAATGGCTGGAATGAAAAGAACTACGCTACAAAATTATTTACCCTGAAAGGCTTTTTCTCTTTGTCATAATTAGGGGCGACAAATCGTTTGTCACTGCAATCCCTTTCGATATCCTCCTTACACGGATGACGGTTATTCCGCATGGATCTCCCTTGCTTCGATTCCCTAAACGTTTCTCATTACATTTTACCTTTTTCTAAAATACCTTAAAGCACTTATTAAAATTTTGGTCAAAATTAAATAAAATTGAAAAATGAAATACCCTCCCAGTACGTCACTGGGGTAGCTGAATATCCTTTACACGCATGTCTGTTTATCTGGTTTTTAAATAAATTTAAATAAAATTCAATCTAAACTTAGTTCTATTGTCATTAAATATTTTAAATAAAAATACATATGTACTTTCCTTAACAGAACTAAATTTCTTAACCTCACTTTGACCAGGTATTGCTAAAAGAACTTTTAAAAGACCTTAAATCTAATTCATCAATAATGCTATCACTTCAAATTTTTCCGTTTCACATATTAAACTACATGGCACATATAGATCCCAATTTCTGGAAATGTCGTTAATAACCAACATAGAAAACAGTTTGTCACGTATAATTTTGAGCTCACAAAATCTAGCTGGTAATCCACAGAAAAACTCCGTAAAGTACTGCACTGAAAATCCTGTTTCAGTAAAATACCGAAAACCTCGACTGTACTAACTAAATGGTTTCCAACTAACTGAGTGGGATAGGTGGTGTGTTTGAAAATGGTTCTAAATGCTATAGTTACCTGAAATATGTCTATCGGGAAATATCTTGGATGCCACTTAATCTCGCTCTAGAAAGAATTACAAGAGGGTGCCAAAACCTGAGATATGAAGAGCGATTTTAACTTAAAAGGTACCTGAGAAATCATTAAGTACACTATAGCCTAAACATAAAACAACTCTTTACCTATTTAAAACGCCGTAAATGTTCAATCACGCTTCTAGATAATTGCAATACAATTTATTACAACATTGTATCTATACTTTTACATTGATTGAGAAACCAAATATAAACAAGTTTTTTACTATTATACAAGATTCTTATTTCTAACTATGCACACTACAAATACATGATACTGACTTAAGTAAGTATTAAGAATCAAATGTATCGCAAGTTTAATTATCTAAAATCTTAATCTACACACACAGACGTACTATAGGTACGTTTTATCAGTTCATGCAATGAATTTTACGTGTTTATTTAGTTACAAACTTTCTCTCTCTGGTCTAGTTTCAGATGGATTCATAAATACCGGACGAGTGATTGACAGTCGTTAACGTGGATACCGTAAGATGCTTACGGTGACTTTGCAACCCTCAACATGTTTATCTCCAACATACTATTGTCGATCTGGGAATCAATATTCCCCTAGAATTGTAAACTTTGGTAGTGTATTATGCGAACACTTGACGACTTTGTCTGTTCGAAAACCTTTATGCCAAAGGTAATTCACTTACTAAAGCTATATATTGATTGTTTAGATGACAAATACGAAACACTGTTAAAAAAGATGAACTCTCCCTTCCTAAAATAATTCAGGACATCTTCTGGAAACTTCAGATAGATGAATTAAGACCGCAACATGAAAATACCTCATGTCGTTTTCTCTATCGAATCTATATGTATGATGAACTTACTGATAGCTAAACTAAAATCAGAAACCGGAACTTTTTATTTATTTAATTCACCACAAATCTACCTATGAAATCTTCATGCTCAGCCAATATTTCTTAAAGGAAGTAACCTAACCCTATTGGTGGGATTTACTAATACAGAAACTGTATAAAAAAATATGATAAGTATTTCAAAGAAACGTCACACGTTAAATATCAACTTTTTGTTATATCACTTTATTGTCCGTTCCTAATAATATAAAATCAATACGTACATATTTCTTAATATTTTAAAATGATAACATTATGCTTAAATTTAACCAACACTCGTTCCGTCGCTAAATCATCGATTAATAAAGATAATTACTTTTACTTTAATTAATTTCCTATTACATAAATATGAACAATAGAAATTTTCGATCCACAATTGCATACTTAATATATCTAAACATAAAAGCTCATTCTGCTGACTGTTTAATTGCAGGTTATCTAACAACACTAATGTTTTTCTTGCAACCTTTTCGTAGATTATCTAACAACAGAAACTCCCTGAACACAACATACCACCAAACTCTGCAACAGATTAAGTCGCACGTCACGTTTTTCGTGTGAAAATTGTATATTCCTTAACCTTAACCTTAATATTAACCTTAACCATAACCTAAACAGCACGGCACTCTCCGGTATTACGTCTTCGGGCGGCTTCGTTGCGTAGTTGGTATGCGTATGACTACTATGCTCAAGGTCTCGGGTTCAAATCCCGACATCATCCGTTTGAAAAATGTTAGGCGAGCATTTTTCATGAAAATACGTCGTTCGGATGAGAGGTAAAATGGAGATCTTGTGTGTGTGTTGTCACGCACGTTAAAGAGCCCTACCTGCTTGCAACTGCAAGGGTTCGGCAAAATTCAAAATTTCCAGGTAAAAAAAACTCGCTTCCTGGCCAATGTAGTACCTTCGGGTGGAGCATTGGGGAAAAAATCAAATGTGGGATATTACGTCCTCGTACGACTGAGTACACTTTAGATGTATTTTATTACCGGTTCACGAATAATTAATTTGTTTTCCGTCTGATGTAATCATTATCATTTAATTCCTTCTTCTTCACTGAATCTCGGTGAAATAGGGCATAAAATTAGAAAACAATAGAAGGGAACGAGCTGAATACACATGCTGTGTGAGAATTTCAGGGAACTATGTAGGCTAGCTCAGAATATAAATAAGTGCAGGTACGACACGTACCTGCACTTATTTATAGGTACGTGTCCAACCAGTTTTGAGACGGAAAACCTAATGACGAAAAAATAAGCGCAGATAAATCTGATGATTAGTATAAACAACTTCTTGTTGGTTGCGAAATATCTGCAACTAATGTTGACTGTGCGAAAAGATAAATTGCAAAACATTAAATCGCTAAATGGTTAAGTGTTGGGGGAACTTGGCAGCCACAGGTTGCTTACCTCACTTCACAACCACTGAAGGTCGGAGAAATAGGGCATATAACTGTAAAACAATAGAAGGTGATCAAACTGCATCTAACAAGAGAGAACAGCGCCTATAAGGAAAGTCAACAAACATAGAATAAGAAGAAAATTGTTGAAAGCATATGTGTGGAGCACAGCACAGTATGCCTATGAAATACGGGCAGTCTGAAACGCAGACAGAAACGTTAGCAGCCTTTTGAAATGCTGTGTTTCAGATGTATGCGGACGATAGCATGGACAGACAAAGATAATAACAAATAAGTTATAGAAATAGTAGGGGAACAAGGATATCTGGGGAAAAAGAGAAATAGAAGGGCGGAATACGTTCTAAGGCATTTTTGGGGAATAAATAGTATGGGATATATTACAAGCAGAGATATGAAAAAAGAGGTAGATGTAGACCTAGATCAGATAGTTATAGATGCAGAATGTGCAAATTTCAGGGAAATCTGTAGGTTAGTTCAGAATAGGAAACAATGATGGTACGCGTCTAACCAGTTCTAGGACTGAAGACCTAATGATGATGATGATCCTTCTTCTTCTTACGTTCAGTCTGGGGCTTTGTCCTAGGACAGTTCTCCTATTTGGTTTATGAAAGGAGTCCTCAGAAAGTACTTAGGTTAATGTTCGTGCTTCCTTTTGTCTTCAACAACATTAATTGAATACTTTGTAACATTATGTTTGGTTTGTAATTTAAATCTATGGATTTCACTAACTCAGCCACTCTTTCTTTGTATTTAGCAAAATTGTAATGACCCTATTTCTTTTTTAGTTGGATACATTGTAACCTGTATCTGTAATTATTTCGGTGTATTATTATGTGGAATTATTTTTAATGACTTATGTACAAAAGCATTCTTAATTTTATGTGAAGAATGCATAGTATTAAAATGTTTTCTCTGTTTGTGATTTTAAAATAATTTATGAATCTGATTTTCGTCATAATATGTATTTTATATAAATCACCTTCTGACGTTATGGTTTGAGTTTATTGTGATGCCCTGCGTTTAACACATATTAATTATATTGTATGATTTATGAAAATTTTCACTTCAGCGGTTTATAGTATTGTAACATTTATCCTATTGAATGACTAATGCGTTTCTTAATATTATATTAAATTACTTGAATTTATTTTAAGAAAATTCATTTTTTATTGCTTTTATTATACTAACTTCTCTAATTAAAATATAATGTTTAATTAAGAATACTTATCTGTGAAATATATAATACAAGTACGTCATATTTAATTAACCCATTCAAATTTTCTCATTTTTCTTACCCAATTAATTTTATAGCTTGCGTAACGCACCTGCATTACACGTTTTAATAATTAATAAGCGTTGAATAAAACAATTTCGCATCATCCTGTAACTGGCAATGCTTCGACATGTCATGACATATCAAAGTATGGCTTTACATTTGACTTTCCAATGCTCCACCCGAAGATATTACATTGGCCAGGAAGCGAGCTTTTACCTGGTAAATTTTAAATTTTGCCTAACCCTTGCTGTTCCAAGCAAGGTAGGGATCTATTACGTGCGTGATAACACTCACACACAGGACATTTTGTCGCTCATCCGAACGCAGGCGTATTTTTATATTAGAATGCTCGCCTAACATTTTTCAAGCAGTTCGTGTCGGTAATCGAACCAGGGTTCTTGGGCTTAGTAGTCACACGCAAACCAACTAAGTCACGGAGTCACCTATCAAATGTGACCACTTGAATTTAACCATAGACTAAATGACAAGATTTTTTAAAATGAAGTCATTATTGGCGAAAATCTGCGGATCAGACTAGACTTTGATAGGCGAAAGAGATATACTAAGCATTTTAAGAAGAAACGAATTAGTCAAACAAATTGCAATGGTGTAATATATTAAGACATTACGTTAGTGCATAAAAATGATGTGTGTGTGTGTGTGTGTGAGTGTACGTGCGTGCGTGCGTGCCTGCGTGTGCGTGCAACAGTGCATGCGTGTGTGAAGGAGTGTGCCTGTGCAAGCGTATTTATTGGTGTAAACGTGATTGATAAAGAAAGATTCACTCAATTACTATAAGATTGTAATGTACATGTTTTACTGACACAAAAAACTGTTGGTTTACGCGAAAAAGTAAGCAAAGTTTAACGAAGGGTTGGCAAAATAATAAGAAAATCGCCATCCCGCCAGAGTACTACTTGTCCAAATAAAGAATAAATAAGGAGAAACGGCTAGAAAATTTACTTTAAAATTATATGAGGATTTCCTGTGGATGTAAATGAGCCCAGAATAAAAGAATGATAATAAAAGGCTCTGAAAAATCAACTGGGTGATTAAACTCCACATCAACATGAAACAATCGTAAGTCTAAAATAGACAAAAGGAATAGCGCCACCGCATCTAATTAAATAATTGAAAATAGGAATTTATTCCGAGGGAAGACGCAGAAACCACCGGAACAAAACCAAATCGACGAAATAAACAATATACAAAGTTTATTTACCATACTTTATTTATTTTGGATCTATGACACCTCTCGCCGAAACTGCTTTATGAAACCGTACCTGAAAATATAAGTTCACAACATTACACTATATAAATTAAGGACATTCTATGTGCCTCAACACAAAAAGGATACGTCTTTCACTGAAGATCAGAATCCTGAGAATAAGCAACATAAACAACCTTTGCTTTTTATTTTAGCACTTCCAAAGTGAATAATAATATGGCCAAAGCCACCTTAAATTAAACAGACCAGTCAAAATAACAAAACTCTATTATCTTAAAGATTGGGTTAAATCTTCTTTTCAATTATTTAATATATCTTTAAAAATAGCTTTATATTGAAGAATTTTTGCCTATTCTTCGTAATTAATAATTCCATTTTTGTATGTAATTTGGGTTTAAAAACATCACTTCAATATTCATTGCAACCTCGCAACTACGTGTTACATACTTTTATATAACGCAACGGCTAGCGCTTGTAAAATAACATTTCTTGATCTACTCTAAGCATCGACTCATCGGATCAAATTTAATGAACGAATTACCTTCAAAATGATAAGTGCTCCTTTATATACAAATTGCTTTTTTTTCTAGAATTTTACTAGTATAATATCGAACATTATGATGTAAGGTTCCCGGAATACCCAATTAGCGTATAAAAGTTCGACATTTTATTACCTTCTTATCTCTTCTAGATATCTGTGACGCGTTCTTTTTCCTTGGTTTTCATATATACTATTTGCGGCGACGCATAGTAATGCAAAAGGTATTCGATTATTCCAGGGATTTTGCAGGTTTTTTCGATGCTCAAGCTGCTTCTTGGAACGAAAATGTTTATTTAATGAGTTTATACGTAGTTTTAAATACCGACAACTCATATTCTAGAACGTTCTTTATTTAGAATCAATTGTTACAATTCGCAGGTTAATTAATTTACTTTGATTGCTTTTTAATGCAAAAGGGTTTGCGTTTTATAGTAATTACACGAAATTGTTTATATTTATGCCAAAATGTGTAAAGCTCGTTTTATGCTGTTTACAGCAAATTTTATCAAAAATGTACAGATTTGCATTCGCATCGAAATACGTTTTACGGTATCTTACATATCCAATTTACGTTACTTGCTATTTATTTACAATATGCTTATATCATACAGGGTGGTTATTTTTACACGCGCAATTTGCGTTTTTGCATTGTACATCAATGAATAAAGGTGCGCTTGTATTATACAAGGCGTAACCATGAAATTACGGAAAATCCCACTTTTTCCGAATTCTGTTATATTTTAGAGGGATTTATTTTTAGAATTAGGGTTTCAATGACCTCTCTTGACACTCGTTTATCACGTCAATATATATATATATATATATATATATATATATATTGCTGTGGATCCGCGGATTAAAGTTTAAGAATCGAGAGTGAGTCATTAAATACTTTTCAAAATAAAAAGTTCACACCAAAAAAATTTTCTTACCTTGATTTCTGCTTCAAAATATCTTCAGCAGCTTTCCTGGCTAGCTCAGCTGTGCCTCTTCTTGGATACCTAAATTTACTATCATTTTTCCTTTCCACTCGCCCATCATTAAAAAAATCACAAAAATACAGCAATCATACAATCTTTATTTACTGCTATTTACAAACAATTTTTCACAGATATGTGCAGTTTGGTACTCTAGTTACAACTCAATAAGTGCTATTTTTTTAAAGTCTTTGTTTTAAAATTTGAATTGCAAACACATTTAATACAATAGGAGTAAATGGGCTCCAAATAATACCCTATATTTATTGCACACTGGAGTATGGTGAGCTCATAATAACCCAGTTTATTAATGTATGCCTTTCACCTTGCATGAAATTACTACAAAATTAATAACCCATGTACCCTTAACAATCCAATTTAAATTCATCATGAAATTTAGTAAGCTTTACATACATTTTTTTTCCAATATTTAAAATACCCTAATAATTGTCAAGTACACGTGTCTTTTCCAATACGTTAAATAACCATAAATAACCCTCAAAGTTCACTCACACATCACAAAGAATTCCAACAGTTTATCAAATAACAACAAATTCAAATGAGTTACCTGGAAAATGCCTCAAGTCTCCATCTCCTATAATGATGCTCTATCCGCTAGAATCCCTTGGCTTCGTGATTATGCGCTCTGATCCTCCAGAACCCCTTGGATTCGTGATTATGCGCTCTGATCCTCCAGATAGATGATAACCTCAGTATACGCCGAGTTCCTTGCTACCAATTACCATTCCATCACAGCATCCAAATTCACGTATATTATACTTTTGTGTATTGATTTATTAGCTTGTTATGGTATTAGTTAGACCTCGGTTAATTATTATACGTAGACTAAAGCGATGAAAATACAAAGAGACGATGAGAATACAAAGAGAATCAAAAGAGAACGAGCCCCATTCTCTCCGAGTATTTATATCCTTAAAGCACCACCACCACTAGGCCACACTTCACGCGAAATACTTAATTTAAAATAATACTTCTGCAAATTTTAATCTAACTGACTTAAAGCTCCCAGAAATTTACCTCGTGGCCGCGCAATTTAATCCGAAAAAGCGTTTTCACCTGTCGCGTGTTCGTCCGTTGTAAAACTATCTATTTCAACCAATGATACAGTCCTGTGTCGTCATAAAACTCCGCCTGTAATATTTTTATCTCTGTCTTATGTATATTAGATGTCGCGTTCCAAACCCCACTTCAGTTATATAAAATTGATGTTGCTGCCCGCGTCTCAAGACTCCACGTGGATACGAACATGCGTTTTGAAACCAATGCTTTTATACCCGTCTTTATCTGTAGCATATTATTGATCGTGCATTCCGCTCTTTAAGAAACTTTGTTAGCTTGTTTATTCGAAGCAACTGACGGTTGGAAATATTTTCTGTGAAGCCCGCGTTATTATGCATATAAATTCGACGAAGGTATCCTTTTCAAACATGCAGGTGTTCTTAATTATCGACCGTTTAAACAACAATTCTAGGAGCTTATATTTCACGGTATTCGATACAATTGCGTCCTTGTCTGCTACCACGAACCCTTTTGCCTTCGGATTGTTGATTTTCTATACCCTGGTGTGTTTCTTAACGCTATTACACGTTGAATTAAAATAAATTAAATTAATTATGCGTTTCTATTTGTTTTAAAAACTGGTTTTCTTTATGAACCTATTACTTTTCAATCATTAATTATAAAAATACGTCAATACTTGTTCGTTTAAATTAAATAAACGAAATAAATTTTGCGCGTAAATAAATTGTTCCTTTCTCTATACAGGGTGTTTGAAATTGCATTGCTTACCACAAATTTAACCCTTTGAATCCATAACAATATATACATAAATTAGTGCAAAAATATGCGGCCGTAATAAAATTTGCTACAAGATTTATACATATGATTAAGTCTTAACCTGTTTGAAAATGAATAAGTAAATAAGCAAATCCACAAATCAACAAACGAGCAAATAAGCAAATAAATAAATAATTATAGTGTTATTAATTATTTATTTGCTAAGATTTCAACATATTGTAAGCGATGACGTTAGAAGACAATTTAATACGGGTGAAATATGCATCAAATGAATTAAGTTTTGATTTGCCAAAAAAGGGCGGGAATCCTGTAACAAATTAAGGGTGTGTCGGCTGACTGCAGTGGTATGCTAGTGATTTTCTATGGATAAATAAGAAATAATATAAAGAAAGTAAAGAAATACAAAAAAAAATAATTAGCAACGTTTTATATTCAGAATTCTACATTACGTTAACATTTACCCTGAAAAGTCTTCGTACTGTCAAAATTGAGGTACGTCAAACAGTCTGTCACCGCAATACTTTTGATGTCATTTCTACGTGGAAGACTGTTATTCCGCATAAAACGCCCTTGCTTTGGTATCCTAAAGTTGGTCATAATGAAAGAAATTTCTTAACATAAAATGCTCATTCGAAATAGGACTATTACTGGGGTAGTTGGATATCCTTTTATCACTGGCTTTAACTATTTCCTAAATAATTTAAATAAAAATCAACATAAACTTAAACTCTATTACACAAAAATAATTTTAATATACATACAAATATCCATTCCTAAAAATAAATCTTACCCTGTAATCTGGCCAGGTGTTACTAAAATAAAATCTACAGAAAATTCAGAAAATAAAATTTATTTCTAAGGCATCAACAAAACTAGTCGCCACTTCAAATTTTTCTTGCTTGCGTATTTAGTTATTAGACATAATGAATCCCAAATTATTGACAATGTCGGATATCGTCCAGGTACACAAGCAATTTTTCGTTGTGTATTCCTTTTAAGATGATATCCATGTTCATAAAAACAAAAAGTTAAGTCCCAACTTTGTGCTATATCATTATCCTTTTCCAAAATATTTTAGACCTACATATTTCCTATTGTAACTAAAAGTCTATCTGCAATAACAACAATTTTTTATTTTCAAGCCGGTTATACAAGCCTTTTTCTGCAACTCGTAGTACTATAAAATTTCTAAAAGCTCACAACGATTTACTTTCAGAGCTTTAACTAGCAGTAGAAATATAATCTTCTTAAAATACGATTCTGTCTCTTTATAATTTAATCTCGAAGCACATACAATTACTTTATATATGAAGCACTAATTATTAATTTATCACTGCAATAATTTATATCTAAACTAATTTATGTTACTTCTTGTAAAGCTTTAAACTAAAACATATTGCAAATAACTTTTTACATTAGGGCAAGTATTACAATCAAAGCTGCGATTTGGCCTGCAGAACTCCTTAACGTTAATTTATACCCTATTCAATTGTTCTGGATTAATCTACAACGCATAGTATGCAAATTACATTTTTAAGATTTCCTACTGTACTTTAAAAAACTTCCCAAATATAACTTTAAAATCTCAATAACCCTTAAATTTAAAAGCCTTGTACCTGTCAATCGAATGATCTTGCATCGTAGGCCCTCATTTCACTACATTTTTAAGTCCTAATTAGCATTTCTTAATTTTTCACTTTTCGAATTTAACTTGTCCAGGGCTTCATACAGAACAGCCCTGTTCTCCGCCCGCAGTTACGCCTTCTTGTACCCCTACGTAGTTGATCTTGTTGGGTTAACGTTTCATATATAACTGACTTCTATTACTCCCAACCATCTGTGTTCTATTTGCGCGAAACTCTCCATTTTGATGTTTTCAGGTAACCGAGTTCTATATAACTGACTGTTATTCTGCTTCCGTTGCGTCCAACAAAACTCATTTTACTCCCACTATAAATCGTATTCTATTACGGTCAGCGTCTAGTACATACAATGTTTCGAGTTTATTCTGTACTTACTTTACCATTCTCACGGCTTACAATTTATTACAATGTATTTATCTGTGTGTGCTTGTCACACTTCGATGTCTGCTTTGTGGTTTTATTAATGTCATCGCCCGTTCATTCTTACCATACAATGTAGTTAAAAGTTAAATTTGTATTTTCCTATTTAAATTGTTATTTGTTTAGAGCAACAAAAATTGAAATATCTTGATTAATTAAAAATAATTATTTACAATGCGCGTCCGTATATTTTATTCCTTCAAAATTAAAGTTTATTTCTTTCACACCTAATTTATTGTTAATGTAGCGCATCGCGTTACAAAGTCTTTTGTACATAATTTTTATTTGGCTTATTTTGTCAGTTAAACTCTAGATTGCTTGCAGTTAATTCTATGAATGGATTTTTAGTATATTTAGTGATTGTTTATATTTGATAGAGCTGATATTATTTTCCCTTTGTACATATAATAGAGTTGTTATTGAACTATAATCGATTGTACCATTCTAATTTCACTATTGTTATAGCACCAAGTGCACCAATTATAATTCCGGAAGAATGTAGCGCTGAAAATAATTCGGTAACTATGGCTTGGCAACCACCTTCACACAGTCACGTAGAAGGATACGTCTTGGAACTTGACGATGGGAATGGGGGAGATTTTAGGGTAAGTAACCTTGAAGTTTTAATTCTACTGGTGTATTTTCCAAATTGTATAGAATACCAGATGTAGATAAATTTTATTGTTAGTAGTTTTTACCAGTTGAATAAATATCTTAATTGTGAAGACCGACTACAGGTTAATCGCGGATCTCTTCCGAAAGGAATTGGAGGTAGCGGATCAGGAAGAGCCCCGTTCAATGGAGAATCAAGTTTTACATGGGTTAGGCACGGTTTTGCTACAGGGAACGCGTATTTTCGGAAATCTTTGGTTCTGTGTTCACGTTTCAAGTTACGTGTAAAAAGAGCCACGATTTTCCCGAACGCGGGAGCCGAACACGACGTGCGAGAGAGACGAGGAGGTTCCGTCATCTACAAGTGCGAGAAAGAAAGATGATAGAATTGGCTTCCAGAATTCGCTGTGACTTTATAAAAGTACCTAATACATAAATGGGAAGACTCAATAATCGAATCAGAACCAGAATTTGGCGTAGTTTCCGCGTAGGAGGTCTACTTTTTACAATTTGTAAGAAAAATTGCTGAAATTGGGTCGCGAACGCTGTTGGATGTGGTCGAAGCGTTACCATCCAAATCTGAGAAAACAGATTTAACTTCTAAATTACACAATACGTTGCTATAAAATACCTAATATATATTACAAGCTTTAAAAATCGATTAGAAATCTAAAAACGTTCCGCATTTTAATATAGAGGGTCTATTTTTAAAGAAAAATTATTAAATGTATTCCGCGGAAACGGACGGACATAACCAAATAGTTACAATCGGTCGTGAATTTTTCAAAAAATTCAAACATTTTCACGTGGCGTTCGAAAATACAAACGTAATATATTCGACATTTCGACAAATATTCTGCACGATAGCTTAGTGCTAATGATGTCGGATAGCATGAACGGAGTCTTGGGTACAGAATAGGACATGAATGAGTTGTCCGATTATGGTTCAAGCTTTTTGCATAAATGTGTTATAGATGTGAGCCAGACCAGGAGATTTGTGAGGATTTAATTTGGAGACTATTGAATCTGGGAGGTTTATATCAAGAGAATTTTCAGGGAATGTGTTAGGAGTGATTACACTATTGTCGATTATTTGTTGTTGGGAATAGGTTGGAACCTCTAGTTGGGTTGAGGGGATAACTATATTTAGGAGCAGCGATATGGTATTTTGAATGGTAGAGTTTTGTAACTAAGTAGGGGCTGTTAGGGTATGATTTGAAGAGGATTTTACTAACCTGCGGTAAGTTGTGCGAGTCTGTACTAGGGTGGTTGACGATGGCATAAAATGTTTCTTCTTCGTGTCCATACACTTCTCTTTTGTACTACGATCTTTGGTGCCTATATTTCAGAACTATGGTGTTTAAGTGTTGCTCATCCACGTTGGAGTTTTTTGGTACATTGTATTCTCTGACGAAGGTTGTTTAGCTTCTTTTCACATTCGGTTAGCGATGAATTTAACCAGAGTGTAGTCGGTGTGACGCGTTGTCTTGTCGACATTGTGTTGGATGCGGTTCTGTGGATGGATTGGATGGTAAAATTTGCTAAGGGATTAGGATCTAAGTTATTTGTTTAGGGTAATTGAAATTTGTGAAACGTGTTTTTATAAGGATTTAAGAAAAAGTAGCAAGTTTACTGTGGTAGCAGTCAGGTTTGGGTTCTACGGATTTGTCTGGGTGGTAGGTTTGATATGATTTTAAAGGTAATAGGGTTGTGATCACTAGATGGGATAAGTCGGGTAATATTCCAGGAGTTTATGAAGTTGATGGTTGAAGTGGTAACAAGGGTGCTATCAATTTTGAATGGTGAGGAGTGGATCCCTCCCAGGTTGGAATATGGGTCAGGGTATTTAGGATGTGTAGGTGATGTTGTTGGATGGAGTCTTCTAAGTGCGTAACTCGTTTGTCAATCATGTAATTAAACCATAGGATCGATCTGGCGTAACATTTGCGCAAATGGTTGTAAGTGTATACCCAATGGTTTGCAGCATGTCAGGTGGGTGGAAGGGAATGAAGGTTCGAACCCGATGTCGTGGCATGTTCTTTTGCACAGTGGCTGCAGGTGGTAACAGATCTGCAGACTTGCTGAATATCCAGTTACAGCATCTTGATATGGATACAAGATCTCTGATTCGACATACCTTGTTACCCTATGTATACATGGGTTATTGCAGTTAGAATCGTATCGAGGGGAGGAAACACGTCCAAGATGAGGTCATCGGCTATAGATATTTCTGAGTGGTGAGATTCTTCAGGATTAAATGTTGTGGGGAGGTTTGACGGTACAGATAGAGGAGAGTGTCTGAGGTAGAAATCTATTTATCCAGGTCAAAGATGATGAGCTGGTGCTGTCTGGATTTAGGGACGTGGACAGAACATATCTGCTGGTTGAGGTTGAAGATAGTTTTAACGTCGGAAGGTTTGTCTGTACGGATTGTGATTACACTTTTGGCTAAACGGATGCTACGTATGGATAGGTCAGGATGAGATAGACGAAGGTTTTGCTTGGCTATATTTGGGAATTGGGAGAGGGCCGTTTCAGTAGAAATTGGTTTTAGGGTACTTACTTTTGGGGTTGGTTTGGATGGAGGTGCGTGATGTGAAATTGGTACGGTGGCAGAAATGTGTGCGTAAGTTGGTATGGTGTGTAGCGGTGGTTGTATGCGCGGGTGTTATCTGTTGTGTGCTTAATCGCTTAAGGTTTTTCTCGACGTGGTGGAGCTTGACTTTGTAGATCTCGGCGTTTTGAGAGGCGACAGCAGCTATTAAGGCTATATCCTTGAACCTCTGCAGGATGTATTGCGCTCTGTTCTTATTCATTTTATTTCCATCACGGAATACATATTCGGTGATGTCCTTCTTGATGGCGGAGATGTTCCCGAGGTTTATTGTGAAGACTGAATCATCGTGGTCTCTTGCGTCCTTGGTTTTCTGCGTGTCTGACAATACTGAGCTGATAGATGACGCTCTGGATCTAGGCCGTGGTGATGGGTGAATGAGTCGTTCTATTAAACTTTTAAAATGGCATCGAAAAGTCGGCAGGTGCTGTAAGAGGTGGGAAAATTTTTGTAAACGAAAAAGCGCCGGTGGAGTTTAGTGATGTTTCAAACAGATCATACCCTGTTGCCGTTTATAGGATATACAGAATTTTAGCGCTCCTTACTGCAAAAAGAGTATACTTCCTCTTGTTTGTGTTGCAGATGATGAAATTTTGCATCAATATTGCGATAAGGCTTATTGTTTTTAAGCATATACCTGTTTGCCCTGTGTGGTATAATTTGAAATTAAGTGACTAATCACCTGGACAAATGTAGATTATTAGTTTTTTCCTGATATCCTAAAACCAACAAATGTAACCATAATCCTGAAACACTCCAAACCTCCTAAAGACCCTAATCCTTATAGATGTACTTCCCACCTTTGAAAACTCCTAGAAAAATTAATCTTACAGGAAATTCAATCTCATATTGAAACAAACTCCTTGATATTCACCAAACAACTTGTTTTTCGACCCATACATTGCGCAGGAAAAACGATCCACCTACTCTTTTGTAAACTCTAAGCATCCCATAGCAAATACATTCTAGCAGTTTTCTTCGACTTTCATTCTGCTTTTAATGATCTTCTGTGGTGGTTAAATATCCTGAATCAATTAAAAATCCTGAACTCTCCATCTAATATTTTCTACATTATAAAATCGTACTTATCTACCCGAACAGCTACCCTACGTTCTAATTATTGATCGATTTTTTAGAACTTTTTATACGAAAATCGTGCACATGTTGATTTCCGCATGGTTTCACATTTGTTAATTATCCGTCAATCGAGTTATCGAATCCAGAATATTTACTAGAGGCCTTAAATTTCATTTTATATACGATTTCTCTACTGTTTTAAATGTCTTAATTTTTAAAAAAATTTATTAAAAATTCCTAAAGTTCGGCGAACGGACACGCACGAAAACGCCTAAAATATGATTCCATTAAACATCTAATATATAGTGGGATATCTAAATATTTCACATCCCGTTCCGTAGTAATTTCCAATATATGAAGTATAATTTTTAAGAAAATTTAATAAAATTATATCAAATTTGGTATAACGCTTTTTCTCACACGATCGTAAATATTTATTCTTTTTAAAAAACGCCCAACGCTATCTCGCATCAAACATTACAATGATTTTCCTGAAGAAATACGAAGGTACGGGAACATGTGGAGAAATATATTTTATAACGTTTGACTATGGAACATAGATTTTTTAAATTCCTAAGTGGAGGGTTATACTCTTTCTAATTTAAATTATTTCTTATACGTAAAATAATTACCTGCGTTAATATAATAAATAAATATAGCGTTAGGGTGACTTTGTCGTTACTTATTTAATAAAAAGTTAAAGCGATCTTTAAATAATTGATCGAACGCAAAGTGCCAGAACACGTTGGCGAACCAGTACTTAAAGTAGCCGCAAATCTATATTGCTATACTAGTAACCACCAGCGTAAGCGGATGCGATGCCTCCAAAGCGACACTGGGTGATAAGGGTTTGTATGAAAATTGTTTCTGGTGTGAAAGTGGTTTTTGGACGAAAGAGTTTTCGGGGCGAAGGGGAAATCGGTACCGTAGGGACTGAAGACCAATTGTAGTATTACAATAAATTTAAGATGAAGAAAGATTCGAAATACTAATTTATCATTTTCTAAACCTCAGCGTATAGGAATCGGTCAACAAATAAAAAAAAAATCGACAGATATCTTCTCCAATCTTCAATTAGAAATAATAATTTACTATTGTTTTTGTATATTTTCCTACCTTAAGAATTTCTAAAAATAAATTTAAAATTTTAGAATTAAATAATGGAATCGAGAAATAATTTAATTTTTTGTATACATGCAAATTAAAAATTGCTGGAGTTTAACCTATACAACGAAAATATGCAAGAGTGTTAAACTGACAAAGAGAGACTTGCTGTCGTTATAGAAGTCCTAGAAATAATTGATGCGAATTTTCTTGTAAACTATAGCCGCTTTCCATACAATAATATTTTTTCTTTCTGCTAATATTTGAAATAACACGTTTTAGAAAATTTTCCAATTTTGTAAAAACAACGAAACCAACTATTGGTTGTTTTGTCTTTATAACTCGCCACCAAATATAACTCATGTATGATTCATTTTACGTATAGAAACATACTACAGAGCCCTCAACGTGGGTGTCAGATAGTATTTTCCTGAAAATTATCTACAACATCTTATTGCATTTTTTGCTCGAAAAACTTGAATTCAAAAGTAATTAATCATAAAGGATTTCCAATCCTAAATTTAAAGTATATTTTACCATAGTAATTTGGTTAGTATAAGTAGGTTAGGACGCATTAAAATGTGGTTTTGAGTTCCCAACACTGTAGGAGGCTATTCGGAATAGTTTATTACGTTTATTATACATTTAATGTGAATGGAATTTTAAATTATACTTTTTTCACACTTTTCAAGATGTGCGTCGTTGCTTTAACCAATGAGAACGTTCGATATACAAGTTATTGTGAACGAGTGCCATGAAGTGGCAGATTACCTTGGACTATCGTACCGAATTGACGAAGTGACCCAAACAGTTGTTGCGCCTTTTGGCTGCACCAAATTATATTTTAATATTAGAACGATGAGATTCTGAATTCAGCAAGGAAAGCTTTTTTCCCATCCTTAAATTAAGTTATTACGTGTGAAGTTTATGAATGTGGTTTCTCACGAAACCAAAGACAATCCCCTAATGTATGGCATGTATTCTGCATAAGTCCGCATTTCCCAGGGTAAAGGAGTGCGATATGGTTGGTTAGGTGGTCAGCCATGAGAAACGTGAAAGGAAGGGTATACTACTTGCTAGTGGCAGTGACGCAGTTTACAGCAAGTGATTTTAATATCGGCAATCGAAGAAATCGATCGGGTGTGCGCGTTAGTTTGGCGAAGTGATCTCTTCCTATTTGTGTACTTTTCCTCTTATTACCTGAAAAGGCCATCTCGTGTTCCGCCACAGTGTAGAAACATTCACTTTGCGTTTAGAATTTGTCCACGCATAGAAAAACTACCCACACGCGACCCTGACTTAAAAACGAGCGAAGCGGTCTTTGGTTCCAGCGAAACCTGGTAAACCCTTGGCTTATTGTTATTTTGTTAGCTTTACCTGCGATGGCAACACCTGCAATCGAATTTAGGGGCGTAACAATTTACGCCCAAGGTTATGCAGTAACTGGCGAAGCGAGTAAAATGTAACACTGTGCGGGTGATGCACTGAAGGTACTTTTAGAATTCATTACCGTCCTTACTTGTTTTTTTTTGTTCCAATATGTTATAGGGTATCATTGTATCACTGAATAAAGGCCAATGAATTATTACGACCCACGCTAACGTAGGTAGAAGAAAAAAACGCGTTAATTCTCGCGGTGTTTGCTGGTATAATTTAGTGATCTAGTAATTTGGCTTTACCTTAACCAAACTACTTAACTTATTACAATGTAAGCCGTTTTATTGTGCTATTTAATGTAATTCATTCTTGTATTGAAAAATGTGTGTAACATTATTACGCCCTCTGTATAACCACGCTATGAACCAAAGTACGTTTAGCTGTAACTGTATCTAGCTGTAATAATTTCTTGTTGAATTTGACTAGATGGGGTAGTTGGAAATTTTTTACTTTGTACGCAATAATTAACTCAAATCCATTACTTTAACATTTTAGATTCAACTTAATTCCTTACTCTATTTAATCTCAAAACTTTAGAAAATTCATTGTATTCAACACAAAACATAAACATGAGAAATGTACACATCACTATTGATATCTAATGTCCATATAAGGAACTTAGGTCCTCCTAAATTCCACTACTCTATTCACCTCTAATTTCAAAAATTTCTGGATCTAACAGCTTTATTACCAATGTTTGGTGGATATTTCAAAGCAATCAAACTTTAGAAGTTATCAGAAATTGGGTCTGAATTTGAATGTGGTTTGCTTAATCCTCAAGAGCTTGAGTTGGCGTTGAGTTTGCTAAGTGAAACAGAACTTGAACTCTGATAAAGTACATTCGCGTTTTGCTTTTTCTTTGGAAACTTTAGTCTTAATTAAATAAACTTAGTCGTATTAAAGCGATTCTGTTTATGTTTTAGTTGAAACTTATTTTGCATTTGGATGTATGTAACTTTGATGGAGTTTCTTACATTTATTCATTAAGCAAAGTTTGTAATTTAACGCTTCAGAAAACAAAATTGTTGATATTGTGGTTAGTACAATTTGAATATTCTAAAATCAAAAAACGGAAAATTCTTAATATGTTTTGTTAAAAGATTGCAGCGTGTGAAGCTTAAAACGACAGCTCCCGTTGTTGTCTCAAACTTTCACAATTTGAGAATTTCATAATATGCAAACGTTCGTATAACAAAATTGCAAGCGGTTTAATAATTCCTCCAGTTTGTTGCTCGAGGCATCTCTAATTCGAATAAAAGATTAATAAAGCGTAGTGTATAATGCGTTGCCTTAGGCCATACTACATGTACATAATCATCCCAGTGGCTACATGCCGATTCTCCGAAAACAAAAAAAAAATCTTACAATTTCGGTAAAAAAAACTCATGCGTAGCGTATTCAAGGAGACTGTTGCGGGTAAAATGAGCGTAACAACTTTAGGAGTACACTGGCTAACTACAGTGATGTGGGAGCGAGTTTCTATGATAAAAATTATAAAAATAACAAATAATAAACATCCAAAATGGCTGAAATACAAACAGAACTACGTTACAATATTCACTTACCACAAAAGGCGTTTTCTGCTGTCATAGTTGAGGAGCGCCAAACCGTCTTGTTTCAGCAATTCCTTCAATACTTTCCCTACACGGAAGACCCTTACTCCGAATAGGTCTCCGTTGTTTTTGGTTACCTCAATTTATCACATTATACGTTATCTTTTTCTACATCATCATCATCATTAGGTCTTCAGTCCTGGAACTGGTTAGACGCGTACCATCATTGTTTCCTATTCTGAACTAACCTACAGATTTCCCTGAAATTTGCACAGTCTGCATCTATCACTATCTTACCTAGGTCTACATCAACCTCTTTTTTCCTATCTCTGCTTGTAAAATATTCCATACTATTCCCCAAAAATGCCTTAGAACGTATTCCGCCCTTCTATTTCTCTTTTTCCCCAGATATCCTTGTTCCCCTACTATTTCTATAACCTATTTGTTATTATCTTTGTCTGTCCATGCTATCGTCTTCATACATCTGAAGCACAGCATTTCAAAAGGCTGCTACCGTTTTTCTGTCTGCGTTTCAGACTGCCCGTATTTTATAGGTGCTGTGCTCCACACATATGCTTCAACAATTCTCTTCTTGTTCTATGTTTGTTGTCTTTCCGCATAACCGCTGTTCTTTCTTGTTAGATGCAGTTCGGTCACCTTCTATTGTTTTACAGTTATATATCCTATTTCTCCGACCTTCAGTGGTTGTGAAGAGAGGTAAGCAGCCTGTGGCTGCCAAGTTCCTCCAACACTTAACCATTTACCGAGTAAATATATTTTCCAATATATCTTTTCGCCCAGTCACCATTAGTTGCAGATATTTTGCAACCAACAACTAGTTGTTTATACTAATTATCAGATTTATCTGCCCTTATTTTTTCGTCATTAGGTTTTCTGTCTCACAACTGGTTGGACACGTACCTGCACTTATTTATGTTCTGAGCTAGCCTACATAGTTCCCTGAAATTCTCACACAGCATGTGTATACAGCTCGTTCCCCTTCTATTGTTTTCTAATTTTATGCCCTATTTCACCGAGATTCAGTGAAGGGGGCTAAGCAACCTGTGGCTACCAAGATCCCCCAACACTTAGTCATTTGCCGAAATAATGGTTTTCCAGTAAATCCTTTCACACACTTAACATTATTCGAGAATATTGCCTAACCACTTCTTGTAGTTACTTATAATAATCATGTTTAAGCACGGTTATTTTTTCGTCATTAGCTTATCCATCTTGGGATTGGTTGGATGCGTACTTCCATTGATTTATATTCTGGGCTAGCCTACACATTTCCCTGAAGTCCCTACAGCCTACATCTTTTACTATCTGTGTACAGTAGTCTAACCTAGGTCTGCCTCTTCTTCTCTTTTTCCTATCTCTGCTTCTAATATATTCCGCACTATTCGCTCATGCCGTAGTGTGTGGCCTATCATCCTATCTCTCCTATTTTTTTACCGTTTTCCACATATTTCTTTCTTCCCCTGCCATTTTTAGTACTTCTTTGTTCTTAGCTTTGCCCGTCCATGATATCTTCATCATACGTTTGTAGCACCACATTTCAAAGGCTTCTACCTTTTTCTTGTCCGCTTCTCCTACTGTCCAGGCTTCACAGCCGTACAGTGCTGTGCTCCACACATATGTTTTAAGCAATCTTTTCCTTGTTTCTATGTTTGTGGTCTTTGAGCACAGTAGTTGCTTTTTCTTGTTAAATGTAGCACGACCATGTGCTAATCTTTGTTTTATATCTTTTGTGCTTTTCTCATCTTGGGTTATTTGGCTTCCTAGGTAGCAGAAATCCTTAACCTCTTGTAAGTTCGTGTTACATACTTGTATTCTTGTTTTTGATTTATTTTCCCCACCTTTGCATACTAGAACTTTAGTTTTAGTTTTGTTAATTTTCATACCGTATCTCTCTGTTAGAACCGTTTCCATTTCATTAAGAGCAGCTTCTAGCTCTTCCTTGCTAGACGCTAATACCGCTATATCATCTGCAAATCTAAGCATATCAATTTTTTGTCCCTGCATAGTAATTCCAAATGTTTTCCTACATTTGATAGTATTCATTGCCTCTTCTACGTACTAGTTAAAAATCGATGGGGATAGGGCACATCCCTGTCTCACCCCTTTCCTAATGTTTACTTCTCTACGTTCCTGCTCTAATTCTAATACTGCTGTTTGCTCTTTGTATAAGCTATGTACTATTCGTCTATCCCTATTACTCAATCCAATCTTTTTGAGTATTTTAAACATTTTTTTCCAATTGACATTGTCGAATGCTTTTTCCAGATCTACAAACCCTATATACACGCTTTCCCCTTTTTCTATTGTTTTTCCATTATTACTCTCAGAGCTAAAATAGCCTCCCGTGTTCCCCTGTTTCGCCTAAACCCAAATTGGTCTTTCTACAATATTTTAAAAACATTTAAATTTTGTTATATCATAGAAATGTTTTAAATAAGTGGTCACGTCTAAATACGACTTCATCACTAGGATGGCTGGCTATTCTCTGCTATAATTATACCTATTTTATAAAGAAATGCAAGTAAAATTTGACCTACACTTAACTTCTACATTGAATAATTGCAATAAGAATACAAATACACGTTGCTTAAAAAATAATTTCTTAACATCAAACTGGCGATGTATTACTAAAAGAAATCATAAACATTAACTAAATCAATCAATAATACCATCATACCATTTTCTCATTTCCAATATTGCTCTTCATGACATTCTAAATCTCATTTCTGGAAATGTCTTTAATAACAATACCTAGAAAACAGTTAAATTGTCCGTTTAAAATACTAAATTTTCATTTAACTAATACTAAATTCCATCAATAAAGCGTTACATGTAAAATCAATACGTACATATTTCTTAATATTTTCAAATGTTCCAAACTCCCTTGCACAATAATATCATGCTTAAATTAAGCAAAACTAATTCCGTCACCAATTGATAGTCCACGTTCTAGTAATTTCTTACCACATAAATATAAACCCGTTTGCATTTAAAACTCACATACACATAATTATAAATTATAAACACAAAAGCTCATTGTTTAATTTTCAATACATCTTTAAACTCAAGGATATGCAGAAACACTATCCTTCTTCCTTGAAACAGCTTACTTAACACAACACAGTATCCAAATAATTTGAGTGGTAAACTCTAAAATTTCTAGTCATACCTGCTTGAATCCTACCATGCACTTACAAGCATAGCTCAAAACCTTAAATCGTACGCCGGGTGTGATACAAAATTAATAATCTATTTAATACCGGCGTTTACAATAAGTAAAGAAAATAGATTTCTATCTAAATTATAAACGTTGTGTGAACAAATGTCAATTATTCTGTAACCATAAATAACATCTTTTTACCGTAGAATGTAAAACTTTACGCAACATATCTGGAGTAATTTGTTGTTTGAAAGATCTTGAAGTATTTATACAAATAAAAGCGAAGCTTCTGTAAGTCATGTAAGTACAGACTACAATTATTTTGGTTGTTGAGAATTGCAAGGCGTCCCAAGATGGATTTGCAATTGTGAATGCATTGAGGAATGATTTGCTGATGATGAGATTTGGATAGCTGCGTGCTGACTGGAAGGGGTGATTCAACTGGGGAGCATTTCCATAGCTGCGACGCATCATAGACGGCAACATCGTCGAGGGCTGGATGGCAGTTTAGATTTGGATAGCTGCGTGCTGACTGGAACGGTGTGGCTCAACTTGAGAGCGATTTGAGGGCTGGATGGCAGATGCAGGCGGTGTAGTGGTTACCAGGTAACAAATTTTTTTTAAAGGTTGTTATTGAGTTATTGGACGTGTTTTGACACTTTGTGCTTTTTGCGGTGCTTATTTTATGAATTTTATGGACTTAAAAATTTATCGAACTTTATATTTAAATGAAAATATGTTCATGTAGAAAAGGATCATTAATATAATGATACAAAGCTGTTTATGTACAAAGTAAAGGGGACTTTTGTTATGGTAGTGCTATAATTTTTGCACACAGGTTTCAAAGGGTTTACTGCGAGCTCATATTAAGACAAGGGTTAAAGTCAGGTACGAGGTTACTTTAAATAGGGTATATGTATAATGAAAAATATTTGATCCTAACACTTTTTAAAATGAATTGTTTTCTTCACAAAGATCTGTAATTTTATCTATGTTAACTGTTGTAATGGACGAAGCTTTGGAAGGCACTTTTTTTATTTATGTAAGTAGATGGTGATGTATTTTGGTAGTTACGTTGTTTTTATAGGATTGTAGGGCAGCATTTTTCAGATTATGGCTTAGTGGTAGTTAGGTCCAGGTAAGTTTTTTTGAAAAATTCAGTTGAATTTTAGAAGTAGCGAGCGGGGCAGCCGCGGTAAACTTCACAATAAATATGTTCCCGAGGACTTCACACAATAATATATATATATATATATATATATATATATATATATTGCTGTGACAACGCCGCGCTGAGAGCGTCACTAAAAGATTGCTGTGATACAGATACAGCAATTTGTAAAACTTGAAATTGTTCACTTACCTTCCTTTATAACTTTGCCTGGCTAGCTCAACGGAATGGACGGAGTTTCCAAAATGAAATAAAACACAGCAATATCACAAGTATATATACAGTATGAAGTATTTTCTCGCATACAAAAGTATATAAAACATTTACAACATGGTTTCTTTTCAACATAAAGTAATTTCTAAGCAGTATTTATTATAAAATATTCCTCTAACAGTACCATTCCATATATCATGCATACAAACTTGATTACTTGTGGTGCTTACCCCCATATATCATGCATCTATTTAGTAATATTTTTGTTGTAGTAGCCGGACCTTTTTAAATTTAATACGCACTACTCGTACTTCAAGTCAATAATTAGAGGTCCGCTACTACCGTTTTATACTTGCAACCACTATATAGTAACATTACAACACATGCATAAAATACTCACAAAAAGCTTTATTATTATCGTAGTCTGAATCGGTATTCAGCACTGTATCGAAGTAAAGGAAAAGAGACCCTTAATAACCTAGCTTGGGTATTTATATTCTTCCAAACCCCCCTAGTAGACGCCCTTCCTTTGAAAAACTTATTTTCAAGACGAATTCTAAAAATTTTGAGCATAACCGTCGCTTCATTCCGAAAATTTCTCCCGCCTTACTTGTTGTATACCTCGAATTCGCTTTCAACCTTCGCGTGTGCGTTCGTTTCCAACACTGTGAGCTTTCGACCAATGACAGAGTTTTCTGTCGTCACCAAACTCCTAAGCGCTATGCAACTCAGTTCTAAGCTTGTTTGTTGTCTCGTTCAAAACCCCACTTGAGTTACAGAAAATCGATATTGTTGACATCCTATCTCAACTCCACGTGTATGCCTTACGTGATTTTCAATCCCAACGCTTTTATATTTGTCTCTATCTGTTGTATATTACCAATCGTTCATTTCACTCGCTCCTCAAGATATTTGTTACCCTAGTTGTTTATACCAACTGACGGTTGAAAACAATTTTTATGAAATCTTATCGTAACGTACATAAAAATTCTGTGAACGTAAACTTTAACAAGCAGGTGTTCCTGTCAATTATCGACCGTTTGAAAATAACCATTCCTGGATTTTCTACTTCTTCGTATCTGATAAAACTTACGTTGGCTTTTACAACTAATACATTTGTCTAGAAAATTATTGATTTTCTTACGCAAGCCCGCTCCCTTATGCTTACATGTGTTTGATTACATAAATTATGGTTAATTATGCGTATTATTGAACTTCTATTTGCTTTGAAGCTTTTTTCCTTTATGTAATTCTAACATTCCAATTATTAAATATAAAAATACCCTAATACTCGTCCGTTTTCACTAAATGACTTAAATTAATTTTGCGCGTAAATAATTTGCTCTTTTCTATATACATGGTTGGTGAAATTTTATTGTTTTACACTGATTTACCCCTTTAAATCCACAACAATATATATATATATATATATATATATATATATATATATTCACATACTGAATTGACGTTAAATACTTCAATTAATTTTACTCTACAAAAGCGAAGTTAAATGACAGTAAAGTAGTGCGCCGGCTAGCTTTCAGTGGTGCGAGGCGTGTTCCATGAAAGCAACTGCAAAACTTTCAGGAATATACAGATTATGACACTTTTACTAAATACTTTTATACCTACCTTAAAAAGTCTTTAAGCTCTATTTGTCTAATAAAGCCTTTTTTAGTGCCAAACCCACCTGAAGAAATCCTGATGATAGCCTTTCTAGAAAATAGGCATTTCGAAAGATTATTTCAACTGTTCTTATTACAAACTGAGGTTGATGGAACCTTGTGTACACAGTTCTTACCTTCTACTAATTTAATATAAACACAAATAATAACAAAAACTCCAAGTCTTGTTCACCTAATCCATTTTATCAAACACGAATATCACAGTAAATAACAAACAAAAACAAAACTAATATCTACCCCTAATTGGCCAAATATGCCTGTATGTAAAAAAAGAACAAACTAAATTTTGCAATTATAGACGTTCAACCAATTTAATTTTTACATATGAATTATGCGGATACCATTTGGGTGCTTTTTCATATGAGATTTTCTATATTTTCAATACGCTTTAAATAAGTGTACAAACGTAAAAAGTTCCCTTATACTTATACTCATTCTTATTATTACAACCAATCACGATTATTAATTATAGAACAGCATGTAATATTTAGCAGATGGAAAGCAAAAATTCAATAACTTGCAGGTTGTTGGTCCTTTTCTAAACTCCTAACGACCTTTTAGTCCAGGAAAAATGGTTGCAGCAAATCAAATACTCCAACTTAACTTTAAATGAAGGTTCCAATTTAGAACACTTTCACTTGTAACGGTATTTTTAATTCCGAAGGTGCCTATTTGCTTGTGAACGTGCAAGCGGGTAAGCGTACGTACGTGCTTTGTGTGGGTGCGTACGTGCTTTGCGCATGCGCGCACGAAAGAACACGTGCGTATGCGAACTATGGGTGGGTGCGTATGTGTGCGCATACGTTCGTGTGTGAATGAGTGCGTATACATTGAGTGTGCATGCATACGACAATGAAATCGCGCGTGCATACGTTTGTGTGCGTATATGAGAGGATTGGCATGTTTGTGTGTATGCATGTAATTAGGCGCACGTGCGATCCAAACTTGTGTACGTCTGCGCGTAACAAAGATCGGGGCTTTACACTCTTCGTATTAATTTAGGAAAATACAGACATATTTTAATTCCGCGTTTTCATCCGTCTTTGGGACTTGTTTATTAACAATCCCAGGATGTAATATCGTAACTGAATTACCCAATAATTAACTTCAACCGGCACGACGATGGTTGTGTGTCAGTCGAATTCGAAACGTTAGAACTGAACATAAAAGTTTAATAGCTCCCCTCTTCGTGGTTTTCGTTTCACGGCGTAGTGCACCTAACTGTTTGATTTTGATGTCAATGTCGTAATACTTATGTGAACCATCATGTTGTTCTCACACTTCTACATTAGATACCGAAATGGGGTTCATTTGTGTACGTTTGCAACATATCTTTTAAGAGTGCAATTTATGAGGTTATGAATACTGGGAGCAATCTACCATATTTGCGAGTTTTCTGAATTCGCACGAGTTCTTATTATCTTACACGGTACACCTATAATGCATTAATTTTTATGGTTGTTTTAATTATTATTGAGGATATAGAGTATGTCGGTCCAATTCCTTGAGTCAATGGTTTATTTTTGAACTCCTGTGAATATGTACAAGTAGACTTATAAACTTTCTTATGTCGGTTATTTACCTAGTGTATATCTGTATTTTTCTAAATTTAATACGAAGCTGTGTATAGTCCCTATATTTATTACTGTTTGTATAAAAATATACTAGGTGCTTGACTCTTTTAATTCTGTATCCTAATTTAATATCACGTTGAAATAGCCTTGTTCCTAAATGTACACCACCAAAACTTCTAGAAGAGCCATTTTCACATTCGTAGGCGACACTTTTAATGGTTTATGCAAGTCTTCTACAGCAAATCTTGTCGAATTAGGCTAGAGAACGTTTTATGGAAATTATTCTTATACATCATTTCAAAATTTTTCTTGGTCACTTATGGGAAAAAACAGCACAGATCGTCGACCTTTTTTGGAATTGTTACCACATTTAAAATTAATTTAAAGAAAAATGGACAACTAATTGCAATCGAGCTGAGACATTTTTGCGGGTTAAAGTTCTGAATCGTATCCCGCGAGAACGTCAAATCGAGCAATAAAGGAATATTTGAAGAAAGTTGCTTTGCACGCTGTAAAATAGAAAATGGTCAATATACACGAAATGTCAAATTTACAGCTCAATATTTATTGGAAAAATTCTCCTAATCCTAGCTCAATAAAGAGCCACATGACGTGATAATACATAGGAAAATATTTACTGATTTTATAGTTCAACATCTGTAAATGTAAAATAGTTCATATTGTGGTGTTGGAGGTAATCCCTGAATATTAAAGCAAAAGAGAGGATACTGTTCTCCCTATACGTTTCGACGTAAAAGATCGCATGAAGTTTAAGATAGATTTAGGTTATTGCATGGAACTTGGTCATATCTAGTGTTTCATAACATGCAAATATTTCATATAATTTAAACTGTACGGGTTATAGTTTAATTTCGCAGACGTCTAGATACTTATGGGAAAATTATATCTTATAAACTTAGTGAAACTCACAATATCTCTTAAGTTCAGTTTGCGATTTTTAGGTTAGGTATCTAAAAACTATTTATGGGTATATACATTTGTTTGCAATTATTTTCAGAATTTATGTTCTGAATATGTAAATGCGATTGCATATATTTTAATTAATTGTAATCTGTTTTGTGACCATATTACTGTAAATGAATACCCACAATTAACCACCCACCCTAATTTCACGCTAGCGAAGCTAACGGCCTAGGCAGCGATCGTTCGCTTTCTTTTCGCATTAGATGCACCCCTACCAAAGACCAAACAAAGCTACGCCTATTTCACTATAGATCTCTCAGACATACCGTATTTGAGTAACGTGAGCTACACTTGCAGTCACGTACTCAATGCTCCACCCGAAGGTACTACATTGGGTTTAAACGTCAATAATTACGCGATTCATATAAATCTGTGTTCAAAATTAATTAATCGTAAAATAAAATTTATAAAGTAAAACTAAAGTTAGGGTTTAAATAATAATGGTACACATAGCGTTGACTTTGGAGTATGTCTGATCAACAAGACACTAGCAAAAAATAGGGGCGGAGGGGCTCTTAATACCGAATAGTAGCCGCCCGCTTTGCTTACCGGTGGACCTGAAGCGTCGACTTAAAACTATCCAAATTTAGCTAACTAATATTTACCAATGGATTCGAATTTCTAAGCATACGCCAAATTTATTAATAACGAATCTAGCTATTTGTTTCTACTCAATAAATTTACAATATCGTCCGCCCTAGTCTAAGTAATTTATTTTAACTTCTGCTTAAATTCGTCCCTAACGTTCACTATCGTCTCCTAACTTCCTTTCGATAGATCAAATCGACAAATCAAGCAACAGAACAATAAAATATAAATGTACAATACAGATATAAAATGTAAATATATAAATATTTCAATAGAGCATTAAGTATATATATATATATATATATATATATATATATATATATATATATATATAAATATAAATATAAATATTTTAAGTAGTTTTTTACACAAGGTAAGTTGATAAATACTAACGTATTACAATTAATAAGATGAAATAATAACTTAGACTTTTATGCAAAGCCCAAATGATCATTTCAAATCGAGCTAGTAATTGAAAGAAGGAAAATATAAGGTCTTGGACAGGATTTGAACCTGCATGTCAGTTTTGCTGGAACTGTGCGTTTACCAATTACGCCACCGAGACCGATGACTATAATTGGGAAATTTACAAATCTAAGTCGTGTACAGAATCCAGCAAAACTGAGATGCAGGTGCAAATTCTGTCTAAGACCTTATATTTTCCTTCTTTCAATTACTAGCTCGATTTGAAATGATCATTTGGGCTTTGCATAAAAGTCTAAGTTATTATTTCATCTTATTACTTATATATATATATATATATATATATATATATATATATATATATATTATATGTGTAACGACCATTAATTATTATCAATAAGAATTTTATGCAATAATGCAATAATTTCTGTAAGTATTGAAATCAGGTTCTACCAACACCTGTCACTTAATTAGGTTTGCATACCTGGTCAAACATATTACCATGTGAAGTTACAATTTTAATCTGTTAGTTTGTTTATTTAGTGCTAAGAATGTTAACCTAGTATGTTTCAATGTAGTTACTATTTTACACTCCAGTTTTTGTAAGTTAATGTATTTTATTTGAATGTTGACATGGATGTTTATAATTTTGTAGCACCCTGAGGAAGATTTAAAATTAAATCGAAAGCTTGGTAAAGAACAAAGAGTTTTTAATTTTACCTTTATGAACGTAGACCTATAAACCCGTTACTGCACTTCTTATATATATATATATATATATATATATATATTGCTATAATTATAGGGTAGTAGGGGTAGGTTAAGTCATAGGGGTCGTAGAATAAATAAAAGCAACTTCCAGTTAACAAAAGTACATAATTCCAAATATTATAAGAGTAAATAGGCCACGATACATATTGTTAGTTGAGAGCACCCTGTATATAAAAATACATGAGATTAAATACATAAGAATACAGAAATATCCAAGAGTAGTTACAAGTTAAGATAAGATTTGAAAACGCAACAAAATGCATCAAAATTAAATCAACGGGAAACCTATATGAATTGGCTTTATAAATATTTAACAAGTGCATTAAAAATATCATCATATACGCAATCTAAATTATGCATTATTTGAAAATCGTACGTGACATGAAGAATCACATTTGTTCAAAAATCCAATATTAATTAGGAAATAAACAAGCACCAGATTTTTTTGGTTTAGATTAGAATAAATAACAAACACTGAATACGTGATTTAATAAAAGGAAATTGTTGGGATTTCTCAATTAATACCATGATATGTGAGTGTAATACGTGTCAAGTCAAGCATTCATCCGAATATTTGAACTAAATAATTGGTGAAAATCCCGAAGTACACAAAGATAAAGGCAAAAGGTATCGTCCCAACACGTGAATGAACGAATGAAAAGCAAGAGAGGTACGGCTTTAAATACGATAAGAATGGAGCGACGAGTTTAGTATACATTTTAAACTATGCTACGACTATGTTCTGGAGTGCTAAATTATTTTACGTAACCATTGAAACGAAAGTTAAAGTAAAATAATTTTGAAAAGTGTACGAATTGTGCAACGGGTGAGCCGATCTATTATAGACGTAAGTAAATAACGACTTAATAAAAATACATTTCTAACATAAATAAAACAGGGCTCTTTTTATTACTGACATGGAAAATGTTTTTTACTGACATGGAAAATGTTCTATTACTGACTTTTAATACCGACATGAAAATATTCTATTACCGATATTTAAATTGGATCTTAATAATGGCAGTTTAAACTGGATTAATTTATTACTGGCATCTTAAAACTGGCTTTAACACGGAAATTTAAATGGGATTTTAATTTATTGAATTTGATTCTAGTAACGATTTAGATTGTATTTTGGTTTTGATGTCGACTTCCAAATACGACTCTCAATATTCAGACTTGGCACCAAAACTCGTGGGGGATGCAGAAGAACTACAAAACCATTCCAGGTTAGCGATCTTGATATAATTTATTACTGAAAACTGTTTTAATTCAATATTTTTCGTATCTGTAAGAGTCAACAAAACACAGTAGTTTCATTCATTAATTGATCAATTTATGAAAAAGGTAATAGACGTTTCACGTTAAACGTTTCAAAGGTCCGTAAAAATAAGCAAAAAGGCTAATTTTGCTGGCTTCAATTTCATAAATCTGGTATATGTAAATATTCTGAAAAGGGGAAGATTTTAAAAGTTGTAAATATTTAATCACTATATTGTGTATTGTAGAATTGCTTTATTTAGTTAAATCAGCTAGTTGAGGCAAAAAACCCATAACTTAACATTTCACATTATAGGTGCTTGATTGATAAAAGGGGATATCACAGCATTTTATGTACACCCAATCGTGGGGCCTAATATAAGAAAAATATCACAGTATTTTATGACGTCCATCGTAGGGGCTCGTTAATCCTAATAGGAGTAACACAGCATTATATTACGCCCAAAATCGTGGGGCTAAATATTAATATAATATCAAAAGGGAAAACAAAAATATTACAGCAATATATATATTTATTATATATATATATATATATATATATATTGCTGTGAAACCTCTCATATCTGCAGGTACTGGCCCTTTCAAAAAAACATTCGAGCCCCACAGTTTGGGCGTCAAGAATGCTGTGATACCTTTAAAATCCGTGAACTACGCTTTTCGCCTCGGCTGCTCACCTAATTTTATAAACCTCCTCATTCATAAAAATTAAACAACACATTCCTACCACAAACATCAACGTTAACTCTATTTACATCAATATTCAGAATACATTAAATTTTCAAATTAAATTTCAGCATAAAATTCAGTTTTAAAAAGAATTTCAGGATTAATTTTATTATCATTTTACTGTGCATCCAAAATTAAAGTCCTTGTTGGATGCCTACTAATTAATATAACAATATAAGCAGACCGGAGTCTGAGTATAAAGGGAGCATCTACCACCCCTTTACGTTAATTAACCAGGTTCGTCTAATTGATCTCAAAGACATACCCAAATTTTCATCATATTCCCGAACATCAAAACAAAATACCCTTTTACTTAAACAAGCAAATTTCATCTTAAAATTAAACTTTTATGGTTAGAACAATTTCACTAATGTCCATTTAAAGTAAATCAATTATAAAGTCATTCAATACACACAAAATGTCAAACAAAATAGTATAATTTACCTGAAGGTTACTGTCCTCGTAGCTTCAAAGTATCGTTTCTTTAGTTAATCACACCATTCAACAGGATTATATTTACGGCTTCTGATTCTCTACGCTTTTAAATTTTCTCCATCACCATCCATTCAAAGTCGTTTCTGGGCCTTTCCGGAACTCATCTGTGTTTATCTGACCCTTGTTTCATGGATCCAGACACGTATTTGAACCATTTAATTATTAACACCCCGAAAATAGCAAAGAAATTCATGCTTCTGTCACCAATATATACGCCAAAACTGCCTACTTTTGTGTATACATTCGTCGTTGTAAATTTTGCTAATTGGTACAGTGAAACTAAATTTTATTACCTTGTATCTAAGTGCACTGAAGTACATTCATGTTAGCACGTAAATAACAAGCTATTTTGAATCACTAAAATATACTAGCAAACTTTAAATTATTTAATCAAACTAAAATGCACGGTTTAACATCTTCAATCAAGTCGCGTATGTACGAGCTTTTAACGCATCGAATCGTCAAAAGTCTAAGAGAGCTTGTTTATATTCATCTCGGTATATATAGCAAAAGCCTGTCTGTCGGTCTGTTCCCCAAAACGGGTAATTCTAAAGAATTTCTCATGCCATGTTCCCAGTCTGCCGCTCACGCGTCGATTTTTACGAATTTTCACTCGCCCCATTTAAATCTCAGAAAATTTCCACACGGCACGCAAGCATGTCCGAGAAAAACTAATTGATTTTGTACAGAAATTGTTGTTCTACCTCTGATATTTGCATCCTATTTTTAACCAATTGTGACCCCGTGACGTTGCTTAAATCCCGCCTTTTACAATATGTGTCTTTGCTTGACGCATTTTCTCTTTCCTTCTCTACCGTGTTCTTATTGGTGCAACTTGATATTCTTTATTATCGATTATTTTAGTCCACATGGAGTGTGAAATACCCAGCTTTAGCAATTCTCGTAACTATTATGCGACGTTTTCCCCAAGATTCTTTGAAACATTAATTATCTGCAAAATTTACGCCGAATGTGATATTTAAACTACGCAGGTGTTCAAAATAATATTAATTCTCAGAGCTTTATTCCGTGGTATTTTAATCTTGGGTTTTTACAAGTTTCTATAGGTATTATATGTTATTAACGGTTTAATTAACTCCAATTAAAATTGATTTCTATCCTTTTCATTTTTAGCGAATACAACTTAAATATTAATTATTATACGTACACTTTGTTTTACTACCGGTTACTTAAAATAGGGTTAATTAATATAAACTTTGCACGTAATTTCTCTTTGTTTAGGAATAATTACATTACACGCAGAGCTTTTCAATACTGCTTCTTTTGATATAAAGCGTCTTATAAATAATTTAAATTTCTTATTTTACTGAAACAACCGAGTTTATTTATGCTTCATGGTTTTAATAACGCGTATTATTTAATGAAATTCCTTATACACGGTGATTAAAATTATTTGATGTGATTATTTAATTTTCTACCCTGGTCTAAATATGAGTAATATATATATATATATATATATATATATATATATTACTGTGAAAGATATACTCCTGTGAATGCGGGAACTGGGTCCTTTCAACAAAAAAATTCTAGTCCCACCGATTGGGCGTCATAAACTGCTGTGATCCTGTTTTCGCCTCGGCTGCTCACCTAATTTTATAAACCTCCTCATTCATAAAATTAAACAGACACATTCCTATCACAAACATCAACGTTACCTCTATTTACATCAATATTCACAATACATTAAAATTTCAAAATTAAAACTCAGCATAAATTTCAGTTTTAAAAAGAATTTCAAGATTAATTTTATTATCATTTTATGTGCATCCAGAATTCAAGTCCTTGTAGGATGCCTACTAATTAATATAACAATATATGCAGACCGGAGTCTGAGTACAAAGGAGCATCTACCACCCTTTACGTTAATTAACCAGGTTCGTCTAATTGAGCTCAAAGACATACCCAAATTTTCATCATAATTCAGAACATCAATACTAAATACCCCTTTCTACTTAAACAAGCAAATTTCATCTTAAAATTAAAATTTTATGGTTAGTACAATTTCACTAATGTCCATTTTGAGTAAATCAGTTATAAAGTTATTCAACACACACCAAAATATCAAACAAAATAGTATAATTTACCTGAAGTTCACTGCACTCGTAGCTTCCATGTACATCGTCCCTTTTGTCAATCACACCATTCCAACTGGATTATATTTACAGCTTCTGATTCTCAACGCTTTTAAAATTCTCTCCATCACCATTTATCTAAAGTTGTTTCAGGGCTTTTCCGGAACTCCTCTGTGTATATCTGACCCCTGTTTCGTGGATCCAGAGACGTTTTTGAACCATTTAACTATTAACACCCCCGAAAAATAACAAAGAAATTCATACTTCTTTCACCAATATACGCCAAAACTGCCTACTTCTGTGTATACATTTGTCGTTGTAAATTTTGCTAATTGGTACAGTGATACTAAATTTTATTACCTTGTATCTAAGTGCAGTAAAGTATATTCATGTTAGCACGTAAAGAATAAACTGTTTTACATCACCAAAATATACGAGCAAACTTTAAATTATTCTATCACACTAAAAAAAACACTGTTTAACGCGTTGAATCAAGTCGCAGATATAAGAGAGCGAAATTTATATTACCACCGGTATATATAGCGAATAGCCGGCACGTCGCTTTTGTCCTCAATTTCTCATGCTATGTTCCCAGTCCGTAGCCTGTGCGTCGGTTTTTACGAATTTTGTACTCGCCCCATTTAAATCTCAGAAATTCTCACACGGCACGAAAACATGTCCGAGAAAAACTAATTAATTTTGTACAGAAATTGTTGTTTCTACCTCTGATATTTGCATCCTATTTTCAACCAATTGTGACCCTCGTGACGTTGCTTAAATCACGCCTTTTACTATATGTGTCTTTGCTTGACGCATTTTCTCTTTCCTTTTCTAACCTGTTCGTATTGGTGCAAATTGATATTCTTTATTATCGATTATTTTCCAGTCCATGTGGACTATCTGGGTTAAATAACCCCGTATCGCACCTTCCCGTCTATTAAGCCCCGGTTTCTCCAAGATTCTTTGTAAACATTAATTATCTGCAAAATTTTCGCCGAATGAGCTTTTAAATAAACCCTGTTTTGTATTTCGTGCTAAAGCATCTGACCGTTTCCAATATCCTTAGAATCGACATGTTTATCTAAACAAATTAAACTGAAATTGCCTTTTAAAATACGCAGGTGTGTTCAAACATCCTACTTCTAACTAACACTTCTAGGATTTGCATTTTATTGGGTTTTTACAAGTTTCTATAGATATTATCTGTTACTAACGATTCAATTAACTTCAATTAAAAATAATTACCTTTTAATTTTTAGTGAATCCTAACTAAATATTAGTTATTATCTGTACGTTTTGTTCAATACCGGTTACTTGAAATAGAGTTAATTAAGATAAATTTTGCATGTAATTTCTCTTTGTTTCTTTATTAGGAATAAATAAATTACATGTAGAGCTTGTTAATACTGTTTCTTTTGATATAAAGCGTCTTGTACATGATTTTAAATCTCTTATTTTTACTGAAACGAATGAATTTTTATTCTCCACGGTGTTTTAATAAAGCGTATTATCTAATAAAATTCCTTATACACGGTGATTAAAATTATTTGATGTGATTATTTAATTTTCTACCCTGGTCTAAATATGAGTAATATATATATAAATATATTGATATGATAACGCCGCACACCGATGTAATAAACGTCCAGTTTCCTGCTGAACGCCACCGCTCTGTGTTTTTCTCTAATCTTTTAATTTTAATTATGCCACGGCTAGCCAGTTTAATTCACACGGAGTGCACAACGTTACTATGATTAAATTAATTTACCCCTTCAAATCTTACTTGTTTGGAATGATAAAACGAAGTCAATCAATATTCGTATAATGAAAGGAAATAATATCTACACTTCACAATTTTGTAATCCCTTAAATAAACCCATCAAGTAATTAATATTATTTAGATCATTTCTCCCAAAAATTGTATTTCCCGTTCTTTAATTTAAAGTCACCAAAAACGACACCTTCTACTGAAAAAATCTAGAACGTTCAAGACCCTTTTATCTCCTTTACGTAAATTTCAACGTATTAAATATTTTTGTTGACTCTTTACAAATTAGAGAAAAAATATATTCAGTGTTTAAATTTAAATTTGAAAAGATTCCTTATATTAGTTAGCCCTGACCTGTGATTTCCTGGTGAGTCCTTTTTCCTTTGTCTGCTGTTGCGTGTGTTGTGGATCAACAACCCTTTATTATCTTCAACCGAAAAACAATGCACTGCTTTGTACTCCTTCACGTACATTTGAACTAATAATTTTTTACTCCTTGTCTCCAAAATTCACCTCGAGCTTTACTTTGAATTTTTCTGGATACGCCTCAGATACTTTTTAGATCCCTTAGATACACCTGAAATTTCTTAGCTTTGTTAGCTTTTTTAGATACACCTTAGATTTCGGAATTAGATTTCTTAGATTTCTTAGATACACCTTAGATTTCGAAAATTACAGCCCTACATTATTATAAACATTTAATTTAAATTAATTACCAAATTTCTACTCACGTATTCAGCAAAACGGAAAAAACTTTTTCATATCTCTTCAACGTAATTCGTCATCAACTATTATTATACAACACCACTTTTTACAATGATATAATTTAAAATTTATTTCGACGCGTAAATCTTCGAGTAACAGTGATTCAGGTTCGACGTGCTTCAAATTGAGACTGCCTCTCCTTATCAACTCTGGGCGTTATATAGCTTTTGCTATCTACATTTGGATTGGTTTATCAGAACAGTCTTACAAAGTGTTGTAACCAACCATGGTGGTTTTTGGTATTCCTAGGCTTTTCAAGTTTTATTTCTGACGAAACTATTCTGTAGTTTCGTATCATGCTGGTATTTATTTGCTATTGTTTTACGATCTTTGACCGCCTGTTTTGTTATTATTGTTGGACTTTAATTTAGCTTATGTCTGTTGTTTATGTAGATAAAGCTTTTGGAGGATTGAATAAACAACTGATGTAATATGAGTGATGTAAATCCACATGTTTTCGTTTATGTCTATTATTTAAAACTTATCTTTGAAAGTGCGTCTCTTATCAAAGCGTTTTATTATTCTTTCTTTATCCCATACGTAATTGCATGAAGACTTATTAGGTTTTATCTTATCTCATGCGTATCTATTTTATAAACTTATTGAACGCTTCTTGACATAGTTTAATTACATGTATAATTATTTCTCTGCTGAATGTGTTCTATTATCGAAAGATATACTTACTGGCATTGATTAAAGTTAATTACGGTCCTTATACAGGGTGTTAAATGTTTGCTATTTGCAAAATATGCGAATTATTTATTTTCATGCTAAATAAATGCAGTTTTCTGATTCCTATTGCTATTTACATTCATTGCGCAACTCTTACGACTCAATACACCCCTAAACAACCCCCTATCACAGCATTATATATAACAATTTCTTGCTTAAGATTCTAACCAATTATAAGTAAACACGTTCATTAACACACGTCATATTTTCCAATAACCATTTAGCCAAATTAAAATTTTTGTTAATTGACATCTTACTAAATTTGTAATAAGGCGTATGTGGTCTAACGCATATATATTTTCCATGGATTTTAGTCGATATTACAAAATATTTTCAACCTTTCTCTAAAGAGGACCTGTACCACATTAATCTTTTTGTACATTCAAACGACACTTAAAGCAAGTGTTAGCTAATTTGGCGAGCACTTTGCTTATGAACATCAAAATTCGCGTACCAATGGTGATAATGCGCGCTCGGCAAAATACACTAATGCTTTGCGTTCTTTAAGACACAGGCCGCGGCAAAACAACAAAGTGCATCTGTATCTAAGGCAAAAAATAATCAACAACTAGGAAGACGCCATCAAATGCGAGCGTTTTTAGGGGTTATTTTATAGTACTTCTAAAGTCAGATTGATTTTCCGTTCTAAATGAAAATCGCCTAGAAGCTAATTCCGATAGTTCCAGGACTTTGGCACTTTAGTGGTAAGTTTGTGTGGACATAGCAACAAATTTTCAAGAAATTTGGTAACGCTCTCGTATTAATTATGCATACATCTGAATATAGGAAAACATTTAACAATTTTAGCTAGTTTAGGAACCGTAGTAAGAAAGTACACGAACAATCTTATAGAAGTTGGGTGGTTTACAGTTTATAATGGAACTATTCAATTATATTATTAAAGTAAAATACGGAAATAAATAGTAAAATACTCAGAACATTCTCTTACAGCCAGCAATTAAAAACCGAGACTTCGCCATTGGTATACCAAATTAGAAAGATACCAACGTATTTGCTATGACTAATCATCTAACGAACGTGGATGTAAAAACATTCCCATACATTAAAAAGAACTGAAGTAATATAAATTATTCAAACAGACGGAACCTCATAAAGTAATATAATTTAAGACGTATTGGCCTACCCGATGACGCAGGCGTTAATAGTAAATAGCAACCATGGGAATACCGAATGTTCCTATGTACCGAGAAATCCTTGATCCCTAACCACAAGTTTAATTCAAATGGTACAAACCACGTGAATAGTTGAAATTGTGGAATTCTCTAAAATACTATAGCTTATAAATACCGCCATCGCATAATGGAATAGGTAATTCGATTAGTTCATTCATTCATATACAAATTGTTGAAGGCTAGCTTTTAGAAGCACGATCGCCAAACAGAACTGGTTTTCAGTAATTTGCGCAACAGTAATTTTATAAATTCAGACTTGTAAGTGATGAAAAACTCTCAAACGCGGTGATCTGAGAATAAAATTAATTGCCATTACTGTGTGAAAGTGTTTCTGTAGTGAATACTTTCCATCAACCCCAGTTGGATTATGGATTACTGACACCTAAGTTTGTCTTGCTCTGGACAGGGTGCATGAATGTTGTATTCATACCAAAAAGCTGTAAGTGATAAAATTTTAACGTTCTACCTGCTTCATATTTTTTTATGTATATTCCTTTATTTACACAAGAATGTATTAGCACCAGACTTTTACGTTAGTGCACGTTGAATAAAAGCGGAATGTGTTAAAAACCAGCACCACAAAATTGCAGTTATAGAAATTTATAGATACCAATCCAATATGTTGGTTCATTAAACTGGAATAAATTGAAGATGTTCTTTTTTTGAGATATGCGCAACTTGACCAATTATGGTAAAACATAGTTTATTTGTGTTAGTTGTATGATATTCATGTTTGAATATAGGTTAAGTAAACTGTGTGGAGTATTCTTTTTATTTCCATGTAAGTTAAAATATTAGGAGAAAGCCAGTGTACACAGGTTTTCATCAGCATGTTGATATAAGAAATAATCCTTTAGTCTGGTGCATTTCTTCTGTTACGTCTCCGTGGTAACTTAAATTTCAAAAGATCACTTTCACACCTAAAAATTTTCACATTAATATTGATGAACGCCGTTCTAACCCCAAGTCTTTGCAGATAGTGTATAGAATGTATAAACTCTCAAAATTGACGATACGAACGTTTGAAGTTTGCACTAAGCAAGGATTTGGGCATCGTATTGGTAAATGAGATACTTTTATATACGAGACGATTCGCAATTTTGTAACTTACCCAGTTTTACAACAACAGAGACGGCATATGTAGCGGAGATATCGGTTTACGTCAGTGACAACCGGTACCATTACATGATGCATGTCCCGTACCTGGTGCGCCTTGATGTGACTGCGGTGAGTATAACTTTGAAATATTGTGACCGCCTATGCTTAGTGTTTCTTTACAACCCACCAGGCGGCAATCTTGGAAGACCTTGAACTGACGTTGTAAAAGGCTTAATCCTGTCATCTACAGTTTTTGTGCGGCCTACCAAAGGTGGACTTGTACGTTGACAATTTTGTCATTCATTTAGTTCGTAAAAGCTGCAAACAACGCCGAAAGATTGTTTCTCTTTGTTAAAATTTCTTTGTTAACGCGTTATCTTCTTGTTGGTAAGCTGTAAATTTTTGCAACTGCCGTCTGAGAATTCCTCACATTTGATCTTTCGACGATGTTTTTAAAAGCAAAACACCTTGCCGCCTCGTGGTTATTTTCTTTATATATATATATATATATATATATATATATATATATATAGAGAGAGAGAGAGAGAGAGACCGTGCTTTCAAAGTGGTACTGTCAATACAGCATCTTTGTAGCGAAACAGGTTGTTGTGAGTCGCGAGATTAAAATTTACGACTGGAAACATTATACTGATATGTAAGTGCTATCTAGACAATAAGATTTTATTCTTGCTATTTTAAATGTTTAGGATTATATTCTTATGTTATGTAATAAGCAAATTGACGCTTTATGTACATCGCGTTAAACAGGACGATTACGCAAATTATTGTTTTTCTTTGTTGTTTTGTAAATATCCCTTTTGGGACTTTGTTTATAAAAGGTTTAAAATAAAATACGTGTTGAGGTTTCCAATGTGTTCTTTCTGTATCACCCACACCACTCTACGACGTTTTTGAGCTAACCCAAATTCTGATTCGTTTGGATTTCGATTCTACCATTTGGTTCTTGTTTTGTTACGGTATACTGTGTAGACGATTTCTTTACTGACTTTGCTGCTTTCTTTGGTGTTTGCACGGAATACCGTAACACAATCTTCGACATATTTTTGTCGATCATATAAATGGTGACATTCCATATCCGACATTTAAAGAAATGTGCTAACGCTGATGACATAATTTTATAACTATTCTAAAGGATTTTAATATGGATAATAGACGCTATAGGAAAAACTTTGATATATATATATATATATATATATATATATATATATATATATATTTGTTGTGGATTCAAAGGGTTAAATTTGTGGTAAACAATACAATTTCGACCACCCTGTATAGAGAATTGAACAAATTATTTACGCGCAAAATTTATTTAATTTATTTAGGGAGAACGGACATGTATAGACGTATTTTTGTAATTAATAATGGTATGTTAGAAAGTACATAAAGAAAAACAGTTTTAAAGCAATTAGAATACGCATAATTAATGTTGATTTATTTTAATCCCACAATTAAGAGCATAAGAAAACCCACTAGGGTAAGAAAATCAATAATTCCAAGGCAAAAGGTTTCTTTGTAACAAGCAAACGTCAGTTTATCGGATACGACGAAAAATAAACTCTAGGAATTGTTGTGTTAAACGCTCGATAATTAACGAACACCTTCATTTTAAAAGGTTACATTCGTCGAAATTATGAGCATATTAAGACAGGACTTCATAGAAAATATTTTCAACCGTCAGTTTGGTGTGAACAACAAGCTAACAAAGTTCTTAAAGAGCAAGGGAAATGCACGATAGGTTATATACTACAGATAGAGACAGGTATAAAAGCGTTGATATTTAAAACGCACGTACTATATCCACGTGGAGTGAAGATGGGCTGTCAGAAATATCGATTTTCTATAACACAAGTGGGGTTCTGAACGCGACAGCAGACATGCATCAGACAGAGATAAAAATATTACAGGCGGGGTCTTATGACGACACAGAATAGTATCATTGGTTAGAACCAACAGTTTTCAAAACGTAGACAAACGCGACAGGTGGGAGCGATTTCGGTTACGTACGGCAAGGAGAGGGAATAAATTTCAAGAATTTTTGAAACGGTTACTTCAAAATTTATAGAATTTTAATTTGAAATTACGCTTTTCGCGTGAAGTGTGTCCTGGGAGTAGCATTTTGAAATGATATAAAAACTCTAGCTAAATTATTACTGCTCTCTTTGTCTTATCTTTGCTTTTATACTACTTTACTACGATAGACCAACATTATAGTAGAGTTTTTGTTATGTGAGTATTAGATATGGTAATAATACAGTAAATATTGTGCTAGCACGTGTAAATTATTAGTAGTGGCCTTCTATTCATTAACGCGAAATACATGTAGTGTAAATTAAATTAATAGAGGTTTGGCTACTACTACACTAAGCTAAAATCAATAAATGGAAGCATACTATACGTGGGGTAAGCATCTCAAACAACCAGAATTGTATGCTGTTATGGAATGGTACTTTGAAACGAGGCGCTTGCTTGCAAATTGGGTTATCATGTGAATTTGCTGAGTATAACAGCGCATGGTCACGACTCCAAGATGTTCTGGTGATCGTCGTCGAAGAGATGGAAGCCCGAAACAATCTCCAGGTAATTTATTTGAAATTTCCGTTGTCTGATAAACTTTTGTGGAATTTTGGTGATGTGTGAGTGAATTTTTGGGGTTTATTTATGGTTATATAAAATTATTGGAAAAGCTACATGTACGGGACAATTTATTGGGGTTATTTAAATATTGAAAAGGGGTGTATTTAAAACTTACTAAATTTTATTCTGAATATAAATTAGATTGTAAAGGGTAAACGGGTCTATCAACTTTTGTATTAATCTATGCAAGGTAAAAGGCATATACTAAATAAACTGGGTTATTATGAGCTTACCATACTCCAGAGTACAGTCAATGTAGGGTAGTATGAGGAGCCCATCTACTCATATTTTACTGAATTTGTTTGAACATAATTAGAACATCAAGGATTTTAAAACATATCACATTTGAGATTGAAATTTGTGTATCAAACTGTTTTTTTTTATATACATGTGAATAATTTGTCTGTAAACAGCGGTAAATAAAAGATTGTATGATTGTTGTATTATTTGGTGATTTTATTGAATGGTGTGCGAGTGTGAAGGAAGAATGGTTGTAGATTTAGGTATCCGAGAAGAGGCACAGCTGAGCTAGCCGGGGAACCTGCTGAAGATTTTGGAAGCAGAAATCAAAGGGTAAGCAAATTTTTTTTAAGTTGTGCATTTTTGAAAATATTATTTAATAACACCGGTGAAGCAGTAAACCCATAATCACCTAACACCGCAATATATATATATATATATATATATATATATATATATATATTGTAATGTCAGTAGGAGCTACGAGGGTTCTAAGGGTTGTTTTGAGTAGAAGGTAGTGTATGCCAAATAAAATAATCCATATATCAGATCCCGTAATTTAAAAATGTATGTTTGCCTTACTTTACATACGTTAAAGTATTTGAAATGTTAGTTGAAATGTAAGTGCCAAGATGTAAATTAAAATGACTTGATGACGTGATAAAATACACAGTGCTCAAGGTTTTATACTGAGTTATAATTTAATAGGCCATTGAACGTACATTTGCCAACCGAAAACCGGATGCGTCTATGGTTGTCCACTATTAACCACGCAGATCCAGGTTCATATGTGAATTATTTTGGCTTTTATTTTACTAGAATCAACTTTTGGACAAACATGTAATCTCAAAATTATAAGTAATTGCAGTGTCAAATATGATTGAAGGGTTGTGAAATATTTAGGACCAATGATAGAATGTTATGTAAAAATAGGAAAGTGCTAAAGACAAAACTTAAGGTATTTGTGACACGAACTCAGTGATAAAATGTTATTGGATGGTTTTATTTTGTATAATATGTTATAGAGTAGGCAGAAAATGTTGTAATTATCACCTAGGATAGTAAACAAAGGGAGTTGATTTTGAATTATTTTTGTGTAAAGACGTATTTATAAAACTGCGCTAAATTGTTAAATATTTTTGGAAGAGTAAATAAATGTGTTTGAATTGTAAGAGTTTTGATTTATAAAAGAAGAGTAAAGAGAAGCATCAGTGTATAAAGAATTAATAGCGGCGACGAATAAAAGTAAATATTGGAATAAGTGCGACAGCGAACCGGCGGAAAGTAAGATTGTATTGGAACGAGATGGATAAAGGCAGAAGGCATCGGATAGGAATTGTAAGAGTGAAGAATTGAATAGGATTGATTTGGATATGGATTTATATGTAGAGGGGCTTTGAGTGGTAAACAGGAACGCAGATAGATTTGGATTGAGTGGTAAACAGGAACGAGGATAGATTTGGATTGAGTGGTAAACAGCGTAAGAATAGCAAGCGGAAGTGTACGAGTCAACGAAGAAATTACTACGGAAGAATTAGCGCAGGGGAAGTAAATAAAAAAGGGTATTCTAAATTCTAAAATTCGGGTCATTTATTTCAGATTTGGGCGCAACAAAATTAAAGAAAGATACCTGGAGGCTAGACGGCAATTCAAAGTGATAGTGAAACCTTGTGAAGGCGCACACGGCGAAAAGGATTTTGAGCCAGCATTAAGAGAGGCCAGTAACGACGTATAATCCAGGTGAGTTCTGTGTACTATAACGTCAAAGTCATAAATTTTGTGGTATTAATTAATTTGGCACAAGGCTACGTTGATCATATAAAATTTGGCATATACAAAAGTAAATTCTAAAAAAAGGTACTAAAACAAAAGACAGTGCAGTTTGGTTGGGCATTGCACATCTACTTACCACTGAACCCACGGTAAGTAGGTGGATACCCTGGGAAGAAAGAGTTCATATAGTCGAGGCATATTAAAAACAATTTTGATTAAATAACCAACCAAACGTTGCATAAGTACGTGGCGGGCAATAGGTATTTGCACATCATATAAAATCATTAAATTAATAAGAAAAGGCGCGCGAATAAAAAGTAGGGGGGCAGCATAAGAAGGTGGCAAACCCAACGTGGGGCTAGATAGATTGAAAGCTAGACAGGAATAGTAGTAGGATACGGGATCCCGAGATTAGGTGGGGCCCGTAGTTTATATATTTTTCAGGAAAAATGAGTTCAAAAATAGGCAGCAGAGATGACGGACGCGGACACGAAACGGATTACGAGATCAGGAAGAATATACGGAGTTGACACGGAATTTATGACACAAGACGTGGAGATAGACGCAGGTGGAGATATCCAGGAGACGGAGGTTAGGTAGATAGATCCGGAGGTGTTCAACATGGAAACGGACCAGGCGACGGTACGGGAGGTTAAGGTAACAGAAACCGCCGGAAACCAGGACATAATGCGATTCCTGATGAGTTTGCAAAACCAAATTGCCGAGTCGCAAACGGTTTTTAAGACTTCACACACGGAACTAACTAAAAAAATTGTAGAGTCGCGGACGATTTTTGAAACTTCACAAACGGATTTAACGAACAAACTTACAGAATCACAGACAGAACTAAAAACTGAACTAACGAACAAAATTACAGAATCACAGACGGAACTAAAAAATGAACTAACTAACAAAATTACAGATACACACACCGAACTGAGGAATGAGTTTAGGACGGCGCACGCCGAACTGACGGCAAAATTAAACTACACACAGGACTATCTACTAACGTCGATACAAAACGTAAAGGACGAACTAAGGACAGAAGTACAAGAAAAGGTAGACAGGGTTGACGACAAGCTAGAAAACACACGGGTACAGTTTCAGGGAGACTTGAATGCAACAAGGACGGACCTACGATCGGAAATAAAGACACGTGTGGAGACAGTCGAGGAGAATATGATTAGCGGGTTGACGACGTTAAACACTGAAATACAGACATGTGACAAAAGGCATACGACAAATTACAGAAATTTAGGACAGACATTAGAAACGCTACAGAACGAAAATGTGAACGCTAGGACCCAACTGGACACAAAATTTAAAGACAACGTGACGATACTAGAAAACAGGGTCGGCAACGAAGTACGACAAATACAGGACAAGTTAGACGACCTAGAAAGGAGGCGCGTAGGACTAGACTACGGACAGCATATAAAATTGAACCGGGACGCGCTACCAAAATTTGAAGGACGACGGACTGAACAACCAATTGGGTTTTTGGACAGACTGGACGAAATCGTGGAGACCGAGAATGAAAGGACAAAATTACAGATAGTAGGGGCAACTTTGACAGGTAACGCGGAAAAATGGCACAACATTATACGCAGACAGTACGACACATACGCTGAATTTCGACGACTATTTATCGAACAATTCTGGAGTAACACGCACCAGACAGACATACGGACAAATTTAATCACGGGACATTACAGTAGGACACACGGATCACGCGAAGAATACGCGATCGACAAATATAACCAAGCACAACATCTGACACCAAAATTGGGCGAGGACGACATAGTGTTACTACTTGCGGGACACATGGAACCAGAAGTGACAAAGATGGTCGTGGTACAGAACGTAAAGACACTGCGGGAATTTTTAGGAGTGATGCGGAATTTTGACTTAGCGACGGCACTGAAGACAAAGACGCGCGCAAATTATTGGGAGCAAAACCGGGGTTATAGAGACGAAAACCGACGACATGCGTACCACGAACACAGACCTAACTACCGACAGGACGTTTTCAACCACGGACAGCGTAATCATTGGGGACACGACGGAAACCGACGACCGTATTACAATAGGGAACACCGGGTGAATGAATACCAAGGACAAAATAGGTACCAGCACGGCAACGACGAGGATGACGGCCGTACTACGGGAGGCGGAACGCGTAACGGATACAGCCGGACGGACAGGGACGTAAACGTCCAACATATGACGACAAGCGCGAATACAAAGGACATGGACAAGATCGAGGTGGTACAAATACACGAGGCACCGACAGTACAAAAAAAAAACGTCAATTTTGGAAGACCGAATGCTTAGGGTTGAATATAAACGTATGTTATAGTTTAAGAGATTTGTTGTTAAATAATTATACCTTTGATAAAAAGAACCTGTTGTTTATTAATATTAGATTAAGAGATTGTTTATATGTTGCTTTAGTTGATAGTGGTTCGCAGTTGTCGCTGGTAGATGAAAATGTGGTGATAAAACATGCAGAATTTTTAAAAGGACGAATAGAAACAATTGATGGGGTTAATTTATGGTCGGCTATGAACAAAAAGCTAACGACGATTTATAGGGTTATCCGTGTACCGATATTTGTAGGGAATAAAAAGGCAGGAGATGCAGAGTTCTTGATTACAAAGGGGTTGCAGCTAGATTTTATATTAGGAATGGATTTTATAGAGGATTTTGGATTGAATATAGATAGAAATGATAGGTCGATTCGGATATTTGATAAAGATAAGTTGTGGGTGGTGCCTACGGTTAGTTCGGAATATAGGAATGGAAATGATATAGATAAGTCAGGATTAGGAATGAATAGGGGAAGTAGTTATAGACAGGTTGAAGTGAGATTATGTAATATGTTTGCGAGAATAATTGATGATGAACAGATAGGAAAAGTGAGTATTGATATTAAAGCGAAGCTAGAAGAATTATTTAATAGATTTATAGGATTGTTTAATGAAGAGCCGAGATTTGCAAAGCGATATACGCATAAGTTAGAGGTCACGGAAGATAGTGGGTTTAATACCAAGGTGTATCCAATTCCGTTTGCAATTAGAAATAGGGTTAAAGCCGAGATTAGTAAAATGTTAAAAGAAGGAATCATCGAACCAGCGAAAACTCCATATGTGTACCCGGTAGTTATTGTACCTAAACCCAATAAAAGGGATATAAGAATTTGTTTGGATGCGAGGAAGTTGAATTCGATTACAAAAGCGCAGTACGAACAACCACAAGGGTTGGATAATTTGTTATATAAGGTGTATGAGATGAAGATTTTTAGCAAGTTAGATTTAAAAAATTCATTTTGGTTGATTCCGTTGCATGAAGATAGTAAGAAGTTTACGGGGTTTAGAATTGAAGGGGAGATTTATATGTTTTCTGTAGTTCCATTTGGGTTAAGTAGTTCTTCAGCAGCACTTGTTAGGGCCATGCAGAAGCTGTTCAACGAGTATGAATGTTTCTGTTCGCACTATGTGGATGATCTATTGATTTTTTCAAGGAACGAGCAAGAACACATGGAGCATTTAGAAAAGGTGATCCAACGGCTGGACGAAGGGGGATTGAAGTTGAACGTGGAGAAATGCGAATTGTTTAAGAGCCAGGTCACGTATTTAGGATTTGAAATTAGTGAACATGGTATGAGAATTTGTAATAAAAGGTTGGACGAGTTGAAAAATATTGCTCAACCAAAGAATGTAAGAGGATTGCGAGGATTTTTAGGGGTGTTAAATTATTATAAACGGTTTATACCGAGATATTCTGAGTTGTGTGTGCCGTTGGTGAGTTTGTTAAGGAAAAACGAAAGATGGAAACGGACTGCTGAACGGGAGAAGGCGTTTCAGGATTTAAAAAGTGCGTTTTATGAAGAGTTGTCGTTAAAATATCCAAATTTCAAGGACGAATTTATTTTGAGGACGGACGCGTCGAAATATGCGATTGGGGCTGAGTTGGTGCAGATCCAGGACGGAGCTGAGGCACCAATTGTATTTATTTCAAGGGTGTTAAAAGACTGCGAAACCAGATATGCGAGGCATAGAAGGAGATGTTGGCGATAGTATATGCAGTGAAAAAGTTACGTTTTTATCTGCTAGGAAAGAAATTTTTGATAGAATCCGACAACACGGTGGTAACATTCATGAAGAAAAAGGAGTTTTTAAACAGTAGGTTGTACAGGTGGGCACTAGTATTGCAAGAGTACGATTTTGAAATTAAACATAAACCAGGAAAGGAGAATGTGACGGCGGATTTTCTAAGCAGACCGCAGGTGGAGGCGAATAAAGATGACGTAAAGGATTGTTTAGTTGCTTTGCTAGAGTTCAGGGATATTGGTCGGTGGACAAACGCCAAGCTTATGGAGACGCAGAGGCACAGTGAGGTGAGCTCGATACGCGAGAAATTAACGAGGGAGAATGTAGAGGAGTACCGTGGATTTACCATTGTAGGGCAGTTTGTGGTAAAAAGGATAGGTGATGCAGAGCTGTTAGTGTTATCCAGAGACACGGCTGTGGAAATTATAGACGAAATTCATTTAAAATTTGGACATATAGGCATTAGAAAAACATTTTTGGTATTTAGAGGGGCGTTTTATGCAAGAAACGATATCACGGTGGTTAAAGAAAGGATTAATCGGTGTAAGATTTGTATTTTAGGGAAAGACAAAAACGTGGTGTTGCAGAACATACCGATGAATGTGAGCGTGAGTGGACCGTTAGAATTGGTAGCTATTGATTACTTGAGCAACCTCATTACTAGTGAACAGGGGTATCGACACATATTGGTAATGGTGGACGTTTTTTCGAAATTTGTTAAACTATTTCCGGCAAGACGAAGTAGCACGGTGCATGCTTTACAGTCTATTAGAGAATTTGGAAGCCAGGTCGGGAAAATGGATAGGATTTTGGTAGACAACGCGACATATTTTAACAACCAAAGATTCAGAAACGGGTTAAATAGAGCGCACATTAAGGTATCATTTAGCAGTATACGGCATCCGAAAGCAAATCCATGCGAACGTTATATACGAGAGGTAATAAAATATCTACGGTTGGCGACGCAAGAGCTCCACGACAGATGGATTAGATATCTGCCACAGATTGAAAATTTTATGAATTGCGTACCGAGTTCTGTTACAAAAACATGTCCGATAACATTGATTAGGAAGATTATACCAGCTAGGCCTTGGAGGGAAGAAGTCGAGGTGCAAGACATCACAGAGTTGTTGGGTAGTGTAAGGCGTAGAATCGAAAGGATGCAGCGTAGGGACATCGAGCGAAGGTGTAGTAGGATTAAGAAAAGGACGATTTTTGAAATAGGAGATATGGTGGTTGTAAAAAGATTAAGGGTTTCAAACCGCGACAGAAACATTTGCGCGAAGTTGTTGTTTCCTTATGAAGGGCCGTACAAAATCACGCGTATTTTTGCTGAAGGAAATACGTTTGAATTAGATACTATGACAGGGGAATATCGTGGGCGTCTTCACTTAGAAAATTTATATCCATATAAAATCGTACAAGAGGAGGGTTTAGTAGGATGAGAGTTCATGCGACGGAAAGTTTAATTTTGTTTTATTTTATAGTGTAGTTTAGTATATAGCGTAGTTAGACAGACATGAGAGAAAGGAAAGTAGGGGTTGAATAATTAATATGTAGAAATGCGGGGAGTGGTTTTAAATAAAAACTAGAAATTATGCACACCAAGAAAAGAGTACAAAAACAGACGAAATTTCCACTTTTATTCAAAACCAGTGGGGCCAATGTAATGTCAGTAGGAGCTACGAGGGTTCTAAGGGTTGTTTTGAGTAGAAGGTAGTGTATGCCAAATAAAATAATCCATATATCAGATCCCGTAATTTAAAAATGTATGTTTGCCTTACTTTACATACGTTAAAGTATTTGAAATGTTAGTTGAAATGTAAGTGCCAAGATGTAAATTAAAATGACTTGATGACGTGATAAAATACACAGTGCTCAAGGTTTTATACTGAGTTATAATTTAATAGGCCATTGAACGTACATTTGCCAACCGAAAACCGGATGCGTCTATGGTTGTCCACTATTAACCACGCAGATCCAGGTTCATATGTGAATTATTTTGGCTTTTATTTTACTAGAATCAACTTTTGGACAAACATGTAATCTCAAAATTATAAGTAATTGCAGTGTCAAATATGATTGAAGGGTTGTGAAATATTTAGGACCAATGATAGAATATTATGTATAAAATAGGAAAGTGCTAAAGACAAAACTTAAGGTATTTGTGACACGAACTCAGTGATAAAATGTTATTGGATGGTTTTATTTTATATAATATGTTATAGAGTAGGCAGAAAATGTTGTAATTATCACCTAGGATAGTAAACAAAGGGAGTTGATTTCGAATTATTTTTGTGTAAAGACGTATTTATAAAACTGCGCTAAATTGTTAAATATTTTTGGAAGAGTAAATAAATGTGTTTGAATTGTAAGAGTTTTGATTTATAAAAGAAGAGTAAAGAGAAGCATCAGTGTATAAAGAATTAATAGCGGCGACGAATAAAAGTAAATATTGGAATAAGTGCGACAGCGAACCGGCGGAAAGTAAGATTGTATTGGAACGAGATTGATAAAGGCAGAAGGCATCGGATAGGAATTGTAAGAGTGAAGAATTGAATAGGATTGATTTGGATATGGATTTATATGTAGAGGGGCATTGAGTGGTAAACAGGAACGCAGATAGATTTGGATTGAGTGGTAAACAGGAACGAGGATAGATTTGGATTGAGTGGTAAACAGCGTAAGAATAGCAAGCGGAAGTGTACGAGTCAACGAAGAAATTACTACGGAAGAATTAGCGCAGGGGAAGTAAATAAAAAAGGGTATTCTAAATTCTAAAATTCGGGTCATTTATTTCAGATTTGGGCGCAACAAAATTAAAGAAAGATACCTGGAGGCTAGACGGCAATTCAAAGTGATAGTGAAACCTTGTGAAGGCGCATACGGCGGAAAGGATTTTGAGCCAGCATTAAGAGAGGCCAGTAACGACGTATAATCCAGGTGAGTTCTGTGTACTATAACGTCAAAGTCATAAATTTTGTGGTATTAATTAATTTGGCACAAGGCTACGTTGATCATATAAAATTTGGCATATACAAAAGTAAATTCTAAAAAAAGGTACTAAAACAAAAGACGGTGCAGTTTGGTTGGGCATTGCACATCTACTTACCACTGAACCCACGGTAAGTAGGTGGATACCCTGGGAAGAAAGAGTTCATATAGTCGAGGCATATTAAAAACAATTTTGATTAAATAACCAACCAAACGTTGCATAAGTACGTGGCGGGCAATAGGTATTTGCACATCATATAAAATCATTAAATTAATAAGAAAAGGCGCGCGAATAAAAAGTAGGGGGGCAGCATAAGAATATATATATATATATATATATATATATATATTGCTGTGAAACCACCAAAATCCGGGTACTCCGCTTTCCGAATCGAGCCCCTACGAATTGGATGTCAAAGAATGCTGTGTTTCCCTGTTAAAAGCTATTCATTAACTTAACTGTTCCGTTGACTTTCTTCTGTTCATCGCCTCGGCTGCTCCTCTAGATAACTTACATCCTCAATCATAAAAAAAACAAACACATTCCTACCACAAACATCAACGTTAACTCTATTTACATCAATGTTCACAATACATTAAAATTTCAAAATTAAAACTCAGCATAAATTTCAGTTTTAAAAAGAATTTCAAGATTAATTTTATTATCATTTTAATGTGCATCCAGAATTAAAGTCCTTGTAGGATGCCTACTAATTAATATAACAATATATGCAGACCGGAGTCTGAGTACAAAGGGAGCATCTACCACCCCTTTACGTTAATTAACCAGTTTCGTCTAATTGAGCTCAAAGACATACCCAAAATTTCATCATAATCCAGAACATCAATACTAAATACCCTTTCTACTTAAACAAGCAAATTTCCTTAAAATTAAAATTTTATTGTTAGTACAATTTCACTAATGTCCATTTAAAGTAAATCAATTATAAAGTCATTCAACGCACACCAAAATGTCAAACAAAATAGTATAATTTACCTGAAGGTTACTGCACTCGTAGCTTCAATGTACATCGTCCCTTTAGTTAATCACACCATTCCAACTGGGTTATATTTACAGCTTCTGATTCTCAACGCTTTTAAAATTTTCTCCATCACCATTTATTTAAATTTGTCTCAGGGCTTTTCCGGAACTCATCTGTGTATATCTGACCCTTGTTTTGTGGATCCAGACACGTTTATGAACCATTTAATCATTAACACCCCCGAAAATAGCAAAGAAATTCATACTTCTTTCACCAATATACGCCAAAACTGCCTACTTTTGTGTATACATTTGTCGTTGTAAATTTTACTAATTGGTACAGTGATACTAAATTTTATTACCTTGTATCTAAGTGCACTCAAGTACATTCATGTTAGCACGTAAATAACAAACTGTTTTAAATCACCAAAATATACGAGCAAACTTTAAATTATTCTATCAAACTAAAATGCACTGTTTAACGTCTTGAATCAAGTCGCGGATGTAAGAGAGCTTGTTTATATTCACCTCGGTATATATAGCGGTTAGCCTGTCTGTCGGTCTGTTCCCCAAAACGGGCAATTCTAAAGAATTTCGCATGCTAGGTTCCCAGTCCGTAGCCTGTGCGTCGGTTTTTACGAATTTTGTACTCGCCCCAGTTAAATCTCAGAAATTTCAACACGGCACGCAATGTCTGGAAATAACTAATTGACTTCTATACCGAAATGTTATTTTTACCTCTCAAATTTTGCCTTTTACTTTCAACCAATCGCAACCCCATGACGTTGCTCAAATCACGCCTTTAATTATTAGTGTCTTTGTCTTACGCACATTATCTTTCCTTCTCTAACCTGTACTTTATTGGTGCAAATTGATATTCCTTACTATCGATTATTTCAGTCCATGTGGACTATCTGGGTTAAATAACCCCGTATCGCGCCTTCCCGTGAATATTAAGCCCCGGTTTCTCCAAGATTCTTTGTAACCATTAATTATCTGCAAAATTTACGCAGAATGAGCTTTTTAAACTACGCAGGTGTTCAAACATACTATTAATTCTCAGAGCTTTATTTTATTGGGTTTTTACAAGTTTTTATAGATATTATATGTTACTAACGGTTCAATTAACTTCAATTAAAATTAATACCCTTTAAATTTTAGTGAATCCTAACTAAATATTAATTATTATCTGTACGTTTTGTTTAATACCGGTTCCTTAAAATAGGGTTAATTAATATAAATTTTGCACGTAATTTCCATTTGTTTCTTTCCTCGGAATAATTACATTACACGTAGAGCTTGTTAATACTGTTTCTTTTGATATAAAGCGTCTTGTACATGATTTAAATCTCTTATTTTTACTGAAACGAATGAATTTTTATTCTCCACGGTGTTTTAATAAAGCGTATTATCTAATAAAATTCCTTATACACGGTGATTAAAATTATTTTATGTAATTCATTAATTTTCTACCCTGGTCTAAATATGAGTATTTTCCCCCTATTTGAATACAAATAATCCCACTTATTTGAATGCAAATATAAAGCATTTAGACACACAAATTTGCAAAAAAAATTTTCTATCTCTCTCTACCCTTATCTATCTAACTTACCTACTTTATCTCCAATCCAAAAAAAAATATTTACACCTACCCTATATCCCTATCCTATTCCTAACTCTCACCTAATTCTATAAACTGAAATTATCCCTAACTTCATCCTACTTATCCATCTAATCCTATATACATCCTATATACCTATCCTATTCCTAACTTTTAACTAATCTTCACTATACTTTACTTCCCCCTACCTAATCCTATATACCTATTCTACTCTTACCCTTTTTAAATTTTACTCTATTATACACCTATTTCTCCTGTTCATCAAGTTATTTAAATCTAACTCTCTTCTTGACCCTCCACGTCTTTCTTCTTACCATCCTAATACTCTTCATCCCTATCTCTCCCCCTTCTATATCTATACTTAACATCCCTATTATCTCACATACAATAAACTTATCCCTATTATCCTCACTCTTAACTATTGCTTCTTCTTCAGTCTCTACACATGTCTGTTTCTCATTTACTATTTTTTTCCTTTCTGCCGACAAACCAAACGATACTACTTTAAAATTATCAAATTTTCCCTCTACGGAAAATCCTATGTACCTTCTAGAATTCTTATGTAATGGAATCCGCCAGAATAAATTCCTTAAATTAACTTTATTAAAAACAAACTTGCCATCTTTACTTAATTTCGCCTTCACCTGCTCCTGATATGCTGCTTCTACCCCCACTACTTCTGCATGTTTTTGTACTAAAGCTTGAACCTCTACTATCCTATCCTCTGGACATCTTATTGTGTTGATCTGTTTACCTTCATCATCCTCTACCTCTACTACATTAATACTCAACCCCGTGCCATCCTCTGTGACTTCATAACTGCCCTTCCATGGCACTACCCTATTATTAATCCTTATTACCTTCCGTTCCATATCTATCAAAACCCCTAACTTCATCATACAGTCAACACCTAAAATGCTCTGAAACTTCAGTCCAGGTACAATTACAAACTCCTGTTCACAGCTTAAACCTCCTATATCTATCCTAAGCACCACAACACTATTTACTACAGCAAACTTCTTTTATTTGGAGCTACTAAATGGCTACGCTTTATAGGCATAATTCTATCACAAACCTTATCCCTAATTTTGCTGACGAATTCCTCCGATATTAAACTCGCCTCTGCCCCTGTATCAAGTAATACTTCTACATTATTCTCAAAATTTCTATATTAATAATTGGCAAACATAATTTTCCTCAGTTTCTGGCTCTACTTCCTCCTCAATTTTGAAAAATTCACGTGGATGTTCATATACATTTACACTGAAATCTAGTGGTCTGTCGCGTTCTAAAAATCCTGTCCAGGTCTGTTTTCCCTACTCGGTCCTGGTCTAGCCGTCACCTCAGCGTACGTCCTATGCGTTTCCACTCGTTCCGTGTCTGTATTAGCAGTCCCGCTCATGTCTGGTGAACTATTCATTCTGGTAGGTCCCGGTCTCGGTGCAGGTCCCCTTCCTAAACTATTACTTCGAACGTATGGTCGTCGCTGTTCCCAATTCTGTCGCTGGTATCCGTAACTATTCCCCCGTCTAGCGTAGTTGTCCCGTCTATTGTCAAACCTAACTGTGTTGATCTGTCTTTCCCTGTTATCCCGAGGTCGTCCACTACTTACGTCGTCGTACCTCTGCAAGTATTCTAGAAACATTTCTCTGTCCACTATGTTCTGTAGTGCTACGTGTTGTCTTATGTTTACCTCGAAGTGTCGTGATAAATACTTAATAATTTGTCGGTCCGTCAGTGGTGGGTTCAGTTGCTTTGCTATGCTATACTTGCGTATAGCATATTGCTCTACTTCCTGAAAATTCTCCCTTAAATTTCCTGTGATTAAGTCGTCTCGTACCTGGTCTTGTCTGTGGTCACTCCAGTAGTGCTTTAAAAATTTGTTTTCAAAGTCCTGATACGTGCCTATGTCCTGTCCTACTAAATTGTACCATGCTTCCGCATTGTCCTTTAATAAAGCCTTTATCGTATTCAGTTTAGTCTGTTCGTCAAATAAATTTCCCACTAGATTTCTTACGCTATTAATAAAATTTGTGGATTTACCCTGTTATCGCCATAAAACTTCATGTGTTGGTCCAATGATACTCCACCTGTAGAAAATCTGGGACCTTCCCCCGTTAAATTTGACATGTTGTATTTGATACTACTAACTTCGCGTTCTACCCTGCCTAACTGATCCCTACATGAGTCCGTCACTTCAGTCATTTTTACATTAATCTCTTCTTCACAAAAAATGCGTACTTCGGACCTTAAATGTCCCATTTCCTGTCGAAGACCTGTAATATCCCGCTCATTTTTATCTACCCTATTTTCAACTTCCCCCAGTTTCACGGTAAGACTATTTTTAAATTCTGTAAATTCTCTCGTCGATTTTTCTATTTTATTCCCTAATTCCTGATTTAATTGGTCAAATTTCTTATTCGATTCTTCCCTAGCTCTATTAGATTCTTCACTCATCCTCTCTAACATTCTCAATATCATTTCGTTTCCTTGATCCCCTGATTCCGTCCTCGACTGATCTCTACTGCCTCCAGCTTCTTCCATTTTAGAATTTTTCTCACACAATGCACTATCGTCACTTCCAATTTCCACTCCTTGACTCCTTAACCACTCTTTTCTCTGCATACGTTCTAATCACTCTCCCACACTCTAAAATACTCTTAAATTTATACACACACAAAAACTCTCTCTCTCAGATCGCCAGTTTCCTGGAATAAAATCACAAAAATTTTATTTGGAACTCGAGCCTCACTTTTGGGTCGCCAAATTTGCTGTGTAATGCTCCTTTGAATGCGGGAACTGGCCCTTAAAAAAAAACATTTGAGCCCCACAGATTGGGCGTCATATTATGCTGTGAAACCACCAAAATCCGGGTACTCCGCTTTTCGAATCGAGCCCCTACGAATTGGATGTCCAGAATGCTATGATTCCACCAAAAAGCTATTCATTAACTTAACTGTTCCGTTGACTTTCTTCTGTTCATCGCCTCGGCTGCTCCTCTAGATAACTTACATCCTCAATCATAAAAAAAAACAAACACATTCCTACCACAAACATCAACGTTAACTCTATTTACATCAATATTCACAATACATTAAAATTTCAAAATTAAAACTCAGCATAAATTTCAGTTTTAAAAAGAATTTCAAGATTAATTTTATTATCATTTTAATGTGCATCCAGAATTAAAGTCCTTGTAGGATGCCTACTAATTAATATAACAATATATGCAGACCGGAGTCTGAGTACAAAGGGAGCATCTACCACCCCTTTACGTTAATTAACCAGTTTCGTCTAATTGAGCTCAAAGACATACCCAAAATTTCATCATAATCCAGAACATCAATACTAAATACCCCTTTCTACTTAAACAAGCAAATTTCCCTTAAAATTAAAATTTTATTGTTAGTACAATTTCACTAATGTCCATTTAAAGTAAATCAATTATAAAGTCATTCAACACACACCAAAATGTCAAACAAAATAGTATAATTTACCTGAAGGTTACTGCACTCGTAGCTTCAATGTACATCGTCCCTTTTGTTAATCACACCATTCCAACTGGGTTATATTTACAGCTTCTGATTCTCAACGCTTTTAAAATTTTCTCCATCACCATTTATTTAAATTTGTCTCAGGGCTTTTCCGGAACTCATCTGTGTATATCTGACCCTTGTTTTGTGGATACAGACACGTTTATGAACCATTTAATCATTAACACCCCCGAAAATAGCAAAGAAATTCATACTTCTTTCACCAATATACGCCAAAACTGCCTACTTTTGTGTATACATTTGTCGTTGTAAATTTTACTAATTGGTACAGTGATACTAAATTTTATTACCTTGTATCTAAGTGCACTCAAGTACATTCATGTTAGCACGTAAATAACAAACTGTTTTAAATCACCAAAATATACGAGCAAACTTTAAATTATTCTATCAAACTAAAATGCACTGTTTAACGTCTTGAATCAAGTCGCGGATGTAAGAGAGCTTGTTTATATTCACCTCGGTATATATAGCGGTTAGCCTGTCTGTCGGTCTGTTCCCCAAAACGGGCAATTCTAAAGAATTTCGCATGCTAGGTTCCCAGTCCGTAGCCTGTGCGTCGGTTTTTACGAATTTTGTACTCGCCCCAGTTAAATCTCAGAAATTTCAACACGGCACGCAATGTCTGGAAATAACTAATTGACTTCTATACCGAAATGTTATTTTACCTCTCAAATTTTGCCTTTACTTTCAACCAATCGCAACCCCATGACGTTGCTCAAATCACGCCTTTAATTATTAGTGTCTTTGTCTTACGCACATTATCTTTCCTTCTCTAACCTGTACTTTATTGGTGCAAATTGATATTCCTTACTATCGATTATTTCAGTCCATGTGGACTATCTGGGTTAAATAACCCCGTATCGCGCCTTCCCGTGAATATTAAGCCCCGGTTTCTCCAAGATTCTTTGTAACCATTAATTATCTGCAAAATTTACGCAGAATGAGCTTTTAAACTACGCAGGTGTTCAAACATACTATTAATTCTCAGAGCTTTATTTTATTGGGTTTTTACAAGTTTTTATAGATATTATATGTTACTAACGGTTCAATTAACTTCAATTAAAATTAATACCCTTTAAATTTTAGTGAATCCTAACTAAATATTAATTATTATCTGTACGTTTTGTTTAATACCGGTTCCTTAAAATAGGGTTAATTAATATAAATTTTGCACGTAATTTCCATTTGTTTCTTTCCTCGGAATAATTACATTACACGTAGAGCTTGTTAATACTGTTTCTTTTGATATAAAGCGTCTTGTACATGATTTAAATCTCTTATTTTTACTGAAACGAATGAATTTTTATTCTCCACGGTGTTTTAATAAAGCGTATTATCTAATAAAATTCCTTATACACGGTGATTAAAATTATTTTATGTTATTCATTAATTTTCTACCCTGGTCTAAATATGAGTAATATATATATATATATATATATATATATATATATATATATATATATCTTATAATTTTTCGAACGGACGTAGATAATGAAATAAAGTTGTATAGAATCTTGTGTATCGAGTGTATCCCAAGATTCTATACAACTTTATTTCATTATATATATATATATATATATATATATATATATATAAGTTTGAATGTTCTTTGTGGTTTATAGGTCAGCCAGAAATAAGATAATGCTCTTTTTATTGCCTAAATTTTCGAATTTATTCAATTCTTGTTCACAGGCACTAAAATGTAGGGACATAATAACTGGTACAAATTCGTGTAGATATTACTTACTAAAGTGAGGATTAATCTAAAATTGGCTAGTATAGCATAAATAAACAGTAACTATTTTTAAAAAATAACAGTAGTAAAGATAAAAATAAATATTATAATCCAATATGACACTAGTAGTTTGTCAAAAAAATTTTTTTTGTTTTTTATTTAATATTAAATATGTGTTATGTGTTGTTTGATGTCTGTTAGTATGCATGCATCTGTGTTTGTGTGTGTGTGTGTGTGTGTGTGTGTGTGTGTCTGTATGTGTGTATGTGTGTATATGTGTGTGTGTGTGTGTGTGTGTGTGTGTGTGTGTGTGTGTAGTGTGTGTGTGTGTTAGTGTGTGTAAAAATGTTTGTCTGTGAACTTGTATGAGTAGTGTATCTATGAAAGTATATAGTTTCTAAAAGTTTACCATAGATTTGTAGCTTTGATCCAAAATATAGTATTATGTTTGTACTTTTTTTTTTCTCTCTAATAATTATTCATTTATTCTTTTTTGTTTTGGAAATTTAATAAATACGTATATATAGTGCTTAGATTTTCAATGTCTGTTTTTTTGTTTATGGTATAGGGAATTTTGATAAATATAACACATTTCCAGGAATAGTCGTTTATTTTCTTTCAATTGAATATCAATAACTTTTGGGTTTTGAAAGTCTATTTGATGATCATTTGTTAATACGTGTTGTGTTAAAGCACATGCATTTGGTTTTCTTCTTATATCGCTTTTATGCTGAGTTATTCTCTGCTTTAAATTTTGCGAAGTTTGTCCAATGTAAATTTTGTTGCAATCCAAACAATTAATTTGATAAATCACGTTCCTTTGTTGGATTGCAACAAAATTTACATTGGACAAACTTCGCAAAATTTAAAGCAGAGAATAACTCAGCATAAAAGCGATATAAGAAGAAAACCAAATGCATGTGCTTTAACACAACACGTATTAACAAATGATCATCAAATAGACTTTCAAAACCCAAAAGTTATTGATATTCAATTGAAAGAAAATAAACGACTATTCCTGGAAATGTGTTATATTTATCAAAATTCCTATACCATAAACAAAAAAACAGACATTGAAAATCTAAGCACTATATATACGTATTTATTAAATTTCCAAAACAAAAAAGAATAAATGAATAATTATTAGAGAGAAAAAAAAAAGTACAAACATAATACTATATTTTGGATCAAAGCTACAAATCTATGGTAAACTTTTAGAAACTATAATTGTTTAGATTTGTTCCCCAGTAGTCATTTAGAGTTTTTTATTAAGATTAATATTAGAATTTAAATTAAAACAACTTTTAATTACTTACGCCTTTTAAAGAATAAAACGACAAATCCTTCAATTTTCCATAATTACAATGGTATTATTTCACTACACAATTCATCACTTTATGTAAATATCTGTGTTTTAAGAGACGTGAACTATGCCTTACTTCATGACGAATTGATTTGTTTACAAATCCGGTCATATTTAAATGCATCGTCTATCTATTGACAAGCGCAAAGTTTGTTGTTGTCTATAAACTTTCATACCAGGTTTTCGGATATCCCATGGTATTATTATTGTATATTAACATCAACACGTTACTTTTGTCACGTACCATTTCGAGTTAGTAGCATTGATTCGCTTTGGATTTTCATACTTCTAGAGATAAGTAAACGATTGTTTGTTCAAATAAATTTGGCGAACTTTGATTTTAATTAACACGCCTTGCTTGTCACGTAGTCTTAATACAATGTATGCATTAAATTATATGCGTTTGCTATCTTACGCATTTTTAAACCTGCTTGTTTTAATTAGGATCCTTGACGTAATAATGATGCGTTATCCATGCATTTCGCGAATTTGTTTATTCAAATAAATCTTTAAAATATTTATCATTAACTGAATTAATTATGATTATGATTTATATACAGGGCGTTGTCAATTAGTTTCCAGTCTAATCTTCGTATTTCTTGTTTTCTTCAGAAAACTGTCTCGTTTTCTGAGCCCTTATGTATTTTATATGGAGTGCGCTATACTATTGGTCCTAACTACCCTTAAATGACCTTATTAACACAGCATTATGTATATAAATATATATATATATATATATATATATATATATATATATATATAGAGTATTGGAAATTGCACAAATTGTTGGTTGAGATCCAGAGTTTGATTACGGAGACTGTACTCTACAATGCAAGAAATCAACGTATCACACAAATAAGCATTATGTTGACCTGCATCTCCACCACCACTTTCACATACCACCTCCACCTCTTGCTGTTTGCAATGGAATTCAAGTTTACATTCACTAATTGAGTAACGTATATGTTTGGGTCACACGGGATGAATGACCATTGGAACTCACAAATATGGTCTTTTCGGACCTTAGAATTTCCCATTGCGCTCGTACGAAAGTAGTATATCTACTACTCGTGTGTCCATGTATGTGTGTGCATGTATATGTGTGTGCATGTGTACTGTGTGCATGTGTTCGCGCAAGCGTATGTGTTTGACCTGTCCGTGCGTGTTTGTGTACATGCATATGAATAGATGTACATGCGATTAGGCGACATTCAAAATGTGTACGTGCGCGCGTATTTGTGCGCGCGTGTTTGTGCGTATGTCTGTACACAAGGTAATACTCTTCACAAAATGAGCTATTGGTGACTCGTTTTACCGCTAACTTTTCAGCCATCTCTGTTTCCTGGCTGAATATTTTTAAAAGGTATTTTATCTTACCCAAATAAATGACTTGCAATCTACAGGTAGTTCAGCACATTGACAGTATTTTACTGGTACTACCTTATATGTAAGTTGTTCCATATGTTCTAGGCTTATTTAGTGCAAAACTAAATACAAAATATGCGTATCTAAAATGTGAAACTTTTGGAAACGCAGTTTAAAAATTTACGATCAAGCTAATACTTAAAATAGATATGCCAAAAAATTTAAACAACTTTGGTACCGCAAGTGCAGCTGTTAGGGTAAATACATCAAACTTGAGTGTCACCGAAATAGTACGTCATTATGTGGAATAGAACACAACGCCACCCCATACATATTAGTTTACATACATCTAAACGTTTTGAGTGACACGCGTTAGCGGAATATTGCGAAATTAACTAACAAGAACCTCGTTTTATGCATTTGAATAGTATTCTATATCAAAGTAATGATTACAATAGCAATAGGAAGGAACAACCATCTGGTTCCGGTGTATGAAGGAACTTGCAACTTGGAGTAAGTTACGTATTAATGCGACACCAAATAATAGGCAAACTTCCCTAATTAATTATTTAACACTTGAATGAAGATGTTTAGTATTTGCATTTCTACATTCTGATGGAGCTGCAAACTGTGCAGAACTGGTGTTATACTTAAACGTTGGATGTGCTTATTTTTAAGCAATGGTATACGCCTTCGAACGTTCAACCTCCTTAAATTTTATAGAATTTTATTTTCAAAAAGGTATTCGATTTTGTCTTGTTTTTAGAGTGTCTAGAACATTTCATACTAAAAATTTTGTTGTGTCTAACGCATCAATTTCCACTAGTGCATTATTTTAGAAAGCATTAGGTAATAGGAAAGAATTTATTAATTTCAGTCAGTTACATGAGCTGTATCGCGAATATACCTTGAAAAATGTATATAAGTTTTGGTAATTTATATTAATTAACTTGGCTATTTCATTATAATATTAAATTGAGACACAGAAATAAACAGGAAAGCACCTAATGTATATGAAATACAACCAGTAATACAGATCGGGACTATACACGATTTGTATTAATTTAGAAAAATACAGACGGATTTCAGTAAATAACTCTCCCAGGAAAGCGTATTTGTAAACATTTATCCGAGTTTAAAAAACAAACCGTTAAATTGGAACGGCACACTCTACAACATCGATAGTTATAAAACCCGCCTTAAAAATTAAAACGTAACATGTAAACCGTGGGAGGAATTAAAACCTCGTACGAATTCAAAGAAACCGAACCATGTTACATTACCCCTAATAGTGATAAACTCATAAATTTACAGTGATACAAATGCAATACGAACATAAACAAATGCTTGCTTTCAAAAGTGTAAAAACAGATGACACTGGACATAACAGAAAAATATTGAACTCAACAATAGGACAGCTTTAGACGCACAATCCGTGTGAACGAGGGAGTCTAGTAATTTCCTGGAACATTGTAACTTATTAATACCGACGGATCATAAGTAAGGGAGCTTTATATCTTCCGTTATTCGAGACTAAACTGCAGAACAATCATCGTCGTACGGATAAGGTCGTAGATCGGGTAGCCAATGTGACGATAGGTAAAACTCGGGATTGTTAGAGAAAAAACTTCCCAAACGTGAAATTTAAAATTTAATCATTAGTTGAATAAAACTTATTCCTATTAAGGTGACATTTTACGTTGGTGCACGCTTAGTTATAGCGTATTGTAAACCAGAAATTCTTATGTGGAAAAGCACCACCGTTGTATCTACATAATTTATATGTACCAGTTAATTTTTTGGATGTTGTCTATAAATGATAAAATTAAGATGTTATTTTTTTAAATATACTCATATTTGGCCAATTATGGATAGAGTTATTTTTTTGTTTTGTTGTGTTTGTTATATATTGTGCAGGTCATGTTTGATAATATAGGTTAAGTGAACAAGACTAGGAGTTTTCTTGTTAGTTGTGATTATTTCAAAATTAATAGAAGGTGAAAAAATGTGTAGCAGCAAGAACCGGTAAAACGATCCTTTCGAACACCCATCTTCTATGGAGACTGAAATCAGATGGGTTGACGCCCAAAGGTTTTACTAGACGGGGGGTTCAGAGACCTTTCCAGGTAGGTATGAGTATTTAGTGAAAGTGTTACAGTTTATATACCCCTAAAAAGATTTGCATTTGCTTTTATAGAACCTACCCCTCACCACTGGTACTTTATTTACTGATACGTTTTTTGTAGACAATTAATTCAGGTAACTATCGTCAGTTCGAGGGTTCGGTAGCGGGTACATTTACGGTGGGACGTTAAGTGGAACAAGAGCAGCGGCCATCACGTTCCTTTCTACGGTAAATTGCACGGGTCAGGCAGAAACCGAAAGGAAAGTAAAGTAAGTACCCACACAAATCACGATAACGTATAAATAGATAAAAAGAAACGAAATTATTTTTAGCCATTAATAACTATGTAAGAAACGTACCAATGCATAGAGAATATAACGTATCCAAGGCGTGCATCGCTTTCGAATTTACAACATCGGGAAAGCAGAAAATTCATATCAGGGCGAAATGCAGAATAAAAGTGAACCCAGTTTAGGAAACGATATGATAATCGATTAAAATATTTGGATATCACATATTAAATAACATTTCTAGAGTATTTGTAATGCATATATAGTTAAAGAAACCGGCAAATTCGAATTCAATCGCCTTCGCTAATCACACATTTAGAAAATTTATTATATACAAACTTGTGGTACTACTTTTAATAAAGCGAGCACATCCTTTCAGAAAGCAAAGATTGTCGATAACTGAATACAATTGCGATGCTATATCAAACAAAGAGATAGATAGAGGTACTCTGACATAAAGTACATATACTAATAACATTCTGCAGGGTGATGAATAAGCACTTATTTCAATTGTATTAGAATGAGTTTTATGGGAACAAATCGAGTTATTAAATTATAATACGTGATCAGGGACATCTCACATAACAGGTAGTTATACAAAATATCAAAGTGGAAGTGGTAGAATATTTGAAAAGTCTTAAATCGAACAAAAATTTAAAAGGATAAAATTGAACGTAACAGTCCCCTCCCTTCCAACAAAATTAAAAGGTCGTGGTGCAGAAGAAGCAACGAATCAAGCAACAGAAGCACGGAATCGAGCACATACCAGCAGAACAAATCACAAGGAAATTTCTTTCATACAACTGAAAAAAGAAGAAAAAAATTTATCCGACTCGAAGAATCACTATATGCTAATAGGATGAAGGGAAAACAAATTTTTCGGAAAACCCAAGAAAACTCAAAAAACAAAAAATTTTATACGGCTTGAAGAACCAGTATACCGGGCCAACTCAAAAAATATAAAGGATATAGTAGAAAGAAATATATAGGGTAGCAATCATGGAGGACAAAGATGGAATGGTCTGACACTGCAAAAGGCGTCGCAGAACGGATATCTCTAGGAAAAAATAATAAAGTTTTCGACCTCAAGAAAAGAAGTTGGTTTATTCAGAAAACCAAAAGTAAGATAAGTAGACAAGGAAAAAACTAGCAGTAACCAAAACAAAACAATATTGTCTAGCCTCAAGTATGTAAAGGAACGAAATAAGAGCTGGAGTAAAAAAAATATAAATACTTCACGCTGTGGTAACAGTAAATCGTCGTAGACGGATGAACCAGAAAAAAAGAAAGAACGCTAATAGACCGAAAAGTCGACTAAGTCGCAGTTTCAAAAGAAAAGAAAAAAAGGTCTAAACAGCACATACCACAGGAAGAGAATCAAGAATTAAACTACGTCAGCGCGAAAACTGACAGAAAGCAAGACCAGCCACAAGAAAAGGAGTGGAATGTGGAACCGAAGGAACTAGGACAAAATACCAAAAACAACAACACTAAGCAACACGTACAAGAACCGAAAGAAAATACCAGAACAGAACAGAAGCAGGTAACGCTTCATCCATGTTAAATAAAGGTACAGAAGCAGATACAACTTCATTTGCGTTAGATGAAGGAACAGAATCAAGTAAATCGTCATCACCGTTAGATTAAGCAACATCAGGTAGAACTTCAGCCACAATAGAATTCGCTTCCTTGTCAACAGCAGATAAAGGAACAGGAGCAGGTAAAACTTCCACAATAACAGCAATAGGCATTATAGATACGGGTTCCCTAACTTCAACAGGACCTTCTCTGTCCGTATTATAAGTTATTGTCACTTCGGCTATATCTGTTATTGCAGACACGACAAAAATTTCTTTAGTAGAATCATTTAAGGCTGCAGGAACAAACTCTTGAGTTGCTACCTCTAAGTTACTAGTTTTAACTATTGTCTCAATTCGTGAAGGAAGCACAGGTGGAAGTGAATACGTACGACACGACACGTTCGATCATCATTCGAACGGCTATGACAGAAGAAATTTGGTTCCTATTCAGGGATGTTCGGTGAGTAGGAGCGTGATAGCCATAGAGATCAATATTGCAGTTCGAAGGCTCGTATGGCTGAAAATGGTATGCTGTGGTGGTAGTAGGACGACCCAGGGAGGCGAAAAGAAGGATGTAGAACTACAGACAGAAGAAAGTTGGTTCCTACAGCTAAGGACAGAATATGAAGTATTGTTCAAAGACACACTTGCCGAAGAAGAGTACGTCTTGGTATTAGTAGGATGACCCGGATGAGGTACAGAAGAGAACGTGGAACTAGAAATAGAAAGAATTTGGTTCTTGTTACTAGTAGGGGGTTTTGGGGTAACTGAAAGTGGAGCAGCAACAGGAAGCAAATTGCTCTGAGGAGCGGGTTTGGTTGAGGAGGATTAGTAAAAGTAACTGCCGAATTGGTAATCGCAGCCGAAGAAGGCATGTACACTAAAGAGGGATTCAACAAATTTGGGGTAGTGCTAGTAGGCGGTAGTCGGAAAGTGTTTACAGAATACTTACTAAATTCTAATCTGTTCTCCAGAGATAGTAATTGTGAAATAGAAATATTTCTACTAGTGCTAAAGAAGGTTCATGGTGCGGGACTAGATTGCGTCGCAGAATCTCCAATTGTTGCAGATCCGATAAGGGAACGGACAGTCGTAAGAATAAACTTTGCATTGTCGCTAAGTATAAACCAATGGTCTCGGTAGGGCCCATAGTTCGGGAATTTATTTCAACCAGTGGGCGTTTATTATAATCAACAGGTAAAAATTCGGTGTTTAATAAATAGACAACGTTTTTCCAACATGTGAGAGAACTTTGATGTGCTCGAAAGATTAGTAGAAGCCTTTTCTGTAAATAGTTCAGAAGTAAAAACAAAAAGTTGTTCAGAAGTAAAAAGAAAAAGTTGTTAAGTAGAAATATTATGGGAGATGCTGAGTTCATTTATACGTATTAAGAATTCAGGTAAAAATCCTTCACCAGAAAATGAGATTCTAATTTAGTAATCGGATACCATTTAGTAAAAGTCATAGAGTTTGTAATAACTGAAGCATCCATTTCTGGTTCGGAATCCGAAGAAAGATAAGGGTTCCGCAGTAACTGTAGTGGATTCATAAAAAGTTTATGGGCTAGAAGCAGAAAAGGCGACACTTTAATTTTTAAAGGTCATCTCAACATCTGAACGGATGGTTTATAGAGCAAACTAATTTATTTTTTATAAGGGCTTCCTTATCAGATTTAGACGCCATCAATTCACAACGTCGCTAAGTATGTACCCATAAGGATTGTAAGCGAACAAGCCTATTATCATTGATATCCCCAGCAAATTCGTCAGAAGATGATCCAAGTCCAGAAAGTGCGCGTTTAATAGCCTCATGATCGTATGTAAAAGCGATAGTATACGCACTTTCAAGAGTGATTGACTTCTACTTTAACCGCGTTGCGGGTAGCTTTACACAACCCCTCTACCTTAATGTGAGGGTCGAATTCACGAGAAGATAGTTCATACTGGAGTTCGTGTTTTACCAACCTATTCACGTCCAATCCCTATGTAACCATCGTGACAAAAACAACAAAAAAAAATACAAAAAAATTAGCTAACCAGGAACAACAGAATCCATTATAATACACCTAAATTATTATTCAAAAACAAAACTATTAAATCAAGTAACGACGTAACAAAAGTATTAAGTCACAAATCAGTATTAAAGTTAACGGGAGAAAGTAAGTAATAATAGGGCGCTAGCGGTTTCGAATGTAATTAGGATTACCAGCGAAAACGCGTCAGATAATTTACGAAGAATTAATAAAAAGAAGAAAAAATCATAACAAAATGCTACACTGAAAATAAACGGAAATCTAAAACTGGTTTAACGGGGAAAAGTATTGGGACAAAACGTTGAGCACAGAAATAAATCGAGGCGAAAAGTTAAGTAAGGAAATCGTAACCAAACGTTGGGTTTGCCAAAATTTGCTACAGTAAAACATATGGGTTAGACAGAAACCGAAAGGAAAGTAAAGTAAGGACCCGCACGAATCACGATAACGTATAAAAAGATAAAAAGAAACTTAGAAATGCCGTGCTAACTGCAAAGACGTTGAGGGGGAGGGAGAGTATCCAAATACATAGAAAGGTTAACGCCATCGAATTAATATTTACAATAAACTAAAAATTTATATTTAAAACAATTATATTCTACGGACAATTTTTATTAATTCATTTACAAAATGCGCATTTTATTTTGTAACATGTAAAATTGATCGATAATAAACAAGAAAGGTAATGCTTATCCTTTCTTCTAAACAATCATTTTAAGATTAACACAATAAATTTAGAACAATTTCTAGCAAGTAATTTAAAAGTAACCAGAAGCCCTAGAGGAGCTAGTTCCGAAGCGGATTTTGTAAACTTGCTCAGTCTGTCAGCCGACTGTTGGTAAAACCTACGATGTCAGGTGAAACGACACGAAGGCACAAATTGTAAGCTAGGTGATGCTGTACTTCCCATAAGGTGTCTGTATTAAATATTACAACTTTGTTACTCCCGTCCTGATGAGCCCCAATTAGAGCGAAACGCGTCGACAGGAAGACCTCGTGGTTAAATTTGAGTCACTTGCCAATAATTCCTTTTCACTTTGTATTAATTTAAGACTCATTTAACCTATTTTTCTTATATATATATATATATATATATATATATATATATATATTAAATGCTTTAATGGGTTTGAGGTCAGCTGGTAAAAAGAAAACTCTTTTATAATGCCTAAATTTTCGGATATATTTAATCCTTGATTACAGGCTTAAGATGAGTTGTTTTAAAAAATTAACATCGAAGTATTAAACATAACTTTTTAGTTTTTTACTTTTAAATGTAAGAAGGATATATAATTTGTATAAAAAAAAAGGTAAAAATAAATTTTTATTTTTACCTTTTTTTTTATACAAATTATATATCCTAGTAAAAAGTGCTCTTACACGAGCTTCGGTTTATACTAATTGTGACTTTAAAGAATAATTATACAATCACTTGTACACTGTGAAAGTCAATTGTGTAAAGCGCAGCCATAATTTATTGTGCAACACGAGTAAGAAAAACTACGGCCCGTACGTGGTTAAGAACCAGTAAAAGAAGTGTCCTTCCTCCACGGCAACATCAAGAAAAAAAAGAAAACATAATAAATGTACCTTAAAACAAGCTGCCTGTTTCTGGTACCATCTTAAAGGATTTGAAAATGCGTACTGCGCTCGCCAACGGACTGGATGCTAGATGGAACAATTTAACTAGACTGTAACACTAAGTACCGCAAAGCATCTTAGCACCGCGACTTACGTTTCCTTTCGGTAAAAGAACGTTGTATAGAATCCCCACTTTCACAGCTCAGGCTTATTTATATTCATAGAGAACAACGGGGGAAGTAACACGTTTTCGTTTTAAAACAATTCCCAGCGATAGCATGTTAAATATTCTGCAAACACCACCTGTAAAAGTCTATTTTCTAGACAACAGCTGCCAAATATTCCTAGAACAATTTAACTAAAACCTGGATATGCTACAGTGACTTCCACTTAATTTTGTTGTCCGTTTGTTGTCTGTTTAAAGTAAGCTTGCAACCCCCATGCAGCATTATGGCATGAAATGTATACCAAATTTTTTTCAATGTTGCGTAACTTATAGAAACGACAGCGGTGTATTATATCGAATTACAATTTCAAAAATGAAATTAGTTGAGACTGTTCATTGCTCGTAAACTTGAGCGAGTTCAGCACTTGCCTGATAACGAAATAGGATTTCTCAGTACCATTAAAAGTCTTTATATTTTTGCGATACGTATTTCAACGAATTTATAAAGCTAAGATGTTTAACAAGAAGCCAATGTTTGCTTCTTTCTACGAATTTATGATACGAAGTTTTTAATTTTCTAACAAACCTATTAAAAGCAGTTGAACGATACGCAAATATTTCAAGCAATTTAGAAACTGTTATACGATATACTTCCAAGTATACCATGCATTAAACATTCATAGGACGTTTTAAATAAGTATTTATTTTAATTAAACTTGTTGAATGATCGTTCGTATGATTTAAAATAGTATAAAAAGGGCAAAGTCGTTTAGATTAGAATTTTAGAAGGCGCTAATTAAAAAGAAATAAAACAACGTAGTTGGAAAATAAATTTATATGAAGGGTTTAGGAATAGATCGATTTCGGAAATTTAACGTAACACCTGTAACGTTAATTTTGCCAAATTCTATTAAAAATTGTAAAAAGTTCTCATTATTGAGGTATTTATTGTATGAAACATGCATATTGATAAACCTACGGTTATTTACTCCTTTAGTTATTTTAAAAGCTTTCTTGAAGTAATATGACCACGTTACGTAAATGTATTATCATACTTATTCTGTTTACACAACTAACTCGGGTAATTACTCATACTTTCATCTTTGTATTCGAATTTGTAACACGTAATATTGAAATCTGTTTTTCTTTTTGCGATTTTGAAATAAATTATCGTTCAACTATGTATTACACAAAAAATATATACTATAGTTTTGTGCTGTTAAGTTTATTGCATACATTCCCTTGCTACGGTATACCAGGGACAAGCAAGAGAGCAACAAACGCTACGTAATTAGCCTGCATTGATTATCACAACAAAGAAGGAACCGGAAGAATGGTGTGCTAACCAACTATACGTAAGGGGGAGGGGCGTAGAAAAAAGGAGATAACCTCAAGACCCATTCACCCCGAAGGATTTTACACAGTAGTTTAAGTTGAAGTTTGTCATATTTTTCATCTCCGAATATTCATCTTAATGCCCAACCTTTTTAATTATAGTATTTTGCGGTTGGTTCAGTCTTCAATGCAGTCTCCCGCTAAAAACATTTATTCAAAAAAACACGCCACTTTCATTCGTTGTTATAAAATAAATGTCAGATATATATTAACGTAAACAAAACAATCACTTTCTTACCATGATAAACACTGTTGTTCACTTTGTGTTCTGTCTGCTATTATAGGATTAAATCTACTTGGTAACACTGGCAATCATGTCATATCTTACTTGAATTTGTTTTTATGCTTAAAACATCAAACTAACGCTAAAATTATCGGTGTCACATAAGATAAACAAACGGTTGAGAAAAATACAACTCTTGTTTTTAAAAGTGAACGACAACTTCTACTAAATATACACGAATTCTATTTTGCCCCACAAACCTTCTAACAACACCAAACTAGTACATTTTTAAATTACATCTCCAAGAAAATTACATTTTAATCCACGGACTGTTTTAAAATCCAACACCATATGAATCCCAGGAAAAATCATTTCCCTCACTCCAGTTTACATATAAGCTAAGGAACTAGAAATTTACTTATTTATTTATTTATTTTTTCCAACGTTTCAGTAGTCTGCTACCTGAAATTTAAGCAGACCTGGAACTAGAAAGTGAAACATAAACTTGTAGAGGTAAGAGATAAGAAGATAGACAACCAAACCCGTGGATTTAATGAACGACGCGTATAGTTAGTTGCCTATCTACGCGGCTTGAAATTATAGCAAACGTAAATTAAAATAAGTAGGAGATGAAAGGGGTTTTTAAGTAATGTGGTCGTAAATTTTTTAAATATGAAATAGAACGTTACACCCTTCATAGAACTAAAAAATATTGAAATGTCGTGCTAATGAACACTGCTGTTCGTGAAATTATAATGTACATGCTATATTCGTATGTATTCTGTCTGTTTAAGTAAATTGTCTCCTTTTCTATTCGGTTTCTGTTTAAAGTAACGCAAACGCGTTACACATATTTAAGTGTAAGGGAGTTTTCAACTTTAACAAATATAAAAACCAAGAAACGTGAAAACATACTAATATATATTATAAAATGAGAATAGCTTTATCGCACACTAGACCTGATATAGATGGCATTTGTAGTAGTAGAAAGTCCTGATTTGCCCTTAATTTAATTTAATAAAGTTGTTCAGGATTTTTATTTTTGTTTACATTTTGTTATTTTTGTTCAAATTCTTCAGAAATAAATTTTAATTAGAAGTTTGTAATTATAAAACGTTAAAGTTTATCTAATTTTATCTAATACAAATTTTAACTGTAACTGTTTTAGTGTTCCGTAATTATTATTAATACTGAAAAGCTGAAAAAGCTTGAGATGCACCGCCCCACAGTATACCATACGTGTTACTTTTCGTGAAAGAAGTAAGATTTCTGGCGTTTTCTATTTAGATCCCGCCATTGTGTGAATTCAATTCCATATTTGTGCAAAAGGTTATAAAACCTATTGCAAACGTTTACGCAAACTTTTCTAAAAGCTTCTACAGCAGTGGAGCTCGAGTTCTACGTGATATGAGCTTGCGACGCTATAAACCTTCTGTAGGTATATGAACTCCTCCTAGAATAATTTTTATTACCACTACACCATTGTGAGTCATAAACGAAAATTGCTAATAAACCCAACATCATCAATCTTGCTTATCCCCTTGTTCATTGTTCAGTGGCGTACGCGTTTATACCGGGTCGTGAAAGTAATAGCTGAAATTTTGTAATCACTTTTAGGATCTAATTTTCTAGTATGAGTGTGACTTGGCGGTTGCTCAATGAAAGGCAAATTTATGCTTGCCGAAGCGAAATGGAAATGTAGGATTGGTTAAACGGTTGGCGTATTTCCGGTACTTTTAAAAAAGTATCTACTTCGTTTTATTTGTCTAGAATATCTATGCACGATAAAGATATTTTAGATTTTTTCATTTTCACCCCATGCGAAGTATGAGTAAAGTAGAGCATTTTAAGGGTATCTGGAACAGTCTCTGACGTCACAACTCAATGTTAATTCTTATTTAGCACCGTCCATTTAGCATCCATGTATCAGACAGAGACAGACATATATATGGACTATATGTGAGTGTGTGAGAGATAGACATACATACAATAGGATTAAATCTTTCTGCAATAGTTTTCTTCGACTAGCCATTGCATATTTCGAGATAAATATGCCTTGTTTGGTATCAATTAATATTAAATTTTTTTCAGCTACCCGAATTTCTAAGAATTTTTTAGATAGCATCATCCCCCAGGGAGCTACCTTCATTTTAAGATTTTTTACCGGTAGCGATTTCTAACCGTCCTTATAAAAAATTTTAACCATGCGATACATTAAATTAGTCTAGAATTTTATGCGGAATTCGAATCTGTAAACAGATTTAAAATCCAACCACGCCTTACAAAGTTACACTTTTAAGGGCTCCGAAACCTCTAAATTTTTTTTTGCTCATCTATATTTAATGTTAAAAGACCAGATTTGCATACCAAAATGAATTCAAACTACAGTGATAAAAGGATACACAGAAATGAACAATAACAACAAAAATAAGTTTTAATACATGTATTAATAACAGAAACGTTCAAACATTGAAATATAACAGTACAATATAATACATATATAGACGCATCCGAATCTGCAAACAGATTTAAAATCCGAGCCCCCGCAAAGTTATACCTCTTTAAAGTCAAGAACCTCTAAATTTTGCTCTTTGCTCTATAGGCTAACCTAACAAATAGTTTTCTTCGACTAGCCATTGCATCTTTCGAGATAAACCTATCTTGTTTGGTATCAATTAATATTAGAATTTTCTGAGCTACCTGAATTTCTAGGAATTTTTTAGATCGCATCATTCCCCAGGGAACTACCCTCATTTTAAGACTTTTTACTGGTAGCGATTTTTAACTATCCTTATAAATTTTTTAGCCATGCGACACATCAAATTAGTCTAGAATTTTATGCAGAATCCGAATCTGCAAACAGATTTGATATAGGACCGCTCCTTACAAAGTTACACATATACCCTCTGCGAGATAAATCTTTCTCCACATTTCCACCCACGAGTTAAATGTACCTTGTTTGATATCAATTGATATTAGAATTTTCTCAGCTACCCGAATTTCTAGGAATTTTTTAGATAGCGCCATCCCCCAGGGAGCTACCCTCACTTTAAGATTTTTTACCAGCAACGATTTTTGGCCGTCCTTATAAATTTTTTAGTCATGCAATACATCAAATTAGTCTAGAATCTTATGCAGAATCCGAATCTGTAAATAGATTTAAAATCGAACCACCCCTTACCGTTTTACACACACACACACACACACACACACACACACACACACACACGCCTTCTAAATTATAACTTACCTGCAGCTCATACCTAAAAGAAAATCTAAAAACCATTCTTAAAACTTTTTATTACAGTTTAAATTTTGTAAATCACATTTCTAAATACATATTCACATTTTTTATTCTTAACCTACTGCTATTCTTGTAGTTGCGCAGAGAAGGGGTATGCATGTATTATACAGTGCACTGTTAGTTTACGGGTAGCTCGGATGTGTAATTGATCACGACTTATAGATCCCTCGGAGGTTTAAAAATGAGACCATGTCGTTTGAAAAATGTTTGGAAATTATCAGAACGGGGGCGGGTCGAAGTATAAGTTAGATGGATGATTGACCGAGTTTTTTCTACCTTTTACGAGGGAATCAGAAGTCGACAGACATCGAGCATCTAATTCTCTATTTGGGCGATATCGAGTACTTACCGGTTCTAGAAATAATTACGTGCTACCAACCGCTATGCGGAAGATTTGGTTCTAGGAAATGAGCAACCTACGAAAGTACGAAATACTCGGCATTAATGCTAATTGGTTTAGTGACCGCGCTTGTGCAGTCTTCGAGCGTCTTCGGCAATTTTTGATTGTTTCCAAAGAAAATATTCAAGCCTGCCATTTCCGAAAGTATGATGTAGAAGTTATTTAAAATTAAATTGCTTTATTAGAAAGTATCCTGTAGACAAGTTTGGTATTCCCTTAGTAAAGGTTTAAAGTGTTTTATTAAGTTTTTTTTATAGTAGCACTGCATTTTCTACCGCACGACTTGCAGCCAATTTGTGTGCGTGTGCTACCACCCTTTTGGATTTTTAATATGCACGCGATGCGATTGTTGATCCGTATAACATGGAAGATGTTTCCGGTGACTCTACTAACTGCATTCGCAGCATGGACGAAGCGAACCGGGTGCATGCATTGGTGCTAAATGTACTGGACGAGCAGCAAGGATCGGCAAAAGATGACGTCATTTAGTTCTCCCGCTGAATCCTCAACTTCGTTCGGCTGTCTTCGGAAACCTTCGGTATGCATTCTATAGGGGGCATAAAGCAGGTACGCAAGAGTAAACTCTTTAGATATAAGTTAGTACGCTTACAAGTTTAGCCAAAGTCCTATAGTGCGGATTTTGTTTTGTACTAAAATGGTACCTGCAAACGTTTTTAAATGCGAGCCCTGTCACATCTATTTACCAGGAGGGATGCTCTGAAACGGCACCAGAACAAATGTCGTGGTGTAACATCATCCACGGTTAAGCTTATACATCCGTCAGCAGCAAAGTACTTAAACTGTTTGTCTTGCGGTATCGCTTTTACGAGAATGAACATACTGCGACACAAGGAAAAACAGCACGGTATGTCATTAAGCCGTAAACGTTCAGCTCCGCCAGCTGTTAAAGGGTCTTGTGCGAAACAACCACGAATTATGTGTAAAGTATGCGATTTCGAAATGGAAAAGACTACCTATGCCGCACACTTGAGAAGCAACAGACATAAAAATGCCACAGTTGCCGCTACTGGCGAAGATGGCTTAGAAATGGTTAGCACAGCGTTTAACAACCGTATGGCTAGCTATCGCATAAAGAACGCCAAAGTCGACGATGGAGTGTCCGAGTTTCTTTGGAAGCAGAAAGAGCGGTTTATTCGAGTACTTAATGAAAAAAGAACACAACATACAGCAATAAAAGTCTATTGCGAACTCTACGGTGTTTACACCAAAATGGGACAAGAGACTACCGATGTGAAATCCTTTAACACAAAAAAATTTGGTTATAACGTCTTCTAGTAATCTGGAAAATATGTACGAGGTCTTTAGCGAAACCATGAGAACAAAATCAGAGGAATTTGAAACATGTGGGTCCGGTTAGTCTTTGGAAAAGGTGCTCTATTTAGAACTAAATATTAATAAGTATAAGCCGATGTGAGCCGGTTTGAGCTGCAGGTAAGTTATAATTTAGAAGGCGCGCGCGTGTGTGTGTGTGTGTGTGTGTGTGTAAAACGGTAAGGGGTGGTTCGATTTTAAATCTATTTACAGATTCGGATTCTGCATAAGATTCTAGACTAATTTGATGTATTGCATGACTAAAAAATTTATAAGGACGGCCAAAAATCGTTGCTGGTAAAAAATCTTAAAGTGAGGGTAGCTCCCTGGAGGATGGTGCTGTCTAAGAAATTCCTAGAGATTCGGGTAGCTGAGAAAATTCTAATATTAATTGATACCAAACAAGGTACATTTATTTCGTGGGTGGAAATGTGGAGAAAGATTTATCTCGCAGAGGGTATATGTGTAACTTTGTAAGGAGCGGTCCTATATCAAATCTGTTTGCAGATTCTGATTCTGCATAAAAATTCTAGACTAATTTGATGTGTCGCATGGCTAAAAAATTTATAAGGATAGTTAGAAATCGCTACCCGCAAAAATCTTAAAATGAGGGTAGCTCCCTGCATAGATGAAATGGGTCACCTAAAATGTGACCCATGACCCAGTGACCCAAATGAGGATGTGACCCACCACCCAGTGGCCCATGACCCAAATTGACCCACATTGACACAAATTGACTCAGTGATCGAAATTGACCCACATTGACCCAGTGACCCAAATTGACCCAGTTACCTAAATTGACCCAAATTGATGCAGTTGCAAAAATTTTCTTACTGTCTCAAATTGGCCCTCTGTGATGTCTTAAATTAGTGGGCGAGTTTTATCGAATAATCGATTATAAAATTTGGAAATTTTATTATTAATTTTTAATAAAAATGTGCTGTTCTACGAATTACAGTTACAAAATAAATCTCAGAACTATCTGGCAGAAGGAGTAGCTGCTGTCCGAGACAATTTTAATTAGTGTGAGAATGTTTAACAATTAAATATACTAAATGATTAAAATATTTTTCAATGACAGACGCAATAAAATATAAATTGAATAATCCCGTTTTCTGACATCGAGTTGATACAGGAACACTGTTTTATATGATCTTCATCATTCTTTTAGTTAATTAGTCTTATCAAGAAAACTCGGTCTCACGGAGATTTATAAAAGTCAGCACTTATGTATAAGGTTTAAATAACAATTAAGGGGATGTTTATCCATGCTTAATGATAATGATATACAAATTATAAAAATAATGGACACTGAAAATAGCCGGGTATATAATATTAAGATTTTTGCTACAAATTATTTCAGTTCTTATGCGAAAGAATACTATTATTTGAACATACAAAATTGTATAGGTTCATAACACTGCATTCTTGTGGCACAGCGCCACAGCACGTCTCTTGAAAAACATGTAAAAATGCGTTTCATATTATATAAAAAGCGATGTATTGATTACAAAACATTTTAGCGTTTGTTTGAAATATGAAACGAATGCTAGCAACTAACGGCACCAATAAGCTTATGCATTTGTGAAAATAGTTAATAAATTGAGCTGAAAGTATGGGAAAAAGATTTTTATGACTTCAATAATTTAATTTGTTACTGAATCAATTGGGTCAGTTTGGGTCACTGGGTCAGTTTGGGTCACCGGGTCAATTTGGGTCACTGGATCAATGTGGGTTACTGGGTCAATGTGGGTTACTGGGTCAATCCGGGTCAGTACACGGGACCCACTGACCCAGTGACCCAAACAAAAAAGTGACCCACTTGGACCCAGTGACCCAGTTGACCCATGACCCATTTCATCTCTGGCTCCCTGGGGGATGATGCGATCTAAAAAATTCCTAGAGATTCGGGTAGCTGAGAAAATTCTAATATTAATTGATACTAAGCAAGATAGGTTTATCTCGAAAGATGCAATGGCTAGTCGAAGAAAACTATTTGTTAGGTTAGCTTATAGAGCAAAGAGCAAAACTTAGAGGTTCAGGACTTTAAAGGGGTATAACTTTGCAGGGGGGGGCTCGGATTTTAAATCTGCAGATTCGGATGCGTCTATATATGTATTATATTGTACTGTTATATTTCAATGTTTGAACGTTTCTGTTATTAATACATGTATTAAAACTTATTTTTGTTGCTATTGTTCATTTCTGTGTATCCTTTTTATCACTGTAGTTTGAATTCATTTTGGTATGCAAATCTGGTCTTTTAACATTAAATATTGATGAGCAAAAAAAATTTAGAGGTTTCGGAGCCTTTAAAAGTGTAACTTTGTAGGGGGTGGTTGGATTTTAAATCTGTTTGCAGATTCGAATTCCGCATAAAATTCTAGACTAATTTAATGTATCGCATGGTTAAAAAATTTTATAAGGACGGTTAGAAATCGCTACCGGTAAAAAATCTTAAAATGAGGGTAGTTCCCTGGGGGATGATGCTATCTAAAACATTCTTAGAAATTCGGGTAGCTGAGAAAAATTTAATATTAATTGATACCAAACAAGGCATATTTATCTCGAAATATACAATGGCTAGTCGAAGAAAACTATTGCAGAAAGATTTAACACTATTGTATTTATGTCTGTATCTCACGCACTCACATATAGTTCATATATATTTCTGTCTCTGTCTGATACATGGGTGCTAAATGGACGGTGCTAATGGGAATTAACATTGAGTTGTGACGTCAGATACTGTTCCAGATACCCTTAAAATGCTCTACTGAGTAAAAAAATGTGTGATGATAAGGTTTGGGTATTCTGATGACAACATATCTCCATGTTTTGAAATCGCCCGACCCGCGCATGCGTTAGCATGTGACACGAAATTTTGTGAACAAAATTTGTTTGTATTAAAAAAAGATAAATTTATACAGAAGCTCTGCAAAGTAGAGGTATACGATCAGCTTGAGCGGCCGATACATTTTCCAGTGTATTTCAAGAAATATACAAAATTGTTCATTTCGTTTTATTTGTATAAAGTGCAAAACTTGTGCATGATTAAAAATATTTTAATCTTTACTTTCGACCACGTGGGTAAAAAGTTTTATAATGATACCACAAGTCCAACTGACACGTGCATGCACTAGCACGTGTGCATATATCGTGCAAAATCCTCTAAACAAAATTGCAGGCGAACGAACGAATAAATTAAGACATGGCGTTTGCATTAATCCGATGCGAAATGGAGATATAAGATTGGCTGAACCACTGATATATTCTCCAATGCTTTTAAAGTAATACACAAAAAACCGCCTCCATATCACTACTTCTAAAACCAAACAAACCTCCTGATGATCCAGGCTCCTATAGACCAATAGCCCTTTTCCTAACCCTAGACAAACTTCTCGAATGAATTATACTCCTCAAACTCAACTCCCACATTGAAAAACTCTGTCCTATCCCCGAACTTACATAGCTTTGGTTCAAATTATAGCTCAGGAAAAACTATCCGATCCTTAACACAACAGTATATTGCTCCTTTATAGTCCTCTCTGTAGACTACCTCTCCACTTTTGACCTTCTATGGTGGCCAAACCTTCTAAATCAATTACAACAAGCCAACTTCCCGTCCAACCTATTTCGCAAAATACAATCCTATTTTACTTTCCGCGCAGCTACATTTTCTTAAAACTTCCACACAATCAACAAACTAATTACTCAAGAATGCCCCCAAGGTTCCCGCTTTTCTTCCACTTTTTGGAATCTACCCCTTAGCCTACTGCTTGACGTCAACATCCCTAATACTTTAACTTACGTCTACGCAAACAACATTGCATACCTGATCCACGGTAACTCCAGAGCATCCCTAGAATTCATCGCTGTCTTGCTGATAAAAAATCAAGTCTTGTCCTTTATAAATAAACAGGGAATACCACCATCCTCCTTAAAGATTTCCTAGACCTTCGACGAAGTTTCACCATAAAATCCTACACAACCCCATTACTTTCTCACCACAGCTCTATACTTTGGACTACACTTAGACCCAAAACTCAAAAGCAAAACCCATCTCGACAAACTCCTAACTAAAACAAACCTTATCTTTAACAATATCCAGCGTTCCTTACCGAAATCGATATACCTAAATAAACCTACACACAGACCTATCCTCCGCAATTTCATAGTTCCAATCATTCGGTTTGCCGTCGACTTCCAGCTTCCTTTAACACCCCCATTCTGCATACGCTCTTGACCATCAGTAGACCTTTCCTTTTATACTTCTCATGAGAATACCGAACTATCTCCAGAGCTGCATTGCACACCTTGTTACAAATATCCTTCATTTAAATCCTCCTAAGCTCAACCATCCAAACCCGCAATCTAAAACTACAACGTCCAATCACCCTTCACGACAGAATATCTAACCTTAACTAAAACTGAAATCAAATCCAGCATCTTAAATTCTCCCACCCGCTCCTGGCGATAAAACTGGTTCTCATCCACTACAGGTAGATGTACATATGACATTTTCTCTAACATTATCATCATCCTAGCGCACATTCTCTTTTCCAGCAGAGCTGGCCAGGCACGGCAAATTCCGTAACATCCTGCATCCTGCAACCTAACTCCTTCACCATTCTGTCACTGCTCGACAAATTACATTTAGAAACCCCAACCCATTTTATATATTTCTGTCTTCTAAGTGCGCATCTACAAGTAAACTTCAAAAACGCAATTCACTTAGATCTCTATTACCCAGTCGCCAACATAAATTACTTAGTTTTTATCCACCCCCAAGAACTAAACCTATTCGTTAACGAAATCTTACTTACTAAACCACCACTTCCTTAAACAAGCATCCCTGACCCACATTTACGCTCTTCCACATAATCTATCGTTACCTACCATTCTGATGTGTTCAAAGGCAATATCCAACAACGCAGACCGTGACGACATAAGCAAGAACTCATAAGCTTCAACTTAAGAACAAACTTATTTATCATTTGTTATTTATTTTTGTTTTCTAGAAATTTTTCTTATTTATTTAGAATGTTCGGCTAGGATGGGCATAAGGTCCAGGGATATCCAACAATAACGAACATTATGAAAAACTTATTCACAGGAAAAAAACTTACTCTTTATTTTTCGACCCCATGCACAGTCTGAGTACCAAGGTCTTCTGTGGTGATAAAATGTGGATATGCTAATGCCAGCATATATGTTTTTACATCTAAGTCCACCTGGTAACGAAGGTCTTCTGATGGTCAATCTAAGCGCCACATACGTCACTTAAAAAATTGAAACCTAACAGCCAATGGCAAAGGAAAAAGCAGCGTGGAGTTCGCCATTTCTAATATAGATGTGTTCAGTTGTTATTATTTATGATATTTTGTTTTAATTTTTAAATTATATCAAATTCCTTCACTTCAGAATATAGAATAGAAAAACGAAAACAAAATTAACACGCTTTTACTGGTCAATTTTAACAGGTAAAAGGTACAATACAGTACTATATCACTTGCCCGTACAGAGGGCGAAATCGGTTTCACAGGAATTGCAATCAAAATTAATTAAATAATTTACAAAATGAGTCAACAAATTAAGTAAGCTAGGCGTAAGCTAATCTTTACTCCTAGATAATTAAATTACGATAAGGCCAATTACTGAATGTTTGATTATTGCGTTTGCCACGCTGAAATATCAATGATGTTATTCGAAGACATCGTGCGCATAAGCCCCATGTCCAAATCCTTTTCTATATGTAACTTTAGTTGACAGAGTCCATATGTACCTACAATATTAAAGGAACACGACAAAGATTAAAAGGCAACGATTCAGGTAGGGATGGACATTTGAACTTCACACACTATATTATTAAGCACTACTTCTCACTCGTCTTTCAGATACGATAGTTGCGTGTAGAATGGCATCACGGCTTCCGCCGCTGTTTTTCTTAACTATCCACCACCGTATCACGTGATCATTGGTCGAAACAATCACCTGCATTTATTTTGAAGCGTGGGAATACGTCTACGCAGCTAAATTCATAATAATAACTATAATTAATTCCCCGAGAAGTGCTAGGAACTCTAAACTGTATTCATTTAATAATAAAAACTAATTCTAAAAAGCCCGGAGGATAATTACACGATATCTTAACCGAATTACATGTGTAATACCCCTAGATGTTAAAACTATTTTACCTAACTAATAATAATAACTAATGATAATAATAATTAGAAATCCCCTATAATTAATTATTAAAATTAAATCGTTGTGAACCCAAATGAGGCGTAACAACCCACGGTAACGTTTTCTTAAAATGGATTGGAGGGCAAGTAAGCAGTTTTTGCTAAGGAACAGAAAAATGAACCAGTTGAACATATTTTACTATTAGAAAAAAAGGTCCTTGCTTTACGTTGACTAATATGCGTGAATTAGCATATTCTTTAGCTGATAAGCTAAAACACTCCTTTTGTGAGAATTAAAATTAGCAGGTAAAAACTTTTTGACTAGGCACAAGGAATAGTTTGTTGAGGGTTCTCGAAGAAACATCTATTTCTAAAACAATTGAGTTATATAAACAATCAGTTAATGCCTTTTTTGGCTTGTTAGAAAGTTTTAATGGGAAACACAAGTTTATCTCCAGTAGGAACTACCGCAGAGCCAGACAAGCCTTCAAAAGGGGTTAACATGTGCGTTGTACGAAATCGCCGAACGAGGAACTATAGTGACTATTAAAACCTGCAGTTCCACGGGAAGTTTTATAAGTACTTGTTTATTTTATCGCGAAAAACGAAAAACCCACTGCTGATGGGCGACGCACCTCTAAGGCACATAGCTTGGTATCACACTTATAATTGGAGGATGGCGAGATCTTGTTTTAGAAGAAAAGTTTGTTGAATTGTACAAGCTGTCCGTTCTGTTGATCCTTGAAAAGCGTTGAGCTTATAAATTATGTCTGTTATACCTTCCTTTACATTCTTCATATTTATAGACGGTACGTTCATGTTTCTTTAGCAATTTACTAGCAACAGGAAGATAGAAAATGGCGCGTTCAGCATACTTTGGGTGATTACAGCGTAAAATTATTAAATTTGGAATTGCTGCGAAGAGGCAAGGATTCTGTTATAAATTTACGGCCAACTAAGTAGTGTGGGAGTGGGTCCTTAGAGAAACAATAAAAGAACATGGAAAAAATTCGAAAAATGTAAAAATTAAATAGTTGCAATTTCAAGCTGCGGTACCACCTACACTTACCTTAAGAGGTTTTTAACACTGTCTTCACTTTGTGTGCGTTAACTCGTCTTGTCTAATGATGATTCGCTGGACGACGAGTATTCCTGAGGATTCTAATTAAGTCGGGTTCTTAGTGTAATGGTGTTTTTTTTTTACAATTAAACCATATTTTTATACAAAGAAGACGATCATTTTCAGCTCACGGCGTTACCTAAATCTATTTCAGTATAAGCGTTATAACATTTTCCTGTAAACAAATTTGTCATAACATTACGATCCCATGATAATAATTTATCAAATAAATTTGCAACGTCCAGGTTTTGTACATCTGCTAAAATTTTACACTATATCTTACACTGTTGGTGGACGTTTTATAATTTCATCATATTTAGTTCAACTAGTATCAAGCACAAATGCCACCTACAAAATGATAAAAACAATTGGTAAATAGCAAATAAACTTACAGTTGAATGCTAGTTTTCATAAGGATTTCCATTTCGCCAAGTTCGAGTTCACATTGAGAAATAATTTCACAATTTCCAAGCAAATTGGTTTGCAACCAAACTGTCTAACCTCGGTATCGGGTTCTTGTAGATTACTCGCGAGTATCACCTGTTTGAACGCTTAATGGCTAAACTCCTAGTCCTTAGCGTTCGTCGACTTTTCGCATCACTAATCGCCTTCCACACGTTTTCTCGGAATAAGCTCGCGAGGAATTAATTGCATGTTTTCCATCCACTGTCTAGCGTTAGTCATTTTTTCTCACTGTTCATACGTTAGCGGGGGATGTCATTGTAATACAGTCTTAATATTAAACTTGTTTTGAATCACGTAAAAATGCGTGAGATTCTAAGGTTTAATTATGTTAAAGTCACGTACCCATTACTATCTCATGTCCTAAGCAGTCTGAATGGATACATTGAAAACATTTTACATTTTATTTATTTTACATTTCTGTTGACATTTTGTGTAACCTGATATTTGAGAGTTCTACTAAATAATCGTCTATGTTTAAATAATTAACGACGTTGTACGAATATTCTTATTATACTGTCTGGAGGTTACTTTGTGGGATAACTACACGCGTTTCCATGTAACGTTAAATTTATCATACGTCTACTACAAATTATAAAAGCTCTCCTATGGAACATGCATACTAATGCTTTTACTGTTATTCACTTCTTCAACTATTCTAAAAGCTTTCTTAAAATGGCATGACCTCGCTATGAAAATTTAATGGTGCAATTATTTTCTTTACCCACTAACTCAGGTAATTACTCATGCTTACATCTTTGTATTCGAAATCATAATACGTAGTATTGAAATGTGTTTTCCTCTTTGCGGTTTTTGGAAATAATTTATTGGCCTCAGTTGCGTTCAACTATGTATTTTCCCATAAATAAATTTCTGATTTCGTGGTTTGAGTTTATTACCCTTTATAAAATTAAAACTAGGGAAATGTCTTGTTTAATTAACACTACTATTCATGAAATTTAGTAAACAGGGTACATCCGTATTTATTTTGTTCGTTTTAGATAAATCTTCTTCTTTTTAATCTGGATTCTATTTAACGTAACGTAAACGCTTTACAAGCATTTAAAAAACATACAGCGATCTATCAAGTGCTTAAGCTATTCGGCAACGTCTTTCCACAGGCAGCGACCTAATAAATATTGTGAATGCATTTAAAGAGGTTGAAATTTATTTATTTAATCGTAACGCGTTTCCAGACTTTTTAGTTACACCGTCAGACACAACAGATAGAACACTTTGCGAGTCAAACTACACACTATTGCTCAATTTCCTGTTCCGGAGGTATTCTCTGGACCTCTCTAGTTGCAGAGGATATCAGTGTTTTTACAATCACACCAGACAACATTACTCATCATTATTATTTATTTGTAAAAGATCGTCAAGGACGAAGGAGTTTGTACGAAGTCATGCATTGATATTAACAAGGTGAGAGAAGTATGTCTGAACATGAAGATGTGAAGGGAATTGTGACAGACTTTATAGGTTCTGCAAGATAAGTTAATTAAAGGAAAGGATTTTCACGATATGTCTACTTTTTCTAGAGAATGGCATGGCCTGTATGTATGTATACTGTTGCGCAACATTAAGTAATAGAAAAGAATTTATTAAGTTCAGTTAATTAAATGACCTTTTAATACGAAAAACACTGTAAAAATGTAAAAGCTTTGGTGGTTTACATTAATAACGTGACTATTTTAATGTAACATTGAATTGGGATCCCGAAATAAACCAGAAAGCAAACTCAATATATTAAATAGAAACATTAATTAAGGTCGGGATTTTACACTCTTCGTATTAAATTTAGAACAATACAGATAGGTTTTGGTAAATAACCTGGCATAGGAAAGTTTATTTTTACACATTCACACGACTTCAAAAACAAACCATTGGACCATGGAATTGGACCGATACACCTTACAACCAAAATAATTGTAAATCATAGCCGTAATAAATGCCTTGCAAACATTAACAAATCGCACCGTTTTCTGTATCCAATGCAAAAGTATCAGAACAATATGACCCGCCATATAAATAGAACTACATTAACCTTTCGAAAATGAATCAGATAAAAGCCTACCTCGTGAGAAAGAAAATAACATGCAGTAACCATGGGACGAAAAACTTATAAAATCGACCGATCATAAAAGAGAGATTCATTCATCTTCAGTTCTGCGGGATCAAGCACTAGGGCAGAGCTTCGAAGTCGATTGGCACTCAACCATCGCCGGCCAGATAAGCTGGTAAATCGGGTAGTATATGTTGCGGTGTTTAGAACCCCAAAACTGTTAGGGAACAGATATCCAAACGCGAGTAAAAGCGCGGAGGTAAAAAATGCCGTTAGTCGTGAAAGTGGTCTGTGTTAGGAGCTTTCATTCAACCTGAAGTTGGAATAAAATCTACCTGCAACCATTTCCTGCACTAGAAGGTCGTCGGAGCTTTGTAAATGAAAAACAAACACAACTGTAGGTCTATGAAATTTTTGTTTTCCATTTTGTAAACATTATATGCTGTCTTGTATCCAATATTTGTGATTATAATGTGTAAAATCTATTATTATGAAACACGATTACGTTGATGCACGCTTATTTTAAAGCAGATGGTAAAAACATAATATTTCATACATAAAAGCTCATAGTTGTAAAGGCAAAATAGTAAGTAGAAGTTAAATTGATTGAATGACCATCATTGATTAATTTAAGTTGTTCTTTTTTTAGTTGCACGCATATTTCTCTCTTTATCTATCTAACCCTAAATCTTATCAATATAACTTACATTTCTAATCAATACGCATATATTTTCTAACACTTTAAAATGTTTTAAATTATCTTTCTCGGTTATATTTTGCTTAAATTTAACCAAAACTAATTCGGTCGCTAATTTAGAGTCCAACAAATTAATTACTTTCACGTTCTGCTAGTTCCTACTACTTGAATACAAACCATTTACCTTTAAAATTCACTCATACATTATTATAAATTATAACAAAACAAGTCATATTGTACTCACGGTTTAATTTCCAGTTTATCTTTAAAATTTAAGAATGTCTAGAAACACTATTCTTTCATTGTTTTTCTTCTAAGAGCAACTCCCTTAACACAACTAAAACACTTATTAAAGCTAAATTTGCAGCTAGAGCCTTTTTATCGCGGCACGCGCGAATTTTAAAGTCCCATGCACGGCTAACATATTTCTTGTCAAACTTGTAAGCGAAGTTTCACAAAAGCTCGCGCGTCGTTTAATTGTCTTCTTTCGAGAAGTGTACTTTAAATCTTGAAGCTATGTTCCGTTCAGTAACTTTTTAACTTGTCTTCATTTGTTAAAGATCGTTAGGAAATCTTTTGACCTTCAGGAAAGGTTTCAGTTAAAGCAATGCGCCCCCCACGCCTACTAACCTGCTCGTACTACTACATTTAGATCTTTTTTATATAACTTGTTGAACTTGTTATATATCATTATCCCTTCTACCAGTTTCATCTTATAATGTAATACATTTTGTCTGTTCTGAATATATGGTTATTGTCACGTTAATTTCATAAAAGTCCACGTACTTTATATTGTTGTTGCAAATGCCTTGAACGTCTAGTTCTGTCTTAGATATTTTTGCAATTTAACGGTTTCTGCGTTTCTTGTGCATTAATTTATTTCATCAATGTATACTCTGTGGATGGATTTGTTTATTGCGTGACGCACCGCGTTTTATTTTAATCATAATTTTCAGTCTTACATGTTTAGCATTCTTGTATTACGTATAACAATTAATGAATAATACATTGTACTTCTTACAGAAACTTTTATTTCAGCGGTTTACATGTTTATGCGGTTTTTATTGTCGCGACGCTCATTCTACTTAATGACTAATGCGTTATCTTGTATTAAATGTCCCAATTTATATTAAGAAAATTTATTTTGTTACTTTTGGTTATATTATCTGTCCTAATAGAAATTATTTTTTCTAGAAACAAAAGAACTAAAAATATGCTTGATTAAAGTTCATTGTTAGTAAAATCTTAATATACAGGTTGCGCCCATCTTCATTTCGTCTGTGAAAAATTAATTATCTTCTTTTCTATCTGGTATGTATCTAAAGTCCTACGCCGGTTGAGGAATGATACGTCACGTACTTGAAGAGTTTTCTTGTGGGGGAATTTTTTAATTGAAGAGAATCTTAGATTACAAATTCACCGGAAACGAAATCTCGGCTTTTGACTTTTGCGAGGTAAAGAGTTGCACCATAAATTCTATATATTTTAAAATCGAATCAGTTTTAAGGATGGTTAATTAATACTGATTAGGAAATTTATTAACACAGTTTTTGTGGTATCATTTTTCTACTGATATTCAAAAGTCTAAATCTTTTTTTCCTCTGAAGTATAAATAGTAAATAGAACAAAAAAGCATATTCTTCCAGTAAAAAATCACGTTGTCAAAGTAAATTAAGATTGATACTCTAACAAAATTTTCGTTTAAATCTAAATTTAGTTGCTTTTATGAAGTTATTGTGTATCGCGTGATTGAACCTACACAATAGACAACTATATTGTCCTTTCAAACGAACCGACCATGTATTTTATAGCTTTCAGCTATGGTTTATCGACGTGATCGGAACCGATTGTTCAGTTCATCTGCAAATGCATCCCCGACCCTCGCACAGATCACCCTCGCACCCCCATCAATTCACTATTCGCCACATTTTGCATCTGTTGAAGCCAGCTTTTGATGTGAACCCAATATAATATCCCCTAATGCCATCATAAATCTTATAGATTATGTCGGAAGCCAGTTGCTGACTGAAATTCTAATTAAACATTCCAGATAATTTTTAATACGATATAGGTAAATTCCATCCAATCAAAGCAACGCATTCGCTCTGTTTAATATAAATTTGTGTTTAATCAAATAGTCCAATCGTTTTCCACAAATCCCCCATTGTAAATTGTGTTCTAGCCACAAATCCTGTTTGATGCTATTATTAGGATTAGTTTGAAAACGGAGGAAATTATTTGCTTTGATGTTAAACAGCTAACGCGTTAATTATCCTAAATGCAAAACTTCTATACCTGAAACTACTGATCATTAACCCCAACGATAAATCTATCGGAATAATCATCATACGATTTACTTTAAAATAGAGTGCTTTTTATAATTCAATGGTCCGGCTTCAATTGCAGATGGGTGAAATGTAGCAATCGGCACACCTGCACTGAGTGTACTACAGTGCACTACAGACAATGTCCAAAAGAAAAAAACGAACCAGAAACAATCCTGTTGCTTCAGTAACATCATTCCGACGTGGACGAAGATGAATTCACTAAGGTCTCCTACGGACGCCGACACAAAAGCATTCAACAAGTACCACCTTTAACGGAAACAAACCAAACATCAATCACATCAGCCATCATCGTACACGCCTAAGTTCATCACGAATGGATTTCTAGACCTCTTCGAATGAATGCGAAGAAACTACACCAACTACTCAACTCTGAAAACAGAGAAAGAAAAATGTACAACCGCCATATCTACGACAGAAAAGATTCACCACAGCTCCAACCGCTGATCAAAAACCAGCTACCGTCCCACAACCTCGACGCCAACGCCTTTCGACAAACAACACGACACCTAAAGAAACGGACAACAACAACACCACCATCAGAAACACTTCAACGTTACTCCACAAAATACTACACTGGCTTTAAAGGGTCATCAGAATACTATCATTCGGCAGTTCTGTACAACCACTGTTATGAGCGGCACTAAGCGACTCTCTTTCATCACTCAACGAATAACACAAACCGCACAGAACTAGAAATCGTTTGCTAAAAGAATTCAACATAGACGTTACTCTATTAGACAAAACAGAACTACAACACAACACCTCACTGAAGCTCACCAACTACTCCACCTACTGACACGACAGATCAACCGAACCAGAGGTTATCATTCTTGTTCCCCGACGATTCATGCAGCATGCCGTAGCTCTACTATTCATCTTAATGGATGTCTTAGCCATACTCACACATTAAACAAGGCACAGTACAGAGAAATCCATATACTCTCTTATATCCACGGCTAAATCGTTCCAGTTAAAATACGTACTAGCAATTTTCATTGACTTCCGTTCGGTTTTTGACCTCCTTAGGTGGCCAAACATGCTAAATCAACTCAAAACAAGTCAACTTTTCATCCAACATCCAGATCATAAAATCCTACCTGACCTACCAATGAGCCATTCTGAAAACCAACTACCACACTACTACCAAACCCCTTACCCAATGTCGGCAAGACGTTCGCCTTTCTCCCACCTCCTTTGGAACTTAGCCTTAAATCCTCTGCTGGATCTCGACATCCTGAATTTATCCACCTTAGCATATGTCGATGATCTGACTTTCTTCATACATGGTAACACCCGCTCCTCTTTAGAACATATCGCTTCCACCTGTCTAAACATACTCGAATTTTGGTTCCTCTTCAACAGGAAATCTATCTCACCATCGAAGTCCAAAATGCTACTTGTCAAATGTCTCTTCGATCTACGTAGAAGCCCAACAATTCTTTATACTAGGCACCTTTCTAACATTTTAACACTCTGCAGCTTACCTAGACCTACACATCGACGCCCGCAAAAAATTCCACATTCACTTCTCCAAACTAAGCACCAAAACAAAAATAATCCTTAATAGCCTCAATCAGTCCCTCTCCCGCTCAGTCAGATCATCCAAATGTAACTGTAGAATGATCCTACACCACATCGTAATCCCAATAATTAGATACGCGGCAGATTCTTGGTTTCCTCTAACTACCGCTTCTGATCGACGTTCATTACATACCATCATCCATCTATTCCTTCTATATGCCTCGAGAATCTACCCTACTACTTTCACAGGCTCCCTATACGCGATATGTTTGATTTTGCCCCAAGACATTCTCTTACACTTCATTATCCAATTACACACCTCAAATTTCATCGTTCGATCACTTTGCACGACAAAACCCTTACCTACAACAACTACCGTACCCAACCCTTTACAGACATCAAATCCCTAATACATAACTTTACAATCTACACATGACAGGAACACCGGACCCTATCTAACTACAGCAGGCCCGCCTTTGAAATACTTTCGTCCATCTCAAACATTTCTCAACATATTCCTACCAGCACAACAATTTACTTTTTGACATGTCACGGAAGCTTCCTAGCAAATTTATATTCTTTTAACCACACTCTTTCCCCAGTCTGCGCGAAATTCATGCACATTTCATATATTCCTCTCCAAATACAATCCACATCCAAGCACGTTTCAAAATATCGATTAACCACGATCCCTATACCCTCTCCCAAATATTACTTTTTTAGTCTCAAATTACCTAAAAGAACTTAACATCTTTCTTAAGTAAATCCTCTCCGTTAAACCTGGCCACTTGAATTAATCCGGGGCAAAAACATATACCAATAGACACACCCCCTATTCTTGCACCGCAGCCAAACCCCCACAACATTACATAAACCACCCAGATTACAGTACTTTAGAACTACACCATCTTTTCTATCAGTACGAAGTAAGATACCATAGGAGGTGATAAACATCGTGAAACAAAAGAGCAAAAGAACAAGCACATCTACCAAAGAATTTACTTATACTTAATTAGAATGTACAAACTAGGATAGTCCTTGGCCAAGGTATAGTTTAAAACAATAAACGAATAAAATAAAAATTAATTAAACAAAACACCACTCAAGATTGTCAACGTGTATCGTGGCCCAGGAAACCATCACTTATAAACAGAAGACATATACAACCTGCTACCCGACGACTTCCAAACTATCATCGCAGGAGACGTCAACGATAACACTCGTTAGAGAGAAGCTAACATCGACAACACAGACTTACGCCCTAGCATGAGAGTTACATCGTTAGACCGGATTCTCCAACTACAATTCCGTCAAACCCCAACTACCAATTAGATGTTCTGGACGTCATGGTTATCAAATACATTTCATACAACATCACTACAAACGTCATCGATGACATTAGCTCTGATCATCATCACTCTGAACATCAACCCACTCAGACAACAACAATAGAAACATCGACTATTACAAATAGGAAAAAATTCAACGAGACACTTGAAAGAACCGTCACAAACGGCAACCCCGTTATCAACATCCCAGAAGATATAGAGCTACCACTATACACACCATCAAAATGATCCAAGAAGCACTAGAATAAAACAAAATAATACAGCAACGCTACTCCCGAAGACCATAGGTCCCACAGTACATCAAAACGCAGTTTAAGATAAAAGAAGACTGGTCCGACTTTGGCGGACCCCGCGATTCAGCAATCAAGAGTCGACTAAATGCCGAACAAACAGCTCCAAAAATACTCCCCGACGAACACACAATAGTAGCATAGTCCACATACTTCAACAACACGCTAAACACCCAAGGGAACCTGTATAGACTAAACAGACTACTTAAAATGAAACAACGACCGCCACCAACACTACTAGATGAACCCCCAGGAAAAAATACAACGAAGGAAAGACAAAACCATTCGTATCCACTCAGGGCATATTTCCGCCAAACTTTACAAAAGGCACTGATCTAGAAAGTCTCGTCAACTAACGTATCATACGACTCTTAACATCTACACCCAAGCATCAGATTCGATTCATCACACCTCTACAAGCGAAAAACGCCATACTACAAACAAGCAACCGTAAATCTCATGGAAAAAACGAAATAATCCCAAAGACACTGAAGAACATAACTAAATGTACGCTGGCGTATATCACCAGAATTTTCAACGAGATCCTCACTCAAAGATATTGTAACGGGCTACTACCACCGCGTTTTTACTAATTTAAAACAAGTAATAACAAAAGTCTTTATTACTCACTTTTCACAAGTCTAATTAACAGTATATGCCTTATTTATAGACGTTTTCAGTCCAATTAACAATGAAGCACTATCACACTAATGAATTTACAGGCACTAATATCTAACACAACTATTTATTTATTACACTTTTGTCTATTTATGTATTCTACAAGCTACATGTACATTAGACACTTTTACATCATATAACATTTATGTTTACTCTTGGACTTCCAAAAGCTCAACTATTTAATTTTACACGATATAATTTATATTTGACATTCTGATATAGACTAAACGCTGTACTTCCGCATCGGTCTTATTTATACACTGAATTAAAAGGATGATTCATAATCCAGTAATTGCTAGAAAATTCTCGATCCCTGGAGAATATACAGTGCTTACGGCGCTTGTGTGTTTGACGGGTTGCCTAATAGTAGCTCGCAACAATATTATCCCGAATCTTGGGAAACGGCCGTCATGGTAATAATCCCAGGAAAAAACCGCAACCAAGTTCATTCCTCAGCTGCATATTAAAAATTTTGAAAAACTATTTCTGGAGCGCCTACAAAAACACCTACACAACCAGCACTAACAATTCGCTTTCGTTTCAAAATCGCACCATAACTATGTTTAAAATGTTTTCCAAAATTAAAATATATGTTGCAGGAAGTCATTTTCAAACAGCAAGTTCTCATAATTCAAATTCTTAAAAAGATCTCTTTCAAAACACCTGATTAAAACGGTCTGCCTGTAGAACCAGTTTACATATCTTCTATAGTTCTCATTTCCAGCATCATACTCTAGCTGCTGTTTTTTAACCAGGTTGACACTTTTAATCTAAATGTACATCACCAAAACTGTTTACTTTTTCCGTGAAGCATGTGTCCTTTAAAATTATCCTATTTTGTGCAGTTCCTGAAATTAGCAAAAATAATATTGAAGCGAGCTGAGAGCTATTTCTGGAAATTTTTCTTATTTTATATTTAGAGAACACCTTGACGTCACTTCAACAATCAACACCCACCCTCCACTCTAAAGCCATCTACCACCACAAACCCCACTCTAAATCACGCTTCTATCCGATTAGAATTAATTTAGTATAAAATTGTTACGGTATTCCGTGCGGACAAAGAAAAAAATAACGTACGCAATGAAAATGCTCCGCACCAAGTACCGCAACAAAAAAGAACTCCAAAGAATGCCGTGCTAGGTAGAAAGTCGTAGAGTGGGTGGGTCACAAAAAAAAGGAAAAGAAAACCGCAAGAGAGAAAGTTTATTTACAAACCTCTAATTAAAAAAAACAAGTTACAGAAAAGAAAACCAACCCGAGAAAAAACAATTTTTACCCAACATATCTCGGAGGATTTGAACAGTACCAAAAAAAAAACCTACACAAAATATATTTTGGGTTGATTTCAGTTCCTTGATTACTATAATTTTCTTAAATCCTTTATATTCAATATATGTATATATATATATATATATATATATATATATATATATCTTACAATTTAAAAATGCGATAATTCTTACAATTAAAAAGTCGATAATTACCGTTAAAGAACGTCGATAAATACAGTTAAAAAGTTCATAAACACATCGCGCAAGCGCAATGAATAAAGCGGGCGACGCCACTCGCGGATGGCAGCACTAACCTCATTACAGATTCCGCGTGGCCAACTGCCAATGACGTCACCAATGCACAAAATATATTGCATAATAATCGGAAAACATATAACTTTAAAGACAATTGATTATATCCGTGAACAAATTAAACTAGGAAGTACTCACATAATAGGTCCAGATTCCCGCGAAGTACGCCAATCGTCCTTCAGGATAGGTTAAGACGGCGTCAGCACGTCCATAAGGGCGGCATGCTGGCCCTTTTGAGGCAGTTAAAGGTGGTACTGCTCCGGGGCTGTCGGCGGAACATGGACATCCGGCTCGTCTAGGGTCGTGCAGTACGGTTCGCCTACGGCTCAAATTGTCACCTACCTATGCAGGGAATGACGGGAACATGGTATAAGGGGCGGCAAACAAAGACAAGCAAGCAAGGAAATCTACATAGGTAAAGATAAGGCACGATACGATACCTGACACCGACCACACTCCTTGAAGATCAAAGGCAAACAGCCACGTTATAGAGAGCACAGGAAACTTGTCCCCACTTTTTGTCTTTTTCACGTCGGCGCGAGGTTATTCGTCCAACCCACTCGCGTCGCGCGATCTGGCGCAAACGCACTGTGACGTAACGGAAATACGCGCCCCGAGTCTTTTGAAATTGTGGCGCGAAACTTCCGCACATCAAAATTATCCTAAGACATGTTTAAGGGCCAATTTGATTGGCACGTAACAATATATATATATATATATATATATTATATATATATATATATATATATATATATATATATATATTGCACTGTACTACGGTATTTGGTAATCATGCCCCATTAATTGGTGCCATAAAATGCTCTGTCCTTTGTGATTAAATTCGAGCCCTACCATTGGAAGCCATAAAATTGTTGTGTAACCTGAAAATATCGTGCCCCAATGTTGGGATGTTATAAATTTGCTGTGAAGTCCTATTGAAAAATAAAGTTAACACCTATGAAATTTTATTTTTCGGAAAAAAATTTTAATTCCAAAATCTCTTGAAAAGCTTCTCCAAATCAGCATACCACGGCTAGCTCTGCTTCCAGCTTCTTCATAGATACTTACCCATTCTATACATACTCTCTATCACTTAGACTACCAACAACAAAAAATTACCAACCAAATAATTCAACAAAACATACAACCTTTTTATTTATACAAGTGAAAAATTACGTCACACCAGCTCAATACTTACAAAATGGATATAAAACATCTCCATAAATTTACACAAAATCGACAATTAAATCCTTTGAAATACCCTAAATTTAATATATTTCAACACTTCTTTATATTCAGTTCAAGTAGATGGGCCTATCTTGAAACCCTAAATTGAAATTTACTCTGGTCTATGGTGAGCTCAGTATAAACCTTCTTACTCTGAATGCATACAAAAATTGCATTTTTTAAACTGTACTGTACTGTACATCAAAATTATACATCATGTATTTATACCTTCAAATAATAAAATCAAATTGTCTTTTCATATAACCCTCAAAATAAATTTTATGTTCATAAAATATTTACCAAATACGTCAAATCACTCTAACACAAAATACCAGCACAAATGTTCAAACAATAACAAAAAAAACAAATTTTTTTACCTAGTGTATGCTCTTGAACCATCACCTCTGTACACGTCGTCCACTAAATTCTCGTCTTTGAATTACATCAAACTTCCCTCTGCTACATGGACAGCAAACACATTTCCATTCGTTCATCCAGTTCTAAGTAGACGCCTTCAGTACAGCTACCCATATAATCGTCCAACTATGTTTGTCGGCTTCTGGATATCCCATACAACCAGCACCCTCGTTTCGAAAAATAACTTGGCTCGCTTACCTTTGTAACATTTCTTGTTCTTTATGAGTATTTAAACTTACAGCCCCATTCATGAAATAGCACCAACTCGTGCTTTTAAACACTTTCTTATCATGTGTTGACCTAAATTCCCTAAAAATAACTCACTTTACGATCTTCTCAACACACCTTGTTAATTTTGCATTTACAATCACGCACAAAGGAAAGGGTAATTTAAAGGAATGTATCACCTACCTTTCACTGGTTGTAGTTGTTGATTGCACTTGCACTGCTATCAAATAATCATGGACTGTATAATGTTCACTAATTGTTGCTAATTATTGATGCTCGATGCACCGAACTAAATCACGAACCAAAGACAGAAGCAAGCACGACAAACGAATAGCGTCCACTCGTAAATTACCAACCCTTTTATGTCGTTGCATTAAAGGTAGGGATGATGGAGGGGTTATAGGTGGGGAATAGTTTAAGGAAGTAAATTAATTGTGATTAGCATAATACAACTACAAACAAAATACTTATAAAGCCTTAACACACCTGCACCTCAAAATTTCAAATATTCAATTAATTTGTATTTTAAATCATCAGGATACATTGTAGGAAAAACCAATAAATCCACACAATGTTCTTAACTTTCTAGAGCAGTGCATTGTAAACAAATTGCTATCTAATTAAAATGGTATATGTATCGAATTCTTTTAGTTATGACTTGGAAATTGTATCAATTTTATTTTTATTATATAAAAATACATCTAACCAACGATGTTTTAAATAGATTTTCACGATTTTATTTTTTTAAAAATTTATATACCGAACTTTCACTTTAAACAAAAATAAGATGATATTTTCAACTTCGAACATTCAAGAAATTTAATTTATTAAAACTAAAATCTTTATGTTGATTATTTTTGAATATAGAAATTTAAAAATAATGGCTTTCTAATGAAACCGTTTTATGAATGCATACAGTAATATGCTGTATAGCAATATATATGATAAGGGGTTGTTTAAGGGTGCACGACATAGTGAAGGTCACTAGAGAATGAGTAATTAGAATAGGCAGCAGAAAATTGTAGTTATTTTAGGAAATAAGTAAGAAATAGAAGTAGATAGTAAGTAGGCAACACCCTGTGTACAAAGTAGAAATAGTTTTGAACTCAATGAAGGCCCAAGTGCATTGCCAGTAATACTGAATAATACGTAACAAGTGGTACAAAGTGAAATAAATGAGTGTGTATATGAAAATTACCGTTTAAAACGGCTTCGAGGTCTGAGGGAAAATAGGCCAGAATGCTTGATGTTAAGAAAGATTACAATAAAACAATTTAAATGTCGAGGCGAAAGGAAGAACATAATCTTGAAGTATAGGGTGAACGAATTACAAATTTGAAGTCTATGGCAAGAATGATTAAAGCATAAAATTATAATTTAATGGTGTTGGTCCATAATGGTGATAAGTTAAATGGGATCGAAAATTGGAGAAGATTAATTTTAATGGAAGCGTCGTCGTAAAAAGATAAAACCAGGTCAGATTGTTAGTTATAAGGCATCTGTTTTCTACAAGAATTTTATTTTATTTTTAATATCAAATTGGCTAAATATTATATGCTTGTAAACAAGTCAACAAAGGGTTGAATACGTATTGAAATAATAATAAGAAAACGGATTTAGAATATTCTACATTTGTTGGTAAAGGTAATGAGTTTTCTTTGGTGACTTTGGTTTTTGTACAAATTAAATGGTTGTTGATAAATGAAATTTATAAAGGTGAATTAATTTGAAAATGTATTGTAAATAACGTAAAAGCTGTACATAAAGCATTAGTTTCATTAAATGGGATCCAAACTTACTGAATTTTATAATTACAAATATATGCTAGCCGAGGTCTTAAGATTGAAATAGTACAGAGGAGGAGCCACAAATTAAGTAGGGCAGAGATAACCCGCAAAGGCGGTAACTTGTTGAATTTTGTCATTGGTCGATAAAGTTGTTTATGATAAACTCCAGTTGATAGCAACGTTAAGAAACAGCTGGAGGCGGAAATAATCACAAGCTGTCGGAAAGATTAAAATGGTGGTTCAATAATTTAATTTAGTATTATAGCAATTAAAATAAATAGGTCGCTCAACGTAAGGACACGTGATATTACAGAATTAATAGGTCGACCCCCAAAAAGGGGTATGTACAGCAATTAATATGTCGACCCAACGAAGGGGCTCGTAAATTAAACCACAATAAACTGAAATTAAGAGGGGCTCGTAAATTAAACCACAATAAACTGAAATTAAGAGGGCGAATTAAATTAAAATAAATTTTAAAGTACGATTGTAAGATTTTATATAAATTAATTAAACTAAACCGGGGATTTGAAAAGCTTCAATTAACAATAGTGAAATTTGTACAGTAATTTAAAGTTAGATAAATTTTAGTATTTAAAAAGTTTAGCATATAAATTTAATAATAATGGACAAGAAAATACGGGAAACACGGGAGGTTTTGAGACAACAAGGAGTAGAGATAGGATCCCAGGAGAGCGTTATAATTCAGGAAACCAGTTCCAGTGAAGAGAGGCGAACTTCACAAGAAAATAAGATGTTGGATATCTTAATGGCATTGAATGAAAAGATGGATAGGAGTGAGCAAGCCATAAATGCAGTTAAAATAAAATGGATGAAAACAATGAGAAATTGGAGGGTAAAATTAAGAATCTTAGTGATGGACTGAAAGAAGCAAACCATAATATCGCGGAGATGAAAGCACAATTGAATGAGAGAGTTGGTAGAGTTTCTGAGGAGATAGACGGTTTATGGGATCATATTTCTTTAATCAAAACGAAACGAGAAGAGTTCGAAAGTGAGTCCAACAATAAAATTAAGAATTTAAATATTAAGTTAAATAAAATTGAAGAAAATTGCGAAACGGAATTCAGATCAATAAATCAAGAGATAAATAATTTAAAAGCAATCCAATAAACTTTAATAGGGAACCAATTAAGCTAACGCAAACGAATCTTTCAATGGAACAATTTACGAAATTTTACGGGGACGGAAAAGTAAACCCTAAGATATTTCTGAAAAATTTTAAAATGTTGATACAGGGATACACAGATGAATTATTCAAATTAAATTTAATCAGGGCAATATTAAAAGGGAATGCTAAACGATGGTACAATCTAGTTGAGGATGAAATAGAAACGTTTGAACAGTTTGAAAGCAAATTTCTACGTCAATTCTGGAATGACAACCAGCAAAATCGAATTCGAAATGATTTGATTATGGGAAGATACGATTTGGCGAAAGGGATAACGCGAGAATCATATGCGATTGAGAAATTTACTGTAGCGAAGCAATTGGATCCTCCTTTAGAAGATAAAATTATTATAAAGTATTTAGCAAGTCATTTTAATGCGGAAGTAAAGCGATACATAACGACGCAAAACATAGTGGATAGAGACACGTTTATTGATTATTTGCAGAGATATGATGATTTGGAAAATGATGATTTGGAAAATAATGATGAAAGGGAAAAGAAATTTAGGGATCGACGCACGAATTTCATAAGGAATGATGAGACTAGGAATAATTATCGAAGGAACAGGTATAATTATGATCGCGGAAGAAATTTTAATGGGGGGAACTATGGAAACTTTAATAATGATTTTAGGCAGAACAGGGATAATGGTCAGACACCCTGTGTACAAAGTAGAAATAGTTTTGGGCGACGCAGGAAAGACATAGGAAGACTTGAGAGAAACTTATTACCAATAATTAATTTAAAGGTGGAAAATAAAATAGTTAAAGTATTAATTGATACTGGAGCAGAGGCATCACTTGTAGCGGAAGAATTTGTTAAACGAGAGAAATTGGGGGATAAAGCGATAAAGATAGCAAGGTGTAATTTAGTGGCACCAAATAATAAGAGATTTAGTGTAATAAATGAAATGGTAATTCTGAGATGTGAAATGGGGGATAGAATATGGGAAAATGAGTTCATGGTGGTACCTGGACTGAAGATAGATGTTATATTTGGGATGAATATGATAGATAAGTTGGCGTTGAAGATAAATGCGGAATGCAAAGAGATTGAGTGTAATGGGAAATATATTAAATGGTATGAAGAGGGGAATATAGTAATAGAAGATGACTGCGTAAATATTAATCAGTTTAGTGAAGAGATAAATAATGGGGTAATGAAAGTGAAGAGATTAAGTGTCCAGATGATTTAAAAATAGGGTGAATGTATTATTGAATAAGCATTCAGAATTAATTGGGTCAAAGTCGAGAATTGCCAAGGGTTATGTGCACAAGTTAGAAGTAATGAATGAGGAACCGTTTAACAATAAAATATATCCTATCCCAGTAGCATATAGGAATAGAGTGAAGGAAGAAATTGAGGAAATGTTACGTGAAGGCATTATAGAAAACTCCAGTACACATTTTGTGAATCCATTAGTCGTCGTGAAGAAAATGATAATAGCATTAGGTTATGTTTGGATGCAAGAAAGATAAATAAGCGAACGAAGCCGCAATACAATTGTCCACCAACGATGGAAAGCATATTAGCAAGAATAGGTAATAAGAAAATATATAGCAAATTAGACTTAAAGAATTCATTGTGTTTGATTCCATTAGCGCGAGAATCAAGGAGATATACGGGTTTTTCGGTAGAAGGAAAATTATACCAATTTAGGGTGGTCCCGGTTGGTTTGTCCTCGAGCACGGATGCATTAGAGAATGTGATCAAGAATATTTTGGGACTGTATGAGGAATTTAGTATCCACTATAAGGATGAAATATTAATATTTAGTAATAGTGTAGAGGAACACTACGTACATTTAGAGAGAATAATATTAGAATTAGATATAGCAAGTTTGAGGTTGAATTTAAGGAAGTGTGAATTTTTCAAAGTAGGGTTAGATTTTTAGGATATAGGATAGATAATAAATATAGGATTGAAAATATAGATTAAAAGGACCCAGATTTAAGAGTGAAAAAGGGGAAGTTGAAAATAAATAAATTGAATTGGCCCATGCAAGGACAGATGAATAGATAAAAGGAAATGTAAAATAAATTATGAATAGGTAGACATAGAGAAATAGAATAGGATTTGAACATAAGAATAGGCATAGGTAGGAATAGTATAGTATAATAGGACATAGGTATGGGATAAATAAAATGTAAATATGAGTTTAATAATGAAAAGGTTGAATTTCAATATGGAAATAAAAATATAATAATTTCATACCAATGTGAGTTTAAGTTCACGTTGGGCAACAAAAATGGACATTGATATAAAATTTTATATTTTAATTTGGGGGAATTATGCTGTGATAAGGGGTTGTTTAAGGGTGCACGACATAGTGAAGGTCACTAGAGAATGAGTAATTAGAATAGGCAGCAGAAAATTGTAGTTATTTTAGGAAATAAGTAAGAAATAGAAGTAGATAGTAAGTAGGCAACACCCTGTGTACAAAGTAGAAATAGTTTTGAACTCAATGAAGGCCCAAGTGCATTGCCAGTAATACTGAATAATACGTAACAAGTGGTACAAAGTGAAATAAATGAGTGTGTATATGAAAATTACCGTTTAAAACGGCTTCGAGGTCTGAGGGAAAATAGGCCAGAATGCTTGATGTTAAGAAAGATTACAATAAAACAATTTAAATGTCGAGGCGAAAGGAAGAACATAATCTTGAAGTATAGGGGTGAACGAATTACAAATTTGAAGTCTATGGCAAGAATGATTAAAGCATAAAATTATAATTTAATGGTGTTGGTCCATAATGGTGATAAGTTAAATGGGATCGAAAATTGGAGAAGATTAATTTTAATGGAAGCGTCGTCGTAAAAAGATAAAACCAGGTCAGATTGTTAGTTATAAGGCATCTGTTTTTCTACAAGAATTTTATTTTATTTTTAATATCAAATTGGCTAAATATTATATGCTTGTAAACAAGTCAACAAAGGGTTGAATACGTATTGAAATAATAATAAGAAAACGGATTTAGAATATTCTACATTTGTTGGTAAAGGTAATGAGTTTTCTTTGGTGACTTTGGTTTTTTGTACAAATTAAATGGTTGTTGATAAATGAAATTTATAAAGGTGAATTAATTTGAAAATGTATTGTAAATAACGTAAAAGCTGTACATAAAGCATTAGTTTCATTAAATGGGATCCAAACTTACTGAATTTTTATAATTACAAATATATGCTAGCCGAGGTCTTAAGATTGAAATAGTACAGAGGAGGAGCCACAAATTAAGTAGGGCAGAGATAACCCGCAAAGGCGGTAACTTGTTGAATTTTGTCATTGGTCGATAAAGTTGTTTATGATAAACTCCAGTTGATAGCAACGTTAAGAAACAGCTGGAGGAGGAAATAATCACAAGCTGTAGGAAAGATTAAAATGGTGGTTCAATAATTTAATTTAGTATTATAGCAATTAAAATAAATAGGTCGCTCAACGTAAGGACACGTGATATTACAGAATTAATAGGTCGACCCCCAAAAAGGGGTATGTACAGCAATATATATATATATATATATATATATATATACATGAGCCCCAATTAGGGCGAAACGCGTCGACAGGATGCCCTCGTTGCTGAATTTGAGTCACTTGCCAATAATTTCTTTTTACTTTGTTTAATTTAAGACTCATTAAACCTACTTTTCTCTTATATATATATATATATATATATATATATATATGTATATATATAGCCGTGTATTGTCAAGAACACTCGTATTTTTTCTAAAAACCAATCAAGCCCCACGAATTGGGCGTCATAAAAGTGCTGTGGATCGGGGATTAAGTTCTGGAAAAAAAATAAAAATAAAAAAATGTCTTCTTACACTACCTTTTTGAACGCCTCCTTATTTCTGCTCACCCTGGCTAGCTCAGCAATCGGCTTCTTCTTGAATACCTACCATCCTAAGCACCTTTCTTTCTCACAAACACAGTCAAATGAAATTACCACTCAAATAATGCAACAGAACATACAACCTTTTTATTTACACATATTAACAAGTTTCCATTATTAATAAAATATTTACACTTTGGTACAGACAGTTTGCTAAAACTGTTACCACCTCAATCATTAAATACTTTAAAGTCCTTGATTTTAATATATTTCAACAAATTCTATTTAATACGAGTAGATGGGTCCCTCATGCAACCCTAGATTGATTTTATTCTGGTCTATTTTGAGCTCATTATAACCCAGTTCCTCTAAATGCTTGTAAACCTCGCATTTTTTTATTAAAAACAAATTTAAAGACTCGTTTACTCCTTACAACAACATTTTATATCATGAATAAACATTTATATATCATCAATAAACCTTCTTAAATAATCAAGATTAATTATCCTGCACATATACCCTTTTAAACAAGTTTATATGGTAATAAATACGCCCCCAATAAGTCAAAACACTCAAATACAAAATTATCAACACAAATGTTTAAGCAAAGAGAAGGAAATTAATTTTCTTTACCTGGAGTAGGCTTCGTCCCTCATCACCTCTGAAGATGGGTACCAGAAACCGTCGTCGTTGTGTCCATATACTTCGATTATGCCTGGATCCAACTGATCCCCACTATCCAAATCTCTGCCACCACCTCTAATCTTCTACCCGGATATTTGCCTTGTCCAAACTTAACATTCCATACCAAATACACTTTATGCATACTAGTTAAGCTTTAGGATTCGCTTACCCAAGTACCATCCCTTCATTCAATAGAGTCGTTGTAGTAACGGCACCTTTTGTCTAGACCTTAGCACCCACTCGTGCAATATTACTTTTACTACTGTTGCGGTACGTTACTACAGCTTTACATATTTTCAAACAGGATGTTGTATGCTACTTTACCGAATACACAATAATTAATACACGTAAGAGCATGTACTATCAATTACGTTCAAGATCTAAGCGCGATCTCAGATCTAAAAGGAAAATAGAGCTTTAATATCTTTGTCCGAGTATTTATACGCTTTTCACACTCCTCAAGGAACCTCTCTTCATTGAAAAGCTTGTTTTTAAAATCACTTCCACAAATTTTGAACGGAACGTCTGAAAAATTCCGAGATCATCATAATGTTACACTGAAATCCGTTTAATACCTCAACAGACGCGCGCTTCTCAAAACTGCCTAGCCTTAAACCAATGATATAGTTTTCACTCGTCTTAACGCTCTACCTATCAGCTATCTTTCTCCGTTCTACCCATATTTAATGTCTCTTTTAGAAACACCTCTCAAGCTACAGAAAATCGATATTGTTGTTGGCTTTCACGTTTTCCCGTGTATATTAGACGTGACTTGTAACCAACGCTTTCTTATACGTTTATCTGTTTGTTTTACATTATCGATCGTTCATTTCACTTACTCTTTAAGGTACTTGTTATTGTTAGCAGTTTGTCAAATCGACCGTTGCCACAATTTCATAGAAATTCTGCCTCAACGTATAATCAAGTTCCATGAACCTGACATTTAATAAGCCCCTTGTTATTTAAAATAACAATCCGAGTTTCTCCCCTTTTTAGGATTTGTAAACGCACGTTTGCTTTTATGTAAGTGAAAAGATGAGTTTAAATTATTGATCTTCTATACTTGAAAACTCCGTTTCTGCTTCCATGCGCTTGATTTAAATTATTACAATTTAATTATGCGTATCCTTGAGTTTTTATGTACTCTAAAGCTTTTTCCCTTTGTGCAATTTTAACATTCTAATTTAGAATTACAAAATCTGTTAATAACCATCCGTCTTCACTATCAAAACTGATTAATTTGGCGCGTAAATAAATTGTTCCTATTTTCTATATACACAGTTGATAAAATCTTATTGTTTGGACCTATTTAACCTATAATTCCACGACAATATATATATATATATATATATATATATAAATATTTTAGGTAGTTAATTACACAAGGTAAGTTGATAAATACGAACGTATTACAGTTAATAAGATGAAATAATAAGTTAGACTTTTAAGCAAGCCCCAAATGATCATTCCAAATCGATCTAGTAATTGAAAGATGAGAAATATAAGTTCTAGTGTGATAAGGGGTCATATAAAGGTCATTGAACACCATACCATGTACCTACGACACTCCAAAACCAGAGAAAATAAAGAAATTTTGTAAATACCAAGATAATAGTAGAAACTTTTTTAAATTGAAATACTCTGTATAGTATGCAAAAACGCCTTGATTTAAAGATAACATAATTTTATATTTTTTAAAAATAGGAATGGAGTATGGTACGTGACTTCCTGAAAGTTCTCCTTTTTTTAAAACATTATTTAAAATACGGTCAGTTCTTATTCATCGCAAAATTGAAGGGTATTAGATTTCATTACAGTTTATTAAAAAGCATTGCAAAACATGCAAGTCGTGTATTTCGTTTTACTAGATTATTTGAAAAATCTAGATTGGTTGTTGACCAAGTAGCAAAACAAGCCATTCATTAAAATAACAGGTAAGCAATGACGACTATTAATCAACAGATAAGCATTTTGCAGTTTCATTTAATAAAGATCCAAATGAAGAACTATAACATGAAATTAGACATTTAGCGATGTAATAAATCAAAGACAACAGCAATTTAGATAAGATAGTGTAATTAAGTATCATCACGAGCTTGTTTCTGGGAAGTTACATCAGCCGTGTGAATAGAAAGTGACTTTTCTGAATTTTAATGGCACAGGAAGTTTATACTATATAAACCGATCAAAGAAGATAATCGGGACAATTAAAGTCACTTCATATCAGAGCGTTTTACTGCTCGTAAAGATATTAGTCAACCAATAAAAAAACGTTTTTAAATCTTCTACATAACATAGAAAATCGAGCTAATGGGTCAGGTGAGTGACCAGTATTAAATACTGGTTTTTGCGCATAGCAAAGGACGTTAAAAGTTGATTTGATGTTGAGATTATAGAAAGTAACATCTTAAAGCAAATAATGGTAATAAATTCCTACAAGATAATTTAATTTAGATGGAAGAGTAATATATGAATTTTTCAAAGGCACTTATTGGTAAATTATTTTTAAAAGAATATAACGATATGGGGATAGGTGATATGGAACGATTTGGACATGAGTACAAACTTACGATATAACAAGTGAATTCTACAGGGCATAGAAAATTATGATTTCAGTTGTTGCCAAATGTATAATTATGTACTTAAAAATAAGATAGTTTTAACAAGCCCAAATTTATCAAAAAATATACAAATTGATGTTGTTACAAATGACAGTTATTTCAATGACACATACAAAATAGAATTTATCGCCTGTCCGTAGAGAAGACGTAAGAATATTGAACAACTTTTACCAACAGTATTATTCGAATCATTTACAAAATGAGTATACGAATGACTTAAGCTATGTTTACCTTTTGTCCATCTAGATAATTAAATTAAGGTAGAATCAGTTAATAATTCCTTGTACTACAGCATTTGTCATACTGCAATACTACTACGTGTTGTTCCACTTTCCTTGGTTTTGCAGGGTAGATTTTCAGTGATCTCTTTAAATCAAATTAGCTGTGGAGTTGGTTGTTTACTTACAACATAAAGTTACAAGACAAAGGTAAAGATACGACCCTAGGAAAAGTATAGGGATTTGACGGATAAACTCCACTACTATTTATACAGCACTACTTTAAGCTCTGCCAGATAAGGTAGTTATGTTCAGAATGAACATGGCGATTACTTTTTCATTTGTCAAAGCTATCACCCTTCTTCGTTATAAGTAATGACCCAAATCACTTGGTGTGAAACATCTTATTTAACATTCCATTCCCGCAAAATACATAATAATAAAAGTATTTCTAAAAATCCCGAGCACTGTCGGGGAACCCAGAATTACATTCTTATGTGTGAATACCCTAACTTAATTCTACAAAAAGTCCTCTACGATTATTAATTAACTAGAAGCTTGTGAAGCCAATTGAAGCGTGACAATGTTTAAAATAGTTTTTATTACTATATCTATATTTTCGTTTAATTTTAACTGTTTTTGTTCCAATTAATAAATAATTAATGTTAAAATTTGTTGATTTTATATTCTTATGTAATATAAATTAAAAATTAAGTGGAAGCTACATGGTAGCAGAAGCGAGCCTAAACATTGTAGAGATAAAAACTAAATGGATTAATATTGTTGATTGTGGAGGAGGGAGCTTTGGTCCGCTTAAACCTAGAGTAGTTAATTTGCTGCACCTAGCACAGACTTACGTTTATAAAATTCTTTGTCTCTTTTGCAAACTAGAGCAACGTGTTTCTAAACTCAAATTGACAAGCCGCCTGTTGTTAAACTTTCTAATTTGCAGTAAAACGATTAAAAACCTAACACCTTGCCCAGATCGTGTATTGCAAAAACCACGTGGCTGTAAAGAACTAAAATATGAACTATAGATAACAAACTTTCATATTTGTATTATAATCGGACTCGCAGACGGTATATTTTTTGTAATCTGTTTCGTTATCATAACATTATTCGAGCTTGCGTGTTAGCGCCCTTAATAGTACTATTACATTATCAAAATTTACATCGAGGGATCTCGTAATACTTAAAAAGTGCCCAAGGCTTTTGAAATTCAATATGTTGGTCCAGATTGCTTAATGCTCCTAAATATCAGACGATGGTGAGCGAGATTATTCCATTCAATGTCCATACCCTAAGGGTAGTACAACACTATTAGGGGTCCTCTTCTACTATTCTTTCATTTAATCTGTTTTTATAAAGCAAATATATTTACCCTAGTATGCACCAACCATCCTTTTGTTTGGGTTATTTAATTTAGCTGCGAACAGGATCCTAGGCTATTGTAGTTATGAGATGTATAGCTTTTTGTGTTGGTTGCTGCTTCTCCCTACTAAAACTGTAGTTTTAAAGGTGAAACTTTTATTTTTGAATTTAGAATTATATTGGTTTTATTTGTAAAACCATAAAATTAATTAAACTGCAAAAATAAAGTTGCACAACTGCTGATGCTGGCTGATGCTTGGAAAATATATAAGTAGTACCGAAGTGAGTTTGATGAATAATGAACGTTCCACAGGTTCAAGATAAAAATTTTTTTATTAATTAATTAATCCACCAAGGCAAGTTTCCGAAGAGTGTAACAACTCTTTCGGCAAAGATCATAAGGGCCGGTATGGCACACTACTGCGATGTGAATGGCTATAGGAAACTACCACACTACCTCCAAATACACAGTGTATATATAACTTTTTTTTAATGATGGTAAAGGATTCTTGAGTTAAAATACTCCCCAATTTGGATCTCTGGGAGGGATCTTCTTTGGAGGTTGTGATAGGTGAGCTCATTAAGAAGAAAAGTAGTCGAGGTATGATAGACGACTTCATGGTTTAGTTGGCCCAAGGCCAATGGTCTCGGGTTCGATTCCCGGCACGAACCGCTTGAAAAATGTTAGGTGAGCATTTTCTACAAAAATACGCCGTCGTTCGAAAGAGAGATAAAATGTGTACGTGATGTCACCCACGTTAAATATCCCTACTTTGCTTGAAATAGCAAGAGCTCGGCAAAATTCAAAATTTCCAGGTAAAGAAACTCTCTTCCTGACCAATGTAGTACCTTCGGGTAGAGCATTGGAAGATAATAAGAAATCTTAAGTAGTCCTGCATATTTTAAATTAATTTAGGTAATAGAGATATTTTAGGGTTTCAAATACTACTTCAAAACTTGGTTCAAATTCTAGAATAAGTTCAAATTCTGTTCAAATCCTGGTCAAATTCTAAGCAACTTCAATTAAAATCAATTTAGGTTAATTATTCTGCAATTGAATTCATTGCAAATTGGGCTTTGTTGTGGAAAGATCGTGAGTAATTTTATTCATTTTTATTAATTTTATTAATTTTTAATATTTGTGTTTTTTTGTGTAAAAGATTTTATGAAAATATTTAATCGGGTTTTACTAATTAATAGTTTTATTGTGAGAAGTTGTAGCTACTCGGAGAATTTTACTTTGGAAATTATTTACATAACAAAAGACAATTTACACATAACTTTGAAAAATGTATATTTTTTAGAAGATTAAGTCGCTGGAAGTTCAAAGTAAGTTTATTCCGAGTGTAAATTTAAACGTTGGTATTTTTTTAATATATTTTTTATGTAATTTATTCTGTACAATATTTTCATTTTCCTCTATATAATTATTTTTAAATATTGTTTTTCAAAAATTGTAGTTATGATTAATATAATAATCTATTCGCGTAGGAGAGTCTTTTTAAGTTCCACTAACTCAAATAATAACGACTACCCAAAAAGCTTCTTCGAGCCAGTTATAAAAACAAAAATACACAATATATTTAACAACTATGATAATAAAAAATCAAACGTAATAGACAACAGGATTAGTATCGACTACACCCCGGGACTATCTGAAAAACTAAAAAAATGTTTACAGAGTCATAATATTCAAGTTGTACACAAACCAAACAATTTTACAAAAACCTTTTTTACAAAATTAAAACCAGAAATAGAGCAAAAATACAAAACACACACCATATACAAAATAAATTGCAGCGATTGTCCCGGCGTGTATATAGGAAATTCCAAACAATACCTCCATAAAGGAATATACGAACATAAATATTCAATAAAAACTAACAACAAAAAATGCACCGCTCTAGCAACCCATGCCTTAGAACATTTACACAAATTTGATTTCAATAATGTAGAAATTTTAGGTACTGAAATGAAAGATACTAAAAGAGGATTTTTAGAAACTATACAAATCCAAAGAAACTCACAAGCAATTAATTCAAAAAATGATCAAGACAATTTCACACATTTTTACCAAAATTTAATAGCCTAAGTGCACTTTGTTATAAATATCCTATTGCACATATTTCATATATATACCACCACTATTAAACAAGTTTACTTATCACCACACACAACAATTTATATTATTTAACAGTTTATACTAAATAATTAATGTTATTACATTCGTATAATTTAAGTGTTCTCGTTCTTGTATTTTTAAATGTAAAACATCATTTTATTTTTATTAAGTGACAATTTTTAGCAAATTTTATATTCGTGACAAATGTTTAAATGTTTTACTTTAGCTTAGATACACAATCTACAATTCAGTTTTAGGTATGTAATTATTAAAAATATTTTTCATATTCTATAGGTAATGTTTTGTAGAACATAATTGATAATGGTCCTGATGACCGAAACGCGTCTTAAAAATAAAAATAATAAACGCAATTACAAATTGTTATAGTTATTCTACCTACTTTTTGAAATAACTATAGGTATACATTGACCAAAGTCCAAGAAATTACAATGTTATATATATATATATATATATATATATAATATATATATATATATATATATTGAAATTAATAAGATGAAATAATAACTTAGACTTTTTTTTTTCAAATCCTGTCCAAGGCCTTATATTTTCCTTCTTTCAATTACTAGCTCGATTTGAAATGATCATTTGGGCTTTACTTAAAAAGTCTAAGTTATTATTTCATCTTATTAATTTCAATACGTAAGTATTTATCAACTTACCTTGTGTAAAAAACTAATTATAATATATATATATATATATATATATATATATATATATATATATATATTAGAAAAAATAAGATGTATCTGTAAATAAATTCGTGAAAATAATGAGAGCTTATTCACCTATACAAATCGAGCTAATAGTTGTATAGCCATTAACAAAACAATAACTTTATTATTTCCCAAGGGGAGGAAATATCCACTGACCGGTTTCGGCTTTTTTAAGCCTCGTCAGAGTGAATTAGTTTCCATCAAACATAGGCCTGTTGGAAACTAATTAACTCTGACGGGGCTTCGAAACCGGTCAATGGATGTTTCTTTCCTTTGTGAAATAATAAAGCTATTATTTTGTTAATGGCTATATAACTATTAGCTCGATTTGTATGGGTGAATAAGCTTTTATTATTTTCATAAGAGTTATTTACCGATACATCTTATTTCTTCTTGTATTGTACAGAAATTCCTGATTGGGGACAGCAAATAACTTGTTATATATATATATATATATATATATATATATATATATATATATATATATATATATATATATATATATATATATATATATATATATATATATATATTATATATTACTCATATTTAGACCAGGGTAGAAAATTAATTAATTTCATCAAATAATTTTAATCACCGTGTATAAGGAAGTTTATTAGATAATACGCTTTATTAAAAAAACCGTGGAGAATAAAAATTCATTCGTTTCATTAAAAATAAGGGAGTTAAATTATTTACAAGACGCTTGCTATAAATAGAAGCAGTATTAAAATTCTCAACATGTAATTTAATTATTCCGAGTAAAGAAACAAATGGAAATTACGTGAAAAATTTTTATTAATTGATTCAAGTTTGGATAACGAGTATTAAACAAAATGTACAGATAATAATTGAATATTTGATTAGGATTCACTAAAAATTAAAGGGTATTATTTTAATTGGAGTTAATTGAACCATAAATAACATATAATATGCATAAAAGCTAGTAAAAACCCAATAATATTCAAATCGTAGAAGTGTTAGTTAGAAGTATTATGTTTGGACACCTGCGTATTTTTAAATGTTTTATGTTCTGCGTAAATGTGGCAGATAACAAATGGTTACAGAGAATGTTGGAGAAACCGTCGCTTAATATTTACGGGAAATGCTAATAAGGTGGGTTATTTCACAGTCCACGTGGGTTGAAAATAACCGATAATAAAGAATATCGATTAGTACCACTCAGAACAGGGTAGATAGAGACGGATAATATGCGCAAGACAGAGACACATATAGTAAAAGGCGTGAGTTGAGCAACGTCACTGGGTTGCGATTGGTTGAAAATAAGAGGCAAACAGGAGAGGTAAAAATAACATTTCTGTATAAAAATTAATTAGTTATTCCCAGACGTTGCGAGCCGTGTCGAAATTTCTGAGATTTAACTGGTGCGAGTGCAAATTTAATAAGAACCGACGCACAGGCGGTCGAGATGGGAACATAGTATACGAAATTCTAGAAACTGGCCGTTTTGGGGACAAAACCGACAGACGGGCTAACCATTATATATACCCGGGTTAATATGAGTTTCTCTCTCTTAGATTTTCGATTTGATGCAATGCGTTAAACAGTGCTTTTAGTTTTCCGATTTTGATTGAATAATTTAAACAGTTTGCTCGTATATTTTGGTGATTTAAAACAGTTTGTTCTTTACGTGCTACAATGAAAGTAATTTAGTGCACTTAGAAAAGAAGATACAAGGTAATAAAGTCTAGTATCACTGTACCAATTATTCAAATTTGCAACGACAAATGAATACACAAAAGTAGGCAGTTTTGGCGTATAGCGTGAAAGAAGTATGCATTTCTTTGCTATTTTCGGGGGTGTTAATAATTAAATGGTTCGTAAACGTGACTGGATCCACAAAACAAGATACAGATATACACAGATGAGTTCCGGAAAAGCCCTGAAACAATTTTAGATGAATGGTGGTGTAGAAAATTTTAAAAGCGTTGAGAATTAGAAGCCGTAAACATAACCCAGTTGGAATGGTGTGATTAACAGAGGACGATGTACATTGAAGCCACGAGTGCATTAACCTTCAGGTAACTTATGCTTTGTTGTTCGATTTTTGATGTTTTGGTGTGTGTTGAATAACTTTATAATTTGTTTACTTAAAATGGACAGTAGTGAATTTGTACTAACAACAAATTTTTAATTTTAAGGTGAAATTTTCTTGTTTAAGTAGAAAGGGGTATTTAGTATTTATGTTCTTGATTATGATGAAAATTTGGGTATGTCTTTGAGCTCAATTAGACGAACCTGGTTAATTAACGTAAAGGGGTGGTAGATGCTCCCTTTGTACTCAGACTCAGGTCTGCATATATTGTTATATTAATTAGTAGGCATCCTACAAGGACTTTAATTCTGGATGCACATTAAAATGATAATAAATTTAATCTTGAAGTTTTCTTATACTGAAATTTATGCTGAAATTTATGCTGAAATTTAATTTTGAAATTTTAATGTATTATGAATATTGATGTAAATAGAGTTAACGTTGATGTTTGTAGTAGGAATGTGTTTGTTTTTTTTATGATTGAGGATGAAAGTTTTAACTAGGTGAGCAGCCGAGGCGGAAAAGAGTAAAGAGACGATTAACAGAAGAAAGTCAACGGCCCAGTTAATTTAATAGCTTTTTATAGGTTTCACAGCATTCTTGACGCCCAATCTGTGAGGCTCGATTCTAATACATGGATCACAGCAATATATATATATATATATATATATATATATATATATATACGCCATAACCTGTACATAAACACCCTAAAAACCGAGAAAATTAAATCTGTCTAATTACAAATGTACCTTAATTGGCAACACCTGGTATAATACTCCTATTGTACAACAGGCTTTGTTTAATAGTATTTTTAAATAGTTCAGTACGTAGGTAAAATTGGCAAAGAACACAAATCATCCCTTGATAATAAATCCCTTTTAAAACGCGTACTAAATAAGTACATCTTCCACTGAAAAGTAGCAATGGAAATACAATTTAATAACGCGTTACGTACATTGAAGTACTTCTACTAAAAACGTCATTTTACAACTACCTTTTGCAAATATTCAACGAGAAGCGTGTATTTTAGCTATAGAAACCGCACTCAACTTTTTACACTGTTCCAGTAGCACATAAATTAAATTGTAAATATAAGTAGGTGACAATAATATGAATGAACATCCTAATTAGCGAGAATAAACCTATAAATTGCATTCGTAGAAATAAGCAAATAACAAATAATTATTTGTACGGCAACACAGAACATTAATAAAAACATTGCAATTAGCGAGACTGTAAATACGCGATAACTTTTTTTCAAGAGATAACAAGCTCACAGATATTCGTTTTCATTCATTATTTCAACTGATCCAATCAAAGAACTAACTTTATGGCATAATAAATTAAAACGGGCAGCTAATTTAGATAAGGTAAGATAGCAACTAACAACATTTTCAACGAAATTGCGTCAGCTTGTATGAATCAGATCGACAAGAAAGTTATAGATTTTTCCATAGATAATTACATAGTGAAGGTTATACGATATATATAAACCGAAAATAATTATAAGACGAAGATCAGTGACCAATTGTCTTTATGTCGGTCAATTACGAGCGATCCTTTGTCAATGAATAACGTCAATTTCACGTTAGAGTAAAATGTTTGTCAAGAACAATATATGTTAAAGTTATGCAGTATAAAACGACACCTAAAGTAAAGTTGTATTAAAATATGAACAACTCAGATTGGAAGGAAAATATCAGTCAGTTTTAATAAAGTATATGCCGGTATGATAAACTTAAATAGAAAAATACGACATGTAAAGGCATGGTATGGTTTCAATACATTTATTGGTAAAATGCTTTTAAAAATGGAACGACATGGAAATTTAATCAACAATTTTAACATGGAACGCAAGTATATCTTTGTTTAATCTTTTGAAGGACATTTGCTTGCTTTATTAAATCTAAGTAGGTTAAATTGCATAAGAGTTTCGCATATAGATGTTTTCTTGAAAGTGGATAATTTTATATTTCTGTGGTCGTATTTCGAGTTAATTTTACCATTATAAAAGTTTTGTTTTGAGGGTAGCCGATCAGCTACACTTAAACGGATCTTTAACAAGAGTATTACAAATTATCCATAACCCTCTCTAAAAGAAAATTTTAGTACCTAGTGACTTACATAAGAAAAGATTTGGGAATATTAATTACCAAGAGAAATATTATAAACTGTATATTTGTTTCGAGTAGTTAGAAAATGTTTGTAGACTTAAGATGAAAATTGCATTTGTAGGTTTCAATGCTTGTGTGTAAGTAATCTTTTGAATAATCAGTGTTGAATAAAGATGTTTGTGTATGTAGCTATTATGATTATTATTATTTTATATTATTATTAGCCCATTAATGAATATTTGTTGATATTATAATTTTAATGTTGGAGTTTCGTTGTTTCATTTAATTTCAACTAGGAATACAATACGGACATCTTCAGACAATAATTTATACCAGATAATTTTTTATATATAAGCACCTTCTATTGGTTCCCAACGTCTGGGCAGCATATAGTTATACATTTACAACAATATATATATATATATATATATATATATATATTGCTGTGATTCCTCTCATATCTCTAGGTACTGGCCCTTTAAAAAAAAACATTCGAGCCCCACAGTTTGGGCGTCAAGAATGCTGTGAAACCTTTTAAATCACCTGGTCCGTTGATTCCTTCTGTTAATCGCCTCGGCTGCTCTTCTAGATAACTTCCATTCTCAATCATAAAATTAAACAACACATTCCTACCACAAACATCAACGTTAACTCTATTTACATCAATATTCAGAATACATTAAATTTTCAAATTAAATTTGAACATAAAATTCAGTTTTAAAAAGAATTTCCGGATTAATTTTATTATCATTTTACTGTGCATCCAAAATTAAAGTCCTTGTTGGATGCCTACTAATTAATATAACAAGATAAGCAGACCGGAGTCTGAGTATAAAGGGAGCATCTACCACCCCTTTACGTTAATTAACCAGGTTTGTCTAATTGAGCTCAAAGACCTACCCAAAGTTTCATCCTATTCCCGAACATCAAAACAAAATACCCCTTTTTACTTAAACAAGCAAATTTCATCTTAAAATTAAATTTTTATGGTTAGAAAAATTCCACTAATGTCCATTTAAAGTAAATCAATTATAAAGTCATTCAATACACACAAAAAATGTCAAACGAAATAGTACAATTTACCTGAAGGTTATTGTCCTCGTAGCTTCAGTGTAATCGTCCCTTTTTGTAAATCACACCATTCCAACCGGATTCTATTTACAGCTTCAAGTTGTCAACGCTTTAAAAATGTTCTCCATCACCATTAATTTAAAGTTGTCTCTAGGCTTTTCCGGAACTCATCAGTGTATATCTGCCTCTGGTTCAGTGGATGCAGACACATTTACGAACCATTTAGTCATTAACACCCCCGCAAAATAGCAAAGAAATTCATACTTCCTTTTACCAATATGACCAATATACGCCAAAACTGCCTACTTTTGGGTATACATTTGTCGTTGTAAATTTTACTAATTGGTACCGTGATAATAAACTTTTATTACCTTGTATCTAAGTGCACTGAAGTACATTCATGTTAGCACGTAAAATAACCAACTATTTTGAGTCACTAAAATATACTAGCACACTTTAAATTATTTAATCAAACTAAAATGCACTGTTTAATATCAAGTCGCGGATGCACGAGCTTTTAACGCATCAAATCGTCGAAAGTCTAAGAGTCTAAGAGAGAGAAACACATATTCCCGCCTGTATATATAGCGAATAGCCGACACGTCGCTTTGTTCCCTAAAACGGGTAATTCCAACGAATTCCTCATTCTACGTTCCCAGTCTGTAGCCTGCACGTCGATTTTTATGAATTTAGTCCTCACCCCATTGAGATCTCAGAAAATTTCAACACGGCCCGCAAAGTTGTCCGAGAAAACTAATTACTTTTATACAGAAATTGTTGTTCTACCTCTGATATATGCATCCTATTTTTAACCAATCGCAGCCCCTTGACGTTGCTTAAATCCCGCCCTTTACAATATGTGTCTTTGCTTGACGCATTTTCTCTTTCCTTCTCTAACCTGTTCGTATTGGTGCAACTTGACACTCTTCATTATCGATTATATTTTAGTCCACGCGGACTGTTATCTTGGTTTAATAACCCCGTATCGCACATTCTCGTGAATATTAAGCCCCGGTTTCTCCAAGATTCTTTGAAACATTAATTATTTGCCAAATTTACGCAGAATGAGCTTTTTAAAAATACGCAGGTGTTCTGTATTTCCTGCTAAAGCATCTGATCGTTTCCAATATCCTTAGAATCAACATGTTTATCCAAACAAATTAACTTGAAATTGCCTTTTAAAACACGCAGGTGTTTTCAAACGTAACATTTTAAATAACCTTCCTACGATTTGACTATTATTGGGTTTTCACAAGCCTTTTATGCTTATTATATGTTATTAACGGTTTAATTAACTCCAATTAAAATTGATTTCCATCCTTTTCATTTTTAGCGAATACACCTTAAATATTAATTATTATATGTACACTTTGTTTTACTACCCGTTACTTAAAATAGGGTTAATTAATATAAACTTTGCACGTAATTTCCATTTGTTTAGGAATAATTAAATTATCCACTGCGCTTTTCAATACTGCTTCTTTTGATGTAAAGCGTCTTATAGATAATTTAAATTTCTTATTTTTACTGAAACGAATGACTTTTTATTCTCCACGGTGTTTTAATAAAGCGTATTATTTAATAAAATTCCTTATACACGGTAATTAAAATTATTTGATTTGATTATTTAATTTTCTACCCTGGTCTAAATATGAGTATTTTCCCCCTATTTGAATACAAATAATCCCACTTATTTGAATGCAAATATCAAATATTTAGACTGCCAAAAAATCTTTACAAAATTTTGCCTATCTCTCTCTATCCTTATCTATCTAACTTACCTACTTTGTCTCCAATCCAAAAAAATATTTACACCTATCCTATATCCCTATCCTATTCCTAACTCTCACCTACTTCTATAAACTGAAATTATCCCTAACTTCATCCTACTTATCCATCTAATCCTATATACATCCTATATACCTATCCTATTCCTAACTTTTAACTACTCTTCACTATACTTTACTTCCCCCTACCTAATCCTATATGCCTATCCTACTTTTACTCTATTCCTAACTCTCCACTAATCTTATATGAAATATCTATACTTAACCTATCTTATTTTCTTCCTACATTTAATCTTTATTCTCATCCTAAACACCTATTTCTAACTATCCCCATATTTATCCTATACCTAGCTTTATTTTCTATAAACACTTACTTCTACTTTTCTATATACACCTATTCTATCCCTATTCTATTTAAATCTAACTCTTCTTGACCCTCCAAGTCTTTCTTCTCACCAACCTAATACTCTTCATCCCTATCTCTCCCCTTCTATATCTATACTTAACATCTCTATTATCTCACATACAATAAACTTATCATCCCTCTTATCCTGACTCTTAAATATCACTTCTTCTTCAGTCCCTACACTTGTCTGTTTCTTCTTTATTCTTATTTCCTTTTCTGCCGACAAACCAAACGATACTACTTTACAATTATCAATTTTTCCCTCTATGGAAAATCCTATGTACCTTCTAGAATTTTTGTGTAATGGAATCCGCCAGAATGAATTCCTTAAATCTACTTTATTAAAAACAAACTTGCCACTTAACCTCGTCAAAAATAATTCTGCCTTCACCTGCTCCCGATATGCTGCTTCTACCCCCACTAATTCTGCATTTTCTTGTACTAAAGCTTGAACCTCTACTCTCCTATCCTCTGGACATCTTATTGTGTTGATCTGTTTTACTTCATCATCCTCTACCTCCACTACATTAATACTAAACCCCGTGTCATCCTCTGTGACTTCATAACTGCCCTTCCATGGCACTACCCTATCCTTAATTCTTATTACCTTCCTTTCCATATCTATCAAAACCCCTAACTTCATCATACAGTCAACACCTAAAATGCTCTGAAACTTCAGTCCAGGTACAATTACAAACTCCTGTTCACAGCTTAAACCTCCTATATCTATCCTAAGCACCACAACACTATTTACTACAGCAAACTTCTTTTTATTTGGAGCTACTAAATGGCTACGTTTTATAGGCATAATTCTATCACAAACCTTATCCCTAATTTTGCTGACGAATTCCTCCGATATTAAACTCGCCTCTGCCCCTGTATCAAGTAATACTTCTACATTATTCTCAAAATTTCTAAATTAATAATTGGCAAACATAATTTTTCCTCAGTTTCTGGCTCTACTTCCTCCTCAATTTTGAAAAATTCACGTGGATGTTCGTATACATTTACACAGAAATCTAGTGGTCTGTCGCGTTCTAAAATCCTGTCCCATCCTGTTTTCCGTGCTTGGTCCTGGTTGTCCTTCTACAACCTGTGCGTACGTCCTCCTCGTGTTAATATCCGTGTCCCTATCTCTATTCGGCGTGCTGGTCACAGTCCTGTTTACTTCCGGTAAACTGTTCTGTCTCGTGTAACTAGGTCTTGGCGTCGGTCCCCTAGTCGCACTATTGCTCCTGTATTCCTGTCCTCGTCGTTCCCAATTCGGTCGAAAATTTCTGTTGTAGTCAGGCCGTCTCGGATAATTCGGTGTCCTGTTGTCAAACCTAACTGTGTTAACGTTTCGTTCTCGTATCTCTCTTGTCCGTCCAACACATACATCGTCATATCTCTGTAAATACTCTAAAAATGTCTCCCGTTCTGTGATGTTTTGTAAGGCCACGTGTTGTCTAATTTCCAGTTCAAAATGTCGTGATAGGTACTTGATTATCTGTCTGTCCGTCAATGGTGGATTCAGTTGTTTGGCCACACTGTACTTGCGGATGGCATATTGCTCCCTAGAACCTGCAAACTCTCCCTTAAATTTTCCTGTAATCAAGTCGTCTCGTACCTGGTCTTGTCTGTGGTCACTCCAGTAGTGTTTTAAAAATTTGTTTTCAAAGTCCTGATACGTGTCTATGTCCTGTCCTACTAAATTGTACCATGCTTCCGCGTTGTCCTTTAATAAAGCCTTTATCGTATTCAGTTTAGTCTGTTCGTTAAATAAATTTCCCACTAGATTTCTTACACTATTAATAAAAATTTGTGGATTTACCCTGTTATCACCATAAAACTTCATGTGTTGGTCCAATGATACTCCACCTGTAGAAAATCTGGGACCATCCCCCGTTAAATTTGATATGTTGTATTTAATACTACTAACTTCGCGTTCTACCCTGCCTAACTGATCCCTACATGAGTCCGTTACTTCAGTCATTTTTACGTTTATTTCTTCTTCACAGAAAATGCGTACTTCGGACCTTAAATGTCCCATTTCCTGTCGAAGACCTGTAATATCACGCTCATTTTTTTCAACCCTATTTTCAACCTCCCCCATTTTTATGGTAAGACTATCTTTAAATTCTGTAAATTCTTTAGTATTTTGTTCAATTTTCCCACTTATCTGCTCTAATTTTTGGTTGGACTCCTCCCTCGCTCTATTAGATTCTTCGTTCATTCTCTCTAACATTCTCAATATCATCTCGTTTCCTTGATCCCCCGATTCCGTCCTCGACTGATCTCTACTGCCTCCTGCTTCTTCCATTTTCGAATTTTTCCCACACAATGCACTATCGTCACTTCCAATTTCCACTCCTTGACTCCTTAACCACTCCTTTCTCTGCATACGTTCTAATCACTCTCACACACTCTAAAATACTTTTAAATTTATCCACAAACAGAAACTCTCTCTCTCAGATCGCCAGTTTCCTGGAATAAAATAACAAAAATTTTATTTGGAACTCGAGCCTCACTTTTGGGTCGCCAAGAATGCTGTGATTCCTCTCATATCTCTAGGTACTGGCCCTTTAAAAAAAAACATTCGAGCCCCACAGTTTGGGCGTCAAGAATGCTGTGAAACCTTTTAAATCACCTGGTCCGTTGATTCCTTCTGTTAATCGCCTCGGCTGCTCTTCTAGATAACTTCCATTCTCAATCATAAAAATTAAACAACACATTCCTACCACAAACATCAACGTTAACTCTATTTACATCAATATTCAGAATACATTAAATTTTCAAATTAAATTTGAACATAAAATTCAGTTTTAAAAAGAATTTCCGGATTAATTTTATTATCATTTTACTGTGCATCCAAAATTAAAGTCCTTGTTGGATGCCTACTAATTAATATAACAAGATAAGCAGACCGGAGTCTGAGTATAAAGGGAGCATCTACCACCCCTTTACGTTAATTAACCAGGTTTGTCTAATTGAGCTCAAAGACCTACCCAAAGTTTCATCCTATTCCCGAACATCAAAACAAAATACCCCTTTTACTTAAACAAGCAAATTTCATCTTAAAATTAAATTTTTATGGTTAGAAAAATTCCACTAATGTCCATTTAAAGTAAATCAATTATAAAGTCATTCAATACACACAAAAAATGTCAAACGAAATAGTACAATTTACCTGAAGGTTATTGTCCTCGTAGCTTCAGTGTAATCGTCCTTTTGTAAATCACACCATTCCAACCGGATTCTATTTACAGCTTCAAGTTGTCAACGCTTTAAAAATGTTCTCCATCACCATTAATTTAAAGTTGTCTCTAGGCTTTTCCGGAACTCATCAGTGTATATCTGCCTCTGGTTCAGTGGATGCAGACACATTTACGAACCATTTAGTCATTAACACCCCCGCAAAATAGCAAAGAAATTCATACTTCCTTTTACCAATATGACCAATATACGCCAAAACTGCCTACTTTTGGGTATACATTTGTCGTTGTAAATTTTACTAATTGGTACCGTGATAATAAACTTTTATTACCTTGTATCTAAGTGCACTGAAGTACATTCATGTTAGCACGTAAAATAACCAACTATTTTGAGTCACTAAAATATACTAGCACACTTTAAATTATTTAATCAAACTAAAATGCACTGTTTAATATCAAGTCGCGGATGCACGAGCTTTTAACGCATCAAATCGTCGAAAGTCTAAGAGTCTAAGAGAGAAACACATATTCCCGCCTGTATATATAGCGAATAGCCGACACGTCGCTTTGTTCCCTAAAACGGGTAATTCCAACGAATTCCTCATTCTACGTTCCCAGTCTGTAGCCTGCACGTCGATTTTATGAATTTAGTCCTCACCCCATTGAGATCTCAGAAAATTTCAACACGGCCCGCAAAGTTGTCCGAGAAAACTAATTACTTTTATACAGAAATTGTTGTTCTACCTCTGATATATGCATCCTATTTTAACCAATCGCAGCCCCTTGACGTTGCTTAAATCCCGCCCTTTACAATATGTGTCTTTGCTTGACGCATTTTCTTTCCTTCTCTAACCTGTTCGTATTGGTGCAACTTGACACTCTTCATTATCGATTATATTTTAGTCCACGCGGACTGTTATCTTGGTTTAATAACCCCGTATCGCACATTCTCGTGAATACTAAGTCCCGGTTTCTCCAAGATTCTTTGAAACATTAATTATTTGCCAAATTTACGCAGAATGAGCTTTTTAAAAATACGCAGGTGTTCTGTATTTCCTGCTAAAGCATCTGATCGTTTCCAATATCCTTAGAATCAACATGTTTATCCAAACAAATTAACTTGAAATTGCCTTTTAAAACACGCAGGTGTTTTCAAACGTAACATTTTAAATAACCTTCCTACGATTTGACTATTATTGGGTTTTCACAAGCCTTTTATGCTTATTATATGTTATTAACGGTTTAATTAACTCCAATTAAAATTGATTTCCATCCTTTTCATTTTTTTAGCGAATACACCTTAAATATTAATTATTATATGTACACTTTGTTTTACTACCCGTTACTTAAAATAGGGTTAATTAATATAAACTTTGCACGTAATTTCCATTTGTTTAGGAATAATTAAATTATCCACTGCGCTTTTCAATACTGCTTCTTTTGATGTAAAGCGTCTTATAGATAATTTAAATTTCTTATTTTACTGAAACGAATGACTTTTTATTCTCCACGGTGTTTTAATAAAGCGTATTATTTAATAAAATTCCTTATACACGGTAATTAAAATTATTTGATTTGATTATTTAATTTTCTACCCTGGTCTAAATATGAGTATTTTCCCCCTATTTGAATACAAATAATCCCACTTATTTGAATGCAAATATCAAATATTTAGACTGCCAAAAAATCTTTACAAAATTTTGCCTATCTCTCTCTATCCTTATCTATCTAACTTACCTACTTTGTCTCCAATCCAAAAAAATATTTACACCTATCCTATATCCCTATCCTATTCCTAACTCTCACCTACTTCTATAAACTGAAATTATCCCTAACTTCATCCTACTTATCCATCTAATCCTATATACATCCTATATACCTATCCTATTCCTAACTTTTAACTACTCTTCACTATACTTTACTTCCCCCTACCTAATCCTATATGCCTATCCTACTTTTACTCTATTCCTAACTCTCCACTAATCTTATATGAAATATCTATACTTAACCTATCTTATTTTCTTCCTACATTTAATCTTTATTCTCATCCTAAACACCTATTTCTAACTATCCCCATATTTATCCTATACCTAGCTTTATTTTCTATAAACACTTACTTCTACTTTTCTATATACACCTATTCTATCCCTATTCTATTTAAATCTAACTCTCTTCTTGACCCTCCAAGTCTTTCTTCTCACCAACCTAATACTCTTCATCCCTATCTCTCCCCCTTCTATATCTATACTTAACATCTCTATTATCTCACATACAATAAACTTATCATCCCTCTTATCCTGACTCTTAAATATCACTTCTTCTTCAGTCCCTACACTTGTCTGTTTCTTATTTATTCTTATTTCCTTTTCTGCCGACAAACCAAACGATACTACTTTACAATTATCGATTTTTCCCTCTATGGAAAATCCTATGTACCTTCTAGAATTTTTGTGTAATGGAATCCGCCAGAATGAATTCCTTAAATCTACTTTATTAAAACAAACTTGCCACTTAACCTCGTCAAAATAATTCTGCCTTCACCTGCTCCCGATATGCTGCTTCTACCCCCACTAATTCTGCATTTTCTTGTACTAAAGCTTGAACCTCTACTCTCCTATCCTCTGGACATCTTATTGTGTTGATCTGTTTTACTTCATCATCCTCTACCTCCACTACATTAATACTAAACCCCGTGTCATCCTCTGTGACTTCATAACTGCCCTTCCATGGCACTACCCTATCCTTAATTCTTATTACCTTCCTTTCCATATCTATCAAAACCCTAACTTCATCATACAGTCAACACCTAAAATGCTCTGAAACTTCAGTCCAGGTACAATTACAAACTCCTGTTCACAGCTTAAACCTCCTATATCTATCCTAAGCACCACAACACTATTTACTACAGCAAACTTCTTTTTATTTGGAGCTACTAAATGGCTACGTTTTATAGGCATAATTCTATCACAAACCTTATCCCTAATTTTGCTGACGAATTCCTCCGATATTAAACTCGCCTCTGCCCCTGTATCAAGTAATACTTCTACATTATTCTCAAAATTTCTAAATTAATAATTGGCAAACATAATTTTCCTCAGTTTCTGGCTCTACTTCCTCCTCAATTTTGAAAAATTCACGTGGATGTTCGTATACATTTACACAGAAATCTAGTGGTCTGTCGCGTTCTAAAAATCCTGTCCCATCCTGTTTTCCGTGCTTGGTCCTGGTTGTCCTTCTACAACCTGTGCGTACGTCCTCCTCGTGTTAATATCCGTGTCCCTATCTCTATTCGGCGTGCTGGTCACAGTCCTGTTTACTTCCGGTAAACTGTTCTGTCTCGTGTAACTAGGTCTTGGCGTCGGTCCCCTAGTCGCACTATTGCTCCTGTATTCCTGTCCTCGTCGTTCCCAATTCGGTCGAAAATTTCTGTTGTAGTCAGGCCGTCTCGGATAATTCGGTGTCCTGTTGTCAAACCTAACTGTGTTAACGTTTCGTTCTCGTATCTCTCTTGTCCGTCCAACACATACATCGTCATATCTCTGTAAATACTCTAAAAATGTCTCCCGTTCTGTGATGTTTTGTAAGGCCACGTGTTGTCTAATTTCCAGTTCAAAATGTCGTGATAGGTACTTGATTATCTGTCTGTCCGTCAATGGTGGATTCAGTTGTTTGGCCACACTGTACTTGCGGATGGCATATTGCTCCCCTAGAACCTGCAAACTCTCCCTTAAATTTTCCTGTAATCAAGTCGTCTCGTACCTGGTCTTGTCTGTGGTCACTCCAGTAGTGTTTTAAAAATTTGTTTTCAAAGTCCTGATACGTGTCTATGTCCTGTCCTACTAAATTGTACCATGCTTCCGCGTTGTCCTTTAATAAAGCCTTTATCGTATTCAGTTTAGTCTGTTCGTTAAATAAATTTCCCACTAGATTTCTTACACTATTAATAAAAATTTGTGGATTTACCCTGTTATCACCATAAAACTTCATGTGTTGGTCCAATGATACTCCACCTGTAGAAAATCTGGGACCATCCCCCGTTAAATTTGATATGTTGTATTTAATACTACTAACTTCGCGTTCTACCCTGCCTAACTGATCCCTACATGAGTCCGTTACTTCAGTCATTTTTACGTTTATTTCTTCTTCACAGAAAATGCGTACTTCGGACCTTAAATGTCCCATTTCCTGTCGAAGACCTGTAATATCACGCTCATTTTTTTCAACCCTATTTTCAACCTCCCCCCATTTTTATGGTAAGACTATCTTTAAATTCTGTAAATTCTTTAGTATTTTGTTCAATTTTCCCACTTATCTGCTCTAATTTTGGTTGGACTCCTCCTCGCTCTATTAGATTCTTCGTTCATTCTCTCTAACATTCTCAATATCATCTCGTTTCCTTGATCCCCCGATTCCGTCCTCGACTGATCTCTACTGCCTCCTGCTTCTTCCATTTTCGAATTTTTCCCACACAATGCACTATCGTCACTTCCAATTTCCACTCCTTGACTCCTTAACCACTCCTTTCTCTGCATACGTTCTAATCACTCACACACTCTAAAATACTTTTAAATTTATCCACAAACAGAAACTCTCTCTCAGATCGCCAGTTTCCTGGAATAAAATAACAAAATTTTATTTGGAACTCGAGCCTCACTTTTGGGTCGCCAAGAATGCTGTGATTCCTCTCATATCTCTAGGTACTGGCCCTTTAAAAAAAAACATTCGAGCCCCACAGTTTGGGCGTCAAGAATGCTGTGAAACCTTTTAAATCACCTGGTCCGTTGATTCCTTCTGTTAATCGCCTCGGCTGCTCTTCTAGATAACTTCCATTCTCAATCATAAAAATTAAACAACACATTCCTACCACAAACATCAACGTTAACTCTATTTACATCAATATTCAGAATACATTAAATTTTCAAATTAAATTTGAACATAAAATTCAGTTTTAAAAAGAATTTCCGGATTAATTTTATTATCATTTTACTGTGCATCCAAAATTAAAGTCCTTGTTGGATGCCTACTAATTAATATAACAAGATAAGCAGACCGGAGTCTGAGTATAAAGGGAGCATCTACCCCCCTTTACGTTAATTAACCAGGTTTGTCTAATTGAGCTCAAAGACCTACCCAAAGTTTCATCCTATTCCCGAACATCAAAACAAAATACCCCTTTTACTTAAACAAGCAAATTTCATCTTAAAATTAAATTTTTATGGTTAGAAAAATTCCACTAATGTCCATTTAAAGTAAATCAATTATAAAGTCATTCAATACACACAAAAAATGTCAAACGAAATAGTACAATTTACCTGAAGGTTATTGTCCTCGTAGCTTCAGTGTAATCGTCCCTTTGTAAATCACACCATTCCAACCGGATTCTATTTACAGCTTCAAGTTGTCAACGCTTTAAAAATGTTCTCCATCACCATTAATTTAAAGTTGTCTCTAGGCTTTTCCGGAACTCATCAGTGTATATCTGCCTCTGGTTCAGTGGATGCAGACACATTTACGAACCATTTAGTCATTAACACCCCCGCAAAATAGCAAAGAAATTCATACTTCCTTTTACCAATATGACCAATATACGCCAAAACTGCCTACTTTTGGGTATACATTTGTCGTTGTAAATTTTACTAATTGGTACCGTGATAATAAACTTTTATTACCTTGTATCTAAGTGCACTGAAGTACATTCATGTTAGCACGTAAAATAACCAACTATTTTGAGTCACTAAAATATACTAGCACACTTTAAATTATTTAATCAAACTAAAATGCACTGTTTAATATCAAGTCGCGGATGCACGAGCTTTTAACGCATCAAATCGTCGAAAGTCTAAGAGTCTAAGAGAGAAACACATATTCCCGCCTGTATATATAGCGAATAGCCGACACGTCGCTTTGTTCCCTAAAACGGGTAATTCCAACGAATTCCTCATTCTACGTTCCCAGTCTGTAGCCTGCACGTCGATTTTATGAATTTAGTCCTCACCCCATTGAGATCTCAGAAAATTTCAACACGGCCCGCAAAGTTGTCCGAGAAAAACTAATTACTTTTATACAGAAATTGTTGTTCTACCTCTGATATATGCATCCTATTTTAACCAATCGCAGCCCCTTGACGTTGCTTAAATCCCGCCCTTTTACAATATGTGTCTTTGCTTGACGCATTTTCTCTTTCCTTCTCTAACCTGTTCGTATTGGTGCAACTTGACATTCTTCATTATCGATTATATTTTAGTCCACGCGGACTGTTATCTTGGTTTAATAACCCCGTATCGCACATTCTCGTGAATACTAAGTCCCGGTTTCTCCAAGATTCTTTGAAACATTAATTATTTGCCAAATTTACGCAGAATGAGCTTTTTTAAAAATACGCAGGTGTTCTGTATTTCCTGCTAAAGCATCTGATCGTTTCCAATATCCTTAGAATCAACATGTTTATCCAAACAAATTAACTTGAAATTGCCTTTTAAAAACACGCAGGTGTTTTCAAACGTAACATTTTAAATAACCTTCCTACGATTTGACTATTATTGGGTTTTCACAAGCCTTTTATGCTTATTATATGTTATTAACGGTTTAATTAACTCCAATTAAAATTGATTTCCATCCTTTTCATTTTTTTAGCGAATACACCTTAAATATTAATTATTATATGTACACTTTGTTTTACTACCCGTTACTTAAAATAGGGTTAATTAATATAAACTTTGCACGTAATTTCCATTTGTTTAGGAATAATTAAATTATCCACTGCGCTTTTCAATACTGCTTCTTTTGATGTAAAGCGTCTTATAGATAATTTAAATTTCTTATTTTTACTGAAACGAATGACTTTTTATTCTCCACGGTGTTTTAATAAAGCGTATTATTTAATAAAATTCCTTATACACGGTAATTAAAATTATTTGATTTGATTATTTAATTTTCTACCCTGGTCTAAATATGAGTAATATATATATATATATATATATATATATATATATATATATATATTATATATATATGCTCTGTAGCCGCCTATCGAATCATAACAAACAATATCTGTAAAAGAATCCTATAGTTGTAATGCCCTTATTGCCAGCTGTCAGTGGATCTGAAACTTAAATCTTCTGAAAAATCTGTAGAATTCTCGCGTTGTTCGTTCTGTAAATGAAAAGCTAACCGCGTAACAATAAAATTTTTAATGAGCGTCAAGTTGGTATAAAAAGAAATGTGAAATGCGTTAAATAAGTTACTACAGAGTTTAGTAATCCCGGGATTCTATATATCAGGTTTAATAAATTTGTAACAAAGAAAACAGATTTTCTTTACAGTATGGTTTATAATTTGCCTTCATTGAAAATTTCTGTCAAAGTACTGAGTATTGTTTGTGCTAAAAATTACTTCCTAACTGGTATTAATAGATTGGCCCAAATCAGTGTAAGCGTATCTTACAAACACTTCATGAATTACCTAATATTTATAATTCTTCAATAGATTTATAGGTCCCTCAATAAAGTATAAATGTTATCGAAATATAAAATAGAAAAATCTCTAGGCGATGTCCTTGATACACCTCTTATACCCTATTCACGTTAAATATGGGATGACGTCATAATTCAAATAAATGCTGCGTTGTCATGGTTAAGCTATTTTATGTGTATTTCCTGATCAGAGTAACCATTTCTTGTGCGCGCGAATCAAATCTTTAGGCATTCTAAATGTTAAATATTCGAAACTTACAATGTATAAAGTGTTTTAGTGCTGAAATAACTGTTTTATTTAGCAAATATAAAATACAAATGATTTACTACAAAACTAAACAATGACAATGAAATGAGAAATGTCAAAGTAATTGAAGGAAAAAGTGTTGCAACATCGAACAGAACTGCCAACTGCTACACACTAAATCCTAATATCATTAAACCCACATTCATAGTTACGTTCACATTTTACAATCTCTAGCACTTTATTACTGCTTATGACGTCATCCCATATTTAACGTGAATAGGGTCTAGCAAATTTCCAGGTTGAATGAAGCTCTAATTTAACTATGTTCTGCGTCCACACGAGTATCTTGACACCGGTACCACTTTTTATAAATAAAATTTCGATATTGTAAATCTGACGTGAGCTAGAATCGAACTCGAATCAAAGCAAACCCAGAAGTAAAATTAAACCAGAGATAGAACTAAACGAGAAATAGTACCAAGCGGTATAAAATTTGTATAAATATGACTTAACATAAATTCTTACCCTCGCGTTTAATTAGACAGCTTAGACTGAATTTACTCGCAAATATTTAGCTTGATTAAATTTTCACGAACTTTTTATGCAGACCTACATGCGATCGTTTATTTTGACTCGTATTTCACAGAACAAAAATATTCTTTTTGATGTTCTGGACCACTATTTATGATTTGTGGAATAGCTATTGCATTGTAACTTTTCTCAGCATATTTAATATTTTAAATTACTAAACAAATAAGGAATGTTTGAATTTTTGTTTTGGATATCGAAGTTAAATGCAATGCGTTCTACACTAAATATGAAATACATTAAAACAAGCTACTTTGTACAACTATCTATACAGATTAAAATTAATTTTGCTGTTTTCATGCTGCAACAAAATTATGGGAATTCGTTTCTTATGAAATAAATTATCCTTAATATAATAAATGGTTTAAATGCTGCGAACTTCATTTAAAAGAAATATATATATATATATAATATATATATATATATATATATATATATGTATATAGATATATGTATATATAGAAAGAGAGAGAGAGAGTGAGTGAGAGAGAGAGAGAAAGAGAGATAGAGAGAGAAAGAGAAAGAGAGAGAAACTGATTATGCTGGAAGAATGATTATGCTCTAATATCACAACATTAATTTCCGTAACCTAATAGATTGGTTTCTAGTGATAGAAGTTTGAACCAGAAATATAATTCAGGTAATATTTACAAACTAATAATGCTAAAATATTATTAAGTTTTAACCGTCGCGACATTAATTTCCTTAACCTAATTAATTGAATTCTAATGATGAAAGAATTTCATCAAATATGCGATTTGTAAACTATTTACAAACTGATAATGTTGAAAACATTATTAAATACTAAATTTCAAAACATATATAGCATTTGAACCTGTATCTTAGGCTTTTGCTGCCCATGTGTTTTCCAATTACGCGACCTAGACGGTGGTTATTATTTCATCTTAATAACTAATACTTTAGTATTAATCAACTTATATGTGTGTGTGCGCGTGCGCGCGCTCGTGTGTTTGTTACTTGTGTTTCTATCGATTTACTAATCGTTAATAATTTTATTACAGGAAGTATATTGCGGAATAGAAACTATTTGTACAGTAGACGGTTTGCATTTCAACTGCTTATACAATGCTAGAGTAAAGGCATTCAACAGTTCTGGAGAAGGGGACTATAGTGATCTGATTGGTCTTCAAACGGCCGAAGGTGAGTTTATATTTAGGTTACTAAGCGTTTGTTATTTAACTTAATAATGTTGTTTAACTTTAGCATATCGTTTGTTATTGTAACGACAATTATTTAATTTCTACCTACATGCATTCTATGTTTTGAAACTAGCTTAATTTACATCATTCTCTTTAACTTCTAGAAAAATTATGTAAAACTCCATAGCATTGAACTTGTTTTGTTTTAACGTTAAATTTTATTCAGCAAAAACAATTTCTTTTTGAGCCTTTAGCATAAATAAGCTTATCTAATTATTACACTGTATAACAATTAAGTTTTGATTGTACAATGTCATATTATACAATGTAACAGTTTTAAAATATATATACGTGTTTAATGAAATTTTCACGTTGTAGACGACCCACCAAAGTAATATACTTGAAAAAATTTAAATTTTTAAACTTAAAAGATGGAAAGGCTAAAAACTGTTTTGCTGACGGCTAACTTGGCTATCACCTCAACAGAGTTAGAGATATTCGTCTTAATCTTCTTTGGGAATGAAACCACTCATAGTTTTTAAAATCATCTTTATTTACGTTTCGATTCATGACCCAGGATCGTTGTCAAAATAATAAAAATTTCAAGTTTGACATTTATGACATAAATTGAAGGTGACTTTGATTTATTGATGTTTGAAATATTTGGTTTGAGTACACTAAGTAAACATTTTTAAAGTTTAAAAGAATGATTGCTTTCAATTTGTGTTGCGACCTGGAACCGACTTTCTTTAGGTAGCCAATACGCTTAACGTGAAATCAGCCGATTAATTTTTATTGGTGAATTTTATATAAATTCGATAAATTGGGTATTGGAAAACTTGAAGTTTTTATTATTTTGTCAACGATCCTGGGTCATGGATCGAAACGTAAATAAAGATGATTTAAAAAACTATGAGTGGTTTAATTCCCAAAGAAGATTAAGAAGAATGCTAAACAAACCACAACAAACATACAGAGAGTATTTAGAGTTAGAGATATGTCTCGGTTGAAATTTTTTTAGTTAAACAAAAAGCAATCTTTATGAGTGAATGTCAGATCTGGCAGCAACTTACAGATTTAATTTAAAAACGAATATTAAGCAATCTTAATATAAATCTTATTTTATTACTAATAAAACAATCTCGTTTAGGCTTTTCTTAAGCGGGACAGCTTTAAATGTTACAAAAATTTAACGCGTAATTTTTCTTTCACAAAATGTATGTAGTTATGAAATATTTGTGATATTACGTGTTGTTACGGCTTTTAAATAAACGGATCTCGTGAACTGAGACGATGGGGTTTCTACGGCAAGTATTTTGACCATACTGAAGAAGGGGTTTTTTTGATAAATCCGTGAAGGTTTCGGCAAAGGTAATGAACTCACCCTTAATCCACAGGTCACCGACTGCTACCCCTGCGCTGGATATGATCATATTTCAGTTTATATTCTGCTGTTTACTTGCAGGTATCGAATTCAAGGGACTCCAGATTGACTTTAAATTGCGGTATTGTTGATCGGAAGGTTTTTGCGCATCAACAACTCCCATCACGCTTTGCTCGAAGTATAGTAAGGAAGTGATCACATTAGGAAAATAACTTATGAAGACAATTCGATCTGGGGAATTTTTATTTTCCCGAAATTTTATGGTAATCAGAACAAATGTTTGGAGGCCACGCGCCTTGTTTATGAAACAAGTTCAAAGCCTCGAACAATAAGTTATTTACTCAGACTTTTAATGATAACGATGCTAGTTAAAACGTTCTAAACAACGTTTAAAAACATCCGAAATATTTTTAATATAATTATTGTAACCAAATGTGGAGTTTAGCTTTGGGACTGAATTAAACTAGGAAATAACAAATGGTTTGATGTTTTCTATATGGGACCAAAAATTTATTATGAATTCGAAAGCTGAATTAGGTTTGCGAATAAATAATTTTTATCGAATTTTTTCATTTTTCATCCTTGCTTAATACAGCTTTGTTACGCCGTAAAGAAATTTTTATTACACAAAAAAAAAATCTTTACCACAAATAATACTTTCAACTAGTTTAGGACAATCTACGTCTACAGGTTATTATGGCCCGTAGAAGGGTCATCAATTAAACATAAAACCTTACTAAGACAACACAAACAATTCTAAATATACATCATATAATGGAATGTAAGACAGCTGAAAAGACGTTTACGACAAGCACGCGAAAACGTTTTTTATCGTGCCTGGTACTAAGTTTATTATATCGTAGGGTACGTAAATGCATACACGCAAATATCAATATTTAAAATTGCATTTAACATTCAATTTGGTTGCTAACATGTAAAGTACACGATGGTGCTGTGCAGATGTAGATGCAAAATTATACAAAAGACCCGTTTACCTCTTACATCAGTAAAATATTATACGAGCATTTACACCCTCAGATTTATAATAAAAAAATTGTCCTTTACATATATCCATAAATTAATTTTCAGTTCATAAATATTTTCATTAAATAAAACTCAAATCACTACTAGTTTAAATAAATCAACACCGGCACAACAGTTTTATTAAAAAAAAAATCGTTACCTGGAGAGTATTCTGCTATCTGATCACCACCTCTGTAGATGGCCTCCAAAATGACTGCACGTACCCGGATCACTCCACGTAGATGCCTTCCATTTCTAACTCGTTGTTCATCCAAATGATCAACATTCACTGCAGATCCAGATCCAAACATCACCTCTTCTTCCACGCAATGTGCAACAAGCACCCTCGTTCAATATGCAAATATTCTCCACTTACGAGTCATCCTGCTTCAAATATTACAACGATTTACTACGGTTCACTCCGTTCAAAACTAACTTACACCTACTCGTGCATAAAAACACTTGCAAATCTTATCTCGGACTGCACTTGTCACGTGGTTTTAAGCTAGGATGATCTTGTAGACTTGGAGAAATAAGAGAGAGAATGCCGCCTCCAGCAGCCCTTATATAACCACAGCCCCACTTCAGTTGCCTGTATTTTTGTTACCCATTCCTTGTAAATTTGCAAACGGCCACTCAATTCCACCAATTACCTGTACGTAAACACAACGGTCTTTCGAAATTCAGAACTCGTCAATACAAACACTTCATTACCGCGAAAAACTGTGTAACCGTGCCAACTGTCTAACTATTCTTCGAAATTTCCCCTTTTCTGTCAACTCCACACAAATACAATCTGGCCTATTGTGTGCGCGTTCATCCAATTATCTCCCTTGCACTCTCATAATGACATCTCTCAGCCTTGTCTCCTTTCTTACCTAAAGTGTCTACGTTATTTTTGCCTTTCTGGTAACTCTTTCTGTCCCGTGTCTTCTATCTCGCTTGTAGCCCCTCTATTACAATATTGTTCACGGTTATTTTTCCCTTCTTTTATGTGTGCCTTGAAAAATCGATACCGTCCACAAACATGTTGCATCTTCGTCCTGCTTATTACTTTTAAAATATACTTGTCTGACACGCGCTTGAAAATGTTTGTCATTTAAACACCTGATATATTTCATCTGCCTCTGTTACCTATTAAATATTGTCTGTCTCTTAATTTTATTGATCTGTTTTCAACTAGTCGACCGTTGCTGTTAGCCTTGCATTTTCCGTTAACATAATTTACCTCGAACTATATTTTCAACGTAAACTAGCTTTATAAGAATCGTTTATTTACTCCAACTTCTGTTCTATGAAATCCTCAACTGTTTTAACGTGTTTCCCAACCTTGTAACGTTTGTTGAAAGCTTTAGCTTATGTTGTATTAAATAAATATACCTGGCTCCTACTGAAAAGATCTAACACTATTAACCTTTGTACACAATTTTCGATCTTGTCATCGATGTTAATTGTTGTCCTAGTACTAAATTAACGTATACAAATTAAACCTACATTATAATATGTAATTTTCTCCCAATCTAATTATATTAAAGCGTTTTAAAGAAATTATTGATTTCTATCTACAGGGTACCTATAAATACATAAATGTTTGGCCTATTTACACCTATCTAAGCCTACCCAATCACAGTAATATATACGTATATATATATATATATATATATATATATATATATATATATATATATATATATATATATATATATATATACAGTGTGTACAGTATAAAATGCAGTACATAGGATCTTGGAAACTGTAGGAGATACGATCTTGGTTAAATGGGACAAAAGTTGCATAATCATGAGGGTATCTCAGATCGGTTTCAAATTTCAAAAATTTTCATAGGTTACTAGATAGAGGCAAAACACAAAATTGACGATTTCTTTATTTGCTTGTAGTTAGTCTACTAATTGAAATAGAATGTTCAAATTTGGTACATCATGGTAATTCCCATTGCGCTTCAGATTTTCAACTTAGATTTTGTCTAGGGCATCTAGATTTTGCGTGACGATGTTCAACTTTTATTTTTAAATAACCGCCATATTGGATTTTTACATTTTTGAAATGCTCACAAAAACCCTTTCCAAAGAGGTATAACATGGCTATGTTTGATTGAATCAAAACACTAAAATCACATAATTATGTTTTGGTCGAGTAGGCTTTAATTTCCATTATGACAAAGAGAAACAATTGCTCTAAAATTTTAAACTCAATTTTCAGTGGTAATAAAACAGTAAAAACGTAGAAAATTGAAAATAAATCTGTATTAATCAGAACTTACATAACTATGCATTAACAAAGAATAAATACAAACTAGCATCTATTCAATACAAAATATTATTTAAGCTGTTTTAGTTGTCATTCATGTTCAGACAATTGCAAATTAACAATCAAGGAAAAAATATAACAATAGTCAGCCACATGAATTCATTATTTATTTTAAATGTTCAAATAACCCCCATTTTGTTGAACACACAACCGACACCTTTATAAACATCTTTACAAGATCGTCTTATCATAGTTGGAGTTATTTTATTTACGGCCTCTTGGATTGCTTGTTGTAATTGGCCTACATTATCATACGTTTTTGAGTACACACGACTTTTTAAATGGCGCCATATAAAGAAATCTAGAGGAGTTAAATCCGGTGATCTCGCCGGCCATAATTGGTCCCCGATTTCCAATCCAGTTTTCATTATACTCAGAATTAAAAATTTCTAATAATCAGAGCATTGTGGGGTGGAGCGCCATCATTTTGAAAAATCATATTTTGCAAAGTAGTGAGTGGAAGCTCCATTAGTCTATGTGCCACATTTCCCTGCAATAAATCTAAGTATCTCGCAGAGTTTAAATTTGCATCATAAAAAAACGGACCTATAATGTACCTTCCAATAATACCAATCCAGACGTTGAATCCCCATTTAACTTGATGTCTAACTTGGCGGTTCAAATGTGGATTTTCATCTGACCAAAAAATTGTATTTTTGCGGTTGAACATACCACAATTCGTAAATCGACTTTCGTCAGACCACAAAATTGTATATGCAAAATTTGAATTTTCGTTGCACTTTCTGATGTACCAAGCACAAAATTCCATTCTTCGAATTTGGTCTTCAGTATGCAATCCCTGACATGGTCGTTCATGATATGGATGGTACTTGAAACGTTTTAAAATAGGTCTTGCCGTAGAATGAGCAACACCTGTTATATTCTGAATTTGTCTAAGAGAAGTACGAGGATTTTCGACAACTGTTTGTAAAACGCTGTTTTCATTATCTTTTTTAATTTGCCTATTTCTCTTAGACAAGCCAAAACTACCATAATTTATTAAATTATTTTGTAATCTCCGAAACATACATCTGTTTGGTTGATGTTTTTCTGCGTATTTATTTAAATACAATTCAGCAGCTTTAACATCATTCCTTCCAGAAAGAATAAAACATTCTAACATCCACATTTGAACCGCCAAGTTAGACATCAAGTTAAATGGGGCTTCAACGTCTGGATTGGTATTATTGGAAGGTACATTATAGGTCCGTTTTTTTATGATGCAAATTTAAACTCTGCGAGATACTTAGATTTATTGCAGGGAAATGTGGCAGATAGACTAATAGAGCTTCCACTCGCTACTTTGCAAAATATGATTTTTCAAAATGATGGCGCTCCACCCCACAATGCTCTGAATATTAAAATTTTTTTTAATTCTGATAATAATGAAAACTTGATTGGAAATCGGGGACCAATTAAGTGGCCGGCGAGATCACCGGATTTAACTCCTCTAGATTTCTTTATATGGGGCCATTTAAAAAGTCGTGTGTACTCAAAAACGTATGATAATGTAGGCCAATTACAACAAGCAATCCAAGAGGCCGTAAATAAAATAACTCCAACTATGATAAGACGATCTTGTAAAGATGTTTATAAAAAATGTTGGTTGTGTGTTCAACAAAATGGGGGGTTATTTGAACATTTAAAATAAATAATGAATTCATGTGGCTGACTATTGTTATATTTTTTTTCCTTGATTGTTAATTTGCAATTGTCTGAACATGAATGACAACTAAAACAGCTTAAATAATATTTTGTATTGAATAGATGCTAGTTTGTATTTATTCTTTGTTAATGCATAGTTATGTAAGTTCTGATTAATACAGATTTATTTTCAATTTTCTACGTTTTTTTTACTGTTTTTATTACCACTGAAAATTGAGTTTAAAATTTTTAGAGCAATTGTTTCTCTTTGTCATAATGCAAATTAAAGCCTACTACGACCAAAACATAATTATGTGATTTTTAGTGTTTTGATTCAATCAAACATAGCCATGTTATACCTCTTTGGAAAGGATTTTTTGTCAGCATTTCAAAAATTTAAAAATCCAATATGGCGGCTATTTAAAAAAAAAGTTGAACATCGTCACGCAAAATCTAGATGCCCTAGACAAAATCTAAGTTGAAAATGTGAAGCGCAACGGGGAATTACCATGATGTACCAAATTTGAACATTCTATTTCAATTAGTAGACTAACTGCGAGCAAATAAAGAAATCGTCGATTTTGTGTTTTTTGGCTCTATCTAGTAACCTATGAAAAATTTTTGAAATTTGAAAACCGATCTGAGATACACTCATGATTATGCAACTTTTCTCCCATTTAACCAAGATCGTATCTCCTACAGTTTCCAAGATCCCCATGTACTGCATTTTATACTGTACACACTGTATATGTAATCTCGAGCACCACCATTGGGCGTCATAAATATTCTGAAGTTTAGCTGGATCGAAGCCCCACTCTTGGGCTCCATATTGTTGCGTACTCTACGCTTGTAATAAGGCTCCACGATTTGGGTGTCATAAATGCTGCGAAGTTACCTGTGTAATAACTCCAATGATGTAGATTGCCACGGCTGCTCTGTTGCTTATACCTAAAAAGACTACCCTACTATTCTACCAAAGAAAACTCGACTACAGAAATTCACCACGATTTATTCAGACAGAAAATTCAACACCAAAAATCTTTATCAATTGTTATTTTACACATCAGTAAATTACATCCATCTTCAGTTTTGAAATGGTTCATTTTCTTTCAAATATTTTTAAAATAACATTTTGTCCATAAAAAAAACAATTTAAAGTAATAGGGCTTAACCATAAACCTTACGTTATCCTGGTTTAATACGAGCTCATAGTAAAAGCTTTTAAACACTCGTGCTAAATTTTGCACTGCAAATTACCCTAAAGTCCCTCTTACCTTGTACATAACCAAGCATTATAAAAATTATTTTATGAATATAAATTCCTATAAGCATTTGTCAAATAATAAATCATCAACATTCAATAGGTAACTCTTTAGTCCACAGAGTTTATAAAAATATACCCATAAGGCACAAGAATGTCATTATATACCCAATGGTTCACAAAAATCTGTTACCTGGAATGCACCACCGCACATGAATCAGCAATCAAACCATCGATGACGTTGCCCTCATCATTGACTGGACGTTCTGGAACTACCCCCAAGTTGAATTACACCATCCATGACGGCAATCTGCTACTCAATTCTCTCAAACCAACTTACGGTACATCCAACTCCTCCAATTACTCTACTGGTCCATTTACCATAGGTAAACTACCAAATCGATCGATCAATAAACTCTATTCCATTTGAGTGCATAACTTGCACTAATAACCAAATTATAAAGCAGTCTGTACTTACATTAGTTGCACAAGCTTCGCATTTTTCAAAATATATTTCAACAATTTGTCAGACTGACTGTTAATACAACATTACACCCACTTGTGTATGTTGTTATCAAATTAAAATACTAAAAGCACTTGTTAAGAACCAACAGTAATTTTATTCACCAACACTACTGTACGCGTCGATGACCAGGAAAAGATAGCTCTATCGCCACCTCCTCGTGTTTATACACCACCACCAACAAACTAGCCGTTTTGGTAATTTTCTAAACGGTCACAACACTTCTCCAAACTAAATTTTCAACCGGCACTCAATTCTCCCAACACACGAGCTAACCTTCAATAATTCCCTGTAATTTTTCTATTCGAACACCAACCGTCTTCGAAATCTTGGAACTTTGAACGATACAAACAAACAATTACTACAAAAATACTCGTTTAGCTTCGCAACGGATCTTATGTTCGCAGAATTCTAGCCCACTAAGATAAGTTTAGCGTCTAAAGCACGCCTCCATAATACGCGTATTAATGTTGTCTCACTCTAACCTATATTATTGTGAAGATAAAAATACTAAGATATTCTTCTTTTATTTATTTATTTATTATTAACCTATATATGAACATTTTCCCTTTCTTACTTTGTACTCACACCCTATTTCGTATCTCGACGGCGAGTTATCTCTATACCAGTCTACCATGTCTTTTACATCCTCCATCCTTTTTACACCATGTTTGCAAGTTCGTTTATCCCTAAAATAACATTTATCCCCTCTAGGCAATCTTAAAACTATCGTCCGTTCCCCTTCTATATATGAAATCCAATAATCTATTTCCCTTCCTCATATGCAAGCTTGTCTATAACCTTGATATCTATTCCCTACTCAACACATTTCAAACGATGTCTATACAAACATGCGGCATCTTACTTGTACCTATAAACTTTACTCTTTCCTTGTCCCACAGTTTCTTTCAAAGTCAAACGAACCCTTAACATATGATATCCTTTACCCCACTCTAATGCATGCTAAAAGTAATCTCTCCTTATTTTATATCGATCCCTGCCTGTTTATCTGCTAACTACCATTCGTAGAATAGACATGTTATTTGAACATGTTCTCAGTCTGCCTACTGAGAAATTTAGCAACGGTATTTTACAATTTTCTTATTTTGGACTGCAAATAACTTGTCTTTGTTTATTTTGAATTGCCCTTGGGGCACGAACCCGGGTGTCGCCACGAGAAGGTTTGTTACGTATGCAAATAAATTTTGCAGTAACATTCCGCAAATCTCAAAGGCTTGACGTACTTTTATAGTCATTTATAAAATTTATTATGTAGTTTCGGTTCAATTCTGTACTTCCACACTTTAGTAGTGTTGGTGTTTTATCACCTGATGGCGGTTTTATTTACTTTTGCCATAGTACAGTGATTGTTTCGAAATTATATCATTATAATAGCTTCGATTACTTCATAGGGTTCTTGGGAACTATTCCACTCTGATGAGGCTAACAAGCCGAAACCATGGTCAGTGGATGTTTCCTCCCCTATGAAGTAATAAAGCTAATGTTTTGTTAATGGCTATATAACTACCAGCCCGATTTGTATTTGTCAATGGCTTTTATTATTTTCATAAGAGTTGTTTACAGATACATCTTACTTCATATACAATTTTCTTATTGCGGACTGCAAATAACTTGTCTTTGTATATATATATATATATATATATATATATATATATATATATATATATATAGAGCTCAAACTATCAAAATCAGTTTTTTGTTCATACTGTTAGAATTTTGAAAAATGTAACACATTACAAGAAATTCTTTTCTTTTTATTACTTTCAATGTCTAAAATTTTTAGTGTGTTGAAATTTATCAATAATGAGTGCTATTAACATGAGTAGTTAAAGCACATGCGTTAGGTTTGACTCGTGTGTCACTTTTATGTTGAGTAATACGTCGTTTTAACTTTTGTGAGCTTTGTCCTATATAAGATTGGTCACAATTTAAACAATTAATTTTGTAGATAACGTTTCGTTGGTATAATGGAGTTGTTTTATCTTTTACTTTAGAGAATAGGTTATTCAGAGTTAAACTATTCCTTTTCGGAATTTTTAAGTTAAATTTTTTGAAAAATTTTTTTAATTTGATGGTTAAATATTCTGTATAGGAGAGAGATTGAAATGTTGAAGTAGTATCGTTTTGGTTTTTAATGTTATTATTGAGGATCGCTTGTGGAGTCATGTGATTATATAGGAATCGTTTAATTAAATTGGATGAATAGTTGTTTTTAGTATGATAAAGAGTTTTTTTAAATCTTTTTGGTATAAAGATGGATGACTATTTTTTTTAATTCTATTTTTTAAACCTAAGATGAAGTTAATTTTAATGTTGTATGAGTGATATGATAAATAATTTAAATATCTGCTGGATTAATAGGTTTTTGACACCAATCTAAAATAATGTTGTTTTCTGAATGTCTAATTAGTAAAGTATCTTAAAAAGGAATCGAGCGATTATTTTCGTTTTCTATGGTAAATTGTATTTTGTTGTTATAACTATTGAAAATTTGTAAGGTTTCATTTAGTTTACTTTTAGGAATAGCTGTTATTAAGTCGTCTACAAACTTCTTTATGAATGATAAATTGAAAGGAAGTTTAGAGGGATCACATTATCCAGTAGCGTATCCATGAAAATTTTGGCTAATATAGGACTTAAATTGGAGTCCATTAGACAGCCAAAAATCTGAAGATAAAATTTATTATTAAATTTAAAGTAGCTTGTTTCAAAGAGAAAATAAATCATTTCTATGAAAGCCGGTTTTGAAATATTACAATTATAGCGATGATGTTTAACCACAAGTTATCAATATTTTGTAATACTAAACCTTTTGAAATATTTGTGGAGTGAAATTTCATCGGAACTTATTAATACATAATTATTTGGAAGTTAGTAGTTGTTTATAAAGGTTGTAAATTCAAAAGAACCTTTCACATTGTATTCGTTTAGATTTGTTGATTTTTCTAAAATAACAGCAATGAATTTAGGGAGCTTTTCAGTTGGATTATTGTATGACGCTACAATTGGTCGAATTGGGTTATCAAATTTATGGATTTTTGGTAGACCATATAATTTTGGAATTGAGCTGCTATAATTATTAAGTAGTTTAGTTTCTTCATTAGTAATGATATTTTTTTTTTTTAGCTTTTGTATTAATTTTAAGGTTTGTGTTTGAAAGCATGATGTCGGGTTTACAGAGATTTCTTTGTAAGTTAAAGGATCATTAAGTAAGGAATATAGTTTGGTTTTGAAATAGCCACACTTATATTTCCTCTATCAGCTTTCAATATAAGTAAATCACTATTTTCTTTTAAATATTTACTACATTTGTTGAAGTCTAACATAAATTTTGATTTAAAGTTCGAAAATTCATGTATAAAGTTAGTAATTATATTGGTAGCGTCTGAGCTCTACATAAATCTTCCTTTTTATTATCAACATTATCTATAATGGTTTCTAAATCAGCTAAAATATTGATAATTGTCTTGTTATTGATTATTGGTGGTATACTGAATTTTGTACCAAGAGATAGAAAAGACTTCATGTCATCTGACATGTCAAAATCACTTATGTTTTTGAACCATTTGTCAAAATTATTAAAACTAATAGCAAATTCGAGCTACCAGCACTATTTGCACGACAATGACGTCATGCACTCCACGAGGTTTGTATGGTGTTATTGCTGTGGACTGAAGTGGCCCTGACGTTGGGCGTAAATAACCGATGCTGTGGATTGAAGAGGTTCTAAGTGAATCTCACTAAAAGATTAATGTTACAAGTTTTGCCCGTTGTTTAATTATTTTTGGTTAGCTTTCTTCACAATAAAACCACTAGAATCAGACATTAGATTTATAATGATACGAAACATTCTTTTACAAACAATCTTTCAAGTGCTAATTATTACATCCACAACAACTGTTCTCCTACAAACAATATCTTAAATACAAGATGCCCCACTAAAGCTCGCTCAATATGTGTATTTTAGAAACCAGTAGAGATACAAACTCGGTTAAATTACAAAAAGGTTGCGCTCTTTCGAGACCTTTTAATAACATGTTTCAGAATGACAATATTGATAATGGTTCCTGAAATATCATGAAAAAACTGAAACAATCATTTTTTATAAATTCCTCATAATTATTATATTTACACAGATATTCAATTGAAAATCGGTGTAGGAGTATCTTAGCATGTGCACAATTCAAAATGCGACAGTCAACTTTTTTTTCTTATGGACGCCATATTGGATTCTTTGGTTACCGAATGACATTTTCAAATCTCCACATAACACTTTTTCAATTTTTAAAATCCTTCCATAAATAAAAAAGTTACAATTAATTTTAATATTTTTTTGCAGTAAGCCATGGAAATAAACGAAAACAATGGACTGGTATACTGTTTTTATCATTGTAGAGCAATAAAACTAAGAAAACAAAATACAATTTTATAAGTGCTCGAAATGTCCACCATTTACTTCAACACATAGTTGCACTTGCCTAACGATGTCTGCATGCATTTTCCAAAACTGTATTTAAAGTATTGAATGCCCTTATAATTGCATCTTACAAATTTTCGATGTTGTTATAAAATTTTGTATAAACAATATCTTTAATGTATCCCCATAAAAAATAGTCCAACAGACTAAGATCAGGAGACCTCGGCCACCAAGCTATGTAGCAATTGTTGGATAGTAATTGTTATTGTAGAATACATAACTCTGTTAGTGTGCGATAACCTATCCAACTGCGAGGGTACATGTGATCTAAAAATTGACTAACCATCCGGCTGTTATGGGTAGGAGCTCCATCTTGCTGAAAATATCTTTTTTGCCTTCTAGTCTGCAATGGCAAATCGTCTAGGAAATTTTACATTTTTCTTCGAGAAATCTCAAATACCTTTCACTATTTAAATTGCCATCAAAAAATACGGACCCACCTTTTTATTTCCAATTATCCCACCTCATACATTAATAGAAATCTCTGCTGGAATTTTCTTTGATTCATTATATGTGGATTTTGAAATGCATAGTAATAAAAATTTTTTCTATTAAAGATTTCACAATTACTGAACTTGCTTTCATCGCTTCGTAAAATATTGAGAGGCAGATTTGGATCAGCATCGAGTTTGTTACGAAACTAAAAACAAAGCCGTCGCTTTTCAAAATCAGTACTGCTTAAGCTTTGATCGATATGAACCGTATACGGGTGCATCTTATTATACTTTAAGATTCTGGAGGCGGTAGCCTTTGGAATATTACTTTCATTTTGGATTTGCCGTGACGATGGATAGGGATTTGCCACAGCTGCCGCTTTGATATCAAGTTTTATAATTTCGTTTACTTCTTTTTTGTGCACTTAGAGTATTAAGAAATCTATTCTGTCGTAGATCGTTTAAGTTTTGTAAATAATGTACGATGTGGTCGTCTTCTCTCTGGGTAGAGATGTGAATAGTCATTTAAAACTGCCAAGGAATTTCTATGATTTTTAATGTAGAGGACAAACGTGTCTGTTTTTCTTTATTCGTGAATTAAATCATTATTGCAATAGTAATTATACGAAATAACACTGATAATAAACTAATAATCACAACTAGGAATATTAATAATAATACCCAACAACACTGGTAATAAACGATAATAAGAGATCACCTATTTTGACACTTCGTTATTGATAAAAAACAGTTTACCAGTCCATTGTTTTCATTTATTTCCATGGCTTACTGCAAAAAGTATTAAAATTGTAACTTTTTTATTTATTAAAGAATTTTAAAAATTGAAAGAGCGTTATGTGGAGATTTGAAAATGCCATTCGGTAACCAAAGAATCCAAAATGGTGTCCATAAGAAAACAAAAAGTTGACAGTTGTATATTAAAGTCTAAAAGCGCTATGTGAATTCTAATGTCAGTTTTGAATTCTGCACATGCTAAGATATCTCCATACCGATTTTCAATTGAATATGTGTGTAAATATAATAGTTAGGAGGAATTTATAAAAAATGATTTTTTCAGTTTTATCATGATTTTTCAGGAACCATTACCAATATCGTCGTTCTGAAACATGTTATTAAAAGGTCTTAAAAGAGCGCAACTTGTTTGTAATTTAACCGAATTTGTATCTTTGCTGGTTTCTAAGATACCCATAGTGAGAGAGCTGTGAGGCATCCTGTACATATCTAAAAAAAACAACTTTCTCTCAACACAAACTTTAAATATTAAAATAAATCTAAAACTACCACTACAGTTTTTTCTTACGAACGATATCTTAAATCTAAAAGAATATAACTTCTGGATAATGACTCAGTCCTACTAAAAATAGTCCAAAAATCTCTTTTTTATAATTAGAATGAGCATTCGCAAATCTTAATCTCTTAATTTTTATTCACAAATAACTTCCTAATTACATCTTATTATGTACAAAATTTGTCAAGATACTTTGGATAATTCAATAACCACCCCTTTAAAATCGGTTTTAAACATATGTGATCAGTTAGGTCTAGTTATTTCTTGTTGTACTGGCGAAGACCTCACTGTAGGCTCCCACACTTCAAATCAAATTATCGACTGATACATACAACTTTCACTCAAAGATTTGCACTCAAAACAAAAATATCTTATATGACTTAACTAATTAATAGATGTCCCTTTTTTTAAATTCTAAACAGTATAATTTTATTTTATCTTGAAAAATCTGCTTGTTGTTTTCTTCCAGACCTTAATTCTTAATTACTGCTTTAAAATTGCTCAAATTGTTTTACAATTCTGTGCAAATTGCTTCATATAACGTGTAACAAATGGTTCTATTTGTTTCAGTTTAGTTAATTTTTAATTCTTTATTTCCATTTTTGAAAGCAGTGTAATTATGAACTCTACTCTAGTCTTTTGCAAGAGCAAGCCCTTATGACGTAAGCATCTAGATCCTTCCGTATTGTGTCCAGAATCTTCTAATTGGTTCGTTTTCGAAAACGTGCGATGCAACATTCAAAGATTTATTGGTCTAACAGTTTGAGCTATGATATAATTCCTGTCGTTTACCTATCTTTTCAATATTCAAGATTTATTGCTGCAACTACTCTTATTTTATTTTATAGTTGGACGATGCCCTTCACCTTTATGGTTTATTTTAGTATTTGATGGTTCTAACATGTCAATAAAACACGTTCCTAAAAATCTAATTTTTTCAATTGAAACACGTTCCTTCGTTAAGAAAATTTAAATGCCTTTTAAACTTAATCGATGCGTTTTCGTTGAAATACTACCATATGTTTGTTTATTAAATGAAATAAGATTAAAATATTAAACACGCGACTTTACATAAACTTAGCATTTACCATCTTTTGAAAAACATGAACATTTTATTTCGTCGTCATTATGTTTATATAATAAGAATAAAAACCCTTTCAATCACTGTCCCTATGCATTTATACTTCATATACTGAGTATTTTCCCAAATACACTGCTCTAAATGTCTACATAATTGGGCTTTTTCTTGTATTTGCTCAAATTTATGGAATTGGATGTTTACGGGATGATGCTGTATGACCTCTCAGGGACCTCTCGATGAACTTGTCATTGATACAAAGAAAACATAAAAGCAAATTTATGTTGAAACTAATTGTCCATGCTTATTGAGAGTACAGATACCCAGAAATCAATTGGCATTTTATATTTCCTCGTGGTAAGGATAATAATCAATATGCACCATTCAAGTAATTCCAATTAATATCCCCTTGGGGTAAGGGTCATAGCATACATACTACAAGTCTAACCTCCAAAATCGTAAATAACAAAAGACAGAGTAACATTTATATGAAACAAGCACTAAATCAACAATATTACCATTTTTTCCAAAATAAATTAAAGCAGAATAAGTACATACTCACCCCCACGAGGAATATATTACCTACTCCCTGGCCCTTTTTAATATATGATTATATGGCAGACTAACTTTATACTGGGTACAAATTCTGTGTACCTCAGCAGATCCTTAGGTCCTATAAAAATACATATGAGAATTAAAATAAATAAAAGATTTGGGGTTGGCCAGTGGTCTATTGCTTCTTAGGTTAACCAATCAACTTTATATACATTTACCTCATTACTTTCATGAATAAAGTATCAAAGACCAAGTGCATACCTTTGAGGAACATTTATATTATATATTTTATACGATACCAAAATTATTTAAATAAGTTGGACCAACTTAACGTGAGTAGATCATCCTTGGTTCAGGATCAATTTAGCAGGTGTGATGAAATTCTACGAACATTAAAATGGTGACGCATATTCCTTCTGCCATTGGTGGTATCAAATATGATAACTAGGATCTCCCTGCCACTAGCACTTTTCCCTAAATATAATTTCCTACGTTGACTGCAAATAAGTTATGACCAAATTTGCACTTTATACAATAAATTTCAATATGCCGAATAAGGCAATTAATTCCAATATCTCCCAAGTAAAGGAAAATAAATATTTTCAACCCTAAAGTAGATTCACAGCAAAAATAAGAATATTAGAAGGAATAAGGGTACCTAAGATAAATGGAATTAGAAAATGTATATGACATATCGCCATATTTGTCACTATGCTCCTCTAGTGCTAAAATGGTTATTTCAAAAATCCTGAACAATTCTGTTGAATACCATAATACATACTTATTAATGTATAATAGAAACTTTTCTAACATCATCACGTAGTAAATAATATGGATGAGTTAATTTCCAATTAATTAATTTAAATTATTAGAAAGCCATTCGCCCTCTTCAATGAACATGTAAAATTGAAGAGAAGTATAATCTTGTAGGACCACTGACAACACGATTCAAATTTGTAAGCAACACCTGTCTCATAGGCATCGTCGATTCTAATAAAACTAAATTACTAGAACTATAGTTTTATACAGAATAAGCTGACAAGACATACTCTTTTTAAGAGTATTATACTCTTATCTAAGCAATATCTTCTGTACTCTTACTTTTTATAAAAACACTCTTAATATACTCTTGCATTGTACACCCGCTACTAGCATAACTGGATTGAGCAACACAATTATTGTCTGCAATATTCACAGCTTATATTCACTCGCATAGTTGATGACTTTGTCTTTGATAACTAAATAATTAAGACAATATGCAACAGAGTACAGTTATTGATATACTTACGTAGTTGTTAAGGTTAGAAAGCAGATAATGGTTCCAAACGACCTCAAGTGATGCTCACCCATGCTACTTACACTTGATTAGTACCATTACACACCAACTATTTAGTTGTTAGTATACCCATACATTTACAGGAAGAAAGTTGATTGTCGATTGATGAATTACTGTTTGTTTTGTAGTTTTGAGATCATATATTCTCAATTATTAATATATATTTAGTTAAGTTAAAGTGAGTAATTTGAATACAAAAATTATTATTGATTCAATGTGTTTAATTTTTTGTAGCACATAACATTAAAATGTCACGTAGGAGGTGCAAATTGTTGGACAGTTTTGAAGAAACATGTATTTGCGAAATGGGTGAGAACAGATCTACATAAATTTTTTTGTACAATATAACAATTTCGATCATAAATAAAGGGAAATTTCATATAGAGCAACATGCTAGTTCCAAGAAACATAAACAAAGCTCTTCCGTTTCTACAAAACAAAATTTTCAATTAATTTCTCACCGTAAAGTTTTAACTTCTGAGAAAGCAAAAACTTACAATTATTGAACTTGCATGGTCATACCATAATGTTGAACATCACTATTGATTTAGAGATATGGATTGCACTTCGAATTTGTTAAGACAATCTTATGATTGTAAGTTAACCTGTGGAGGAACAAAACAGTGTCTTATTAATAACGCTATCTACTGTGTTTCATTAACAATTGGAAATGGTTAACTGGAGATGCTATGCATCAAATAATGACCATTGAGCCAAACTTTTATTATCCGAATGTTGATGGTTTAAGAAGTACAGGGTTTGCTGGTTATAATTTTATTTCAATTTTTTGGCATTATTTTGAAAATTTTTGGGTTATAGATTTGAAAATTGGTATCTTTATGTTTTTTAGTACAGAGAAAAAAAATATAATACTATTTTTGAATTTCCTCATAGAGACCTTACGTGTGATTTTCCACTTGAAGGTACTACATTGGCCAGAAAGCGAGTTTTTTTTACCTGGAAAATTTGAAATTTTGCCAAACCTTTGCTGTTCCAAGCAAGGTAGGGATCTTTAACGTGCATGACAACACTCACACACGGGACCTACATTTTACCTCTCATCCTGACGAGGGTGTATTTTTGTGAAAAATGCTCGCCTAACATGTTTCAAGCGGACCGTGTCGGAATTCGAGCCCGGGACCTTGGGCGTAGTAGTCACACACATACCAATACGCCACGGAGTCGCCTCCTCATAGAGACCGCTACTTACACCCTTTTTCATCATTAACTAGCCATAACTTTTTTCTCTCTGCAATTAGCGTACAACCGATTTCGAAATCTGAAAAAGCAATGCTTTTAACATAATAAACATATTCTTGTATCTCTTTGATATTCCAACTTATTTTCAAGAAAACTCCTTTAATTCAAATTATGTTTTAATCCTTATTAGTGAGATGTCAGGTTGAAAATAATATTTTAGTAGGCTTGTTTTACTATCTGACAGTCGCCATTATGATCTGTCATACTCTTTATTTAATGAGTCAATAAAGTTATTTAAAGTATCAACTTGGTCAAAAATAGGCAAAAATAGTATCATATTCTTTTTCTCCATACTCAAAAACATAAAGATGCCAATTTTCAAGGCGATAACCCAAAAGTTTTCTAAATAATGCTAAAAAAAACTGAAATAAAATTATAACCCCTCAAAACCCTGTACTTCTTAAACCTTCAACATTCGAAGAACAAGAAAAGATTGGTTCAATGGTTATTATATTATGCATAGTATCTCCAGTTAATCTTTGTCCCATTGTTAATGAAGCGCCATGTATAATTGATTGAAGATAGATTGAAATAAGATTTGCAGAAAGCAAGCTTTATTGTGGTATCAAATCACAAAAATATGAACCTTTTACCTGTGCAAGTAAAATACTGCATTGTTAATCCTACAATTGAAATCAAGACCTATATTTTAACAATTTACAATCTTCCAAATGTAATGGCCGATACTGTAACTAAAGTAATTGTGGACAACATAAATTCGTACAATTTGCAGGATAAAATAATTGGATTTTCTGCAGATAATACTGCCATGAGTTTTAGTGCCCTGTCATGTAAAAGTGCAGCTGGTAATAGTGTCCATGTAAGACTGGTAAGCATTTTGCAGAAAGATTTACTCACAATAGGATGTGCTGCTCATAGAATACACAATACACTTTCTGCTACATCTTTGAAGATAATTCCATTAGATATCGAAAATATGATGTTTAAAATCTACCACCATTTCAATATATTTACTGTTCGAACAGAAATATTGAAAGAGTTAGTTGCCAATTTATAATGGTACTCTCACATTCCAAAACAAGATGGCTGTCTATATCACCTGTACAGACAGAATATTTACAGTGTTTGAACCTTTGAAATAATATTATCTTAGCGATGAAAATTCACCCCTTGCTGTTACTAATTTTTTTGGGATTGAACCTTCTGTAGTTTGGTTGGTTTCCCTCCAACCCTCAATTTCATTTATTTCATGAAACTGTGAAAGTGATTGAAAGGACAGAATATAAGTGCAGTGGAAGTATCAGCTCTAAATATAGAAACAAGTTTGAAAGTGTTTTTATACAATTCACAGTCTTAAAAAAACTTGAAGCGGAAGGATTAATGGATAGACAATATGTTATTTCAGTAGTATTGAGGTTTTATACTACAGTGATAGCTTATTTAGAATATTGGGCGAACATATTTTGCAATGATACAAGGAACACGACACCACTTATGCCCAAGAAGAAATTCTAAGAGCAATAGTTTTGGGAATCATAATATTTTTTTAATGATACAAGTCATTACCAATGTCTGCCGTAAGTAACAATGACATTTTTGATTCTTACTGTTGTATACGAACCTGGCTTAAACATAAATCTAGAAAAATAGGAACAGGAAAGTACGAATATAGCAAATAGAGAATCGAAACTGATGCTAGAATAGTTGGCAGCATTTATTTTCACTCTGCCTGGGGCATGCCAAATGCAGACGATTATTCAACATCTCAGGGTAATACTGGACCAAAGAGAAATCACATCTAAAAATTAGTACTCTGGAAAACGTAACGAAAGTAAAAGTAAATATCAGGCTTACATGTGACCAATTTTGGGAACTCAAAAAGCTTGTTACGTACATTGACGTAACCTAAAAACAAACAAGAAAAAGAAAGAAAGGATGACCGGGCTCAATCGGTGAGTGGGCGGGGTTTTATACCTATAGATAAATTAAAAAGAAACCTGAAATAAATAGAGAGAAATTTTATATACACTCACTCATTCACACTCAGAACAAAACATACAAAGGAAAAAAAGAATTTATAATTAAACAAAATATTTACAGAGCACAGTATTCCCAAACCCAACCCAAAAAAGTCAATGTCCCCAATTTACATATACATTATGAAAACCCCAAACATACAAAAAAAATTACTCATGAAAATGGGGAGCTGTAGTTTGTAGGTAATTACCCCCTGACATTATTTATTAAAAAAGAACCAAACGCAACCCTAAAAACCACAGCTCTAGATCATCGTAAATATAAACTTAACCTATATTTACAAACATAATGGCAACAACATTTTCAAATGTGCCAGCAAGTCTTTAAACCGTTTTTACATTAATAAGTAGTATATTTTTAGTTATTTCTAAACAAATAGTAAAGCATTAATAAAAGAGCAGTAAATACCAAAATAGTTCAATAATTTTCGTATATAAGAATTAGATTTGGAAATGCCATATTTGAACGGTAAAATCCCACGCGCTCTTGTTCCAAAGTTAGAAGCGAATACAAAGAAAAACTCACCCTCGAGTTGCTGACGTCGAGGTTGAGTCAGTCGCTGGTCCACGTCAGCGAGTAGGTAGGCCTACGCCCAGGAAGAACGCGTTTGGCCTCCCATTACCAGAAGAAACGACAGCTCAAGGGATTAACGTGTCCCACGCAGGAAGCTAGAATAATTACGAACAATAGATTAATTTATTAAAACCGAAAAGTTGCGTTTTATAGACCCTAAATACCCACCACGCTATAATGCGTGCCAGCAATTCGCATAAAGAAAAACGGAACGAAGCAAAACAGGAGGGATGTTTTCTTGTTGCTATTCGAACAGAAAGTGAATATTAAATTTGTTTAGCTAAAGCACCAAAGCTCACAGTAATCTTGTTAAGGAAATAAAACAGGAAAACCCTAATTTATTGAAATAATTTCGCCAAATTCTTTAAAAAGGGAAAACACACCAGCATTAATTATTGAATACTTGGAAAGACGCCTATCTAATTATGGCGTAAATTCCACGTTAAGGAATTCTTAGAAAGGATATTTATTTTTAATGAGCAGAAAGATTTATCAAGTAAAATATATAGGATATTTATTATTAATTGAAATACAATTTTAAACACACGAAAGGGTTATTTTAATTTACGGAATTCATTTTCGTGTTTAGCGCGAAAGGAATTTAAGTTAAAAATGATTGCATAAACTAAAAAATTATTTACCAAAATGAACGTAACAAGCTCCGTAAAATATCAATCAAACATAATAATTTAACTTGACAAAGTACATTTTCTGTTATTTTTTCATTATTTATACAATATAATGCAATTATTTTCATTAATATAAAATATTGTTTGAGTTATGATTGAAGCGAAAAGTAAAACTTCCTTGACTGCAATAATCTTTTTGGAACCTCTAAATACGCATTTTTGCCACTAATTGATTATTTTCAGTAGAATACAGTTGAACTAAAAGTGAAACTTAAAGTTTCACTTTGACGAGGAGAATATTCTTAAAGATGAAACCTAGCCTTAATTTAATTTTAAGTATTTTCTACTGTCGATAACCGCTTAGTGGCCGAAATGCATATAATAGGTTCCAAAAATATTATTTTGCTAAAGGTGAGTTTTACTTTTAGCTTCAGCTTTACGTCAAACAGTTTGTATTGATATTTATTTGTTATTATTGTTGAAACCTGTATTAGTGTTTTTTAACAACGTAAAAGGTTTGATCGATTTTCTTTTGAAAAAATCTGCTGATTTCATTTGTTACTAAAATATGATATTGGTTTTAAGTTTCTATCGGCTACCACTCAGTATACTCTATCTGTGTACAAAACATCTGGTCGGTCTAATATGGAATATAAATATGGAACAAGCTTGTTCTCTCAAGAAAACTGTAACTAACCCCAACACTCTATAAACAAAGTCTATAAATAATGCCTTACGAACCTTCTGAAAACAAAAATGGAATTTAATGAAAATTCAACGCCACCACTGTTAACAACTGATGGCTACAATTCAAAACCCATTGACATACACAAACCCACGCAATCTTACAAAATTATAAATACGAATTCTAGCTGAAATTAAATTTGCACTTTTTACTTATCACGTCAGAAATCACTATATAAATCATTACTGAACAGTAAATAAAAGCTTTATTATAACCAATTAATTCTAAATGAATTAGCTAAGAAGGTTTCTAGAAAATCGTTTCTTATGTACAAAATATTATCGGATAACTTGTGCGCTAAATAATTTTACTAAATAAAATACACGGACGTTCTCAAGACGAAGATGTTATCCATTAAATTAACTGAAGGTTCTCATATATGGGACCATTATAAAATCCATAAAAATTATTCAGAAAATCCATTGGAGAGTATCTAACCTTCTCCAAATAAATAAACATCATCGCTCTCTTGTATAGTGATTAATTATGAAATATCTCTACAAAACCTAGTAACAGAATGATAGCCAAATCGTGCCGTTACACAATTTTAAAATTATTTTAGGTTATTATTAGTATTAAATAAATTCAAACTGTGTTTGAGACTTTCTATGAAATTATTCTCAATTTTAGTTGCATGGTTTGCATTCGACCCTGTTCTTTCTGGTCCTGGACTCCAATACTCAGAGGATAGCGTACGAGTTACAGGAGAAGGTTGGGAACATCGAGTAGCCCTTGGAAGTGTGGGTTTTAGCCGCGGTGTACATTATTGGGAATTTACAATCGACAAATTTGATGCTGATACAGATCCTGCATTTGGAATTGCTAGAATTGATGTAGCTAGAGATAAGATGCTCGGTAACTGTAATCTGTTTAACACATCTTTATCATTAATATATTTTTAGGCAAAGACGATAAAGGCTGGGCAATGTATATTGACAGACAGCGCTCATGGTTTCAACATGCAGGCGGCCACGAACAGCGTGTTGAAGGTGGAATTTCAACTGGTAGTACAGTAGGTGTATTATTAGATTTAGGTAGGCATACTTTATCATTTTATGTTAACGAAGAACCACAAGGTTCTGTTGCGTTTCGAGATCTTTATGGTGTATTTTACCCAGCCGTTAGTATAAATAGGGGTGTTAGTGTTACACTTCATACTGCATTGGATCCGCCATCAGATATCGATGAAACATAAACGATTTAAGTTAGATATTAATACTGCCATTTAATATGTACTTATATTTGATTTCGTCTGAGACTGTTGCCATATTAAGCAAGATTGGACCAATATTACATCATTATTTGCTTGAATTTGTTAAATCCACAATGTATGAGTGGTATCCTATAATTGTTAAAAACCCCACATATCTAAAATACTTTAGTTGTAATGAATATAAATTACTGTAATTATAATATATATAAATAGCTTCGATATACAAATATAAACCTTATAAGTGTTTTAATCTGTTTGATGTCGAGTTTATTTCATATGGAAAGAACAATAACTTGAATAAAATAGCTGGAGACACAAACATTATAAAAGTGCTAGTACTGCATTTTACTAAAAAAATTAAATTGTAATCTTCATTTGAGAAGGTTAATACCACTTCAGTTATTTTAGCATCTCAAAGCTCATGTATAAATGTGTGAGCTTCAGTTCTATATAATTAATATCAAAATTATAAATAATTTGTAAAGAACACGCATTTTTAAGAAACTAAGATACTTGCGTTCACTTATTACCCTAAAAACTGGTTGGACGCGTACCTCCATTGTTCTCTATTCCGAGCTAGCCTACACATTTCCTTGAAATTTCCACAGTCTACACATTTCACGATCTGTGTGCAATAGTCTAATCTAAATCTACCTCTACCTCTCTTTTTTCCTATCTCTACTTCTAATATATTACGCACTATTCCCTCATGCCTTAGTGTGGGTCCTATCATCTTAGCTTTCCTATTTTTTTACTGTTGTTCACATATTTCTTTCTTCCTCTACCATTTCGAGAACCTCTTTGTTCTTAACTTTGTGTGTTCATGATATCTTCATCAGACGTCTGTATCACCAATTTCAAAGGGTGCACAACGTTACGATGATCAATTTTCATTTACCCCTTTATGATTACCTGTTTGAATTGATAAAACGAAGTCAATCAACATTCATATAATGAAAGGAAATTATATTTACACTTCACAATTTTTGTAATTCTTTAAATACACCCTTCAATCAATTAATATTATATGGATCCTTTATCCCAAAATTTATATCCTTTTTAACTTAATTTAAAGTCACCAAAAACAACACCTCTTACAAAAAAATCTGGAACGTTCTAGACCCTTTTAGATTTTTACGTAAGTTTCAACGTATTCAATGTTCTTGTTGACTCCTTACAAACTTGTGAGAAATTTATATATTCAGTATTAAAATTTAAATTTGAAAACTAGGTAGGTCTGACCTGTGACCTCCTGATGAGTTGTTTCGTGTTGTGGATCAACATCCCCTCATTATCTTCAATCGAAACCCAATGCTCTGCTTTGTACTCCTTATGTTTGAACAATTCAGTACGGTTACCCCCTTGTGTCCAAAATTCACCTCGTGCTTTATTCTATATTTCTCTGGATACGCTTTGGACCTCTTTCCTTAAATACCACTTGGAATTCGTAGGTTTGTTAGTATTATGAATTTAGAATTATTCCACTTATCGTCGTGAATTAGAATTAGATTAGAAGTGGATTAGAATTGTCTTAGAAGTGTACCAGAATTCGATTAGCAGTGGATTAGAATACCAGACTTTGGATCATAAATTAGCAGCGTATTAGAAGTAGACCAGAATTACAGCCTTAGGACCATGGATTAAACGCCCTATATCATTATAAATATTTAATTTAAATTAATTAACCAATTTCTACTCATGTTTTTTGCAAAAACGGCAAAAACTTTTTCATATATTCTTCACGCAAGTCTTACACAGCACTATTTTCACTATAATATAAATTTTATTTATCTGACGCGTAAATATTTGATTAAGAGTGTTGTGGATTCAACGTGCTTCAAATTGAGACTGACTGTTTCTCATCACCTCTGGGCGTTATATAGCTTTTGCCCACTACATTTGGATTGGTTTTCCAAACAGCCTTACAGATAGTTGCGACCAACCATATTTGTCCTGGACATTCCTAGTATATTTCAAGCTGATTTCTGATGAAACTATTTTGGATTTTCGTATCATGCTGTTATTTACTATTGTTATCGTTGCTGGACTTTTAGCTTATGTCTGTTGTTTTGTGTAGATAAAGCTTTTGGAGAATTGTACAAAAATAAATGATGTAACACGAATCCTGTTTTTGTTTATGTATTTATTTAAACTCATATTTGAAAGTGCGTTTTCTTATCAAAGCGCTCATTGTTCCAGCGTAATTGCATGAAGATTTACTAGGTTTTATCTTATCTTCTGCGTATTTATTTTATAACTTGTTGAACACTCCTCAACGTAGTTTAATTACATGTATGATTTTTTCTCTGCTGAATACGTGTTCTATTATTGGAAGATATGCTTAATGGCATTGATTAAAGTTGATTACGGTCCATATACAGGGTGTTAAATGTTTGCTATTTACATAATGTGCGATTTATTTATTTTCCTGCTAAATAAATGCAGTTTTCTGATTCCCATTGCTATTTACGGTTACTAAGCAACCGTTACTACTCAATACACCCCTAAACAACCCCTTATCACAGCAATATATATATATATATATATATATATATAAGACAAGTTATTTGCAGTCCGCAATAAGAAATTGTGTAGAACAATATTTAAAATAAGATGTATCTGTAAACAAACTCTATGAAAATAATAGAGCCTATTGACGAATACAAATCGGGCTAGTAGTTATATAACCATTAACAAAACAATAGTTTTATTACTTCACATGGGAGGAAACATTCACTGAACGACGGTTTCGGCTTTGTTAAGCCTCATCAGAGCGAAATAGTTTCCAAGAACCCTATGAAGTAATCAAAGCTATTATTTTTATTTATTTATTTTTATTTAGTTTATTTATTTATTGCATATACGTTACAATTACAATGTACAATTACAATTATAGCTTATAGAATTTAGACAGTTTTAGGAGAATAATTATATACAATTAAAGACATTTAAAATTAAATAATATTGTACATGGTGTTATAGTTATGTATATACAAAATTAAGCACCTAAGTGATTAAACACTTGAATGTGCTAGGATAATAGTAAACAAAAATTATTAAATGTAATAGACAGATAAAACAAGTTGTATTGGATGGTGTTAGTAAGCGTATAGGTATAGATTAGTAATCGTAACAAGGTAAATTAGTATAAGAGTTTTAATAGTTTGCTGTAGTTTTTCTATATGTATTCTTTTGATTTGTATGAATACTGTTTTATTTTACTAAGCTGTTTAATTTCGATTGGCAACTGATTAAAAATCCTGGGTATAGTATAGCTTGGTAGTCTTTGACAGAGAGTTCTATTAAATTTTGGTACTTGTATTAGCTTTTGCGAAGTACTGATATAATTTCAAAACAATCTCTGTACTATGGCAAAAATAAATAAAACCGCCATCAGGTGATAAAACACCAACACTACTAAGTGTGGAAGTACAGAATTGAAACCAAACTACATAGTAAATTCTATAGATGGCTATACAAGTACGTCTTTGCGGAATGTTACAACAGCAAAATTTATTTGCAAACGTAACAAACTGTCTCATGGCGACACCCGGGTTCATGCCCCAAGGTAACTCAAATAATAAAAGACAAGTTATTTGCAGTCCGCCATTTATAGAATTTACTATGTAGTTTCGTTTCAATTCTGTACTTCCACACTTAGTAGTGTTGGTTCGAAATTATACCGGTATAATAGGTTCGATTACTTCATAGGGTTCTTGGAAACTATTTCGCTCTGATGAGGCTTAACAAAGCCGAAACCGTCGTTCAGTGAATGTTTCCTCCCATGTGAAGTAATAAAACTATTGTTTTGTTAATGGTTATATAACTACTATCCCGATTTGTATTCGTCAATAGGCTCTATTATTTTCATTGAGTTTGTTTACGGATACATCTTATTTTATATATATATATATATATAAAAATTGAAAGGTCTTCAAGTATATAAATAACATATATGTATACATAGGTTAGTCTATGCATTTTTATAAAAAAAAAGCACGGTACAAGAATAATTATCTCTGTATGTACTATTTTTAATCAATTGATGCACAAACGAAATACACTCAACATTACTGTCTAATATGTTTAAAATATGCAAACCCGAATAGATCTGTGATAGTGCTTCTTGTACTACGTTTGATTTTCCAACGGTCCACCCGAAGGTACTACATTAGCTAGGAAGCGAGTTTTCTTTACCTGAAAATTATGAATTTTTCAAATTCGTTTTGTTCCAAGCAAGGTGCATGACAACGTGCATGACAACACACACACGGGACCTACATTTTACCTTTCATCCGAACGAAGGCGCATGTTTATGAAAAATGCTCATCTAACATGTTTCAAGCAGACAGTGTCGGGATTCGAAACCAAGACTTTGTGTTTAGTTTCTTGTATGCCACTTGATGTAAGAATTTTTTCTTTTGTTTGCTCCAAACATTGTTGATGAGATTGTTCTGTATTTCAATCAAATCTTCATTACTGGCAGGATCGTCACTTGCAGATATAAATTCTTCTAGCTCTTCTACTATGATATCTTGCATTTCAGAACCTTCAATCATTGTAGCGATGTCTTCAAGCACCTCTATTTGTACATGCACGTTACTATTAAGAGCTTCCAATACCTTAGGCCAAATGTTTTGTCAAACACCATTGATGCAGCTTGTTTGCCTCTTTCCATGCTTATGTTAGATATACCAATCATGATGTTATATGATTTCCACCACTTCCTTGTTGATTGTCGTCTTTCGCCATCAGTTCCATGGATTACTTGGTTAAATATGCGGCGATGTTAGTAAGCTTTGAAGTTTGTGATTACTCTTTGATCCATAGGCTGCAAATCGATATGGTATGTGGTGAAAGAAACATTACATTCACTTTGAAATTAGAGTGCATATCAAATGTTGACGGGTGTCCAGGAGCATTATCTAAGAGCAACAGAGCTTTACGTGGAATTCCATTCATATCACAGTAAGCTTCAACAAACGGGCAAAAGCTGTTAGTGAACCAATCATGAAAGACTTCTCGGGTCATCCATGCTTTCTCGTTAAACCACCACACAACTGGCAGACTACTTATCTATACGTCTCATGATATGTGGTGTTTTCAACCGATACACTAACTTAGATTTTAATTTAAAATCGCCAGTTACATTACCGCCTACTAGAAGTGTAAGCCTTTCTTTCGCTGCTGACCTCTCGCTCTTCTTTAGAAATCAATATTCGAGATGGCATCTTTTTGCAATAAAACCCAATTTCGTCGACGTTAAAAACAAGAAACACTTGAATCTTTTTACGCATAAAGTCCCCAAGTTTATTTGGTAATTCAGCAACAACTTGTGTATCGGCGTTTGCTGTTCACCCTTTATTCGGATGTTGTGTAGATTTGGTCGATGTTTAAATCAATCAAACCAACCTCTACTGGCACCAAAGAGTGGAATGGAAGCACCATCGCTTTTTCGTTTCTTTAGCATTAGAAACAAAGACCCTGCCTTTGTGTATATTAAATCTTGGCTTAAAGATGCGTTCTTTTTATTCAAGTCTTGTATCTGCACACTAAGCAACTTCTCCTTTTTTTCTAGGATTGAATTCCTTACGCAATTTAGTTTAGTCATGCTCATAGACTTTACGCATTTACTAGAATTTTTTCGCAATTTTGAACAATTGTTCTCACAGTTGTTTCTGAAAGTTTCAAATCATTTCCCATGATTGAAGCTCTTTCTCCATTACCCATCCTCCGTAGCACTTTCAACTTCATTTCTAAACTCGAGCTTTTACGTTCTTTCTTATTAGTTTGTAGCATTTTCACAATTACGAGATTGTATGTAGATACATTTCACCAACATATGTACCGTATTCGCACACTATCAGAACAACTAAAGTAAGCATTAGAAGCGAGAGCCGTTGCCTTTCTAATAGATGTTTGAAAGACGCAGCCTCCGATTGGATTGCCGCCTTCGCATAAAATGGGGCATTTTTGCTTGAAATTTGTGTTATAATAAATCCACGCAATGCAGGGTCGCGTAAAGTAGGATGTTGCTGTAGTACGTTTTCCTTGTTTGGTGTCATGTACAGGAAATACATTTACTGAAGGCTGTTTCATGAAGAACAGTGGCTGAACTGGTAGCTTTGGTAGGCTTATAGTTTTCATATAATCAACGGTCAAGAACAACGCATGGTTTTCATTTTATCCCTATGTACATTCATATTGAAGAACTGTATAAAACTTTTTACTTTTGCACTTGTGTACTATTTTTTCAGCCGTTCAGTTAGCTACATCATTAAGGTGTGATCTAATTTTAACAGAAATTTCCTTAAAAGTGTAACACGTATCACCTGCAGGCGCTCAAAACGATAATTAAAATTTTATTTATAAAACTTCCAGTAAAATGACCTACTAAATTTAACCTCTGGTTGCTTTGTGCTAAACAGTTTTCACATAACTTTTATATTCAGTTCTGCATTGAGGAAGTACATCTTCTTACAGCATAATGCGATTTTTTAAGTGGGAATGATTTTCTGTGTTGGTTAACAAGCATGTTCACTAGAGGAAGACAATAACTTACCACTTTTCCCCTTAACCTTCAGGAATTCTTCCTAAAGATTTCAAATGTTTAATTCCTTTTACATGTTTCTCACTTATTTTGAATACTGAAAGAAATGGATAAAACACTTCCACTTGTGTCATTCTAATATGACATTGCAGGAAAGCGAATCTGATTTGATTTTAATTCTTTATGCTGAATGTTGTCTTTTTTACTTGAACGTCTTTGTTTGATTTCAGTTGCATCAATTAATCCTTGAAGGTATAAATCCTGTTCATCCTTACTAGAAATATTGTAAAACTTTGTTAATATATCAACGCAATTCTTGTCTCCAAATTTTTGTAAACATCGTTTTTTACATCTGAAATTCATAAACAAAAGGAGATAATGTAGGTTTTGTATAGGTAAAGTAAGACATACCTGCAAGACAAGCCTGAATGTTTAGCGAGAACAACTCTCCCTTTATGATTAACATAAGCTTGACTGTGTATACGGGCAGCTTTTGTTTTATTCACTTTGTAAGAGAAAGGATTGCATCATCACGATTTGCAATATCCATCATTATATTGTAAAACGAAATTGAAACCAATTAAATAATACGGACTTCATCACACATATATTGGTTATGTAGGAATTGTAAAGTTTATAAGTATAAACAGTGCTTGCTCTGCATACAGTCCCAATTACAATTAGGGAAGAACTTCACTATTCACGTGTTCAGCATTTCTTCATTTTATTTGATTATACGATCAGTAATATTTTTTAAAAGGCATATATCCATGGTAGCGCAGAGAGGTATTCTAAACTTATAATTAAAGCATAATACATTTAAAAACAAATAATGCATATGTATTATAGTAGTTGATCAATTCATCAAGAATACGTAAGAAATGTCTACCTAATCAAAATGTATAAACTATCTTTTGATAAATATATACCCATTTTACTAATAGCAGTTTTAAGGATTAATAATAATTGAATAATAGATGCATTGTAATTACGTATAATATTCGATGTCACTACTTCTATTAGTTTTAACAGAATAATTATACAAAACGCATATTATTTGTTTACAGTTTGTATGATAAAATAGATAATCAATATTCATACTTCATATTAAAATTATACCTTTATGTATATATTATTGGTATTATAAATGATTAATCAATTGGTATATTATTTGATTCCAAAATATATTTGATTAACTCAAATTAAGCAAAAGTATAGAGGAAGTATTGTATAGATCAAACAGCAATTAAATTAGTTTGGGAGTCACTTGAAATCCACAAACCAATTATTTTATACTTATAACGATAATTGTACGATATTTGAGGTGATATATGTGTCTATATCAAACCCTCATGAAGAGCTTAGCACTCTTCATAAGAGGATTTGATATATACACTTAACACCTGATTGTGGATTTCATCAGTGACTTTCAAACTAATTAATTGTAGTATATATCTGTACAATACTTCCTCTAGGCTTTTGCAAAATTTCAGTTAATCATATATATTTTGGAGTTATTTGGAATTCACAAAAACAAATGTTCTGATGCATCAATGTACAAGATTTGAGAATGATCTGTGTGCATGTGTCATTGTATACAATTAAATTTCCAATAGTAGAGAAAAATTACAGGAATAAATATTCCCTGTAAGTTTGTTGTGCTTTGCTATATTCTTCCTTCTATTTTTTGGGAAATAAACCACTCATTGTTATTAAAAGAAATAATTCATTAGTATTTCGAAAACGATTCTAGGCGATGAATCGAAACGTCAATAAATCTTCTTTTAATAACAATGAGTGGTTTACAGGAATAATCTCTTCATACGATATATTACCTGCTCGATTTACCAATATGTATATGTAAATCAGACAGAAATGAAATAGATGTGTGACAAATAAGATCAGCATCAAATATCTAAAACAAACGAGGCAAAACTTTTAGTATAAAATGCATTTAAATAGCTTAATACAAATAAGTCTGATACTAGTTAAATATATACATATATTACAGTGGCGTAACTACGATTTTTGGGCCCCCCCGCAAAAATTTTAAAGTGGGCTCTCTTTAAAATGTATTACTTTTACTGGCTTATATTTAGCCATATTTTTAAATTATAGTACATGTAGAGAAGGAAGCAGTATAGAATTAAATACATATACTATATTAATCAAGTGCTTTATTAATTATAAAACCAAATTACATAAATTCAAACTTATAAGTTAATTAATATTAAATCTACATATTTATACGCCACAAAATTATTTACACCTAAAAATTTGATACAGTAAAACCTATGAGCTAGCAGACATTCCAAATCAAATTCAAAATTTTGTTTTTCTTGCATGTTTTGCTGCAAACGCGTTTATTGTATCCTCTATATTCATATTTTTGGCAGTGTCATGTTCTACTGCTAAGAGGGATAAATCGTCTAATCTATCTTGTGAAGTGCGGTTCCTAAGATAATTTTTAATAATTTTTAATTTTGAGAAAGATCTCTCCGCACTTGCAACGCTAACGGGTAAAGTTAGGTATAACATTAAGGCTGTTATGGTGTTTGGAAAACTGCTAGAACCTGTAGATTTGGAAAGTACTAGATATTCTAAAAATTGTAAGATACCGTTAACATTTTTTAATTCATCACAAATAAGTCTATTATTTTTGAGTGTAGTAAGTTCTATACCTATAGCATCATTTAAATCTTTGTAGTAAAATTTTGCAATTGTTTTGCCTTAGATAAAATATCGTCTGCAGTTAAATTCAAAAATACATTAGGTTCTAAGAAATTAAACTTTTCGTTTACATGAAAAAGCGATTTAAAACGATTCGACAGCTGTGAAATTATAATATCCATTACGCGATAAAATACATTTATTTTAAATTTAAATTCTTCATCATTAAATCGATAATCATTGGATAATTCATCGTAATGCTTTTTTATTTTGGTTGCCTTTTTTTTATAAATTCCGGTTTAATATTCCATTGCCCTGCAACTTTCGCTGCTTCCTCCTTGATGTTGGAATAGTTATTTCTTGTTTCCTTGAAAAATTTTAAAGTTTTTTGAAATAAGAGAGTTATCTGATTAATATTCGCCTTTTCACTCTGAGCAGTTTGTGAGAGCTTGTTAAGCTCTTCTAGAATTTGACTTAAAAACACTTAAAAAATAAAATTAAAATTATCCATGCTAGTTAATATTTGCTTTGCGTCATTTCGTTCATCTGTTTTTTTGATATCATAATAATTTTATTAAGAGACATTACTATATCTTTATACCGAATTCTTATGGCAGCTAAAGATTTTACTCGATCCGCCCAACGTGTCGGATTTAAGCGTTTCAATTGTGTGAAATTTTCTTTAAAACAGAAAGCCAATTCCATCTTACTATACTATTAGCAAAAATGTATATATGTTTTCTAAAAGTAGAAAAACGATTCTATTTCTTTTATACCTTTAACGGCATCATTTATGACTAGATTTAAGTTATGGGCACTACAGTGCATATATAAGGCTGCAGGCTCTATGTTTAAAATTCTCTTTTGCACGCCAGAATACGTACCGCTCATAACGTTAGCTCCATCGTAGCCCTGCCCTCTACATTTATTTATATCTAATTGCATGTTGGTTAAATTGCTTAATATAGTATTACATAGTCCTTCAGCAGATTGGGACTCTACTTTTGTAAAACCCACAAAAGTTTCACAAATATCTATTTTGGTTACCTCTCCCAAGCTGTCTTTTTAAAATCAATATATCTTACAATTTTACTTAATTGATCAATCTTAGTTATATCCTGTGTAGTGTCTATTATGATTGAGAAAAAAGGAGCGGATCTAATTTTATTTAATAAAATATTTTTTAAGTGTGCGCTTAAAGTATTAATAATATCGTTTTGAATTTTTGGGAAAGATATTTAATTGAACCTTTGAGTCGTTCAAGCACTTTTTGTAATATAGGATCATAGTTACTAATTAAATGAACTAAACTTAAGAAATTACCGTTGTAACTGTCTTTTGAATCAGAAAAACTTTCTCTATGTCCTCGAAATGACAGCATGCGCTGGGATAGTGTTAAAGTAACATTGAAAAGTCTGTGTAAAACATTTTTCCAAAATTCAGTTTCTTGTTTTAATAGTAGAGTATCTTTCTTATCTATGGTATAATTTTTTTCCACATATCGTAAATAAAACAACAAGTTAAATGAGATTGAGCAAGCAAATGCTCTTTAATTTTTTGATAAACCCTGCCAATCATTAATTCCGGTCGTCCAACTTGACCTTACTGAAGCAAACAGCCAACATAGTTGACAATAAACACAATTTTTAATTTAGAATAACACAACCACCCATTTGAATTGTGTGGTAAGTTTAACGTATTGCTTTTATTTTCGCTTGCAGTTATTAAGTAATAATAGTGAACTGAAAACTTCTATTTTATTATCTTTAGGAAACGCACCATCTGGTCTACACAATCCGTAATTAATTATTTCTTTTCTTAAATTGTCATGTTGTAAAACATTGATTTTTAAAAATGTGCAAAATCGGTTGGATATTCTTTCGTCAGATCCATAGATAGTTCATTAAGTGAAAAGTACTACTCACATTTACCTCTGTAATTGTAGTGGTATCTAGTTCCAAATTTCTATCGCGGCCGTCATTATGTGATGTACTTGCGCCCTGGGTGAGAGTTTTAAAATTGTTGACGACTGCTGTTCGTCTGTAGCGGAACTAGTAGATGCTACTGTCGAAAGCCCAATTTCTTTCATAGATTGTTCTTGTTTTTCGGACTCTTTAGAAGTAAAAAAGGAACTTATTTTTGGAATCTTGCTCTTTGATTCTTCCAATAGTTTCCTTTTCGTTTTTTGCAGCGCCGCTTGTAGTGCTCATTGTATATTATTTCCTGCAATTTTGAATGAAATTAATTATAATGTAATTAGATAAGTAATAATTATTTAAAAGCCTTTTGAAATTACAAATAACACATACATACTTTGCTTTAAATGCTTTAATTAACAAAATATAAATGATTTTTATTGAATGCTTAAAGATTTATTTATATGTATTTCTCAGCGACTTCAACTATGATCAAATCAATAGTAGTTTAATAAAAATAGATATAAATACTTACGTTTAAATATGAAAGACCTCCTGTAATACGAACACAACACTATTGAGTAAAACGTACTGGAATGCTTTTTACTTCCTTTCCGTTATATATAATGCAGCTAATGCAAATACGTTGCAACCAGCTGACTAGAAACCACAAAATGAATTTCTTTCTAGTATTATATTTCTAGAAAGCGAAGGTTACTAAGCTACCTGCCATCCTGTGAATCTGTACTGTACAGACAATAGCCCTTTTATTCCTATTTAAAATCCCACAAACCAAACTATCCCTACTATACTTCGTTTAATAATGCTTTACCACTTTATACAACTTATCACTTAAGAATAATATAGACATCTTTGTTATTAAAGTTTACAGTCTCTTTCATCTGTTTATTAACCCTTACAAAATAGGACAGAACGGATAGAAAGAAGAAAGGATGCAGGCTGCAGGTGGTGTTCAGTATTTATCTTAATTATTATTTCTTGTATTTCAGCAGTTCCTAGTAGTAACATCAAGAAAACGTTCGTTAACCTGCGGTTTCTGAATTATCTGCAATATTTTCTTGACCGTTTCTTACCTGCCAAATACGTTGAAGATGAATAAGTTGAGTTTATTATCGTTTGGGCCTTCTTGCACTTGGGGCCCCCCCGCATAGCGGGGGCTGGCAGGGGTGTAGTTACGCCACTGATATATTACATATTGATAACACTTACATGAACACATACAGTATTTAACCTACTTTTACTTATAATACATTCTACTGTTATAGTTACACATACAAGTGCATCAACGCATCATTTTATCGATTGTAATTTTAAACTTTCAAATGGAGTTTTAGCAAACCCCCACAAAAATATATATTTAAAAAACCATAAAGTTAACAAATAGGCATAGTTACTAAATATTTAAGAACAAGTTAATAATAAATTGAACATGTAAAGGACCTATAAATCTTCTAGACAGAACCTTCTTGAAGTTCAAAATCAAACTATTATTTTTAAATTACTCAATTCATGACCCTCAAACATATTAGTTAATTACAATAAAACAAACAAAAGTAATTTCTATACTTCTTAGAAAAAGAATGTGTTATTTTTGATTAGAATTAGCAACTGTTTTGGCCAGCCTAATGTTGGCATTTCTCAGCCAATTTGAAACAATCTGCTTAAAAATTATACTCGAAAAGCTGCGATCGCTGTACGTTCTTACAACCTCTGCAAATTATGAATTTATGAAAATGTAAAATGTACAGTTTACCATTACCGTCCATAACTTTCGTTACATTTGTGTTGCCTATTGCTATATTATTTTTTGCTGAAGTCCAAGCCAGTTTTACAGCAAAGGTACGAGAATAGATTTTATCACACATACGTCTAATAAAATCTTCCGGTCGGCCCCCTCTCATCAAACACAATATTTTCTTCTAGAATAAAAAAAAATACAAAATTCTGCTATCTTTCCAACCATCTCATCAATTTTTTTGGAAAACACGGTGTAATCTTAAAATGTAATTATTAACAATAATGCTAACAAACTGCAAATATTACCTCCTAAAACTGTTATAGGAATATCATCTACTACACCCACACTGCTACTTGAATTAAAAATGTTAGATTCCAAAACATTGTTTTCTTCATTATCAATATCGATCATCTGATAAGGAGTTGTAGTGGCCATTTCTTTGTGAATTCCGCTATGAGTTAATATTTTTGCTTTATTGATTGTTGGAGTATATGGTATAGGCACTAAATTATCACAGTCAGCAGTAGAGTTCCCTAGCAAACGATTAACAATTTTTTTTCCTACAACCCTTTCCCATTTCCATTTCACTATTAGACGATTCCTCATTGTTTAACAATTTTCGACACTTTCTTTAAAGTGATTAGTCATTATATTGTAAATTTGTAATATTTGTTAATAGGGATGGCAACGATACATTGATATACATTGCTTTTATCAGTTATTATTACTAATTAGCAAACAAAATATTCAGTAAACCGCTATAACCACACTAAAATTGTACAATATTAAAATACACGGATAAGAACAGTTTCCATACACATGGAGAAATCCAATATTATTATAAAACGTATATAAATTGCACTTACCTGTAATTCTGCAACAATAAGGAAAAACAATTTTTATTTAAAATAATAAAGCGTACCTATATGTATGGATGGATGACGTTTATAATGGCGTACGTCAACATATTTCGTGCATGTTTAGTACAAGCATGTTCGCGTAGTTGGCGCTTTTAACAATTTCCTTTTGTTCAAATTTACAATGCAAATAATACCACTTTTTGAAGAAGTTTTAAATACCTTTTTTAATACTTAAGGAAAACATATTTAAAATGTTAATGTATAACACAATTACATTTAAAATGCTTCTCCAATTCATTTAAAAATATTGCTTTTCTATTGTTCAACTAATAGTTGTATAATAAACTTTTGTATAAATGATTAAATATCCTTATATTAAACCAATTGTAGAATACCTAATATTCTGGTATTCAGTTAGTATTTGCATTTAATTCGTTCTTTGCTAAACATTTATAAAACTTTTATCAAAATAAGCATACTATTCGTCTCCAAACACAATATTCGTTTAGAATATGTTTTGTGCTACCTGGGATCAGTGACTTATGTCATTGTAAAGAAAAATACACGAAATTGGCATGCCTATCTATAAGCAGGAAATATGATCGCTCTTTCAGAACTGATTTAATAGACCTACTCATAAAAATGGTCAAACCGCAAGAAATAGAGTGATTTACGCCCATTTAAAAACTCTGATTCAATTTGTCAGTGATTGCATTATCTGTACAGTATTTGCATGACTGTGCAAGATATGCATTTAAGAAGTAAGAAATAAGTGTAGGCACTTAAACATTCACCAAAATAGAGATGGATGTACATACTTTTGCAATCATTAATAGAATAACAATTAAAATAATTTATTCTCATAAGTTAATTAAATATTTTAAATAATTATGAATGATGAGTATGATAAAGAGAGAAGGGTTGTTTAATTGAATTTCTGCCTCATTTTGTACTTGTGAAACAATCAATTGTTATATATTGTGTCGATCCTTGTATATTAGAACACTACAAATTATTATTTAAGCAAAGTACACTCGGTACTGTTTTGCTTTTTTGACATCACAAGCTTTATTGTAATAATCAAACAGGGGATTTCCAATCCTAAATTGGGTTTATTTCTTATCATAATTTAGCTAGTATAAGTAAATTATGACACAAAAATTCTGTTTTGAATTCCCTTGCACTGTTAGAGAAATAATTTATAATTTATTATATGCCTTTTGCCAGGTAGACGTTTTCTCACGCTTCTAGGTAAATTGCTCCGTTGCTTCAACTAATGGGAATGATAATATAGAAGGAGGAGTTTTGCAAGTTGGTGTCAAACAAGTGCCATGTTCAGGGAATTACCTTGGTCTACCTTACTGAACAGACGAGTGGTAGTTAGTGCAGGAATGTAGTGAAGTTACTTTTGAATTATTTACCTTACATGTGTTGTAGGTCTCAATAATAAACTTTAATGCGAATTTACTGCATAGAGGCCAGTGAACCATTGGACCCAAAATTATGTGCCAAAGGACTCATACATAGCATTTACCGCACAGAAATGGTTATATTATGAGGATGCAGTAATTAGCCATCTACCTGAAATACCTAAATTACTCACGGAAAGCTTGATTTATTCATTGAGTTGTTTGTTTATTTGTCATGGTATCATTTGTGTAATATTACCCTCTGTACGGTAACCCAATAAACTAAAGTATGTTTACCTGTAACTATCATTTAGCTTTAATAATTTTGGCGCCAATTTCTGCACGACAAATGCTATGTATTAGTTCTTTAGCATGTACGTTTTGCTTCAAATATTTATTGACCTCTATTCAGTAGATTCGTAGCGAAGTCTGTGGTAATACCTTTAACATTTAGAACAACAAACACATGTAAGGTATTAAGATAGAAGGTCAGTAAGAGATTTAAAGGTAACTTCACTGCATTCCCATACGAACTGCCACTCATCTCTTTAGTAAAGTAGCCTAATGTAATCTCCCTATCATGGCACTCATATTAACCAACTTGTAAAAACCCCTCCTTCTATACGCTATTCTGATTGGTTGAAGCAATGACGCACACTCCTTAAAGCGTGAGAAAATGTCTATCTGGATATATATATATATATATATATATATATATATATATATATATTGCTGTGGATAAGCTCTTAAATCGAGTAGCAGCGTTGGGCCGTCATATATATGCAGTGAATTTCTCTGGATTATGCTCGTTCGAAAGTTACATAAATATTTTTCTGAAAAATAAAAAAAAATTCCAATCTCTGGAACGCCCTCTTTATTTCAGCATACCACGGCTAGCTCTAAAACCTGCTTCTTCATAGATACTTACCATCATAAGTTTGCTCTTTCTCACATATACTGCCAAATAAAATTATCACTCAAATAATGCACCAAAACATACAACCTTTTATTCATACAAATTAAAATTTTCCATTACCAAGTAAATATTTACACATTCGGATATACATTACATGTGATTTTCCAATGCTCCACCCGAAGGTACTACATTGGCCAGGAAGCGAGTTTTTTTTTTACCTGGAAAATTTGGAATTTTGCCGAACCCTTGCTGTTCCAAGCAAGGTAGGGATCTTTAACGTGCGTGACAACACTCACACACGGGACCTCCATTTTACCTCTCATCCGAACGAGGGTGTATTTTTGTGAAAAATGCTCGCCTAACATTTTTCAAGCGGACCGTGTCGGGATTCGAACCCGGGACCTTGGGCGTAGTAGTCACACACATACCACTACGCTACGGAGCCGCCTATTCGGATATACAGCTTCATAAAATATTACAATCCCAATCATTAAATCATTTTAAAATTTTATGCCTTTAATTTATTTCGACAGTTTTTGTTTTATATGAGTAGATGGGCCCGTCTCGAAATCCTACATTGACTTTTACTCTGCTCTACGGTGAGCTCAGTATAAACCCAGTTACTCTAAATGTCTAAATACATCGCATCCTTGCTTTTAACAACCCTAAAGACCTGTTTACTCTTTACAATGAATTTTTATGTCATTTATTACACCTTTAAATAATAAATACAAATTGTCCTTTACATATGCTCTTCAAATGAGCTTTTATGTTCATCAAATACACACCCAATGTGTCAAATCACTCTAGCACAAAATAACAGCACAAAATGTTCAAGCAATAGCAATAGAAATCAATTTCGTTACCTGGAGTAAGCTTTTTCCATCGTCACCTCTGAAGATGTTCTCCACAAACCTCGTCGTTGCTTCCATACACCTCTCTGCTATACGTAGATCAAACTCATTTCCAATCGCTATCCAAGTCTCTGCAGACGCCTTCAATGTTTCTACACAGATAATTGTCCAAACCAAGCTAATCACTTTCCGCATCTACCAAACACATCCTCCTCGTTCCAAAAATTTCTTAGCACGCTTACCTTAGTAACATCTCTCCGTTAGTTCTTTGAATGTAGCTACAGCACCGTCTACTAAATAGCACCCACTTGTGCAATTCATACTTTTATTTAGCTTTCGACGGACAGTACTAACACCGTTTTATAAAATTTTACATTAGGACGTAACTGTAAAGGCTAAGCGAAGTCATAGAAATAAGCAAAGTAAGAAAGAGCTTTACTGCGTTTCCTAGTGTATTTATAAAGATCAATACACACCTCCTGTACCCTATTTCAGTCAAAAAGCTCCCCTACTGTAATTGATTCTAAAAATTTTATACATAACGAACTTGTAAAACTGAGAATTCTCACTCCATCATTGCTTTAGTCCGAAAACTGGTCAACAAAATACAACGGTCGCGAGCTTCTTTGAAATTTTCTAGCACTCGGCCAATCACACACATTTCTCCCATTCTTATGTCCAGCCTTCAAGTATGTTACCCTCGTCTAACACATATTAGTTGTCTCTTTTACAATTCCGCTCAAGCAACAGAAAATCGATATTGTGGTTGACCTCCAAACTTGTCGCATATTTTAAACGAGTGTTTTACCCAACGTCTATTATATGTGATCTCTTACTGCTTTACGCTATCGATATTCCGTCTCACTTTGCTTTCAAACCATCTGTTGTTTTCGTAGCTCTTGCATCGACCGTTAACTAAATTTCTGCAGAATTCTGTTCCAACGTTCATTTCAGGTTCTTTGAACTTGTTTATTTATCTGTCAGGCTTTTCTATGAAGCAACTGTCCGTTTGAAATCGTATTTTCCAAGTTGTTTAACTTATAGAATTTCTTAGGATTTGTATTTAACGAACGCCTTGTTTAGTTAAATGGAAAATATGCGTTTACATTATTGATTTTATATACCCAAAAGCTCTCTTTATTATTTGATGTACTTGATTTACAACTTTTAAAATATTAAAGGTAATTATATTCGTATCCTTGAGTTTTCACGTACTACAGAGATTCTACACTTATGCAAATTTAACATTCCGATTTATAAATACAAAAATATGCTATATCCGTCCGTTTTAATGTCAAAACTAATTAATTTGGCGCGTAAATAAATTGTTCCTATTTCCTATATACACGGTCGTTACAAATTTATTTTCTTGCCTTATCTATGCCTCTTAACCTATAACTTCCACGGCAATATATATATATATATATATATATATATATATATATATAAATTATAATTTTTTTCTTTAACAGTGCATGGGAATTTGAAACTGCATTCTTACGTGTCAAAACTTAATTCTAGCAAAATTGCGATGTAAAATATACTTGCAATTTAGGATTGGAAATCCTCTGTGTAATTATTAAAATAAAGCTTGTGATGCCAAAAAAGCGAAACAGTGCAAAAACTCAAACAATCTAGTAGACAAAACGTTTGTTCATCATCTAGAAATGATGATTTGATTTCAACTATTCTGCAAGCAAGAACAGGTTGTGAGTGCTTCCGATGTATATAGAATACGCACAATTCTCCAGCAAACAATTACACATGGTATTTATTATATTGAAGCTATTTATGTTACATCATATCTTAAACATGCTTGCAGTCTTTAAATTATGCAGGTATTGGTGTTCGTTAATAATGTATAAAAAGACTGATCACGTTTGTAATGCTTGTAACAAATTACTTGAAATTATATAAGCTCTTGTTGTTTCTTATTTATTTATTGTCTTTCGTATATACTTTGTAAGTTGCTTATCATTATGTATAAAATATCTACTTTTATTTTATTTTTCTTATTTATTTAAAATTCTAGTCTACTTTCGTTATGGTGGTAAAAATTAAAGTTTGTTATACTTAGTTAGCATTAATTTCCTTATAGATATATGTTCTCTAGCTATTAGTTTTGTATGTTTAAGAATTTGTTATAAAACAGTAGCTTCTATTTATATTTGTTTATAAAATGTTTGATGTATTTTGCCCTATGTATATAAATCATAAATAAACTGTCTTTAATCGTCAATGTTTATGAGACCATGTAACGCCGCACATACATTTATACATAGGAAAATTGTTTATCAATTTTAGCTAGTTTACGTGAATTAGTAAGAAAAATATCGATAAAATTTTATAGAACTTGGGTAGTTAACAATTTATAGTGGGACTATTCAAGAATATTATTAAAGTAAAATATCGAAATAATTCGTAAAATACTTAGTACATTCCTATACAACCAGCAATTAAAAAGCAGGATTTCATTATAAACATACTAAATTAGAAAACACCAACATATCTTCCATGGCTAATCATTCTACGACCGTGGATGTGAAAACATTTCATACATTGAAAAGAACCGAAATTATTATAAATTACTTAGTCAGATATAAGCTCATAAAATAATATAAATTTAAGGCATATTGAACCTACCTGATCATGCAGCTGTCAATATTAAATAGCAACCATAGAAGTACCTAATATTTCCATGTACCGAAAGATTCTTGCCCCCCCCCCAACCGCAAGTTTCGATCGACATTCATAGTTGATCAATCATGCTTTTTCAAGCAGATGTAATTCAATGACTAACAACCAGTGCTGAGCAATGACAAGGTTTAGGTAATTTGAGTAAAGTAACTATAAATTCGGGTTTGCTAGTGAAGAAACTCCTGGATGCGTTCACAAGCACGGAATTAAATAAATTACTGTTACTTAATGAAAGTGATCCAGTAAGTGAATGTTTTCATCAACATCAGTTATATGAGGTTGCTCGAGCTTTGCAATTAAAAGTTGTAAATCGATGAATTGTTTCTACCTACTACATATTTTAAACTATTATTTAATATATTTAAATGCATATGACCAATTTTTCTCATTATGTGGACTTTTACGTTGGTGCATGCTTGAATGAAAGCGATTAATTACCAGGAAAAGTACCACAATTGTAATTTCAGAAACTGATAGATATATTTAGTTTGATTGAATACTTATAATCAATAAATTAATTTTTTACATGTAGATTTGTCCAAATAGTAATATTTAAATTAAATACTTTGTTTTGTGACGACGAATATTTATGTTTTAATTTAGGTTTAACACTTTAAGTTAGTAGTTGCAGGAAAAAGACAAGTATACACAAGATTCTTTCAACCTGTATTACAAAAGTTTAATAACTATTTTAGCATCTTCTCATAAATCACCCACCATCTAGCGTGATACGATACATTTCAGTTGAAGTTGGCACCCAGCATTTTTTATTGGACGGAAAGTTTAGAGACTCTCCAGATAGGTGCAAGTGTTAGAGTATTTCCTTAAAAGTATTGCTTTTGTGTTTATAGAATTCGCCCCTCGCCACTCCAAGCTAGCTGATGCATTCTTTTTCTGTTACACCTTTGTGTTAATGTAAATTTTAAAAGGTCATTGCATTAATTTCACACATAACAACCGTTAAATTCTTAACCTTGTAATAACAATTTTAGTAATTGTTTGAGAGTGTCTCAAACCAATGCCTATAGTTACGGATATAAAAAATTTTGATTTATTGGTTTTGATCCCCCTTTCTTTGCAGTTAATAATTCGAAACCAAGGCTAAGAGAAAGAAAAAATAAATTTGATTTGCATATCAAAACTATTTAGTGTGACAGACAAGTTAGCTTTTTCAGAAGTTTAAAACCCGCGTGGAAACAGGTAAGTTTTTTACAAATATTTGTTACAAAATATTTAATGTTTGTTTGTAGGAAATTCATAATAAACGATAATAGTTGGTCTTTATTAATAATAATGAGTCTCCTGCCTTGCGTACATCTAATATAAACCAACAGATTCTAAATTTCAATTAGATATACGAAGATGCTGAAGTGTACATCTAAATGTATTACTGGTAAAGCTTAATTAGAAGTGTCTGTTACTAGAGAAAAAGTGCTATAACCATCAGCCCTACGACGTTTCCTAGAATCTCTCTTCTTTTTGTTGCTATTTCATAATTAAGTTTGTTAGGAACCATTGTTCATCGTCAGTAATGTCCTTCTAATACTATATTTACGGTTCAGTTGAAGTAACTCAGCCAAACAGTTGATTAGTAAACTGCCGCTGTTGTAGAGCAACTTATAATAGTAACACTCATAAGCTGCATTAACAAACCAAATCCCACAGTCCATTATATTCCCTTCAGGACTTAGAACACGCTTTGTCAATATTGTATATGAAGTATGATGCAACTTTCTTAAAATGATCTTTTATTTTTTCTCACAAAAGTCGTGTAGAAGATGTAGTTTTATCCATATTAACACAACTGACCTTTCTAGACATTTTGCACTAACTCTGAACTTTATCTTCAGCATTTAGAGAGACTATCAGGGGGGGTCGTTAAATAAATATGGATGGGTAGTGCGCCACTGTACTTAGGTAAGGTGTAAGAACAAGAAATATCGCTAAGAAAAATACAGGAACCTCAACGAATATATTCTGTTATTGGAATACAAGAGTTTGTATTTTTAGATGATACTACGTTGATCCTGAAATAAAATAAAGTAAATAGAATAATATTGGAGACAGCAGTTTGCGCCTCAAAATAAAAAATCAATAAATCAAACAAGTTTTGTGCATTTATGGTATTTTTCTTTTGTGTATTGATGCATGGACACTCTACTTATTGAATTTATGCACTTCTGGTTTATGTATAATTTATAGAATCCAAAGATAAGTATGGATAGAATAAACACTATTTCTTAAGTGCTTCTTTGAGTGTAATTAACCTTTTCTAAGTTTATAAAGAAAGCAAAGCTCTAAACTATCAGCACATATATTAACTGAAAAATATTTCTGATTTAAGTTGACAGATATTTACTATAAGTTTTCTGAATGCTCCATTAATTTTATGAATTTACATTAATAATCTTGGTCATTTTAAAAGCCTCTAAATCAAATAGGCATTATAAATATCATTAACAAAATTATGAGCTATTTTCGTCATCTTTTCAGTACTGACTAAACGACGCACATATTTACAAAATTAGTTTTATAATAAGATTTTTTAATTAGTAAACTTAAACTTTGTTACTGCTTCAGTTCTTTAGTGTTGCACTAAGAAAAACCAAATAAAAATTAGTTTGGACTATTTAAAAATAGAAATTACAAACCATGATGAGCTTCTAGACATACAGATCAGATCGATGGACTGCATGAGAATAGATTGCAACTTGCAAGTCACCCTTTGTTATCAATTTCCCCATGTTTATGCTAGAATGATAAAGGGTCGACTGGTTCGACTCGACAACAACCGCGACCTCAACAACCAGATGCGCAAAATCACGCTATTTGATATCAGCTTGAAGATACTTTATGGACATTTTGAATAGCTGATTCGAGTTTTAGCATGGTTTTAAAATACAAACTGGAACATTTATAACTATGCACTTTATTTACTAGATAATTAGAATAAAAAAGGACAATAATTGGGGTGTTTCGAAATTTTGATACCTTCTTTTAATTTTGTATTAGTTGTAGATGTACGATTCATATTGAATTATAAAGATAAATTTAAAATTTTTGTAACACAACACATAATTTTTACACATTATTGTAGAAGAGGAAAAACAAACTGTTACAATGAGAATATATTACGAATGGGAGGCGTGAATATGATTTTTTGAAAGAAAACTGTAATGCCGAATGCTTGAAAACAATACCCACAACATTTAAGTTGACACAGCATGTCTACAAACCAACTAGAATCGCGGACACCACAACTTCGCTTCTTGACCGTATTTGTGCTAGTGAAACCTTAGAGTGTGCAGACAGACATTGGCTACTATGACTTGGGTTACTGATAAACACGAATTCTTATCACTCAATTTAGCGACTCCATAGGCTCGTATTTCACCATATTTGAGTTGTACTTAATTAAATAAAAAAGCTTTACAATAAATCGATTTTGTGGACTGTATGTTTATTAAAAAGATTGAATAAATTGAATTTAACATTACCGTGCAACACAACACATGTGCATCGATAAATAAATTTATAATACAAATTTTAATGTGAGAGCAATATAACCACGACCCGCTGTTATAACGAACGTGCTAATCCGAGCATGGTCAAACCGCAACTGCTTTGTTCTTCGCGCAAGCAACTCCTTCTTCTTTCAACAATGTAATGATAGTTGCTCGTCGCTACCAGTTACATCTCGATCTTTTAATGGTGTACTGCAATATGTGTATTTCACTTGATAAATCACAACCTGAGTCAAATGCAATTCGTAGTTTCAGCTACTTCAATCAACAGGAGTTTGCTAATGATGCAACTCAGATTGATTGGCTACATTGCTGTGCCTATGGAACAATTGATGAGAAACTGTCTTACTTCAATCAAGTTGTTACATCACTTTTTGATATTCATGCCACCATTTGTATGTCAAAAATTAATTACAAAAAACCAGGATGGCTAACTTACACTTTGGTAGAAATGATTAAGTTAAGGGATAGGACCCTTGAAAAGTTTACTAGAACTGTCACGGTAAAACCTACGGGTCAGGAAGGAAATGAAGCAAAGGCAGAAAAGGAACTTTCTACCCGGGTCCCTTACCGAAACAAAACAGGATGCTACGGCTAGCCGTCGTAGATTAGGGGTGGGGAGGAGGGTCAACGTAGCCAGGTAAAAGAATACCGCTGGAATAAACGTTGGATTAGTACATCAACAGAACAACAAAAATAGATAAACCAATGAGGACAGACCCTTAGTCGGTCTAATATTGGCATCAGTGAAATACCAGGACAGTGACAGTTCTCAGGACTTCTAGCGAGGTCGTTGTTCCGAACCGGCACTCCCGTAGATACAGGCATATAAATACTTATCGGAGTTGTTAGTATCCTAAGGGCGGATACTGAACACTCAGTAACTCTCGTCTTGAATGCACCACAGGCCAAGCTAAGTAAGGAGAGAGAAAACTAAAATAAGTTAAACTTTAACAGGACTAGAGTTTTTATTTAAGCCACTTCGTTGGCGGCTAATCAATATCAGATAAGTATAAATCGGAGCTAGCAATGATATATGGTAAGTTCACATAAACGGATATAACTTAATCTACCTATGGTGGCGGTGTTTATATTACATATCTCACTATACTATAACAACCTAGCGAGCTCGTGTTCCGCAAAGCTAATGGCATTCCAGCAAACAATCAAATATTTTATCGCTACTGCACCATCCGTGCCAGGCGTTTTATGCTTAATACTAGTAAGTACCAAGGTTTATGTAGACTATTGCATATAAAAGTTAAGTTTTTAAATCAACAACCAAAACAGTAAACACTATTCATTTCGCAACACTCAGTATATATATCCTGCTAGATCACGCAGTCAATGGCATGAAAAGTATCTCCAGAGGATATAGGAGGTAAACAATATAAAGGGTAAAAGGATACTTCGTGGAACTTACTTACGTATCATATTTAATTTGGGGAACTTAGCTCTGTAGTAAATCCAACACGAAATGTTCCTAACTTGATGGGAGACCAATTACTTTTTGTCGGCTACTCCAGAAAGTTTCCTCAACGTTCCATGTGCATCCTTAGGTGTACCTATATTTCGGAGTATGACGTTGGGAGTCGAATACCATGAGCACCATTCGCTAACAGCATTTAGGAACTATCTGGAATGCACCACAGGCTAAGCTAAGTAAGGAGGGTGAAAACTAAAATAATTTCCACTTTAACAGGACTAGAGTTTTTATTTAAGCCATTTCGTTGGGGGCTAATCAATATCAGATAAGTATAAATCGGAGCTAGCAATGATATATGGTAAGTTCACATAAACGGATATAACTTAATCTACCTATGGTGGAGGTGTTTATATTACATAACGCACTATACTATAACAACCTAGCGAGCTCGTGTTCCGCAAAGCTAATGACATTCAAGCAAATAACCAAATATTTTATCGCTACGGCACCATCCGTGCCAGGCGTTTTATGCTTAATACTAGTAAGTACCGAGGTTTATGTAGACTATTGCATATAAAAGTTAAGTTTTTAAATCAACAACCAAAACAGTAAACACTATTCATTTCGCAACACTCAGTATATATATCCTGCTAGATCACGCAGTCAATGGCATGAAAAGTATCTCGAGGATAGGTAGGTAAAATATAAAGGGTAATTAGGGTCGGGAACTTACTTACGTTCATATTTAATTTGGGAACTTACTCTGTGTAATCCAACACGAAATGTTCCTAATGTGGGAGACCAATATATTGTCGCATCCAGAAAGTTTCTCAACGTTCCGTCGCCTTAGGATACATATTTGGAGTATGACGTTGGGATCAATACCATGAGCACCATTCGAAAATTTCGAACTATATGGATGACTATAGCTAAGCAATAGGAGGGGATAACAAATAATTCCAGTTTAACGGATAAGTTATATTTAAGCCAATCTGGGGCTAATATATTAGATAACCTTAGTGGAGGCATGTTTATGGTAATTACATAAACGGATATAACTTAATCTACCTATGGTGGAGTGTTTAATTACATAACCACAACATAACAACCTATTAGCTCGTTCCTAAAGCATTGAATTCAAGCAAATAACAAATTTTTATGCTAGGCATATACGTGCAGGTTTTATTAAAAGTAAGTACCGGGTTTATTGATATTCATATAAATTAGCTTAAATCAACAACCAAACAGTAAAATATTCTTCCAATAGATATAACGTAACAAGTAAGGATGAAAAGTATCTCCGAGGATATAGAGGTAAAACATATAAAGGGTAAAAGTACTGTGGAACTTACTACGTATCATATTTAATTTGGGATAACAAATCATTGATGGGAGACCAATTACTTTTTGTCGGCTACTCCAGAAAGTTTCCTCAACGTTCCATGTGCATCCTTAGGTGTACCTATATTTCGGAGTATGACGTTGGGAGTCGAATACCATGAGCACCATTCGCTAACAGCATTTAGGAACTATTTGAACCCAGCCCAAGGAAGCGAGCTAGCGTTCAACTAGGATGAGACCAGGACGTAGGAAGAGGACGGAAAGGAAACAGCTACAAAATTATATCGGCATTAGCCAAAGTATAACACTAACGAATCGAGTGCAAAAATTATTCGTAACTTACCACGAGTATAACTGCAATTGTCCGAATTTAGACTTATACTTGTGCTGTATCCTCGAAGAAGTAGAGAATTACTTAGAATTTGTCGAATCGCATCCCTTTAAACAACGGGACGCGCTAGAATTGAAAAACCATCACCGTAAATTAATTCCGTTCCAATGAACAGCAAAACGTCAAAATTTATTTATTTTGTCAACTTTCAAAAATTTTCAGAACCGCTATCTAGATATACAGAAGACAAGAGTAGTATAGGTTGCTTAGTTTAAAGGCATTATGAATTTGGAATCGGCGAAATAGAAACAACGTTATATTTAATTATATTTGCGCGGATTTAGTAACATGCTTTAAATTGAACGTAACAAATTCCCCCCCCAGCAAAATTAAAAGGTCGGGGTAGGAAAACACAAGCGGTTAGACAACCGAACTAATAACAAACGAACTGGAAGGACATCTCTTTCAACAAAACAAACTATAAACGAAACGAACACCAAACATAAAGAAAACAAAACAAAAAAAAAGAAATTCATCCGGTTCGACGGACCATAAACTAGTAACCTACAATCAGGACTACCAGAAGAAATCGAACGGAGCATTCACTGCAGTGATAACAATGGGAGAAGAACTAAAGAAAGAAGAAAAGAATGAGAGAGATGTAGAGTGGTAATCAACGAGGACAAGGATGGGCCGGCATCAACACTGCAAAGGTCGTCTGTAGACGAGAGTCTCTAGTAAAGAAACAGTAAAGTTTTCAAACCTCAAGAAAAGAATTGGTTTCATGCGCCCATAAACCAAAAAGGAAGAACCGAAGAGAGGAAGAAAATCAACAGTAATAGCCAAAACAGGCCTCAAGGATGCCAAAGATCGACGAAAGAGCTGGGATACGAACCGATGTGCTATCAACTGTAGTAACAAAGGAGTCGTTACTAACGAACAATCAAGAAAAGAATTGCTAATAGACCCGAAAATTCGACAGTGTCGCAGTTTCCGAAGAAAAGTAGAGAGGTCTACAAAGCATACCACAGGAAGCGGATGGTATATCAAAACAAGTCAGTGCAAGGACCGACAGCAAGGAACACCAACTAATCGGATATAGAAGTGAGAAGGTGCAGTTCAGAAAGAAAAGAGAAGGTACAAAAGGGGAAGAAACCGAACAAAACAATAATCACAAAATCCAAGAGAGTAATACCAGTGTAGAGCAGAGTCATCATTAGCAGTTGGGACGAGAGGGCAGCTATCTAGCTTTACGACGCCTGCGTCGCCAAAAGGAAAGTAATGCGATATCCGGAACATTAGGATCGTCAGGATGAGAAGGTTTGAGATCTTTAACGTGCCAAATGCTTTTGGCACCGGTAGGATCGGTCAGTTCGTATGTCCACGGAGAAACAACTTTACTAATAGGAAACGGACCCAGAAATTTAGGGGCAAGTTTAGCGTTGAAGTGACGTGAAGCGTCGGAAAGGGCGTAATTACGGCGCCAAACAGAATCTCCTAATTGGAATTTGACAGGGCGACGTCGAAAATTATAGCGATTATGAGTATCACGGTACGCAGCGGATAGTTTCTTTAGGACACGTGAGCGAATATCTTTGAAGTGTTCGGGATCAGGCGAAGGTTGTTCTGGATCAGGAATGTACATATCATTGAATTCGGACAGTTGTCCGAAGTAATCACCGGAGAGGATGTGTTCTCTACCAAACAACGCAAAGAAAGGTGTACAGCCAATAATTTCATGTTTGGACGTGCGGACGGCACAAGCAAGTTGTGAAAGATTGACATCCCAATGACGATGGTTGTCACGAACATAGGATGCTATCATTGTTTTGATAGTACGGTTGACGCGTTCAGCAGGATTTGCTTGAGGATGGTAACGAGCAGTGAATAGAATTTTGGAGTTATACCGGGCACATAAGGAAGTGAATTGCCGACTGCGAAACTGCGAGCCGTTATCAGTAATAAGATATTGAGGAACCCCAAAAGTAGAAAGACCTGTTCTTCAAGAAGTTTAGTAACGGCCGGTGCAGTGGCGGTGCGTAAAGTAAAGAAAAGAGGAAATTTTGTAAAGTAGTCAGCCACTACAAAAAGATAAGAACAACCTTTGGTAGAACGAGGAAGAGGACCTACAAGATCACAAGACATGACTTGCCAAGAGTAGGAGGGTTTAGCTCTAGGAGCAAAGAAACCAGGAGGAGGTAACTGTTCAACCTTATGAGCAGCACAGATCGGACAACGTCGGATGTAGCGAGCGACGTCAGCTCGGAGACAAGGCCAATGATATTTTTGGAGGAGACGAGCGGAAGTTTTGGTCACTCCACAGTGACCGGAAGTAGGCGGATCGTGGTGAAGAAAAATCAGATGTCTACGCTGTTCAGAAGGTACGACGATTTTCCAATCGTCCTGAGAATCGGCAGCGATAGAAGTCTTATGACGACGAAACAGGATATCGTTCACAACGGACCAGGATGGGTAGCGTCTAGGAGATTTGGAAACTTTTTGAAGCATACCATTATACCAAGGATCGGGAGTAGGAAGAGTAACTTCAAGGGAGGAAATGGCTGAAACAGAAACGGGAGTAAGAACGGAACGGAACGGAGAGGGTATCAGGAACAACATGATCTTTCCTTTTCGGTGGAAAATGGAGAAATCATATTGCTGGAGGCGAAGGGACCAGCGAGCTAGGCGACCTGAAGGACTTGTGAGTTTGTTGAGCCAGAGAAGGGAATGGTGGTCGGTAATTACTGAAAAATGAATACCCTCGACGTAAGGTCGGAACTTCTCGATCGCCCACACCACTGCCAGGCAACTCCTTCTCAGTAACTGAGTAGTTGCGCTCGGGCTTGGAAAGTGACCGGCTGATGTAGCTGACAACCTTTTCGCCTTTGGGGGAAGTTTGGCTTAGGATCGCACCCAAACCGAAGTGGGAGGCATCAGTTTGGATGGTGAAGGGTAAGGTAAAGTCGGGGCAGGATAGGATGGGAGCGGAAACTAGATGCTGTTTAAGAGAGGAAGGCAGATTGACAATCGGGAGTCCAGATGAAAGGGACATTCTTTCGGGTTAAATTAGAAAGCGGAGAAGTAAGAGTGGCGAAATTTGGAATAAAGCGCCGGTACCAACTGGCCATGCCAATCAGTCGACGTACTTCGGAAACAGAAGAAGGAGGAGGATGTTAAGAATAGCAGAAACTTTTCTGGATCGACAAGGAGTCCATCTCGGTTAACAACGTAACCCAGATAACGGAGTTCAGGGAGGCAGAAATGGCATTTATCTTGACGAAGGAAAGGCCGGCAGAGCAGAGACGTGAAAGTACTAGGTCAAGTATGCGGATGTGTTCCTCGAAAGAGGGGTGGCTATGATGATATCGTCAAGATATGCGAAGCAGAAAGGTTCCAGGTCAGAACCGATGACCTGATCGATGAGGCGTTGGAAGGTTGCAGGAGAGTTATGGAGACCGAAAGGCATCCGACAGAATTGGAATAAGCCACGATGAGGGACGGTAAAAGCGGTGATTGGTTTGGATTCTGGAGATAGAAGGATTTGCCAGTAAGCGGAGCGGATGTCTAGTGAGGAAAGAAAACGGGCATCGCGGAGACGATCCAAGATGGTAGAAATATAAGGAAGTGGATATGCATCTTTTTGAGTGACTTGGTTGACCTTACGGAAGTCGATACAGAACCTATAAGAATCGTCTTTCTTCTTTATGAGGACAATAGGACTAGACCAAGGACTAGTAGAAGCCTCGACGACTCCCAGACGGAGCATCTCGTCAAGCTCGGAATGAGCTATCTTAAGAAGTGGAGGAGAAAGAGGGTAATAACGTTGTTTTATAGGTTCTGCCGAAGTACGGATATGATGTTGAACTAGGGTAGTACAACCAAGACTAGTAGGCTGATTAGAAAAGTAGTAGAAATCAATGTATCCAAACGAAGACGTTGTTCAGGTGTAAGCTCAGAGACAATATGAGCAGGGTCGGTGGTGACAGTTGCCAAGGAAGCAGGAGAAACAAAAGTCCATAGGCCGTCGCAAAATTTTGAACACACTGCAGCGATTTCCAGACATCGATACCAAGAATGAGTGGGTGTGAAACTTCAGGAATGACAAGAATATCCAGAGTAGTAATAGAATTTTGGAGGGTTATAGGAAGAGAAACGGAACCCAAGATTGTACATTTAGAATTATCAGCAAGGCTGCAGAAAGAAGAAGTGAAAGGGTTAAGAGCTATATTAAGAGAACGCAACCGGTGCCAACCGGGACCGCCAAGAATAGTGCGCGTAGCTCCTGAATCCAGAAGACCAGTAAAGGGGACCCCAAAAATATTGACTTGTAGGTAGGGACGTTGGTCACCACGAACATTAGCACGTATGTAATTTAGTTCGAATCTGGATTGGTCATCCAGACCCCGAAAAGGAGAACCCGAGGACAGAGAAAGAACAGGGTCCTCGCCTCGGACCAAGAACCCTACCGACGGTTTAAAGAATTTTCGCATTTGTTGGGACAGTTGCGCCGAGTAACCCCCTTACCACCGCAACCGTAACAGTGTAGTACTTGAGGACGGTTACAATTAGGAGAGATATGTCCAGCCTGATCGCAGTTGAAGCAAGTTATCAGTCTAGCAGAAGCAGGAGTAGTAGTAGGCGTAGTGACAGATAATAGGTTGGTTCTACGTGCGGAGGTTGGATGATCAGTGACAGGAGTAGACACGCGGGTGAAGGATCTGGTTTATAAGCAAGGGCAGGTTCCAATAACTTCGACGTTTTGCTAGAAGGTGGTGGTCGATAACGTTCGGCCGAAATCTTTGTCGCTTCCAATTGCTGACCCAAGGATAAAAGTTGATCAACAGAGGTAACAGGAGTAAGGCCCAAAGAAGTCTGATAGAAAGGAGTTAAATTGCCACGAATCAGGCTTAACCGCTTTTCTTCGGAAAGTGGTTCCGAAAGGCGAAGGAATAAATTCAACATACTAACAACATAACCAGTAAGCGATTCTGTAGGTCCCATCGTACGTTGATAAATTTCCTCATAAGACGATCATCATAGTCCGGTGGTAAAATGAAGACTTTAGCATGTCGACGATGTCTAACCATGATTTCATTTTGGTGCGGTGGACCCGATATAATAGCAAAGCCTGACCTGATAGAATTTCGGACGCCGAAATAAACAATTGCTGTGAGGACACCCCCCTAGAAGAACACAATTCGTCAGTTCGAATAAGAAAATCCATCAAGGATTCTTCACCAGAAAACTTTAACCCAAGTTTCGAAACTGCATTACTTTTAGTCAAACCCCTAGGTGACATAACCGGGACCGGTTCAGGTTCATCTTCCGACTCAGACTCGGAAGTGAGTAGAGACGGTTCATCCGAATCCGCTATTTGAGTAGAAATAAGACTGGAAGTAGCCAACGGTGTACCGGGTAAAACGACAGAGGGACGAAATTTTCTAATTTTGTCTTCGTACGCACTACGAAGATTGGTTAGGACAAGTAACAATTGGCGATGTGCTTTTTGTTCCTCCCTGTTGGGGACATATTCGTACAGCGACGCTCGAGGTGTAGCCAAACAGAGCTAATACGTTTAAAGACGCCTGAAGATTTATCACCGTCAAAAGTAATGAGAGAATTTTGAGTTCTTGGATAGCCATTTCAACAATTTGATATTCAGCCGCAAAGTTCGCCTCCACCGAAATGGAAGGAAGCTTTTTTTCTTGGTCGATGTGCAATGCACTTCGAACGGATCGACGTAATTCTTCTACCTTATCTTCAGGATCAAAACCTCTAGAGGATAATTCATACTGGAGTTCCGTTTTCCGTAGACGATTAACCTTTAGGCACCAATGTGCCATTGTAAACAAAACTACTCCAACTTCAGTATATACAAACCCACAACAACAAAATCCAAAAACAAACGAATTACCAAGCACCAACAGAACAACCAAAATAAACCCGAATTGTATCTAAAATAAAACGATTCAATTCAGGACAGAAACTGCAGGTAAAAAAAATCACTACGAATAACAAAACCAACGAATATAGAACTACAGACAAATAGAACAGGGCGCCAGTATTTTCAATTCTCTCTACTGAGAGCACCAAAACTATCAGGGAAAATACAAGTCTGATAATTTCACCAGGATACTATCGGAGTGGAGTATTAAGTAACAAGAATTGAGGAACGGAGGTTAAGTAACGAGAATCGAGGGCCCCGCGTTGGGCGCCAAAAGATGTCACGGTAAAACCTACGGGTCAGGAAGGAAATGAAGCAAAGGCAGGAAAGGAACTTTCTACCCGGGTCCCTTACCGAAACAAAACAGGATGCTACGGCTAGCCGTCGTAGATTAGGGGTGGGGAGTAGGGTCAACGTAGCCAGGTAAAAGAATACCGCTGGAATATACGTTGGATTAGTACCTCGACAGGAAGAAAAAAAAATAGATAAACAAATGATGACAGACCATTAGTCGGTCTAATATTAGCATCAGTGAAATACCCGGACAGTGACAGTTCTAAGGACTCCTTAGGAGGTCGTTGTTCCGGAAATGCACTCCGTAGATACAGGCATATAAATACTTACAGGAATTGTTAGTATCCTAGGGGCGGATACTGAACCCTCAGTAACTCTCGTCTGGAATGCACCACAGGCTAAGCTAAGTAAGGAGGGTGAAAACTAAAATAATTTCCACTTTAACAGGACTAGAGTTTTTATTTAAGCCATTTCGTTGGGGGCTAATCAATATCAGATAAGTATAAATCGGAGCTAGCAATGATATATGGTAAGTTCACATAAACGGATATAACTTAATCTACCTATGGTGGAGGTGTTTATATTACATAACGCACTATACTATAACAACCTAGCGAGCTCGTGTTCCGCAAAGCTAATGACATTCAAGCAAATAACCAAATATTTTATCGCTACGGCACCATCCGTGCCAGGCGTTTTATGCTTAATACTAGTAAGTACCAAGGTTTATGTAGACTATTGCATATAAAAGTTAAGTTTTTAAATCAACAACCAAAACAGTAAACACTATTCATTTCGCAACACTCAGTATATATATCCTGCTAGATCACGCAGTCAATGGCATGAAAAGTATCTCCAGAGGATATAGGAGGTAAAACATATAAAGGGTAAAAGGATACTTCGTGGAACTTACTTACGTATCATATTTAATTTGGGGAACTTAGCTCTGTAGTAAATCCAACACGAAATGTTCCTAACTTGATGGGAGACCAATTACTTTTGTCGGCTACTCCAGAAAGTTTCCTCAACGTTCCATGTGCATCCTTAGGTGTACCTATATTTCGGAGTATGACGTTGGGAGTCGAATACCATGAGCACCATTCGCTAACAGCATTTAGGAACTATTTGAACCCAGCCCAAGGAAGCGAGCTAGCGTTCAACTAGGATGAGACCAGGACGTAGGAAGAGGACGGAAAGGAAACAGCTACAAAATTATATCGGCATTAGCCAAAGTATAACACTAACGAATCGAGTGCAAAATTATTCGTAACTTACCACGAGTATAACTGCAATTGTCCGAATTTAGACTTATACTTCGTGATGTATCCTCGAAGAAGTAGAGAATTACTTAGAATTTGTCGGATCGCATCCCTTTAAACAACGGGACGCGCTAGAATTGAAAAACCATCACCGTAAATTAATTCCGTTCCAATGAACAGCAAAACGTCAAAATTTATTTATTTTGTCAACTTTCAAAAATTTTCAGAACCGCTATCTAGATATACAGAAGACAAGAGTAGTATAGGTTGCTTAGTTTAAAGGCATTATGAATTTGGAATCGGCGAAATAGAAACAACGTTATATTTAATTATATTTGCGCGGATTTAGTAACATGCTTTAAATTGAACGTAACAGAACAGAACAAACAACAACCTACAATTATTATAAAGAACTACGAAACTACATTACACAAGCCATAAGGAATAAAAAACAGGCATTTTACAGATTTCAAGTTGTAGCAAATACAAAAAAAACTTGAAAAAATTGTAGAACTTTTTTGACCAAACAAATATACACACTAAATCTAAAAATTATGTAAACTTGACCAATAATCATCCAAATCGCATTAATGAATTTTTTATAAAGTGTGCCAGTCTTCGCAACAACTGAAGGAACACTAAACTACTCAAATAATATATATCCGTTGGCAACCGAGCCTTTGATGTTTCACATTAGTACATCCTAGTAAAGTAATCAAGGCTATTACAAGACAGAAATCAAATGGATGGGATCAATTTACGAACAATAAAACTGATTCTTCCATATTGTGCCGACACTTCTCACCTTGTTAATGTCATTCTAGAGAGCTCAACAATGCTTAGTACGTGAAAAAAATCTATAATTACACGTTTACATAAGGTTACCATTGCTACAACTTACAAGGAACTCAGTCCCATACGCATTTTACCAACACTTTCCAAAGTGTTGAAGTATCTTATGTATTGGCAAATTTTACAGCATGTTAATGCAAGTAATATTTTACCCAAAATTCAGTCTGGGTGTCGCCCAAAACATAGCACTGCAATTACTTTGTGCAAAGTTACAAATAACATTATTCAAAACTTAGATAACTCAAACGTAACTGTAGTTGTATATCTGGACTATACTAAAAAAATTCGGTATGATAAACCATAATCTGCTCAGTGCAAAACTAAAATTTTATGGATGGAGTGCGCCTGTTTTGCAATTGATGTAAAACCAGTGGCGTAACTACACCCCTGCCAGCCCCCGCTATGCGGGGGGGCCCCAAGTGCAAGAAGGCCCAAACGATAATAAACTCAACTTATTCATCTTCAACGTATTTGGCAGGTAAGAAACGGTCAAGAAAATATTGCAGATAATTCAGAAACCGCAGGTTAACGAACGTTTTCTTGATGTTACTACTAGGAACTGCTGAAATACAAGAAATAATAATTAAGATAAATACTGAACACCACCTGCAGCCTGCATCCTTTCTTCTTTCTATCCGTTCTGTCCTATTTTGTAAGGGTTAATAAACAGATGAAAGAGACTGTAAACTTTAATAACAAAGATGTCTATATTATTCTTAAGTGATAAGTTGTATAAAGTGGTAAAGCATTATTAAACGACGTATAGTAGGGTTAGTTTGGTTTGTGGGATTTTAAATAGGAATAAAAGGGCTATTGTCTGTACAGTACAGATTCACAGGATGGCAGGTAGCTTAGTAACCTTCGCTTTCTAGAAATATAATACTAGAAAGAAATTCATTTTGTGGTTTCTAGTCAGCTGGTTGCAACGTATTTGCATTAGCTGCATTATATATAACGGAAAGGAAGTAAAAAGCATTCCAGTACGTTTTACTCAATAGTGTTGTGTTCGTATTACAGGAGGTCTTTCATATTTAAACGTAAGTATTTATATCTATTTTTATTAAACTACTATTGATTTGATCATAGTTGAAGTCGCGCTGAGAAATACATATAAATAAATCTTTAAGCATTCAATAAAAATCATTTATATTTTGTTAATTAAAGCATTTAAAGCAAAGTATGTATGTGTTATTTGTAATTTCAAAAGGCTTTTAAATAATTATTACTTATCTAATTACATTATAATTAATTTCATTCAAAATTGCAGGAAATAATATACAATGAGCACTACAAGCGGCGCTGCAAAAAACGAAAAGGAAACTATTGGAAGAATCAAAGAGCAAGATTCCAAAAATAAGTTCCTTTTTACTTCTAAAGAGTCCGAAAACAAGAACAATCTATGAAAGAAATTGGGCTTTCGACAGTAGCATCTACTAGTTCCGCTACAGACGAACAGCAGTCGTCAACAATTTTAAAAACTCTCACCCAGGGCGCAAGTACATCACATAATGACGGCCGCGATAGAAATTTGGAACTAGATACCACTACAATTACAGAGGTAAATGTGAGTAGTACTTTTCACTTAATGAACTATCTATGGATCTGACGAAAGAATATCCAACCGATTTTGCACATTTTTAAAAATCAATGTTTTACAACATGACAATTTAAGAAAAGAAATAATTAATTACGGATTGTGTAGACCAGATGGTGCGTTTCCTAAAGATAATAAAATAGAAGTTTTTCAGTTCACTATTATTACTTAATAACTGCAAGCGAAAATAAAAGCAATACGTTAAACTTACCACACAATTCAAATGGGTGGTTGTGTTATTCTAAATTAAAAATTGTGTTTATTGTCAACCATGTTGGCTGTTTGCTTCAGTAAGGTCAAGTTGGACGACCGGAATTAATGATTGGCAGGGTTTATCAAAAAATTAAAGAGCATTTGCTTGCTCAATCTCATTTAACTTGTTGTTTTATTTACGATATGTGGAAAAAAATTATACCATAGATAAGAAAGATACTCTACTATTAAAACAAGAAACTGAATTTTGGAAAAATGTTTTACACAGACTTTTCAATGTTACTTTAACACTATCCCAGCGCATGCTGTCATTTCGAGGACATAGAGAAAGTTTTTCTGATTCAAAAGACAGTTACAACGGTAATTTCTTAAGTTTAGTTCATTTAATTAGTAACTATGATCCTATATTACAAAAAGTGCTTGAACGACTCAAAGGTTCAATTAAATATCTTTCCCAAAATTCAAAACGATATTATTAATACTTTAAGCGCACACTTAAAAATATTTTATTAAATAAAATTAGATCCGCTCCTTTTTCTCAATCATAATAGACACTACACAGGATATAACTAAGATTGATCAATTAAGTAAAATTGTAAGATATATTGATTTTAAAAAGACAGCTTGGGAGAGGTAACCAAAATAGATATTTGTGAAACTTTTGTGGGTTTTACAAAAGTAGAGTCCCAATCTGCTGAAGGACTATGTAATACTATATTAAGCAATTTAACCAACATGCAATTAGATATAAATAAATGTAGAGGGCAGGGCTACGATGGAGCTAACGTTATGAGCGGTACGTATTCTGGCGTGCAAAGAGAATTTTAAACATAGAGCCTGCAGCCTTATATATGCACTGTAGTGCCCATAACTTAAATCTAGTCATAAATGATGCCGTTAAAGGTATAAAAGAAATAGAATCGTTTTTCTACTTTTAGAAAACATATATACATTTTTGCTAATAGTATAGTAAGATGGAATTGGCTTTCTGTTTTAAAGAAAATTTCACACAATTGAAACGCTTAAATCCGACACGTTGGGCGGATCGAGTAAAATCTTTAGCTGCCATAAGAATTCGGTATAAAGATATAGTAATGTCTCTTAATAAAATTATTATGATATCAAAAAAACAGATGAACGAAATGACGCAAAGCAAATATTAACTAGCATGGATAATTTTAATTTTATTTTTTAAGTGTTTTTTAAGTCAAATTCTAGAAGAGCTTAACAAGCTCTCACAAACTGCTCAGAGTGAAAAGGCGAATATTAATCAGATAACTCTCTTATTACAAAAACTTTAAAATTTTCAAGGAAACAAGAAATAACTATTCCAACATCAAGGAGGAAGCAGCGAAAGTTGCAGGGCAGTGGAATATTAAACCGGAATTTATAAAAAAGGCAACCAAAAATAAAAAGCATTACGATGAATTATCCAATGATTATCGATTTAATGATGAAGAATTTAAATTTAAAATAAATGTATTTTATCGCGTAATGGATATTATAATTTCACAGCTGTCGAATCGTTTTAAATCGCTTTTTCATGTAAACGAAAAGTTTAATTTCTTAGAACCTAATGTATTTTTGAATTTAACTGCAGACGATATTTTATCTAAGGCAAAACAATTGCAAAAATTTTACTACAAAGATTTAAATGATGCTATAGGTATAGAACTTACTACACTCAAAAATAATAGACTTATTTGTGATGAATTAAAAATGTTAACGGTATCTTACAATTTTTAGAATATCTAGTACTTTCCAAATCTACAGGTTCTAGCAGTTTTCCAAACACCATAACAGCCTTAATGTTATACCTAACTTTACCCGTTAGCGTTGCAAGTGCGGAGAGATCTTTCTCAAAATTAAAAATTATTAAAATTATCTTAGGAACCGCACTTCACAAGATAGATTAGACGATTTATCCCTCTTAGCAGTAGAACATGACACTGCCAAAAATATGAATATAGAGGATACAATAAACGCGTTTGCAGCAAAACATGCAAGAAAAACAAAATTTTGAATTTGATTTGGAATGTCTACTAGCTCATAGGTTTTTTACTGTATCAAATTTTAGGTGTAAATAATTTTGTGCGGCGTATAAATATGTAGATTTAATATTAATTAACTTATAAGTTTGAATTTATGTAATTTGGTTTTATAATTAATAAAGCACTTGATTAATATAGTATATGTATTTAATTCTATACTGCTTCCTTCTCTACATGTACTATAATTTAAAAATATGGCTAAATATAAGCCAGTAAAAGTAATACATTTTAAAGAGAGCCCACTTTAAAATTTTTGCGGGGGGGCCCAAAAATCGTAGTTACGCCACTGTGTAAAACTATTTATTATCACGATTACAAGTAGTGAAATTTAACGGTATTGCATCAACCGAAATGCACCTCTAATATTTGCTATCTTTGTTGCTGATCTTCCATCAATTGTAACCAATAACTGTAGCATACATATGTATGTTGAAGACACCCAGTTATATGTATCGTTTTATCCCTAGTGTCAGTTGGATTGGCTTAACATCAATTTAAGTGCAGTGCATCAGTGGTCATTGGCTAATGGACTACTACTAAATCCTAAGAAAACAGTTTGTCAGTGCATAGGATCCTCCTACAACTGTACATTGTTTAAGAAACTTAAGACGTAAAAATATCGTTCTTGATAATTGTGTATTAGACTTCAGTAAGAACAATAAAAATTTAGATGTAATTTATGACACAAACTTAAATTTTAAAAGCCATGTAAAAAGAATCTGCAGTATTGGATAGTTTAAACTTAAGTCCCTCTATAGATATAAAATGTTACTCCCTCCACAAACAAAGTGGAAATTATGTCAATGTCTTATATTGTCATAGCTACTACTACTACTGCAATGCAGTATATTTCAGTTATTTAACAGAACATCTTAAAAACAAATTACAAATTTTACAGAACAGTTGTTTAAGATTTTCATGTAATGTCCCATATAGGGAACACGTCACTACCTTGGGCATACCCAAGCTAAAATTTCAATGTGAACAACTTTTTGCCATTTTCCTATGGAATATTTATAAGAGTAAACAGCCCACTTGTTAATATGATTGTTTAAATATAAGATGCTCCAACTGCAATCTTAATCTTTGCGGTGGTAGTACATTAACAATTCCTATCCACAAAATAAGTACAAGTGCTCATTTGAATATCGGGCTGCCATAATATTTAATAAATATAGTCATACCTCGCTATACGGCTGCTTTTTATACAGCATTTCACTATAACGTCCCTCTTCAATTAAGGCACGTTTTCGATTTACGGCCTAAAATGTTTTGCTATAATAGCAAAGAAAAATTTTGTTCGATGTCGATATATCTACATGTTGCCAATCTTGCACAAGCACAATGTGAATGCACACTATTTTCTATTTCCTCTTGTATACGAGCGTTATTCAGTGTGTGCTCATAATGACAACAGTGATCTGCAGGTTACCATTTCTTCATAGTCTTCTAAAGCCATTTAAAAAAGATTATGTATGTATACATACACATATTTTATGTAACATGAAGTTGTTTAATTTTTGTCAATAATAATAATGCAAGTTTAACACTAACTTGTACCTGTAATAGAGTTATCACTTAAGATATTCTGAACTATCTGGATTGAGTCTTTAAATTAAATATACTTGCTCTGAATCCCTATTCACCATATTACTTAAACTCTTTATAAAATTATAATTTTAGAATGACGGAATTTGTTCTAATATAACCATATAGTAGTCTTTAACTGAACACCAAATCAACATTACTCACACCTCTAAATTATACACAACCTCTACAACATGTTTCTATTAATTATAACCAATATTAATGTGTTGAGCAACAAACAATTCATGTACATTTAGTTTTCATTAAATTCTTCTACCAACCCTAAGGGATCCTTTTATCTCTGTATCAACAATGATTAAATTTACTAATTAAGTTAGCGTAAAATGAATATTTTAAAATAGTTTTATACGTACGAAATTGAACATTATACGGGATTGTAAACAAGTTCAGTTTATAAAATAATACGACAATAATAACTTACAGTACGGATCGTGAAACTACCGCAGGAATTCAGTTTTCAGTCTTCAGTTTACCTTAATTAATTTCGGGCAATGTTGTACTCCAGGACGGTACATCAACCAATGGCTTAGAAAGAAGCTGAATTTTGAATAAGCACCAAGAATCACGGGAGGTGGTCGTTGATACAATGGGCGGCCAATATTGGAATTTACCGGATTAAACTGGTTCGAATACCCTTGGGATAGCCAACAAAGAATAAAATGCGATATGGTTCGCTGGTCCAGTTCCTAGATTTTCGGATTAATAATTATCACTCGACACAACCTTAAGTTCTCTCGTAAGCACTAAACTTATTATTAATCTTACAACGATAACAGTTTCCTATATTAACGTAAAACTAACTACGCGGGTCCGTTGGGTCAGGGTTATATTTCTTCACAAAAACAATCTCAATGCAAAACACCTCCAACGCAATTTAAATATTCCATTACTTAATGACAACTAGTAACGTGCAGGCTTTACAACCACTTTATTCAACATGCTTAAAATCCTCCTTAAAAAGAAAATCGGGAGCAACTCCGTCGTCCAAAGAAACCATTTGACTTTTGACACGACTGAACCAATTAATTATGCACGTGAATGTTTATTGTACTTCGCGCCTAAAAACTTTCCACAACTACATACTTTCAACCCTTCAAATACCCAACGTGAACTGAACTTAAAACTACGACGAATAACCTTCTTCCCCTGTCCTTGCAAATTACCAGTAAGTGACACGAAACCATCCCACTATTGTATCGAAGGGAGACAACTAACGCTAAACTATTTGAAACTAACATGCATGTGCTGCATGTTTTCTTGGAAATCCACCGACCACCTGCCTTACAGTCAACTATTTTGCCAGTCCTAACAGCTGTTAGAATATTACCTTAAAATACTATTATGAAGAATATGAATGTCAGCATGAAAATATGTAGGAGAGTTGATGAGTATTTATAAAATAAAACCGAAGGTTACATTCTACAGTCTTTTACTTGATTCCTAAACCGTTGTCTAATAAGAATGTAATCTATTTGATATCTTCCTATTTCCCCTGGCATCTTACACGTGCATCGTCTTCTAGCATGATATTGAAATAATGCTTTTGTGATGGTTAAATTGCTTTTGTCGCAAATTTCTACCAACTTATTTCCCCTGTCGTTTCTTGTGCCTAAACCAAATAAACCTAGTACCGCTCCTTCCCTACCCTCGCCTACCACTGCATTAAAATCCCCCGTAATTATTAAATTTTCATGTCCTTTTACACATCTCAGTATGTCTTCAATATCTTTGTAGATCCCTTCTACATTTTCCTCACTGTGACTAGAGATGGGCATGTATACTTGTATTATTACTGTATTTACCGGTTTAGATTCTAATCTAATCATGAGTACTCTATTGTTCTTTTGTAAGTATTTTTCTACACAGTGTCCTATCTTTTTTCACATAACTAATCTCCATGCCAGAATTTCCTTATTCTGATCTTGTATGAAATACTCTAAAGTCTCCACTCCAAAAATCCCCCGCCTCTGGCCACCGAACTTCGCTGATCTTTACTATGTCTAGTGCTAACCTATCCATTTCAATTTTTAAGTTCTGTAGCTTACCTACTTGCTTCATACTTCTGACATTCCATGCTCAGACTCGCAGAATGTTCCCAATTCCTTTTCTAAATTTTCCGATCACATCCTCTGAAGTAGTCTCCTCCCGGAGATCCGAATGAGCGACTATTTTATCTCCAGAATCTTCTACCCCAGAGGATGCCATAATCTTAAATACAATTTAAGTAAGCTGTGTACTTGTGAGGTAATGTGGTGGTTTCCCGTTGCCTTCCACATCGCGTGTCTTAGAATGCCATACCGATCGCCATGATCTCTACCAATCTAAGTACCGAAAGAGCCACTGCCCTCTTTCGGAGACCTGTCTTAGTCTGGTTCCTCACTATAGATCCTACTACTTTGGTTGAACCTATAGTTTGGCTCTTTAGGTCACTGGAATGCGAAAGCCAATCCACCGTTGTAGTAATCTAGAACTTCTTCAAGGTGCAGGTCCATTCGAAATGGAATTATTGTACTATTTAATTAATTATTTAATAAACTATTCTATTCTATTATAAATCGTGTTTATGCAGCAATCGCTTCAAAAGGATAGCTACACAGGATGTCATGAACCGGATTGTAATGTATTCATTGTATGTACATTAAAAATACCCTATCTCCTGTTTAGAATTGTGATTGGAGACTCTAACGAATAATTGGATTTATCGTACTTGTTTACAGCTAGATAAAGAAATGCAGCAAAGTTCTGCATCGTGGGCATTTGCAAACCTGTTGATAGTTACGTATGATCAGTCGACGAAGAATTTAGAGGCTTAACATCAGTTAAATGACATTCAGAATGCATCAAATATAAACATAGAAGCAATAAATTTCGAATCTAGGAGCGTTGTTGCCATTAGACCCACATGCGGAGATTCGCAAATTCAAATCACTATCTCTTTGGTCGCAAGTAGACAACAGTTAAACCTGGATATACTAGAGGAAGAATGCCCGCTATAAGTGAAATTTGATACTCCTGATGAAGATATTGAACGAGAATTATTTTCCATGTTCCCATCTGTTCCTTCTCCTGCAACTATTCTTTCACAAACGTTTTCTATTCATAAAAAAGCATTTCATTGCTGTCACTATACAGGGTGTTTCAAAATTGCATGGCACTATTTTAAGGGAGTGTTCTTTAGCACAAAATAAACATAAAACTTCTAATAAACGTATGCTCTAAAATGTACCACTATGGAGTTATAACCCCTTTAAGGGGGCTAGGTGAAATTGAGTTTTTTTAATTATCTGAAGAACCACAAAAGATATTTTTTTCAGATTTTTGTTGTCTACCCATGTTTTATGCCAAATAAGATAGGCGTATCCATTTTTCAATAATACGATCAGGAGCGTCCCATTCGAGGGGGGGAACAATCACGTTTAACCATGTAATTTTTTTGTGTGTAAGCTTTTATAAGTTATAATGTCAGAATTAGAATCTTTTGACATTCAGAGTAAAAAAGTCACTCTTATTTGAAGTCGATATCTGTAGCTGTTTTCGAGTTAATTGAAGCATTCAGGATGCCCTATGATACTTTACCTACCTACATAGATGTTGAGAGTTGAAAATATTTATTACAATTAAACATTTAAAGTAACTGTTCAAAATGCCCAACATTTTGTTGTATGCAGCATCCAGCATGGCGAATCCATTGCTCTCTGGCAAGTCTTATAACATCAGGACAATTCTTAACAGTATCAGCAGCCTCCACGATCCGATTCTTTAACTCCTCTTGTGTGTAGATAGGCTTAGAATAAACTATAGTCTTTATCCAACCCCAAACAAAATAATCTAACGGTGTTAGATCGGGAGATGGAGGTGGCTATTTAACAGGTCCATTTCGGCCAATCCATCGGTTACCATATTCTGCATTTAAATAGTCAGTGACAATATGAGAGAAGTGGGCTGGGGCACCGTCATGCATAAACCAAATCCCACATCTAGAGGAAATTGGAATATCCTCTAACAGCTCATAAAGATTATTTTGCAGAAAATTCAAATAAAACACTTCTGAAAGTCTTTGTGGTAAAAAGAAAGGGCCGATGAAATTGTCACCAAAAAGTCCACACCAGACATTTAAGGAAAATGTATGCTGATAATGATTTGTGACAGTGGTATGGGGGTTTTCTTCATCCCAAGTATGGGTATTTCAAAAATTGGTAATTCCATTTCTTGTAAAGGTAGATTTATCAGTCACTAGCAAGCGGGTCAAAAAGTTACAATGTCGTGTGCATTTTCAAATTAACCACTGCGAAAAATTGGTTTGTTTAATGTAATCTTGCGGTAACAAATCTTGCACAGATGTCACGTGAAATGGGTAAAGTTGCTGCCCATGCAATGTTCGCCAAACGCTTGCAGATGAAACACCAAAACGAAGAGACAATCTTCTGGTGCTAGTACTAGGAGATAACTGAACAGCATTGAGTATTTGTTCTTCAACATTTGCATCTCGTCGAAATCTTTGTCGACCAGCATTTACTCGTGTAGGTTTTAGCGTGCCACTTTCTCTAAGACGTGTTTCAATGGATTGAAATGTTTTACGACTTGGTATCCTTCTAGTTGGAAATTGTTCTTGGTATCTGCGAACTACAGCAGCGTCATTTCGCTGTACTTCACCATAAACTAACAGCATGTCTGTTTGTTCTGCAAATGTGAACAAGTTTGTGGTGTTTCCCCATGATACGACAAATTAAAGTGTCTTCAAAGTACCAATTTACACAAAAACTAACAGAACTAGTAACACATATTAGTAACTTACACAGTGTTTAAACATAACAAAGGTAATACATAGTAGATACATAATCACCTGTCAAACAAATAAACGATATACAATTGTTATAATGTAGAGCTTCTAATATCCAAGGCTATTTGATTAACATCGCATTTTGACATTTAGCTTTAGTCTTCAAAATCTAAGTAATACATTGATTAATTTGAGACATATGTATAGTTTATACATATGCCAAGTCGTTACAGAGATATTGAAGGCATTTGTTTATTAGGTTTATACATATACATATGGGAAGTTCATATTAAAACTAAACGAATAAGGTATGTATCATATGGCATCCTGAATGCTTCACCTCAATTAACTCAAAAACGGCTACAAATATCGACTTCAAACAAGAGTGACTTTTTTACTCAGAAATGTCAAAAGATTCTAATTCTAGCATTATAATTTCTAAAAGCTTACACGCAAAAAATTACAGGGTTAAACGTGATTGTTCCCCTCCGAATGGCACGCTCCTGATCTTACTATCGAAAAATGAATACGCCTATCTTATTTGGCTTAAAAACATGGGTAGGCAACAAAAATCTGAATAAAATATCTTTTGTGGTTCTTCAGATAATTAAAAAAACTCAATTTCACCTAGCCCCCTTAAAGGGGTTATAACTCCATAGGGGTACATTTTAGGGCATATGTTTATTAGAAGTTTTATGTTTATTTTGTGCTAAAAAACACTCCCTTAAAATAGTGCCGTGCAATTTTGAAACACCCTGTATAATGCAAGACCTGAATATCTTTTTGATGAAATTACTATCAATTACAGAAAATTACTATTTGGCTTCATTTACATACCTCCGCAGGTTAGTTGTATAGAAGATATTGAAGAAGCTATTTTCAAGCTTTTGCCGCAATATTCGGATATAATTATTATGGGCGACTGGAACATTAATCGTCTTAGAAAAACACCGGATGTTTGCCGATTCTGTGGCAAGGTGAATGCCAGTAGTTTAAATATTCCTCCTTTGAAACCTACTTACCACGGATTTCATATATCATCCACTATCGACCACATTATTACTACAAATAAGAATAATATACTACACTCAGGGCAAATATTTGTATTAGTAATTTCAAAATATGATTTAATATTTCTATCATATTCAGTTAAAACACAAAGCTTTCGACCAAAAACTATTATGTGCAGGAATTTAAAAAATATTACCATAGAGCTGCTTGATCTAGATGCTGAACGTGCGACTTGGCACGAGATCAGCAAAGTACTCAATGTTGATACTAAGCTGACCATATTTAATAATTTACTTGTTCAAATCTATGACATGCATGCCTCAGTTAGAAAAATTAGGGTAACTAGTACTAGAGCTCCATGGTATACTCCTCAAATTCAAGATATGAGACGTCTTACGGACGCGTTGCTTTCCTATTACAAATAGTTTAAAACTGTTGAAAATTTTCAATGCTATAAACATTATTTACGTAAATAAAACAAAAGAATTAATCAAAAATTCAAAATTAAGATTTTTTTTCAACCTGTCCATTAATAATGATCCGCGTAAAATTTGGCAAATTTTAAAATGTTCTGGCATTGGAAAATCTCAGACACACGCACCTTTTAATGTGAATTTAGATGTCTTAAATCAACACTTTACGCTAGTGCATCACTACGATGGTACACAAAAACAAAATACAATTAACAAGTTATCTTTGAAATTACATTCTGATGGTGCACAATTCTCATTTACACAAGTATCTGCTGATGCTGCACTAGAGGCCATCCAACGTATTAAATCTAATGCAGTAGGTGTCGACAAAATATCTTGTTCTATGTTTAAGTTTATATGTTCATCAATCATCAATACCTCTTTTCGATCCGGTTGCTTTCCAACACTTTGGAAACATGCTTTATCAGGAGTATCTACTAAAATCGTAAATAACAAAATACTAACAAACATCACGCAAGTAGGGCGATTCTGTGATTTTCCAATTTTGAACCCAACAAACTGACAAGCTTGTGTGCTGGTGTGGGTGGGTGTGCGTGTGTGTGAATGTATGTATGTGGGTGTGTGTGCATGTGTGCACGCATGTGGGTGAGTCGAACCGAAACAACCGTATGTCACATAAAAGTGGTATCTTTCACTTTGGGTTACTGGCTACACTTTGGTTGGTCGAGTAATGCTTCGCTATCCAACGTTTTTTCTATCGCTATTGCTCAATACAGCTCTTTCTCTTCTCTTCTACGTGGGTGATATGAAGCTCCAAATATCACATCCACCCTCTTTAATCTTTTCTATATCTTTTATTTTTTCTTTTACTTTCTAAGTCGCTGCATAGTTAGAGGGTTGTTACCTGGCGATATTGGGCTATGGGCGTGGGGAATCTCCGTCTAGCTGTGTATTGCCCTTGTATTCTGTTGGTTTAGTAAAACCATCGACAATGCAATTTATTATTTAATTTGGCCTGCTGGCTGAACTACATTCCCATTTCTACCTGATGCATCGTTCTGTTTATGTGATTGATCACCTCTATACGGAACTTCTCCTTTTGGAGGGCATGAATAAAAACCCCTTTTTAGGATCCTACGGAATCACTCTACTCCCTTGGGAGTCTTTTTATGTTACTATGTTTCTAAGAGAAGCGGCGTGCCTTGAAAGTGTAAGGCCTCCGAACCAAAATTAATTGTTATGTTATCTTTGCTTTGAATTTTTTTGTATGATCTTATCTTATCCTATTATTATTAAGCTAAATCATACACGTTTTGTGTTTATCTTTCTTTTTGAAGATATTTTGGAGATCTTATTTTATCTACGTTATTATGAAACCATCAATGGTGGGTTAGTTATCTTTTTCTGTTTAATAGCTCAAAGATTTTACTTTACCTGGTTAATGTTTCAAATCGCAAAAAGTCTGTTACCTATCTTTCTTGTCAAAACTGTCTTCGAGATGCTATCTTACCTAAACAATGCTCTAAACCATAAATAGTTAGGTATTTATCTTTCTCTCTGGAATTATCTTTGAGATGTTACTTTATGTTACCGTTGCTTTAAAACCAATAAATTACCTATATACTTTTTTAGAAAATAGCTTTGAGAACTATTTATTTGATATTCTGAACCTTGGTATTTATGACCAAAGGTAAAATTAACGGTAAAAAAAAGAGCTAACTTGGTTTGAATTTTGTATTTATTAGTATAGGTTTTAGAAATTATGTGTCGTTAATGCAGTAGTACTGACTAATTTATTAACTTAATGTTTTTGCTGCTGTCGCGGGTTTTCTTTATCTTCTCAAAAGCCAGCAAGAAATTTGTTTAACTTAAGAGAATACCTTAAAGGTATTAATGAAAATTTATGTGCATTAATATGTAATGATAAAATTGAACTTTGTGTTTAGTTTTATAGGGAATTTAAGTGTTAATTTTAAGTGTTTGAGTCTCATACCTTCGACTACATTTGTGCGGTTGATGCGGCGGCAAACAAGACCTTTGCGCGCTTAGATGAGATAGCCTGAATATCGGACACCTACTTACTTCTTGATATTGCAACAATTGCTATGGTTAAAACCAAGTGGTGCCTACAGACATTATCTAATTTAGGTTTTCTGTGAATGTAAGCTCCCATATAAAAAGATTTTTTTCTTTTTTCTTTTTGAAACATTGGTGCGATTGTTGCGCCTTTTGGCTGCACAAAGTTTTCGTTTTAATATTAGGAATAGGACATTTTTATACCAAAAAAGAAAAAATTTTTTCCCATCATTAATTAATTAGGTTACTACGTGGAAAGCTTGTGGTTTCTAGGTTTATGTAAACTGAGGTTGATAACCCTTAATTTATCGATGTATCCGTTTAAACACACATTTTCATATATGGTAGGAATATGTGGTTATCGCGCGTAGCCAATGAAAAACGTTTTTATAGTGGGGACAACGACGAGTTTATGTGAAAACCGCGTTTAAAACTTTACTCTACCTTCAATACCTAGACGATATTGTTGTATTACACGCGAGTGCGCGTTAATTGCAGTAAGTGTACATGTGAAATCCTTTGCCTATCCTGTATCTAAATACCATAAATATATTTCCCGAAAGTGTAGATTCAACAAACTTTACCAAAGGAATCTGGACAAAATATAAGAAACGGACCTCCATGCAACCTGATATGCATGAAGACGTCAGCGGTGATTTTCGGCTCGAAGCAACGAGCGGAGGCATGCCTTGGCTATCCCTATTAATCAAGGAAAGCCTTTTGCTTAGTTTTATTTGCTTTCTTGACATGTCAATCTATAACCGTTTCACGACAATAATTTATCACCACATTTGGGGCGTAATAATTAACACCCAGCTGGTAAGGTAATACCACCTCTTAAACTGAACCTATTATTTTTAGATACCTTTTTGTACATACTAACAGGAGTCGACATTAAAGATTTTTTTCTAAATTATAGCGCTAATCCACAATTTACTGTTCACGCAATAATGGCTCATTGTGCACGTCTTCTGCTGTTGACGTGTAGTTACATAAATTAGCTTGTAACCTCTGCGCTTTTCGTCCATCTAATTGCCGTATAATTGCTCGATATAACATAACATATGGAAAACGAAGACAATAGCTGTGTTCTTTTTACCAGTAATCTCAGATTATTTTGAAATTGGCCGAATTAAGATTTATTTGGCTGTTAGTTAAGTAAAAAGAACGACATTTCACGTCATGACCCTACTTCTGTTCATAGCCTGATTTATCAATCAATTCGTCCTGTACAGGAAACACGAGTTCTCTCCACTTTTACTAAAATGAACTGAAATTTCATTTGGAAGTAATTACGAAGTCGTGCTTAAAAGGAAGGAGGGGAAGTGATTTTCTCAAATCCTCTCAGCATGAGACATCTAAAAAGAACACGTCAAATTGAATCATAAGTGAAGTGAGCTAACTGATCATCACCAATAGGTCTTCAATCCTGGAACTGGTTAGACGCGTGCCCTCATTGTTTCGTATTCTGTGCTAATCTACACATTTCCCTAAAATTTCCACAGTTTGCATTTTCCCCTATCTGCGTGCAATAGTCTCATTTAGGTCTTCCTCTACGTCTTTTTTCCTATCTCTGTTTCTAATATATTCCGCACTTTTACCTCATACCTTAGTATGTGGCCTATCATTCTATCTCTTCTATTTTTTACTGTTTTCTACATATTTCTTTCTTCTTCTACCATTTCTAGTACCTCTTTGTTCTTAACTTTGTTTGTCTAAGATGTCTTTGTCATACGTCTGTAGCACTACATTTCAAAGGTTTAACCTCTTGTAAGTTCTTATTACGTATTTGTATTCTAGTTTTTTATTTATTTTCCCCACCTTTGCATACTAGTACTTTAGTTTTATTTTTGTTAATTTTCATACCGTATCTTTCTGTTAGAACTGTTTACATTTCATTAAGAGCAGCTTCTAACTCTTCCTTGCTAGATGCTAATACTGCTATATCATTTGCAAATCTAAGCATATCAATCTTTTGTCCCTGCACAATAATTCCAAATGTCTTCTTGCATTTGACAGTATTCATTGCCTCTTCGATGTACAAGTTAAAAATTACTGGGGATAGGGCACATCCCTGTCTAAATCCTTTCTTAATATTTACTTCTTTACATTCCTGCTCTAATTCCATTACCGCTCTTTGTATAAGCTCTTTGTATAAGCTATGTACTATCCGTCTATCCATAAAACTCATTCCAATCTTTTTGAGTATTTTGAACATTTTTTTCCATTTTCCATTGTCGAATGCTTTCTCCAGATCTACAAACTCTATATACATGCTTTCCTCTTTTTCTATCGTTTTTTCCATTATCACCCTCAGAGCTAAAATAGCCTCCCGTGTTCCCCTGTTTCGCCTAAACCCAAATTGATCTTCTCCTAGTATTTCAGCTCGTTTTTCCTTTCGTTTTGTATTAATATTTTTGACACATGTGCTGTCAAACTTATTGTTCGAAAATTTTCACATCTATCCGAGCCTCTGTTTTTTGGTATAGTTACTATGATGCTACGTTTGAAATCTTTGGGTATCTCGCCTGTTTCATACATATAGCTAACAAGTTGGAAGAAACGTTCAGTGGCTTTTAGGGTTTCTGCTTGCACCTTATCTGTATCCGGTGCCTTACCATTTTTCAAACCCTTTATTGTTAATTCAAACTCATCTCTAAGTATAGGATATTCCAAGTCATCCTATTCAATGTCTGATTCCTGTTCTAATGCTGTTAGTTCCTTTCCTGCAAATAAATTCCCTATATATTTTGCCATCTAACCACTTTCCCTACATTTTCTATATTGACGTGTCCTCCTGCGTCCCTTATATTTTTGCTAAATGGTTTTATAACCTTAAAATTCATTCTAATTAGTTTGTATGCTTCGTCTATTTTCCTATGTCCATCTTAGTTTGTACCTTTTCGCACTTTTCATCAATCCATTTGCTAAGTACCTAGACATAGCCGGAAGAAAAGTAAATACCAGGCTAACTACCAGACGCGGAGAGTTGGGGGGGTTCACCTACATACCAAAAAAACAAAAAAAAACCATCGCCCACGATTATCTATTTACAATAAGAATAAATAAAGGATTCTGTACAATACAAGCAAAAGAAATAAATTAAGCGTTACTATTTCAAAACAAACAATTATGTGATATGAACAATTTAGTACTTTAGATACGAAGTACGCATCTCGTATTTTACACAAAATAAAATTAATCAGTAGTAAATAAACATGTGAGAGTTTTGTCAAGCGTTTTAAAAATTGCACCTAATGCTTTTGTAAAATAAACTGATCAGTAGGAAAGAATTAACGTGTTTGTACATGCCAAAATTGCCAATGTACATTTTTAGATTTAGTTATAATTTATAAATTAATTCCCGCCTATTTTCTAAATTAAAAACGCCAACTTCCATCGTCGCGGGCAGTCGCGCCTGCACAGAGTGAATGCAGGGGTGCGCGAGTGTCAAAAGCGGCACTAAGCCACGAGCACTCGAAGAAGCAACAACTATCTTGATGTGGTGTGTGTTTTTCTTTTAGGTATGTAGGTTTCTTGTACCTTTTACCTTTGTGTACCTGTTATCTAATTCTTCCGACCCCCTACGAGTGCAGTAAAAGGAAGGACGGATGGTAATTTGATACAAATGGCGTAACTGAACCTAACCTGCAAATCAGCGCTGGATCCTGAGTAAGTTCCGAGATGCCACCACGTGAGTAATTTGATTTTATTTGAATTGTGCTTGCAAATTGACTTAAAAAGCCGTTGCATCACTTTTAAAGCGTGGTCAGTATATGTTATAAAATGGCGGGGGAATTACATGCCGCCAAATAGTATAACAGTGTGTCTGTCAAACGTTTTTAACAATGGTACATCACACCTGTAGAGCGATAATATCGATTGGCAGCAACAAACAATAGTCCTACATTGTCACGTTTCTTATCACGTAACTACACCAAACGTTGATACGGAATATGCCATTGACATACACAAAAGAAAACAAGTTGTATACCTGTACGTGTTTGGATACTTAACTTGCAAATCTTCGGGGGCGAGTCAGCACAGCAACGCCATGGTCGTCAGGGTCTATTTACCCTGTTACCATAACTGCAGCAGCGGTCTACGGATAAAAGCAGTTGGTCTACAAATAAAGGAAGTTGGTCTACAGAAAGAACCCATTTGACCTCCGGCTAAGAGCTAAAAAGAGGATCTGATTAGAATGGGTAAGCGCGGGAAACTCAACAATACACGCAAGATACCTTCTACTTGTCGAACAAATAAACGTGCATTGCTTTCGAAGTACTGTGACCAATAATGCAGAAAATATTTCAACGCACATGTTGAAAAATCAAATTCAAAATGTGTTCAAATAACACAAGTTCGAACTGCAATCCTTGCGTTATCGAAGCACGATTAGCAAAACTGGAAAACACGCTCTCAAATAATAGTAGGATCTATCATTTGGACAAGTCTTTAAATGGGGAACACCAGAGAAAGCATTTATACGTTATCGGAATGTTTAACAAATTAACGGATACCTGAAACAAGGTATAGACTATCTAATTTATCAAACAACTTTTCGTTTTAACCGCAAAGTGGATTTGAGTTAAAATTATGTTAAGCGGGCTTATACTGAACAGGTACACTATATAGGGTATTGTTGGAAAATTTAAGAATAATAGAAAGGGAATTTATCTAAATGAAATAACCAAATAAAGGATACGGTTTTACTGCTGGAAATGAACGTAACACATTGTTCTTTAGCTTTCCTGCATTTGCGAATAATTTCCCTCTTATGGCTTTGTATTTCTGTTTTCCAGTTTCATCTGATCTACTTTTGTATTTTGCGTCTTTCATCTATTAGATTCAGGATATCCTTTGCTATCCATGGTTTCTTATTTACTTTTTGTGTATACCCCAGAATATCTCTGGCCGCCATGTCTAAACTGGATTTAATGTTATTCGCTACCTCTTCCTCACTGTAGCTGGAGCTGGGCATGTATACTTGTATTATGAATGTATGAATTACCCTAAAGTCTTCACTCCAAAAAAAAACCCCGCTTCTGGCCAGCGAACTTCGCTGATCCCTACTATGTCTAATGCTAACCTATACATTTGCTTCACACTTCTGAGATTCCACGCTCCGACTCGCAGAGTGTTCCCGACTTTTTGCAAACTTTCCAATCACATCCTCCGAAGCAGTTCCCTCCTGGAGATCCGAATGGGGTACTATTTTAACCCTGGAATCTTTTACCCCAAAGGATGCCATTGTCTTAAGTAACAATTTAAGTATGTTGTGTACTTGGAAGGTAATGTGGTGGTTTCCCGTTGTTGTCCACATCGCAGTAGTGTGCTTAGTATGCCATACTGACCAATCTAAGTACCAAAAGAGTTGCTGCCCTTTTTGGGGACTTGTCTTAGTCTGGTTCCTCACTAAAGGCCCTACCACTTTGGTTGGATCTGCAGTTTGGCTCTTTAGATCACTATAACGCGGAAGCCATTCCACCCGGTCTAGTTATCTACAACTACTTCAAGGTGTAGGTCGATTCGGAACGGAAAATCATAATAATTAGTGATAAACAATATTAACGTAGAACCTCTAAAAATATACTGCTATATAACATCAGTGAGTCTTCAGGTGAAATATCGTTTATAGGTAAGATTTGGGCATAGTGCCCATGTTCTAAAAAGACGTCTCACGGTCGTACATTAAACTCGTAAAAGATCAAGCAGTTTATGCAGTTTTTATAATTGCAACACACGATAAAATTATGTTGTGACCACACATTATACGAGTTCATTGTGCTTTACAACTTGTTACAGCTAGCGGACAAATCGCATACCATTTATACACGCCAACGGCGATCGTCCCTAACGTTTTGCAAGCGAAAGCGAGACCAAAAACAACTTTTTGGATTCTGCTTGCTACTAAAATGTACGAAAATCAGCTACAATTATAAGAGGAAATTTACTGAAGAGTGTTTGAAGTTCATCTGGTTTTCATAATATTCATGAGAGTAGTCAGAACACAGTTTCGTCTTTTACACAAAAATGACTACTAACAGTATTATAAATTGTAATTGTTAAAGTTTAAGTTATGTTATTTATAAAAGAGGTAAGTTTATTAATTTTTTGAAATTTGAGGTAAGCATTTATATTTTTTCGAAAACTTATGGATCGTGCCTGAATTATATTATTCATTTATTTATTGCATGGTTAAATCGCGTAAAGTGTTAGTCGAGGCACGCAAGTTTCTCGCAAAGTTGTGTCTATTCAAGCCGCTGCTAGTTTTATGATCAAGTAGATAATATGCAGACATGCAAACTAGAACTGTAATATTGAAATTATTTAGTCATATTTAAGATTATTGGGTTTCTACTATCCTTAAAAATTGATAATTTTGTGATAAAGAGATGAGTATTTATGTTGCTGTCCTTAGTTGGTATTGCACAAAAGCATAGATTACTAATACGCGAAAGGTCAATACAGACGAATTTTTTCGCAATGTATTATGAAAAAAATATTATACAATTGATAATGCGGTTTATCCGTTTAACGTCTAGGTATGGTTTAATTAAGTACACGTAAAATGTACGTTAGACGTTAGGTACTGTCAAACAAAGTTCATCAACCACTTCTTGGTTAGGTAATTATATAAGTTAGTAGATTTTGTGTATTACTAATTTGCAAATTCTAGTACATGTTATTTAATGTGGTTTTGGTGTTAATGTGGTGTGGTCCCTTTGCACAACTTTAGGTGTATAAGTGTACATCTACATTTGTATTTAACCTCAACATCACAATAATGCTTGGAGTTGCACCTTGCACATTCAAATGCTTCCAACAGAATGGTAATGAAAATATTTACTATACATAGCATGAAATTTGACAATGTACTATAATACCCATCGGAATTAATCAGGAAAGTCGGTGTACTTGTACACCTTGTTGAAATAACCCTTGATCTTTATTCAAGGTCTTGAGTTTCTGTTAATTATAAAATTATGCAAAGTTTATTAATTAGGTAAGAAAGGAAGGACAGTATCCCGTTTGAAGTTTCTTATCAACTTAAAATTTGCACCTTTTATCTTTGTTTATCTAGGTGAAGTTATGTGAGTACTAACTCAAATTTCTTTTATGTTGTACCTTAAATTTTAGGAGTTTCACACTAGTTTTATACAATTATTTCTCAATTATGTGTGTTAGTGTGTATAAATTTGTGTTAATGGTTTAATTGTTTTAGACCAAAGTACACTGTGAAAATAGAACGGTCATAGTTAACTAACTTTGGTTTATTTCATAAAGTGTAAGTAGGTAGACTTAAGCATCTTTAATAATAAGGAATTTTTTTATCCCATGTGAATATTTTACTCTGGTTCAGGATTTATTTTATTGTAGAAGGAATTTGACTAAGAAAGGTAGTTGTAGGTAGTAAATTCTTTTTAGATTCTGAACATATAATTTCTAGAGCTCCCTAAGGTAACAGTTTTTCCAGATATGAAATATATACAAAGTGACAATAATTAACCGAAAACGGGCCGTGGTAGAGAGTAGACGTGTATATGCCTTACAATAGTTAGATTTAAATTCCGGAAGATTCGATCTTAGTAAAATATATGTATTGTTTATACTTGTAACAATGCCGCTAATTAGTAAATGTTCGGTATGTAAGCATGACCTTTATGCTGATAAAGAAATTAGTTGTGATAAATGTAAATTACCATTGCATTCAACTTGTTCTAATTTATCGCGAGCTGAAATACAATGTTTATCAGCTAAAGAAATAAAAGTGGTCTATCACTGTGAGGCATGTGTAGCAAAGGGATCGGAGGTCAACGAATTGAAAAAATTAATATTAGATCTAAAAGCAGAAATTGATGATTTAAAATCAGCCGCAATGTCCTACAAAAAAGTGTCGAATGTGGATTTACTCTCAACGGATTTCTTTGAAACAGTAGTTCGTGAAGCACAGGAACGTATCAAATGAGAAAATAATATTGTTTTATACGGAATTCCAGAGGACTCTATCAACAATGAGCTCGGTACAGTATGTGATTTTCTTAAGATTATTAAACCTCATGCTAAAATTGATATAGTTCCGAATTCCATTGTGCGCTTAGGAGTTAGACAACAAAATAAAGATAAACCGCGTCCAGTTCGTGTTACACTAGTTAATACCTCAGATGTTTACTTTATTTTGAGAAATAAAAACATAATCAAAGCAAGTCAAAAATATAGTAACTTTTATGTTAAAAATGATGAAACACGCTATCAGCGAGAGCTGTTGATTAAATGCAAAAGAACTTTAAGAGAACGCACCGATAATGGTGAAACCAACCTTACCATTAAGTACATAAAATGAACCCCAACTATAGTTCAAAAAAACTAATCGCGTCAAATTATGCGTTTACATGTTGCTATCAGAATGTCCGGAGTATGCGTAATAAAGCAGAACAATGTATCTCAACTACCAGTGTTTGCGTTTATGACTTTATATGTATTACCGAAACGTGGTTGTCAAATGACATCCAATCATCTGAATACTTTCCACATAGTTATAACTGTTTCAGGTGTGATCGTAATTTTCAGCAAGTAAGTTTAAAATGGGGTGGAGGTGTTCTTGTGGCGGTCAAAAATTCAATAATTACTGAACAGCTGTATTTAAATGAATTAACTAATGATATTCCTAGTCTTGATATTATTGGTTGTTAGTGTACTTTCACATTTGGCTGTTTATATATATTCGTAGTATATATTCCCCACACACCTACTCTAGAAATATTGGAACGTCTTTTTAATTACTTTCTGCAGATTTACACTAAAACTAAGCATTTGCTAATTGTAGGCGACTTTAATATTCCAACGTACAACAGTGAAGCAGACAATTCCTTAAACCTAGCTGTGCATAATTTTTGTGATTTGCTTCAGGTTGCTCAATACAATACCATTCAAAATAGCAATGGAAGATTGCTGGATCTTGTTCTTAGTAGTTTTGACTGTGCAGTTGAACACAATATGTTGCCAATAGTCGACGAAGATGCACATCACCCTTGTTTAGAACTGCACTTTAACTTGCGAATGCGTATACAACCGATATTTGAAATTAATCAATCTAATAAGAAATATAACTTTAAAAAAGCAGATTTCTGTAATCTATATAATTGCTTATTTAATACTGATTGGGAATTTTTAAACAATTACGTGATATTGATACTGCGCTAAATGTGTTTTACAATAAATTATACAGTATTTTTGACGTGTATGTACCTCTACAAAATAATAAAAAAAGTAGCTATCCACACTGGTTTTCTAAAGAGATTATTCTAGATATCAAGTCCAAACATCAAGTTTATACAAGATGCAAAAGAAGTGAATTTCTCAATGACTTATTTGAATTTAAGCGGTTGAGAACCGCAATTAAGAACAAGATCAAAATAGTGTATAGAACTTACATTAGAGAGGCAGAAAATGCATTAACTAGGGAACCAAAAAAGTTTTGGATATATGTTAATTCTAATAAAAAGTGTATAGAATTCCAGGAGTTATGATGAAGGATGGAGTGTCTTACACAACTCGGCAGTCTATAGTAGATGTATTTTGCGATCACTTTAGTAGTATGTTCCCTTTAACAACTGACTTGAATATAACGCCCAATCTAGCCAATACACTACCTACTAAAACCAACAAGGTGATGCATATCAGAGAATCTGAAATAACAAAAACTGATGTAATTAGAGCGATTACAAAGTTGAAGAATAAAGCCACGGCTGGTGACGATCAAGTTCCAACTTATGTTGTTAAAGACTGTATTTATGTTTTTGCTGAACCTTTAAGGATTTTATTCAACTTGAGTATATCTACATCCCAATTTCCAAAAGCCTGGAAAATTGCACGTGTTTGTCCTGTCTTCAAGAGCGGAGAACTAAATAATATTGATAATTACAGACCGGTTTCTATTTTATGTGCTTTCTATAAAGTCTTTGAAATGATATTGTATAATAAAGTGTATGAACATTTTAAACCATATATTTCACCATACCAACACGGTTTTGTGCAAAAACGGTCAACAGAAAGCAGTCTCTGCTGTTTTGTTTAGTATGTATCCGAAGTACTAGATAGTCAAGGCCAGGTCGACATTATATATACAGATTTTTCAAAGGCGTTTGACAAAGTAAGTCATTCAATATTGTTATCAACATTAGACGCTATTGGATTGTCGAATTCGTTAATATTATTTTTAAAATCATATTTAACCGATAAATCTCAATATGTGAGCTACAATGGTTACACATCTAGCCGCTACATTCCAACTTCTGGTGTCCCGCAAGGGTCTAATCTTGGTCCCTTACTGTTCCTTATATTTATAAACAGTATTACTGAGTCTATTAGTTGTGAAATATTAATGTTTGCTGATGATGTTAAAATATTCACTTCAATTTCATCAGTGAAGGACTGCGACAGACTGCAGGCCAACATAGACAAGCTAGTGTGTTGGTGTCATAACAATAAACTTGATTTAAACGTCGATAAGTGCAAAGTGATAACGTTTACACGTAAGTTAAAATCTATAATAAACAATTATAACTTAGGCAACACCATATTGAATCGGTGTAGTGGTGCTAAAGACTTAGGTGTTTACTTTGATAAACGACTTTATTTTTCTAGTCATATCTATAATATTGTGAAATCAAGCACTCGTATGTTAGGTTTCATAATGCGCAATTGTCAAAGCTTTAAAAATATTATAGCCTTAAAAATATTGTACGATACATTTGTAAAATCTAAGTTGGAATACTGCACAAATGTCTGGAATCTGATTTATCATTGTTATAAGAATCGTTTAGAATACGTTCAACGCAAATTTTTAAAATATCTGTGGTTTCGTTTGTATAATGTATACCCAGAAAGAGGATTTGATCATAACTTATTGTTACATACATTTAATATAAACACTCTTGAAAACAGAAGAAAAGTTAAGGGAATCACGTTCTTATATAAGCTAGTGCATAACGCTATTGATTGTGAATATTTGCTAAGCAAACTGAATTTTTATATTCCCTGTAAATCTACTAGATATAGATATTGTTTTTATAATAGTTCATTCAACACCAATCTTTTGATGAAATCGCCTATAGTAACAATGTGTACTGAATTTAATGACTTATGTGATCACGTCGATATGTTTGTTGATAGTTTATCGATTATTGTAGACTGTGCTGTTTTGCATTACTCTCAAAATGTGTAAAAGTATTTGTTTACAGTATTATTCTCTACTGAATAGTTGTAGTATTGTCCTATAATTGGTACATTGTACTGTTGGACAAATTCTGATAAATTAAATTAAATTAAATAATCTACATATGTTCCATGGGTAACTTTATTATTATAATAGTTAGCAAATAGGTTAAATGGCAGTTTTTTATATTTAATTTAGATATACTTTTGTTTTTTTAAATAGTTTACCACTAGATAATTTCAAAAAACAGAAAAAATTGTTTTTTTTCAAATTCATCTAGTTTTGTTATCGTAGATGGAAAAAATGATGTAATGAAATTTGTAGATATTCTTCTCTTTAGTATGTTGTAGCGGAATAATTGTTTCCTTGTACGGTTTACGAGATATGTCATAACTTTCCATTTTTAAAATTGAAACCATAGATGACCATGACATCCAGAAATAGCAAATTTTCTTCCCTTTCCAATGATATAAAAACTATTGATAGGTTTGACTAAAAAAATTCTGTAGATACTTGCATTTATTTTATTTTTATGCAAAAATCAGGGCTCTCAACAAAATTTCTTTTTAAAATAATGACTGGTCGCTATTCCCAATATGAAAAAAGTGACCAAATAGTGACCATTTTACTCAGAAGTGTGGTTGTTAATGATATAACGATTGCCGAGCTGAAGTAAATAAGCAAATAAAGTAAAAAGAAGAGTATTACAGTACTGCAATAGCAACAAATACTTTTTATTGTAAACTTTTGAACCATCATTGAATCACTTCGTAAGTTTTTTGTTACATAATTATCCATTGTATTCAACTCTCCTTGGCGTTTTAAAATGTTAGTTTGTAGGTTAATAATTTTTTTATAGACTTGGTCCTCTTTAGAGATAATTTTGGTTGCACTATCTAATAATATTTGTGCAACAGACACTTCAGCAAAATTCTTTTGCTTTATTGCATATTTTAATTTGTCTGTTGCATCTCGGACTAACTGTGTCGATAATTTGTGAGTTTCTTTCTTTTGAGCACTCATATCACGTAACTCTTTAGCCATATTAGCAATCATAGTTTTATTTTCTTGCACCTTCCCTTGTCGTTCTTTAAGTAATTTAGCTTTTTGTTCAGATTTGGCCCGGTTCTCTTCTTCTCTTTTCTCTGCCTTATTTGTTCTATATAGTTGTTGTACATTTTGTACACTACCCTACTCATGTTCATCATTTTGTAATCAACATAAGTTGAGGTTTATTATCATAGAATAATCTCAAATTGTCTTTGATATGCATAAGGGATGTCAGAGTAGAAACGTCCATTGCAGTTTTGTCTTCTGTTAATATCTTTTTTGACAGAGAAAAACTTCTTTCAACCTCTGCATTTCCATGTGGTAATGTTTGAAAAGCTTATACTACTTTCCACAGTTCCTCATATGTTTTTGTCCCATTTGAATCAACATGTTCTAGTACTGTAGTCAACATTGTATCAATTCTTGTTCTATCAAAATTTACTTCTTTATTTATAATGTTTGCTTTTAAATTTTTGTATTGCAAAATAACTTGTATCATGATCTACATTAAAAGGCAACATTTTCAGGCATTTAGAAAAATATTTCTCCTTTTCCAGACTAACTTTTTTGGACAGAGGGTCTTTAATATTCAGAAAAGATAAATATTTGAAAGTTATTTTAAGGTGTGGAATTTTTTCATAGATATGTTTAATTCAAGCAATATAAAAATTCTTTACTTTATTTAAAACTTTTAATTTTTTGCGTTTGGATACTTCTTTACTGTTCAGTAAGCTTAAACATTCTTGACCAGGATTTATCTTGTCCAAAATCAAAATGTTTTTATTTTCAAACACTTCCTTAAGATGCATATTTTAATAATTAGCAAGCACATCATCTATACATACCCTGGACAATAAATCCAAAACAAGGGATTGAAGTTTTTCATACAGAACATGAACCAAAGGTTCATCTTTTTGAAAAAAATAATGTAAACTTTGTAAATATTTTGGCCACACTATTCACCAATAATATCTGTGCTTTTGATGTGGGGTTAGATATAAAGCTTTTTACTATTTTATAATGTTTATTGTTGTTCAAGTATTTTGAACCATTTTTGGGTATGTATACTAGACAGTAATTTAATATACTGTGCCACTGCTAAAGAACTCTTTCAATTGCAGGCTGTAAAGTAAGCCATCTAGAATGTTACATGTTAAATAAATCGATGTTTAGAAACACACAGTGATTTTTGAATAACTTCATAATCTTTCACTCTTGTAGGCCAGCCATGAAATAAGTAATACAACGATATTATGAAACTCGAGGTTTCTAATCTGAAACATTTTAGTCTACTCAAGAACGAATTATGCACAATGTGTATGTTACAAATCCTAAATCTATTAAAGACTTACTTCTTATTTCTTTAATCTTTTCGTTTATTATCCGCCACACCTTTTTATTGACATTAGAACCATCACTACCAAGCGTTAGACAGTTTGTTAGCAACAACCCATTATCATTAATGGCCTTTACTATATGATCCGATGTCTTTCCTAACCATGGCCCAAAAAATAAGTTTCTAAGCATACATTAACCACTTACGATAACTTCTGTGAAACACTTATGTGCAATTGCTTTAAACTCTCAGAGTTGGTAGTTTCGTCATATTAAATTGTGTAACAACTGCTTATTGCCTATATCTTTTAAGTATATATTTTTTGCAGTATGGGCCTAATGCATGTTTAATGATGTACATTATTTTTGAAGACGATAGCGAAACATTGGCAGGTATGACACCATCATCAGGTATAATACTTTTCAAAAATGAAGCTAAACCTTTACACGACTCAACACTCCAGTTTGCATCAACTATTTGAAGACACAATTGCAATTCTGGCTTAGTTGCTCTGCCTCTTGTCGAAATAAGTTGAAATGATGATGCTTTTGGAGTTTTTAATTCACCCTGTGATCCGATCAATCCTAAATTAAAAATGAGCTCATAAGATTAAAAGAACTACATTAAATCAACAAACCTGCAGGGTGTTCTTCAGTGTTGTATACTTCTACCTTCGGTAACTGGATTTGCAACTGCATTGGGGTCAACTTTGAATTTACCAACTGTAAATGCTGATATCCCTTGAGTTGTTGATTTAATTTAATAAATCCATATGAAATACTAAATGTTTTATTGCACACTAGGTAAAACACTTTCGTGTCATCATATTTCTTAGCCCACTTAGAAATGGTGTGACCATTAATATCCTTTTTATTTAACCACTCGTTTACAAACTTACATTTTCCCATTTTAAACTCACTGTGCCTGTGCAACACAATGTTTATAAAATAAACGAAACTCACACAATAAACATTTTAACTTCAGCTTTGATGTACCATAATTAAACCATCCGTTTTTAAATGAGATTTGACCAACTAAAATAATGCGTATCACACCAGTCATATCTTTATAGTGCACGTGCGTTTAACAAACAGATACTGAGCTACCACTCCTCTCATAAATGAGCGCCAAGTTTAAATAAAACATTCGTATTGGTTGGTTGGGATCATATAACCACATACCTAATATATTTTGAATTGTTAACCTTCTGTTTATTGAATCTGTTCATTAAACGTGCTATATTAAAGTTTCATATAACATTAGCAAATAAGGGAGAATATCTGGCAATAACGCTGTTTCTTCACTTATTGTCTTGTTGGCGCTGGCGGCAACGTTTGTTATGTATAGTTATACTATACAATTACGTTACGGTTATTTAATTTCCAATTAAATTATTTGTCATTCTTATAAAGGGATCGTTTATTTTCTTTTTCTGGCAGAAATGATAATTTATTTTTTGTGGAATAAAAAATTACGTTGTATTTCTGGTGAGAGTGGAAAAAAAGTTGTAAAAAGCAACTTTAGTGAGCAAAATTTATAATTAACAAGTTTTAGTGAGTTTACAATGTTTTAGTATACTAGTCGCCAAAAAAAGCGATTATTTGTGGGGCCTGAAAAATCACGTAACCATGAAATCAAAAGAATAAATGCATGGTGCCACGGAATCTTAAAACAACAGAAACAACCGTCACCCTACTTTGTTTCTCTACTCTCGGAAATGAATAGAAGAACATTTTTATTTAGATGAATTAACAACAATACGGATAACAATACTAAATTTTCAACTAAGCTTCAAAATCTCCACCATTTTGATGTACGCATATTTGACATCGTTTTAATATTTTTCTCTGCACCTTTAATAAAGCGTTGTACCGAATTCCCCAAATAACTGCAGTAATTTTGTTTTTAAATCTTTCAAATTAGTAGGCGTTTTCTTATACACTATGTTTGCTATTGTTTCCCATCAAAAGAAATCAATAGGAGTTAGATCAGGAGATTTAGGAAATCAAGGAATGGGACCTCTAGTACCAATCCAGTTATCATATCTTTATAATAAATAAATCGAAACTATTTGTACATTATGGGCAGGTGCCTTATCATGTCTTAAAATAATTTAAGTTTCGTATAAGATTTAATGGCCGATCATCCAGCATTTCTTCTAATTAGTTTTTCAGAAATAATAAATATCATTCTGAATTTAAATTGTGTTTGTAAAAATAAGGAGCAAGGATTTTTGTACCAAATACTCCATACAATACATTTATAAAAAACACATACTGATCTTGTGTTTCAGTCGTAATATGAGAATTGTGTTGTGCTCAATGAATGTGGTTTTTTCTATCGAATAATACTTTATTTGTAAATTTTGTGTCATCGGTTAACAAAATTGTTTTAGAAAATCCTTCATTTATTTGACTTTTTTCAATAAACCATGTAGCAAAGTTCAATCTTCTCTGGAAATCTCTTGGGCCGATGTATTTCCAATATGATAATGGTGGGATTTACAATTATTTTGTATTAAAATTATCCGTGCTTCTTCCCTAGATGTGTTACATTCCAATCCAATTTCACGTACAGATGCAGTCGGCTTAAAATTATTGTATGCCAAAACACGAATCTCTGTCTCTTCATATTGTTTTAAATTTGTTTCTAACTTGGCAAATAACCTTTTATCAGGCTGATTCCATTCCATGTAACTTTGAAGGTACAATTCATTTGCATTCCTATTGGAAACAACATATTGTTTCTCTCTTCCATCAAGTAAGGCATATTTATTGAAATATTAAACGCTACACACCAGTTATTAACAACACTAACTGCGACTCATAACAAGTATTAGGTTACTTAGTTAATTGGAGACTAATAATAATTGAAATGTGACAGTTGTTTCTGTGGTTTTATGATTCCATGGTACCATCTATTCTTTTGATTTCATGGTTTCTTGATTTTTGTATATCTCCACAATTTCTTTAGTCAAACCTATCAATTGTTTTTTATCATTAGATATGGTAGAAAATTTGCTATTTCTTGACATCAGGGCCAACAATGGTTTCCATTTATTCCATTCCATTCTATGGGATAGGTTAAATGGAGACTATTGGGCAGTTTTATACATAATTTAGATATGCTTTTATTTCTTCAAAATAATCTAGCTACTATGTTATCGTAGATGGACAAAATGATTGTAATGAAATTTGTAGATATTATTCTTCTGTTTTGGGTGCTCTAGCGGAATAATTGTTTCCTTGTATGGTTTCCGAGATATGACATAACCAAGTGCAAGGTTATGTCATATCTTGTAAAACCGTACAAGAAAACAATTATTTCACCTAAAGAGAAGAATAATATCTACAAATTTCATTATAATCACTTTTCTCCATCTACAATAACAAAGTAGCTAGATTAATTTGAAAAAAATCAAGTTTTTCTGTTTGTTTGAAAATATCTAGAGAGCTTATGAACTTTTTTGAAAAACAAAAGCATATCTGAATTAAGTATAAATAAACTGCCCAATAGTCTCCATTAACCTATTTGCCAACTATTATAACTACTATTATAATTATAATACAAAGTTACCCATAGAACATAGGTACATTATTGTCACCCTGTACAGAGACAGTATTTTCAAATGTATCTTGATCATGCATACAAGTTATTGGTGTCAAATGTTAAATGCTGATAAAGGTTTCACAAATTACATAATTTTAATTATATACGGGGTGCCCCATTTCTTGCACGTTGTATGGACAACTCTGTTATTTGTGACATTAGAGAAAAGGTTAAATAGGAAAAGTAGTGCAGTTTTTAATGCCGAGTTTGGCCATGAAGAGATAATTAACATACAGGGTGTAGCAAAAGTGTTATACTAAAATAACGAAATTTTGATCTTTTTGTTTTGCTTCGTGGTTCATTTATTGTGATAGATACAGTAAAACATTGTAGATGTTTTTTACATTATTTTAAAAGGAGAATAAGATAAACTTATTTGTTTTTTACATGGCTTTGGTCATGTTCGAGTAAATAAGTGAGGTTATGTTTTTTAAATGGAAACCATAATTAGCGGTAGTTCTGATAGAACGGCATTATTTTCCTCTTTTCAGTGATGTGTACATGTTCAACATAAAAATTTTTGAAAAAAATTTTGTTTTTATAAAATACGAAAAATAAAGTAATTCAAAAATACAAACCAAAATTTTTTTGTGTCTAAGTTAGCTGTGATAAACACAACAGATATCTTATTTCTTATGGATGCCACATTGGATTCTGCCATTTTCGAATTCTTATTTTTTTCCTTTTTAACAATGTATCACAACATTGATATTAAACCTACAATAATCCCTATTTTTAAACTATTAATTTCTATATAATTATAAAGGCCGCCATTTTGTTTTTCATTCACGCTAATTTGAATTTATTATTTTCTGTTTGTTTGCTTTTATTATAATTAAATGTATTGTGTACAAGATTTTGGCTTACCTAATAAGTACCTAGCTATTGACATTATTTTCAAATGGATACTTTAACTCTTAATGAAAAATATTACTCAATTGCACATACATTAAATCAAATAAAAATGCTCGGCGTGCTGCTGAAAATCACCTAAACCAGTACCCAGAAAGAAGACTAATGTAAGAATATTTGACAGGTTAGATTTCAATTTGCAAAATTATGGATCCTGTAAGAAACCACAAGGCACTTACCTATCACATTAACAACTTGGATGAAGAATTAGTATTAGCTTCCAGTGCAGACAATTCTAAAGTATCTACCAGAGAAATAGAAAATCTTGTTAATGTAAGCAAATCTAAATCTTGTAAAATTTAAAACACACACACACACACACACACACACACAAACATGCATACATATATGCACACACACATACGTATGCACACACAAACACTCATGCACACGCGCTCACACACGCATGCATGTATGCACACACAAACACGCTTGCGTTTACGTAAGCGCGCGCACCCACGCACACATGCGTACACGCACACACGGACGCACATGCGCGCACACACCCAAACCTGCACGTACGCGCGTATACACGCATACACACAAGCATGCAAACACAAACGCTCATGCGCGTACTCGCGCGCACATTCACCCATGCGCACGCGTACACATTCACATGCGCGAGCGCGTACACACACTTACGCGCGCGCGCGCACGGACACCCACACGCATGCACACAAACACGCGTGCACTCACGCGTACATACACACAAGCACGCACATGCCTACACACCCACGCATGCGCACACACAAACAAGCAAGTACGCATGCACGCTCATGCTCGCATACTAACACACATGCGCACTCGCATGTACTAATCTGTGCTCGTGCACTCACTCACGCACACCCCCACGTCAACACGCACGCATGCATGAACGCATGCACATGCGCATATGCACAAATTAAATTTTAATTCCGTACCTCTTCTTTAAAACTAAGTTCTAAATGCGTATTATTTGGTTTTACTTAACCGTCACAATATTTTGAGTACCTATATGAAAACAGAGAAATTTTTTGAGATTTAAAATTGATTTATATTTTGATGCAGTAGATTGTTCTAAATCGGAACCTTTTCACACTCTTCAAATGATGGTTTTTATTTAAATCAAATTTGTTTTTGTAATTATTTTAGTTCATTTAGTGGTATGTTTAACTATCTTTCAAATAATAAATGCAATGCCTAAAACTTCCTTATTTTTTGGATTCTTTACAATTTTGTTGTACACTTACTCATACGAGGAAAATGTTGTAGCGTGCATTTATTTAATTTATTAATCTAGCTTATAGCGTAAGCGTTTACCCTTTATTTTTATGTATCTTGTGTTGATATCCGTATATAAAGTGTGATAACAAACAATTGATAAGGTACTAATTAACGATTTACTGAATTATAGATTACACCATTTAATACACACTTGCATATCTGTATGTAATTAATTGGATCAACCACAAGAGAATCTAAAGTATTAGAACTACTCGATATAAGATATTTATAATTAAATCTGAAATATAAAGGGTTTTTCATTTATCTATAGCTTGTTAGTGTTGTTTGTGGGTTACAGTGTAAGTTACATTATAAAATTTAATTTTGTTTATCCTGGTAATCAATGTAATTGTGCATATTTTATCATTTTGATTAGTGTGAATATTCAGGGTTATTCAGTTTGGACGTTCGTCATTGGCATCTCAGAAACGGTAAGAGATAGGGAGTTGGTTAAATTGGGGCATAGTTGAAGATTTTGATGCTTGTCAGTATTCACAAAAAAATTAGCGTAACTGTTGTTGCTTTTTAGTTTGGTAAAAAATTAGAAAAATATGCTTTTCATTTTTTGGCTGTAGATTTTTTATTTTTAAAAGACTTTTCTAAAGCCGTTTTTTATGCTGAAAACGATAGTAAAATTAGAATCGTCATAAGACTTTTCAGAACCATCATCAGGTTCATTTTTCTTATGGATCATAAGAGATGGTTTTTTATTCAAATAGATCGTAATTTGGCAATTTCAAGAATGTACCACATGATATACTTTTCTTTGTAAAAACATCTATTATTGACAAAAAAAAACAATCGAAATGAGGATGTATTTTAACGTGTATTCTATTGTAGGCTAATAAAATTAAAATTAAAACATATCTGATATCAACAAGTAAATTAAGAAAAAGTAAAACACCAACAGCAAAAATACAACAAAATAATTACAGTAAATACTCAAATTGAAAGTGATTTTCTTATATACAAAAGTTAGCTCTGAATCCAATTCTATTTATTGCTTTTTGTACATCTTGTTTGTGTGTCGATGCAAATGTATTAACAATTTTAAGTCTTAGTTCTTCAATATTATGAGCTTTTGTTTTATAAATTTTGTCTTTGAGATAGCCCTACAAGAAGAAGTCTAAACAAGACGGGTTTGGAGAGCTTGCCCGCAAGTGGCATTACAATAAATTGGTAGTTCTATTCAAATCATAAACTTAAAAACCACAAAAAATCATTTTATCTCTGTTGAATTAGAACAGAACTTAAGGTAAACAAAACATTTATAACTGTAAACTTTCATAGTGGAAGTATGCCATTTTAAGAAAGTTTTAGATTTATGAATTTATTAATATGCATCCCAAACATAAGAAGTTTTAGAAAATTTAGTTAAATAACTAAATTAAAGTCAATGTTGCATATAAAGAAAACCCCACACTTGCTTATACAATTTAAAACCCAGATACTGAGTAAGGGAAATTCATGGATATTAGATTGCACATGAGTCCATTTCATACAATATGTTACAATGTATGAATCCAATTACAAAGAAAAATTAAGCATGTCATATAAGCCATAGGGAATCATGTATCTTTCATGTGATAGAATTTCAAAGTGGAAGAAATCGTAATAGTTACATCCAGTGGAAAACGAAAGTGATAATTTATTTGCGAATCAGTAATAAACCAACATCCAAAATTTAGTTGTACAAAAACATAATATGGCGATCACCCACGACAAACGGGGTTGGTATGGCAAAATTCAAGTTTTGAAAGGTAAATTTTGGAAAGTAAAATTGAGAGAAGTAAAATGTAGTGATGTAAGTTAAAAGTAACGTTAAACGAAACGCAGCTTCAAGGACATTTAGGCAAAGTAATAGTTGTTAATATTATTAAGTAATATAAAAATAACGCTTATTTAAATTATTGCATATTAGTGTAACAGTTTGCAACCAAGATCTGAAGCATTTTATTTTACTAATACATAAAGTGGTTTAGAAAACTTTAATTTTGATAATAATTAGTACATCACCATGTATATTGCCAGTATTAGGTTTTATTTTTAAAAGCAAATTTTGTTTTCATATCCAAATGTTCTAAGTTAGTTTTTTTTAGAATTGTAAAAGCACTAAAAGGTCACATTGAAAATTAATTGTTGAAATTGAAAATGTAGCTTGGCTATAAAACACCTATTCATATCTAGTTATATCAGGTTTAATCATGCCGCACGTGCCGTGTTTGGAGTTCGTTTCAAGACAGTTTGTTTTTTCATAATCGGAATCAGTCGTATCTGAACAACCATGTAAGCAATATGTCTCTAAGAGTTTGTAAGTTTAAATGTGATCTCCGGATTGCTTTTTAAGATTTTTTTTGAGTTCTCGTGAGTTATGTGATGGAAAGGACAGCATGGTTTGTAAAGTGTCTCTGTGTGAATTTATATCTAATTGAATTCAAATATTACAACACGGCATTTATTTTATGGATAATTCTTTAAATTCTACAATATAAATATTACTTGAAGATAGTAATTTTATAATTACGTGATGTTTCAAAATTTCATCTTTTAATGAATATACAAGTTTTAATTAATAAGTTTGATGCATATGGTTTGTAGTGGTTTCTTTCGTATTAGGTCCCTGGACAACAGCTGTTCATGTAGGAGCCATTTTGTTGGTATGGTCTCATCTAAAAGAAGTACCTTTTGTTAGGTTACACCGTTACAATTTGATAATACATTTTGCAATACAATAATGTTATTTAAATTTAATGTCAACTTAATCGGTAAGTCAAACTTTCTCATCTATATAAATTCAATTATTTTGGATTTTCATGTTTATTAAGTTTGCGCTATATTTAATTACTGTCATCCTCAAAAATATTTGTATACGTATAAATAAGAAAAAATGAACATAATTATGATTATGCTTGTTAGAAAATAATTGCAAAAGTTAGTTCCCATTAAATTAAAATCTATTAGTGCAATACTTTATTTAAAATCTGTCTTAGAGTCTTATATGATTATCCAATGAAAATAATTATAAATTGAGACTTAATATAAACTCTGAAAAAATTTTAAGAACTCTTAAGGGTTTAACACAATTACGTGTACATCGTACTCAGTACTATGATAATTTATATCAATTATGATATTTGTCATTAATATAGAAGAGTGTAATAATTTGATACAAATTCCATCTTCAGCCAAATTAAAACATAGAACTTATTTTTGTTATGTCATTTGTAAATATCTGTAACTTGAAGAGAATAATCTTTATTTAAAGAGATGTGCATATGTTACTTTCTTCTGACTTTTTATTAATTCATTAACATTACGAAGTATTAAGAAAGTAGTCTTATGATAAAAATTGCACGTATAAAACTATGCATTCAACTACTCTAGTAAACCTTATAGAATAAGCAAAATAAGTAGTGCGTATTGATGAGTTAAGTTCTTATATAATATTATGTAGTCTCGTATTTATTGCTATATTCACATACTTCTTGTTCAGATGCAAATGGTGATGTGGCAGATATTTGATATATAATTACCTTTTCTTTCAGATATAATGTTGTTTAAATATAATCATCTTAGCCTTTGTGCTTTAGATGCATATAGTCATTACTAAAGTTCCTACGCTCTCTTTAGTGACACGGTCTTGCTTATGTTGAATCTTTGAGTTTAGTGGCGCCTGACATTTCCATATTTTTAGGAACCCCCCTGTTAGCCTCATCCCACTGAAGTAGATTTCAGAGTTGGTTCGGAAGTTTCAAGAAATACTTATGGTTAGTATGGATGAAACAACATCTATGGTTAAACTTCTGAGAGAAATTTAGGTGGTTTGGTTCTTACCTTACCCCAACCTCAATCAACATTTAGTACAGCAACTTCGCTGTTAGTGCTTTATCTTTGCTGTTTCACCCAAGGCAGTAAAAATAAATTGGATGGTGTTTGGTCTCAGTTTATAAAAGTAGGTGAACCACACAACATCTTTTAAAATAGTTACAGATCGTCATCACTATCATCATCAGGCAAACCAAAGTCTGAATAATCACTATCGTTATTAACATTTATTATCAATTCCTCTATATCATCTATTGTATATTCTCTGGTAGGGTAATCCTATTCGATTTTCTCTACATGAGAAAAGACATTTACTTATTCTTGTTGACCAACAGTATCAAACTTATTTTTATCCAAACTCCATACTCGTCGTTATTAAAAGTGGTCTTATGTGTAGCAACATGTTGTTTTACTATCGCCCATATTTTTTCTGTGAGGTTCCGTTCAGGATACTATGAAGGTAATTGTAACACTGTATGACTATGTTCGGCTAATATTTTATCAACAATATATTGTATGCATGTGGGGTTGTATTAGGTAATGTTTACATATAGTTCTGCTTTGTATGTATGTAAGGTATGTTCCTTTTCAATAGCCTGTCTTCTTTTTTCTAAGCCAATGTTGGATTTGGTTCCACAGTTGCGTTATGATAAGCTGCATTGTCCATTACTAATACAGAGCTTGGTTCAAGGTTATGTAATCATTTATCTTGTAGCTATATACAGATATTTCTATTATTCATTTCATAATTATCCGCTTTCCTCTAACTAACGGTGCCTCTAAACATTGATTTGAACCATCCTCCCATGTCTTCGATACAGCATGTGAACTGTGCAAGTAAGTTTCACAACAATATACATGGTGTTTTTTTTTTCATTTTTACTATGGTCATCTTGGAAACTGTTAGAGATAAAGAGACACTCAAATGTGAAAAGTAATACGGTTTTGTCTCATCATGTCACGTTCTTTTCTGTTTTAGAAAAACCGATGGATATCTAGATATTTTGAAAAATCTAAATATTGCAATTTTTTTCAAATCCATGTGTAAGCTTTATTATTGACATTAGAGAAATAATGTAACTAGAAATCTTATAGATATTTTTATGCTGAATAAGAGCAAGCGGTTCAAAAATTTTTTTTAGTTTCATAGATATGTACATAACCTCGGTTTTTTTTAAATCGAAAGCAAAGCTGGCTATTGGCCTGTTTAATAGCTTATGTTTTGCCGATTTTACTGATACAGCACTTGATGGAGTTATTCTTGCAAATGACCGAATTGTTCATAATTATTAGGTCACCCTTGAAAAAATAAAACAAACCTATAGGATTACAATTTGTATTTTGAAGTAATTGTCATTGTGTTATTGTTCACATTATTACTAATAATTAAGTTTTTTTATGCTAATATGAATTATAGTAATGAGGAAAAGCTCGGTATGTTAACGTGTTATGTTGAGTGCCATAAAAATTGTACTAGAGCAGCAGATTTATATTTTGAACGCTACTTTAACCGCTGCAACCATCTCTTCCTACATTTCGTAACTTATACGTGAATTTAAGAAAGTATGGTAGTTTTATACAAGGAAAAAAACACACTGTAGATAATATTGATGCAAATATGCAAATAAATGTATTAGGTAGTGTTCAGACCAATTTTTCTACTTGTACAAGACAAAATTGCTTTGTCCAGAGGGATATCGATACGGTCTGTTGTTAGAGTGCTGAAAAAGCATAAGTTCCATCCATATAAAATATCAGTTGCTCAAACATTGCATCCAGGATATGAAGACAAGCACATAAGATTTTACAGGTAGTTTATGGATGTGTCAGTTGGATCAAGAATTTCCATTTACTATTTTGTAGTCAGATAAAAGGTACACAAATTGTGGTATTTTTAAAAGGTTTAATAAACATCTATGTATGCAAGAAAATCCACATGAAGTCCAACAACGAAGACTTCAAATAACATTTGGTTTTAATGTATGGTGTGATGTAATAGGTACCAATATTATAGGACCTATAATATTTAATGAAAGTTTAAGAGGATGGAAATATTTAAATATGTTTGAAACCAATGTAGAACATCTTTTAGATGAACTTCCTTGACGAGTGCACGATAGGCTCAAATGCTTCTAGCACGATGGCGCACCTCCACACAACACATGCAATGTTACTGACTATTTAAATCGGTTATATCTGGATTCTTGGATTGCTAAAAATGTCCAGTGCAATAGCCACCCCAAAGCCGGGAATTTTCAATATTTGACTTTTTTATACATGGATATGTTAAAAATAACGTGTATATTAGAAATATCATACAGAAGCACAACTACATAAAGCTGTATTAAACACACATGGAAGCATTACTAACCGTTTGTTAAGAAGAGCAATACATTCCAATGTTAAAAGGTGTAGGCTATGTATAGCACAAAATGGTGAACTTTTTGTGGCATTTGTAGTTTATAAATACAGTATTTATCCAGTTTGTGTTCGTTCGTATTTTAGTTTTGTTAAATTGTATATTGTTCTTATTATTTGAATGATCTTGTCAACCAGTTAATTTTTTTGTTACCAGTTTGTTGCTAAAAATAGCTATCTAGTACTGCTACGATCAAAATATATAGCCGTTAAGTTTGCTTTTATGATTGTATATTGGAGTGTAAGGCATTTCATTAAGAAAAACAAAAAACTTAGTATTTTGGTCATTTGCAAAAACAACTCCAACATGTACTATATCAGTAAAATCGGCAAAACATAAGGTATTAAATAGGCCAATAAGAAACTACGCTTTCTATTTTTAAAAATTCAGGTTATGTACATATCTATAAAACTAAAAACCAAAATTTTTTTAACCACTCGCTCTTATTCAACATAAAAATATCTATAAGTTTTCAATTTACATTATTTCTCTAATGTTAATAATAAAGCTTACACATAGATTTGAAAAAATTACAATATTTAGTTTTTACAAAATATCTAGATATCCGTGGATTTTTTCTAAAACAAAAAAGCACACGTGAGATCAATAGACCAAACCACATTACTTTCTCCATTTGAGTGTCTCTTTATCTCTAATAGTTTTCAAGATGCCCATTGTAAAAAATGAGAAAAACTCACCGCGTATAATATTTCTTCCTTCTGCTCAATATTGCTGTACTTTTTGTAAATAATCGACTTATTTTGCTTGGATTTTTGGCTTCTCAATTAAGACTTTACGATTGTCTTGGCACTTCTTCCAACAAAACCTCATTGTATGCACCAATCTTCTAGATGAACCTATTTTTCCACTGAAATTAATTCGTTCCGATTTGACAACTTCAAATACAACAAGCTTTGTAGGTTGTTTATTGGGGATGTTTGCAAATCAATAAATAATTGTGCATACAGTTTCTTCTTCAAATTCACCTAATGCACATTTTGTGCTGCTTTTCTTTGGTGAAGTAAATTGTAACAGCACCAACTGGTTGCAATTTGCCCAACACCAGTTGCTTTCGACACAATTTTGCTCAAATTGTTTAGACAAATGACATTTGACCAGCACCCTTCTGCTCTTTCATATATTTGTAAAGATTATATATAATCTCGCGACCTTGGCTATGAACAATTTTTTTTAGAATTGCTCATAATTCGCCTAAAACAAAACAATAAATATTCCAAAAATATGAAATTTAAAAAAGTTTACTTACAGTTTCAAAATAAATAACGAAGTATAGTCTTAAAAAAGACTGTTTATAATTATTATTAGCAAAATCACATTAATCACAAAACATATATAAAGGAGCAGGTTTCGCAAATGTCAAAATCAAAGTATGTACAGCATTGGCTCGATGATAAGTTAAGAATTTGTAAAAAAAGCACTACATCGTAGCTATAGCGATTATTTAAAATAATTATTTAGTCAATTTTTGCTTTATATCTAGGAGCAGTTGTGAAATAAAGAAATTTGTAAAAGTTATAAAATGTTCCCCACTTTTTTCAGTATGAAAAATGTAAAGAAAATATTCATATGATAGCATCAATTTTTAATTTATACTGGAGTAACTTCCCCGCTGTTGTAGGCATTACTATCATTTCACAACTAATTTTCAGTTTGGTTTTTAGTCTTTTCAGTAATATTTGGGGTATATGCACAGGTCGAGAAGATTTTAGAACACTTATACATTTGCTTGTGCACTGGCATATGTAAAAAAATTTGTGCCGCATATACGGCTCACAACCAAACTTACGAATATATTATTAAATATAGTTCACATTTACAATAAAAAATTGAATTTAAGTTATATTTATTTTTATTAACAACAATTTTCCTTGGTTGTAAACTTTCGATTTTAAAGTCGAATAACTTGAAAAGTAAATGAGATATCAATAGTGTATAGCATATTCGTAATCAGCATAAAAACTGAATAAGATTCATATATTATATATATTATAAAATCACGGGAACCCTGCGACGGACGAGGGCGGCGGACAGACATTGAGATGCCATTAATCAAACTAAGTTTGGTTGAAAAAAATTAATATACAGGATGTGCTGTTGCATTTAATAGGAACATGTGTAGTTTCGCAATATGTTTTTTGGCATATTACTATGTATTTGAGAATTAATAATTTGAAAAATCATTGAAGATTTGTAAACGTTAATATTTACTGCTGAAAGTTTGTACTTACTAATAGCCAGATAGGTAATGTAGTATTCAAACTTTGAAGTATTTGTTTACTGCATATCTAAGTATAATATTTGTTACAGGTTTTTCAATAGGCCATGGAAGATGAAGAGGAATTTTTTGATACCACATCTTTATCGTCCTATGTTGTAACAACTAATAAAAGAAGATTAAATAATAAGGATTACCTAAGTTTATCAAGAAATACAATATATCACTCAGCTGTTGATTTAGACATGGACACGGACATGGAAATGAATGATATGAACACATCCCAAGAAAATTCTCTTCAAGATCAACAACAAGTAAAGGTGTCTAAAACTAATAAGACTATTACATATTCAGAGTGGAAATATAGGGTATATTATTCTAATTTTAGGCATGTTTATAATTATAACAAACACCATCTATTTCGGTTGCTTTTCACTGCAATTTAGATTTGTTGGACAGTGCTTATGAAATAATATACCTTAAATTTATCCGTAACATCAATCAATTATGTTTGCTCAATTTTAAATTCATTTCAGTTATTTAACAATACAGGCAAACATTGGCTGAATTAGTTAATATATGTAAGGCTTAATTATCAAAATATTAACCATTAATAAACGCAGGAGGCTCTTGCTGTTTTTTAAAAATTAATCAACCACTTTTTTAAAGTATTTTATTTTCATGTTTCATACAGATTTAGCATTTGTCATTTTACACATGTACAATATTTCTTCATTGAAATTTTTTACAAAAACCTTCTTTGCAAAAAGACTTTTTTAAATTGAATACTTTAATACCTGTAGGTATTTTTGAGTGAGTTGTATATGTCTCAAATTGGATGCGGTTAATGGGTAACTCTGATATTATTAAAGATAAAAAGAAACTGTATACGTTATGGGCCACTTCGAAATCAATTCAATGGCAAAATCAGAAATGGGAAATCTTTGTTTGTTATCAAATTCAGACAAATGTTGATACTTTTAACAATTCTATTAATTCATATAATTTGTTTGTTTATAAATGTATCCAAAAATGGTGTTAAAGTTTTTTTATATAATTTTTTATGTTGATTAAAGCAATGCACTTAAATGTTTAATATTTACAACAATTATGAAGTTATAATATAAACTCGCATTGTTTTTAATGGAAACCACAGTAGACCGCCACTTTATTTAAAAGCTCTGTTTGAAAACTTTTCAAAAAATTATAGTTTTAATAGTTATTTTTTCAATTTGTTGATGTATTCCATTTTTTGTTATAAAAAAATTAATTTATAATATTGCTAATTAATAGTTGCTCATCAAACAAAATGTATACACAAAATGACAATTGTTTACATAACAAATGTGAAAGAACATTCATCATAATTATTGCACAAACAATAAATTGTGTATTTAGGTTTTCAGTGAATCAGTTCGTCTATTACTAACGGGCAAAATTTGAAAATCACGACAAATATGACATATTAACTGCATATGTTGAGTGTAAAAGAATTCCAATATCTGCAGAAACATCATATTTAACAGGAAATCGTGTGGCTAATACGAAATAACTTAAAACTTATTCTTTTGTAAAATAATACAGGTATCCTGGAAGACGGCAATCAAATATTACCATCTTTAGAAGGTTAGAAAATAATTTAGAACCATTTCGATTTTTTGATAAACCTAGAAAGAAACAACATGCAGTAATCAAGAACAAACTTCTGTTGCAACCTTAGCATATGTGGAAACTAGCCCAAGCACATATATAACAAAATTGAAAAGGAAATGTTTCTTAATCACTGCATTTTCCAGAATATTGAAACTTAATAAATATCGACCCTATAAAATTAAAATTATACAGTAGTTTCCTGACGATTTTCAAAGTAGAAGGCGATTTTGCCTGGTGATATCTTTATAATAACAATTTGGGAAATAAAATTATGTGGTCTGATTGAAACACATGTAAGCACTGCTGGTAGGTATATTAAATAGAGATAACTACAATTGGTCTAACAAAAATACCCACCAACGGTTTATGAGGCATCAACAAGGCCATTTTGGCTTGAATATTTCTTGCTACATTGTTGTTAGTAAATTTCAGTACCATATTTTTGAATGTAATGAATTACAGCTACTCACCATATTGAAACTCTGGATACAACCTTGCATGAATTACTGGAGGATACGCCTCTGGAAAATAGACACGAAGTGTGGTTCCAACAAGATGGCTCATACCCACATAATGTCAGAGTTGCTTACAATTAGATAAATAAAAGATATCTCAATAAATGGATGAGTATATTTGGATCTGCTCAGTGGCCGCCTAAATCACCTGATTTGTCAATACTGAACTATATTCTTGTGATTTTATAAAAGAGGAAATATATAGAACTCGGCAAAATACCATTGAAGAGTTGCAGACTATAATTGATACAGCATTTCGCAAAATTAAAGCTGTGCATTTGTTAAATTTCATTAATTGTTTAAGAAAATGATGCGAACTTTGTTTGTTGGAGAACGGAGGCAGTTTGGTAATATTTTTGACTTGTAGGTGGATACAATTATTTTAGTGTTCACGTTATACACCATGCTGCATTTTTACACTCTTGGCGTCACAAGCTTTATTTTATCAATTAAACATAGGGGACTTCCAAGCCTATATTGAAATGTTATTTCCCATTATAATTTAAGTAGTATAAGGAGATCACAATGCATTATATATGTGTGGTTTGAGGTCCCTACACTGCAAGGGAAGAACTTATAATTTATTACATGTATTTTTCAAATAGATGTTTTCACACTTCAAATAATGTGTAGTCATTGCCTCAACCAATCGGAGTGCTTGACGATGAGAGAAATTTTTAGAAGTTTGTGTGAATGGATGCCATGATTGTGGCAGATTATCTTGGGTTACCTAACTGAACAGATGCAGTGAAAGTCAGTGCGGTGATGCAGTGAAGTTACCTTTTGGAATTCCTTGTCGTTTTACCTTAGTTATCTTTTTGTTCCATTATATTGTAGGATTACTACGATCTTCACTGTATTGTTTGAATAAGAACAATGAACTACTACAACCCACGCTAATGCAGGTAGTAGAAAAAGGCGCATTAATTCGTGCAGCATTTGCCGAAATACAAGGATGAAGTATTTAGATCTACCATAAATATCTATATTAATAAAGATAAGATATTTCATGAGCTGATTATTATTCATTCTTTAAAATCTGTGCAGTGTTACGCTCTCTGCAGAACCACCATATCCAGTACTAAAGTATGTTTATCTGTAACTGTTATTCATCTATAATACATTATGGCTAAATTGCTTGATTTGAAAGAAGTTTGCATTTTGTGGTGGACAGGGGCTTAGTAGAGGTACATTTTAAAATTACTTTGTAATATACAGGGTATCAGAAAAACAAAATGTATCAAAGTTGTATTTTTTTAAATGGAACACCCTTTATATTAATTTCTATTTTCAGTTTCTACTATCACAATAAAAGTGAGTTTTGTTAGGTTTCCGAAGACTAAATCTTACGTTTTTTGAAATATATTGTATTTTGTGAAAATGTAGCAACAATTTCAATAATTAAATTCTCAACATCTCTTTCGAGTTTTTGAACCAAATTTAACTTGGTGTCTACTATTCGATTAAGTTTTATTTAGCACTTGTGAAAAATTGAGTAATGTATACAGGGTGTACGAAAATCATAACTAAATAATTACAAATTTTGAACGGTAATAACGTGTTTAATTTAAATAGAACACCCTGTATTTTATGTCAACAGCAGATGTAAAATTTAATTCTCTATCGAATACTATTATACTTTCTTATAGCTAATGCACATTTTCTGAACAAACTAATTTTAACAAATTTATTTATCAAAAATTCCATAGTCACCTATGGAAGTTTGTTATTTTTGACAAGTCAGAATTATTATGATAGTCGTCAGTTATTCATTTATAACAATGATTCTTTATAAACCTTCCTGTAGTGGTAGTTTGAGGTTTCTCTTATTTTTATCATTCAAAATAAAGGTTTTTCAAAAAGAAGAATGGACCGACATAATTTCTGCAGATCTGTTTACTGGCATCACGAATTTATTCTGAAAATATCCTAACAAAAATCCAGATAAACCTTTTTGGCACCAATAAATTTATAATTTATGTCGACCTGTTGTTATTCAATATGGAACGACTTTAATTTATAGTTTGAAATGAAAGAATATGTGAGAAATTCGAACATAGGTGTTAAAAATATCAATAATTGGCTATAATTTGAAAACAAAAGAAGATTTCTCATTTCGTATTTTGCCACTGATTTAATCTCAAAAAGTGGCCCATAAGCATGTAAGTAGTTTTTGTATCTTTAGTAATGCCAGAGTTGCCCATTAACCGCATCTAATTTGGGACACTGTATATTATGTGACCAGCTATAAATAAACAAAAAATTTGGTAAGCTTGTAAAAATTAGTATAATTTGAAGTCTCGATGTAAAAGTTGTGGGGGGGTTTGTTCAAATTTTCATTGTCATTATAAAAATTTAGTGTAACTATTATCTTCGCTTTTTTTTGTTATATTTCAAACTATAATGAATATTTTAAACAAATTTAGAGTGAAATTAAATTAACACTCGTTTGAATTACATAACCTCAATCTCATTACTATAAAATTCTGTTTTTACATAAAAAATATGTAGATTCGAAATTATTTTTGTTGATTCTATATTTTTAGGACATCATAGAAAGTGTTTGCTATGATTAAGGTAGGAACTTCTAACTGCAGCTATGTAATGTACACCCAGCTTATTTTTGTTTTTACAATTTAAAGTAAATCGGAATGTAATATTGCAAAGAACAAAGAAATCGTTTCTACAAAATATTTGCTTGTATCAGGTGACCATTGATTCCATAATAATTGACAACCGATATTAAAGGATATGATTTTTACAATTGCCCAGACTACTGCAATCAATAGATAATAACAGAAGTTGTTATCGTTTAGTACACGAGATGACGCCTTTTTTAAAAAAGTGCAACAATTTGCAGTTGCATCTTTAAAAAATGAGCTTCCTTATATAGTTGCAATAAAAGTGGAAATGTAATCATTGTATAATAGAGATATATTTATGGAATTCTAGAAACAAACCACCAAGAATTCTTTAAATTGATCGCTTAGAAGGAATGTGGTCATATAGTAATAAGGTACTTTCTTAGTATTTTATTTTCGATCCAATTATTTCATTATTATTAGAATCGACATCATATACATAAGAATGGCATATTTATAAAAAATTGTATGACATTTGTTAAGGGTAAAAGGGACATTACGTTACAAATTTCTATTTGCCCAGGATGGACAGGAACCCCGTAACAATTTTATAGGTGCACTGGCTAACCACCTTGGTATGAGAGTGGAGTCCTATAGAAAAAATGATAAAAGTAATAAAATTATAAAATGTAATATGACCAAAATACAAAACTACTATACAAGTACCATTTACCTTGAAAGGCTTTACTCATTGTCAAAATTAAGGGTGCTAATTCGTCTTGTCCCAGCAATGTGTTTGATATTGTCACTAGTTGGGAGAGAGTTATTCCGAATAGGTCTCCTTGCTTATGATGTTCTAAAAACTCGTCACCTCATCTTTACCTCTCTTAACCATACCTTAAAAACACTCCTTGCCTTTCTATCAAATTAAAGCAATGTTTCTAAATAACTGCCTCTCTCACATCTGACCTCATCATTGTGGTAATTGGATATCTTTTCACAATGATCAGCTTTACCTATCTTATAAATAACCCCAAATAAAATTCTATTTAAGTTAAAACTTTATTAACAGTAATTCCAGAAATATACATACATGAACCTTAAGAAAAACAAACCTAATATAACCTCCAACGGGCCAGGCATTATTAACAGAACTCTTTAAGGAAAAATATTACCTCATAAATAATACTACCATTCTATTATTCTAGTTTCTTAGATTGTTTTATGACATTTTTAAACCTACCTGGAATGTCCTTAACAATACTTAGAAATGCTAACGCTATACCAACTTCTGCTTTTGCCATTTCAATATCAGTTAAAAAAATGCTAACTTTACATAAAGAAATTTACTAGCAATTACAATCTACACTTAAAACTTGCATTTCACTTAATACACACATCTTTCTTAGTGTTCCAAAGTTTCAAACTTCCTTTCCAATAATATTCTGCTTAAATATAAACAAACTAATTCTGTCACTCTACCAACCAATCACTACCACATTTACAAGTTTGCATGTACAAATTTATCAATCATAAACCAAAATAAAACAAGAAAAGCTCAAAACAGTACTCACAGATTAATAATATAAGGATTTCTAGATTAACTCCACTGATTCATCTGTTTCCTTCCTCGACACGTTGGTCCCTTATTCCATGGATTTAATTTCCAATATTTGGTTGCAAAGTGAAAATCCACCTATCGCTCTTTTGATACCCCACCGACGGAATTTAAATTCAACATTAACCCATGCGCTTGATTATTCTGACCTATATCATCCAGTAAAGCTCAAAATAATTGGACATCGGCCACCCATCGAGGGTCTTCAGTCTACATATGTTCGTCATCACTCAACCATCATTTTGTTCTTCACTTCCAAACTTAATCATTATATTTCATTTTTTATCTTTTAAAAATTCCGTTTTCATACTTTGTGCGTCTAGAGCTTTTTTATGGTTGAGTTCAACTTTTTCAGTGTACCTATGAACGCATTAATTTTATGATTTTGTGGTTTTTTGGACCCCATGTGAATTGATACAAATATTATTGGTAATTTTTCTAATTGAATATGATTAGTGTTAAAATCCCAGGTGTTATTGCGGTTTATAAAAAAAAATGTACTAGATGCTTCTCGGTTTATTATTTGTCTTAATTTAATATCATATTTAAATAAGCTTTTTTATAAAATGTAAACTACCCAAGTTTCTATACATTTTTCATTGAATTAGCTGAAATTATATTAATTTATTCCCTACGACCTAACGTGAACTTAAGGAATGCGCGAGCATTATTCTACCATGATGCCTCGTGTTTGGACAAATTTTGTGGAATAGACCGAATGATGAAACCATGAGGTTAATTTGATGAAAGAAGTTGTGCACTGCGAACCATTAACTTAACTCAGGAGCGCGACAGTAATAATTCGAATATAATAACTGAATCATTCAACAAAAAATGAAGTTAATCAGAGAATTATATGGAAGAAACATTTTGATAAATTAATAAATATTAGTAATATAATTAATTGTTATTTGTTTTATTGTGTAATAATAAATACCTTTAAACCTTTATATCTGCTAATAAATACATATAACTATAAACTCAATATTTTATTGTTGAGTTACAAACTTAAAATTATCTTATACTTTTCTCGATTTTCTTGGCAAGAATCCCACTTCCTATGGACATTTTGGTGTTTACACTTCTTTCGTCAGTGACAATTCTCCTTTTAGCATGTAGTTAGTTAATCAGAATGTATTTTAGTTTTCACAATACTGTTTAGGTCACCTAACTGTTCACGCATCCGTTTACTTCTCTAACCAATGTTTAGTTTCATTAAATTGTGGAAGTTTATTTATTATAGTTTGAATGTATTTCCATAGCTTAATAATAAAAAGAACTCCTACATTTGACTTTCCAATTCTCTACTCAAAGGTACTACATTGGCCAGAAAGCGATTTTTTTTACCTAGAAATTTTGAATTTTGCCGAACCCCTACAATTGCAAGCAACCTTTAATGTGCATGACAACACACACACACACACACACACGTGGGACCTACATTTTACCTCTCATCTGAACGAGGGCGTATTTTTGTGAAAAATGTTCACCTAACATTTTTTTAAGCGATCCATGTCGGTAATCGAACCTGGGGTCTTGGGATCAGCAGTCGTTCACAAACCTGTCTGATCCACAGAACTGCCAATAAAAACACTAGATGTCAGAATATGTTCGGTTCTTGTTAATTTAAGCTTTGATATCAGTTCAACAATAGTTAAAATTATTATCCTATTTGTTGAGGAATAATACGGTTGCTATACCGATGGTGTGGTGCTCGTTATTTTTCTTATTACAAATCTCAATTAAACTTGTTTCCTAAGTGGTAACAATTAATTCAATCAAGATCAGAACATTTTCAGTTTTGTTGTTTACTTTACATGCAACCTGTGTTTTAACGAACTTGTTTACACTAATGGTTTACTATAAAATTTTAAACGCTGATATGACTTCGATTCGAAAGATCTTCTGATTTTCCAGCTATTGAAGGGTTTTTCAATTGCTTACGTTCTACACTTCAAGTTCGGTTGCAACAGTAACATACTAAAGTCTAAAAATAAAAACATTTTCATCACCGTGTGTGTTAATCCTTTATTTACCTATGAGATAAAAATATCCACGTATTTCGTTACTGCTTAAAAAGAATTCACTTGTCTCTAAGTCACTAAAATCGCATAGACCATAGGGACACACTTGGTATTGAAACGTTTACATAATAAATATATACAACTACTAACCTTAATCGTCGGCAAATGGCAAATATTGTTTCATAGAAGCAGAAACAAAATTAAATTTTATATGCATATGAATTACTTTTTTGCTAATAATGCCTAAATTATCAACAATTTTAATTAAATAGCTTAATTTTAATAACCATAGTCTCTGAAGTGGTCAATAATTGTGGCAATTATTCGGTGCATGGTATAATGTGTTTGTGACTATAAAGATAAGAAAATGAAAGTTGATTAAAACTGCACAACTATACACTTTGGAATAAAATATTTAGCATATATTATTAATTAAACAACAGTTTTGTTGATATTAATTCATTTTAATAAGTTACAAATTTCATCTAGCTCCAAATATTTCTATTCAAATTTTGCAGAACGGCAAAAATTTTGAAAAATTTTCTTTCAAAAATATAATTATTTAAAAAAATCGAAAATTTGCACAAATTTCGCATGGGAACTTTTGCGAATATTTGCATTTTAAAAATTATATATGCGATTGACAAAAAGAATTGTCTCATGTGCATTTACCAACTGGTACAACAGCATCTGGTTTGGTATTTTAAATATAACCTAACCATAAAATAAAAATGACGAAAAATTAATACTCCAAATTTATAGAATCCGGAAAGTGTAAATGCTAGAATAAATGAGCAATTGACAAGTTTGGTCATGGGTGGGATATCAGTAAAAAATTTTAAATTTTTGTTTGCAAATTTTCAAGGGGTAACAATTATTTCCTCTGCTGTGATCTGCTTTTTGTATGAATTGGTATAATAGCCCTCAATATCCATACTAGACACGAATCGAGTTCAGTTTCTTGTTATTTTGAAAGTTGTTTTTTTTTTATTGAATTAAGAATACTAGTTTCTCGATCACGTTAAAACTGAAATCTGCCCCTTTAAAAAATCCAGTTGTGCTGATGGGCAATGCCAATGCTTTCATGCGAAGCTAAACAAATCCGATCCATCTTTGAAATTTGTTCCTTGACAGTGCATTTGATATCATTTGAAAGATCATAATTTCTTCTTGTAATTGAAAACTGATTTTTGAGATACTGGATATTAACTGCTATGGCTTCTAAACAATCTTCTGTTATTTCTCTATCAAAAAAATTGTTTTTTTCGATTACTGTAATTTAATTGACAATATAGCTGTAACGCTAATACGTTATTTAAGTAAACGATAGGTAATAGAAAATTATTAATTTCAGTGAGTTAAATGAACTTTTGCGCAAAAATATCATTAAAATTTATGGAGCTTTGATAGTTCACATTACTAACGTGGCTATTTTATTATAATACTAAAGTAGGACACAGAAATAAACAAGGAAGCACCTAATGTATATTAAATACAACCAGTAATAAAGACTGGAATTTTACGCTCTGACATAATTTAGAATAAATACAGACAGATTTCGGTAGATAACCAGCCTAGCAACGCGTATTTGTATCATTTACGCCAGTTTAAAGAAACCGAAACCATAGTAAATTACCCCAATAGAAATAAGTTAATAAATTTAGTCATAAAAATTGCATTGTGAACATAAACCGTGCCTCTTTCAAATGTGCGAGAACAATATTACCTTGGATATAAACAGAATGGCATTGAACTCAACAATAGGACAGCTTTAGACGCACCATCTGTGTAAACAGAGGAAAGGTAATTTCCTGAGACATTATAACTTATAAATACTGACATCATAATAGAGAGACCGTTCAAGCTTTTTATCTTCAATTATAGATTCGAATTTGATTGACACACAACCACTGTCAAGCGGGTTAAAGGTCGAGTAATTCAAGTAACAGTAATTAAAACTCGGGATTGTTAGAGAAACAAATTTTCAAACATGGAATTTAAAAATTGTGAGTGTTCCTGTGTGTTGGATGCTTTTCTTCAACAGAAAGTTGGATTATTGGATTACCTACTTTGTTTTGCACTATAAGGTCGCTTGAGCTTTGTACAAGATCAACAAATCTGTGTCATTGAATTTTTACTTTCCACCTGCTACACAATTCGTACTGATGTATATTTAATAATTAGTTGAATACAACTTATTTTATTAACAGGGACTTTTAATGTTGGTGCACGCTTAGTGGTTAAAGCATATTGTAAACAGCACTACCATTGTATGTGCATAATTTAGATGTACCAATTAATTTGGTTAAACATGTATAATTGATTAATTTAAATTGTTCTTTTTCCTTTAGATATATACATATTTGGCCAATTAGGGATAGAGCTTAGTTTTTGTTTTCTTGTGTTTGTTATATATTGTGATATTTAAATTTTATAATATAGGTTAAGTGAACAAGACTTAGAGTTTTCTTATTAATTGTGATTATTTTAAAATTAGTAGAAGGTGAGAAAACGTGCACGCACGGCTACATCAACTTATGTTGCAGTAAGAACCAATAAAATCATCTCTTGGAACATCCATCGTTTAGGGAGACTGAATTCAGGTGGGTTGGTGCCCAACAGATTTTTATTAGACAGAATGTTCAAAGACCTTTCCAGGTAGGTGTAAGAGCATTTAGTAAAAGTGTTACAATTTTTGCACCCCCTAAAAAGATTGGCATTTGCTTTTATAGAACCCATCTCTCACCATTGAAAGCTAGCTAGTGCATTATTTACTGTTACGTCTCCATAGAATAAAATTATTCAGGTAACTAACGACAATTTGGTATGTAACATAGAGCATCTGATACGAGTTTAAATGCATTTTATTGCTGCTTGAGACTTTCAGCAACTCCATGGCGTAATTGGTATGCGTGTGACTACTATGCTCAAGGTCTCGGGTTCGACTCCTGACACAGATTGCTTGAAAAATGCCAGGCGATCATTTTTCACAAAAATATGCCTTCGTTCGGATGAGAGGGAAGATGGAAGACTCATGTGTGAGTGTTGTCACATACATTAAAGATCGCTACCTTGCTTGAAACAGCAAGGGTTTGGCAAAATTTGAAATTTACCAGGTAAAAAAAACCCGCTTCCTGGCCAATGTAGTACTTCGAGTGGAGCATAGGAAAATCAAATGTAGTACTTGAGACATTTGTAGTTTATATGTCTTTGCATAGATGTCCTTGTATATTATTTAATTTTGCGGAATACTTAGTTTCGTAATGCTTTGAGATATATTTTTTAAATGCATTTTTCTTTTTTGGTGCATACTAAGCAGATATCGTTATCTTTTACACTTTTGATTTTCGTTCAGAAATCTGGCATTTTTAGATATTGAACTCATAGTATAACAAATTGTATTTTAAAAAAAACAGAAGTTTAAAAATGTTTTATATAAGTATAGCATAGTAAGGAAGCAACATACCAATAATAAATGAAGAGTGAGACGTTGCACGATTCTCAATTTCATAATGTGTTAATAAATTTTAAATAACATTGTAGGTATTTGGCTACATAAACAAACATATGGAAGTGCATTTATCTAAATGCACAGTAATGAAAATTACTTAATCCGGTTGCTATAAATTCTAATTTATAGTAAGTTTGACTTCAAAGTAAAAGGCACTCTTGTCAGATCGCAAATAGGACCTTACAACGGTTATATGTTGCTGACTTATACTAAGTAATTTTTTTCTTGTTAATTAACCTGTATTCATAATTTGGCCTACAATGTTAATATTGACGCTACTTTAATACATTACTTTTATGACAAATCTGTTTAAATGGCTGCAGTTATCTTAAAATGGATATATGTTTCTATTGCTGCAATTATTAATTTAATTTTTAGTTCAAATAGTTTCTTTAGATTTTTATACTGGATCCCTATGGTTGTACTGCTATAAGTTTTTAGCTCACAAGAAACCATTGACTTTCAAAGTAAAAATACATTTGATCGGTATCGATCTCTAGTGATCACTCCATATTGTTTTAACATGTTAATTACTGTGAAATCAATAGCTGTCTGAACCAAGCAATATTTTGTAAAGATAATTACTGTGAGTTGAGGTTTTATTTGACACTCAAAGATATACATCCGGAGTTGTATATTATCATTAGGTTAGCAAAAAATAACTTTAAAGTTGCACTTATCTGGGTTAATTTTAACTTAGTAAAATATTATTAATTTGTTACTGAAGAAGGTGTCAATAGTTAAAATTTTCTACGTGTAATATGGTGGCAGCAAAATCAAGGATTAAAAAACGATCCTTGCACACTTATGCACACCACTGGAAAAACTGGAACTCGTCATCTTAAAACAAGTAGTTTTAAGAATGAGGATCATGCTTTTCAAATACTCGTAAGGATACTAATACTTCAATAACAATAATTATATGCATTCGTTTAACCACACTAACTTTCATACTAATATCAGCCAGAAAAATTATCTTGTACTTTTGTAATGTATTCAACTTATTTATCAAATTCTAGAGGTGGAGAAGCTTCAGTAAAAGCGATTTATGTGTAGATTACATATTAGCATATGGTGATGATCACTATCCAAATCATGCAATTCATAAAGCAAAACGAGAATATTTTGAAAGACGCTTGGAGGATGTTGGTCTGATGTTGGAACGGGAAGCACATCAGAAAGTAAATTTTGTTAAAATTCATGCTCCTAAAGAAGTATTAGTCCAGTATGCCGAACTACTTAAACTAAGACTGCCAATTAAGGATGTAAGTATACATTATCAATTTTGTGTTATTCTAAATACTTATTTTAATTTAATACTAAAAAGCACTGGTTACTTATGATAATTATTTTATACCAGTAAATAAGTAAGTAAATAAAATGAAGTCTCCATTATTATTCTCAAAGCATACGCAGGGGTGCAACACGTGCACTCGCACAGGGTGGCAGGAATTAAGGGGTGGCATTTCGTTTGTAAAACAGTTTATACCCTATTCACAATAAATATGGGATGACGTCATAAACAGTAATAAAGTGTTAGTAATTGTATAATGTGGACGTAACTATGAACGCAGCTTTAACGATATTACGATTTAGTATGTTACAGTTGGCAGTTTTGTGCGGTGTTGCAACATTTTCTGCTTCTGTATCCTTAGACGCAAAATTTGTTTATGGTGAAATTTTAAGACACTGCTATTATTACTTGAAAAATCTTACTTCTGCATCTTGAGTTGCGTTGCCACCACAATTCACTAGCATATAGAAAGAAGGTTTTTAAAAATAACCTTACAATTTAAAATATGCCAACTTTTAATAATTATTTAATAATAAACAAAAACTATACAAGTCTAACTATTAAATAGGCATAGAATAAGTCTACTATGACAACACAGCATTTATTTGTATTGTGACGTAATCCCATATTTATTGTGAATAGGGTATATAAATTTTATATAAAAAGGACCTCCAAGGATGAAGATGTGAAATCCAAAATAATTACAGTTTAAATAAATTGAAATATTTTTCAATATTTCTAGATTGCACTCCAGATGTGGGCCATGTGGAACAAATTAGTTTTATTGTAAGATTTGTGGATGTCTTTCAAGGCAGGGTGGAAATTCGGGAACATTTCTTGGGGTTCTACCCATGTTACGATAGTACTAGTGCAGGTTTATGTGATTTCGTTCTTAACAATTTATTTCCATCAAATAAGCTAAATATTCAAGATTTACGCGGTCTAGGGCATGAAAATGGCGTTAATATAAAAAACAAAAACTCTGGTTTACAAAAATGAAAGTTAAATATAAACCCAAGGGCTATGTTTGTCCCATACTTTGCTCATTCATTAAATTTAGTGGTAAATGATGCTGCAAAATAAACAAGATAATAACTACCAAGATACATAAATGCTATACCTCGATAAGCGGTATCTAACAACGTAAAGTGATAAAAATTTTATAACTTGCAAGTAACATTCAGATCCGGCGAGAATTGATCATATATGTTAATGCGGCGGTTAACTTCGATAACCACAGATGGTGAGATAAGTGGACATGTATACGAAAACAATAAGAATAGCGGAAACCTTCAAGTACTTACCTGAGTTATTAGATTTAGCGGTGTTCGAAGAACTAGTAGTAAAAAAACATAGACTTTTGACAGGAGTCGCATCGGTCTAACAAAAAACGATTGCGCCACACATCACCCTTTTAACTCAGTTTTAGTGGTACATCAATAACACAGAGTAGCTTGAAGGCTGAATCGCGACAAATCTAATGACATTTAATGTCCACAAGGCGGATGCGAGTTTACCTGCAAGCTAACATTGAACTGCCCGAGCAAATTGGGATTATTGAAACACTTAACAAAATCAATTATCATAGGTTAGATAAGGTTATTGCAAAGCACATTGTGCATTTTTATCTATTATTCATATGCTATAATTATGTTATAACTAATAGTAAATTAACCATAAATACAAATGGAACACATTTATATCTAGATTCTTATTTACAACAAGGGGATGGGGACTTCTTTCAATGACATATCGATGGAAATGAATTCTATAATGAAATTCTATGTTTTAAAGCCATTGTTATATTGCTTGAAGACCAAACCTCCAAACTCTAATTTATATTAAATTATATTATCACCAATGATCTTACCTCTTGTTTTTTTAATTTAGCCATAGCTCTAAGAATACTTCTTAGATTACCTGTGACCGTCGCTGCCAGAGAAAGAAGTTTTAGTAAATTAAAACTCATTATAAATTTCTTAAGGTCTACTATGTCCCAAGATTGACAAACCTTGCCACCATTTCAATGGAACATGAAATTTGTCAAAACTTAAGACATAAAATATAATAGACAATTTTGCATCTAAAAAAGCTCGAAGGGTTTTACTTAAATTTTATTTTTCATATATTTCTATTTTCTAAGTATACTAGTATACAGTATACATACGACATCTATTTAAAAACTATCGCGGATTTTATGTTTTTTCAAAAGTATTTATTTATTCATTAATATATATTTTGTCCCCTTCAAAGTAATTCCCCTCGGATATAGTACATTTATGCCAATGTTTTTCCCAATCCTAAAAGCACTTAAAAAAATCATTTCGTAATCTTGTTCAGCTCTTCCTTTGATACCATCTTTATCGATTCCATTGTGATGATTGAGCTTTGGTTTCCACATCATAATAATAAACCCATGATTCGTCACCAGTCATGATTCTCTGGAGCAAATTTGAGTCGTCGCAGTCCGAGTCCAACAGCCCCTTAGCAATGTTAACGCGACACTGTTTTTGTTCGAAAGTGAGCAATTTTGGCAAATTTTGCGGCGACCCGTCTCATGCCCAAATCATTGGTTTAGGACCTCAACAACTTCTCTAACGGTGATTCGACGATTGGCCAATATTATTTTCTTCACTTCATCAATGTTTTCGTCTGTTATTGATGTGATCGGGCGTTCGGCACGCTTTTCGTTGTTCACATCTTCTCGGCCTTCTGACAACATTTTGTACCACCGATTAACATTGCTTTGGTCCGAGGTAGCTTCACCATAGGCCACAGTCAACATTCAGAATGCGTCCGTGCACTTAATTTTCTTTTTAACACAAAATTTGATACAGATTCTTTGATCCATTTTTTGGAATATGCAAAAATCGAAGACAAGCAAAAACACATCCAACCAATATAGCTGTCAACAATTAACTAAACATTCAAAATGGCCGACTTTGTCAGCATAAGTGAGAGACATCTGTATCAACCCAACGCCAGAAAAAATCGAAAATCGAAAATATATAGCCCGCGGAAATTCAAAATTCGCGATACTTTTTGAATAGACCTCGTATATAACCTATGTTAGCAAATAGCAGAATATACTTATTTTATTTTTGTAATTTTTCGGTTGCATATTTATTTTTAAGTTTGTTTTTTTATTGCATGTAAATAAATATGAATCTATATACAATAAAGTTTTTATTTTTAAAAAAATAATTTTGCTTATGAAAGATTGTTTATCAGATTTCATAAATTGATGGGGTGTCGATTTTTGACGTGACTTGTTAAACCAATAGTTTTATTTCAGTATTTGATTCACAAGTAGAGGGGCAATTAATTTATTGCACGGGGCGGCACAAAATCCAGGAACGGGGTTCTAGCTACTCGATAATGAATAATTTTTCTAGCATTAGGAAAGTAGTTCGAGCATAGTGGACGAAAATTAATATAAATTGTTATTTTGTAAAGAAAAAATTCCAATGACCGGTTTCGCTGTTATTGCAGCTCCTCAGATTGGACCATTTCTCTCTGCAAAACAACCAACAAAGATCTTGAAATTATACACAAAATCATGGTGTATTAATATGTGCAAAATTAAATCATACGCCGCCCCCTACTCGAATGTAAACAACTATCAGTAACTTTATCTTTTGACTAGTTTTTAAAATTTTGTCTGGCAATTCCATCTATGCTATCACATCGGGGACTTGTAAAAGTTACCGATAGTTAGTTGCTTATATTCGAGTATAGGGGGCGCATGAGTTACATTTTCCACATACTATAATACACCATGATTTGTGTATAATTTCAAGATCTTTGTTGGTTGTTTTGCAGAGAGAAATGGTCCAACCTGAGGAGCTGCAATAACAGCGAAGCCGGGATTTGGAATTTTCTCTTTACAAAATAACCAACAATTTATATTAATTTTCGTCCACTATGCTCAAATTACTTTCCTAATGCCAGACACAATTATTGATTATAAAAATATTTTGTTTTCATTTTGAAGAGATCATTTCTGATATTAGCATTGTTATTAAGTATAAAAGAACATGTAAAAAAGCATTGTAATGGAAACATGTCTTAATTTTGAAACTACTATTTTTATTGGTAATAAAATGTTGACAAATGTTGAGTAATATAAATGTTTTATTTTTTAGGACCATATAGAAACTCGGAGTAGTAATTTTATAAAATCTGTTTGCAATAAAGTATTAGATGTATGTGCTGTTCGTTTGGATAAAAAGAAATTTCCTTCTAAAAAATATACATTGAGTGCAGTATTTTCCAAAGAAAAGGATTATTTGTAAGTATATAAATAGAGACAACTTGATAGTAATAGAGTGTTTTAGATTTGATATTGATTCGTCAAATTTTTTTACACAATCTAACCGTATAGCAGTTGTTGATTATATTGTACAGCGTGAAAAATTTAGTGACGAAGAACAAGATCAAGGAATTAAAAAATTATTGTCAGAAAAGGTGTATAAAGCAGCATATCCATTACATGATGTAAGTATTTAAAGTATTCGTTTAATTATATTCTTCTAGTCAATTTTTTGTACTATCTGAGATAAACCTTCTGTTTGATTAGTAGCACAAGTTAGTGGGGGTTGTAATAAACACCAAAATATAAATATTGCAAATTGTTATTGACTGCAAAGTGAAAGGTACTTTGTTATAGGTGTTTGAAGTGTTAACAATTTTATGAGTCCATCAGTTAATTATAGCGATGTGGAACTGGGTTCTATGGAAAAATGATGACAAAAAATATAAACATGGAAAATGGCTACAATTTTACAAGTACCATTTTGAAAGGCGTTACAAGTTGTCAAAAATAGGAGGGTGATAAAATGTCTTGTCCTTGCAATTCCTTTGATATTTTTGCTACCTGGAATACGGTTATTCCAAGTAGATCTCCTTGCTTCTGAAAATCTCATCTCCTTATGTTTTACCTTTCTTAACCATACCTTAAACGAACTTTCTGTTAAATTAAACCGATTTTTCAAAATATTACTTGATCACTGGGATAGCTAGATATCCTTTCACAATTATCACCTTTACCTGTCTTATAATTAACTCCAAATAAAAATCCATCTAAGTTTAAACACAGTTAATGGTAAATTCCTGAAATATAAATAAGCATATTTTACTTAAACAAAAAACAAAACTAATGTGACATCCAATTGGTCAGATATTATTAACAGAACTCCTTTAAAAAAATTAATCTGTGAATAATACTATCATTCTATTGTTCTAGTTTCCAAGATTGATCTATGACATTTTACATCCCATTTTTTGGGAAATGCACTTAACAACAACACATAGAAAAACAGAGCAATACCAACTTCTGTTTTAGTCATTCCAAAGTATTACAAATACTAAATTTTCAGAAAGCAATTAACTAGCAAATACATCCCACAAATAAAGTTCAATAATATTTTTAAAGCTTCAAACTCTCGGTGTAATACAATTATGCTTAGATGTTAACAAAACTTATTTCATCGCTCTACAAATCAATTACAGTTTATATTTACAAGTCATATGTTCATATTTATCAAGCGTAAACAAAAAAAGAAGCTCAAATAGTACTTACACTGAAATTTCAAATCTTTGTTTTTATTTTAAATTAGTTAAGCACATCTAAGAACACCAATGATTCGCCTGTTTACTGCCTCGACTCATTCCAGCTATTTAAATTTCAACATTTAGTTGCAGAGTGAAAACCTGCTTATTGCACATTCGTTGCATAATTTGTTTATTTGATGCACCACCGATGTGATTTAAATGCCACGTTTAACTCGTGTGCTTTAGGATTCTGGCCTAATTATCCAGCAAATCCCAAAACAATTCTTCGGCCGCATGTAGAGTGGCCAACAGTTTACACGCTCATTCTCACTGAACTATCGTGTCTTTCTTAACGTAACTCACTAAATTTTTCTAACTTAGTCCTATATTTCAATCTCTCCCTTAAAAATTTTGTGCTCACACTGTGTGCATCTAAACTTCCCTATGTTCAAGTTCAATGTTTAAAGATTTCTTAAAGATATCCCAAGAAAATGCAGTTTTATAATCTACAATAATGGGCATACAATTAATCGACCAATAAATTTAGTAAATGCTGCCAATTAATTTAATTATTTCCACTATTAGTACATATCCCAAAAAAAAGTTGTTTTTTGCCAATAAATATAGTAATAGCTCCAATATAATTAGTAATTGATAAAAATGGTTTAATTGTGTTAATTTACTACAAAATTGAAATCATAGGTTAAGAAAAAATCACAAAAGAATAATCACAACAACAAAAATCAAGCAAACATCCCAAGATTCACTGTAAAGACAGGGCATTGCCTACTTTTGCAGGCCTTTCGGGACCTCTTTTCGCGTTTAGTGAGATAGCCTTAGCCTCCATTGGAGGCGAGTAATCAGAGTTGATTATAGCAATGCAAACTAAATGTTTGCACACGTAGGACTTGTAAAACTCAGGGCAACTACAGTGCGATTCTTTGAGCCATTCTTCACCACTGTTATATGTGACAATCCATATGCGGTCCAGGTGACCTTTGACGAATGTGTCAAAGGAACGATAGCGCAGCTGCTTGGTGTTTGCAAGAAAATTATTCAGTTCGGTATCTGTAATGGCTTTTCGATTGGTGGTAGTAGAGAGGTTAGATGGAAAAAAGTAGTAAATAGTTTGCTGATGTTGTTTTTGCTGAACATGTTTCATGTAAAGTTGTGAATATTGCCATGCGTTTGTTGATAGCTTTATATTGATTGGAGGAACCTCTGCAAAGGCCACCGAATGACCGTACACCAAATTTCTTTGGTTGGACCAACTTTTGAGCAATTTGCCAACCATGCCAACAAACTTGGCGAGAGGAAGCTTGCGTCGGTTCGTGTCTTTAGGCCCCTTCAAGTGTCGGTTTGTCGCTTCTAAGTGGTTATTTGTTTTTGGGTAGCCGACAGCATAACCTTCATACCAGGTATTCCGCTCCTCCGCGTAGTTTGCATAAAAGTAGTCCAAAAAATGATGGATTTCTTGATTTTCGGTTTCATTTTTCCATTTATCAACAAACAATTTTGAACCAAATGAAAATTCTTTTTCTGATCGGCACCGTTGCAAATCTTGAATATCATTTATCACCTCCTTTGTCTTGGGATAGATAAGAGATTTTGAGTGTTCTTTTACATTTTTCATAACATGAAAAAGCACATAATAAGTTTGAAATCATGTCCAAACACACAAAACCATTTGTGATTGCAGGGGCACAGTCGCCAAGTAGAACGGTTGGATTAAATTGAAGGTTTGCTTTCTTTAAAGTAGAAAAAGCAAATTCGTAGTCTGCTGAGGCCTCATTGGTAACTAAGGCCATCCCAAATGGGTGGAAAATCTTTTGCTTATCAACACTTCCAACCACAATTGCAGGCCACTCTTCCAAGTTCAACTTGTATGTAGCATCGATGGCTACCAGGTCAATAAATTGCATTAACGAAAGTAGCCGTTTGGTAGACCACAAGATGCCCACCTTCCGAGTAGAGTAGTCAATGTTATAAGCCACCCCACATTCGGTTCGTCATCATCCTCTGGGATAGGTAACATTGGCTGAATGTAGGCTTCTAGCTCACCAAGTGTAGTGATTTGATTGTCCAGTGTTGCCCGATAAAGTTTCAGATGATTAGTAAGTTGGAAATAGTCAGGTGGATTAATATTCTAAAATGATTAAAAAATTATCACTAGCACGAATATTCTTACTGATAATAAATACCTTGTCAATTAAAGCGTCGATTATTTGTTATGGTTTGTCGACACCCATATCGTGCAGAGTGTGAATTATCTCTTTTACCTCTTCAGGTATGCCACGTGGATCTTTTGCTTTATGGCTATGAGGTAGATCAGTTTTGAACACCAAGCAAACATCATCATCATCAGGACAGGAGATGTAGGCACGAAAATCGCATGGTTTGTCAGTATTACATAAGAAGTAATACTTCTCGCCGCGAGACATCTTGGCACGTTTATGACCGTTGCTGCCATGGTAGCCAATTCCACCAAAAGTTTGATAAACTCAATAGCACTATCATAATTTTCAAAAGACTTGATAGACTTGTAGGAAAAGTTTTTTGCCCTCCTTTTCTTCTGTAGCTTCTCTGGAGATCTATTTTCGATGTTTTCGTCATCATTGTATGTTACAGGTTGGGATGGAACAGTTGCCAAATGAGATAAATCCATGCTGTAGGTGATAATGATGGTAAAAACACAAGGAGAATGAAGAAAATATGAATGACAGCAGTGCAGACAGAATTACAGCAAATGTAGACAGCAGACAGTTTGTATGACAGTGTGACAGTAAATAAAGTGGCTATATTAACACAAGCAGCCTAAATTGAGCTATTTTAGCAGTTTTTGGATAATTCAGATTAAAAAACAAATTTTTTACTTTAATAAGTACTAGATTATTTGCATAAATACAATTTTGATAACATTACTAATTATTTGGGGGAACAATTTCAATTTACTTGGGAAAAGTACTAATGGGAAAATAATTAAATTTATTGGTATGATTTACTAAATTTATTGAGCCCAAAACTTTATTGTCACAATAATGCCTGCTGTAGCAAAATATTTCAGATATAAACCCACCTCCTGTTTGGATCTCTGCGTGAAGATTACTAAAGAGGGAATCGTCAGAAAAAATATGAACAAAATTTCTGACACTACGAATCAGAGCATGAAATATTAGAAATCTAAATACAGTTGATAAATTAGAAGATGTAAAAAGAAAGATAGTTAGATTTTAAATAGGTTACATTTTTTGGAGAAGCAGCCAATTTCACTGAAACCAAATTGTCTCCAACCAAGTAAAATGTATTTTAAAACATTACTGTACAAAGAAAGTGGTTATCATATTCTACAAACTTCTGTATGATTTGTATGGTTTTTAAAAGTTCTAATTCATACTCATGTTTTGTCATTGGTTAACTAAGTTTATGGTAAGAGAGCATGCATACAACGTTATTAGTATACACGAAAGTCAAAGACTAGTGGCAACCATGACCTGTTTTTCAATGTGCTTCCAAGATATTGTTTGATGATTTAATTAACAAAAATGTGCAAAAAAATTCATTTAGTTAAAGTAGAAAATCTAAGTAAAATTCTAAGAAAAATCATCATCATAATGTTGTTTTCTAGGAAGATGAGATCTAAAGTTCGGAGGAGAAATGTGTATTACTTACATGAGGCTGAATAGGAGATCATATCAATGTTTAATTCTTAACAAATATATGGCATTTTTTTTGGAATTGATATTATTAATCGCAAACTATAACATGATATTGTATGAGTTTATAAACAAATGTAAGCTCTTCGCTAAAAAAGGAATGAAGCCAGGCACTTTAGAAGGTTTTGACTTGTTTCAAAATGAATATCTTAATTTTTCTTATTATATACTATAACATTTGACATTTATCAAAGGTTCTACAAAGGTAGTTCATTAGTGCTACTGATAAAACCATAAATTTTCCATTTTATCAAGCTATACTAAAAGTTAAAAAACACTACGGTTAACAAAGATTGATGAATAGTTACTTGTTGAAGGCATATATAGGATATTATGTACTAGTAATACAGCGTTTGAGGTTTAATAAAAGCATTTTCATTTGTTTGCATATACGAAGGGTATCTAATGCATCTTCGGTTGAATGTGTATAGGTTTTGTCTTCAATTTAGCATTTGTAATTTGTGCAGGATACTGTAGCCAATTATAATTTTGAGTTACCTAAAATGAAATATGTTTAATACATTTAAATTAAAAAGCAAAATAAAAATTTTTGAAATGTCAAATAAAATGTAAAAATAAACAAAGCTGTTCTAAAATAGTAATTAGGTAGATTTAAGTTAAATTTGTTGAATGCATCCCTTATGTTATATTAGTAGTAGGCTAGAAATAAGTTTGTTTTTGTTGGTTGTTATAGTGATAATTGTTTAAAATAAGAAATGGATTAAAAATTTTTGAAAAAAGTTTGCACATAAATTTTTGTACATTGAAAAAATTGTTTTGGCTCAAGAGCTTGTAATTAAAATTTGTAAAAGAAATTAATAGACGTGTTAATTGTGCATGCATTTTGATTCAAAATAATAAGGAAGGAAAGTGAAAGGTTTTAAACGACGAAAATTAATTTATTAAAGAAAGAAAAATTTCAAATATACCAACATCGGGGCATCCTTTGTTATGGTTCAGGAGTTGCTGCAGATCAGTTAATTGGTGACGTATAAGGTGTTCGTAGTTGTAGAGCAATTAAACAATTAGTGGTTGAAGTAGTTCCATAAGAGAACCTAAAACTAGAGGAAAAACATTGTATTTTATACTAAAACATATATTTAATAGGTACTCACTGAAAGCGCTCGAGGCAACTTTGTGTATCCTGTTTCCAAGCCTGTACACCCAGACACATTCAACGGAGTTACAGGTATAAAAGTTAATGTTATCTACTCTTCATATTAAGTAATTTGGAATAAATTAAATTTCAAACGTTAACTAGAATAAATAATTGCAGAATAGATTTATCAATCTTTGTTTAATCGGTATACGTAAGCACAACTTAGAGGTTAAATTGATTTTGATCGTATACGCTTTAGGCGCCTGTGTTTCAATACCTGTAAGGGGATAAAGAACCTACTTCTCCTTACAGAGTTAAAATACTAGAGTCAGTTTCCCTGAGAGAGAGTTTCAACAAGCCGTGGCATAATTGAATTGGAAGAGTTTTATTTAATCATTTACAGACTAACACCATATTACAGGTTGCACCTATTATTTTACTCGTATATTAAAGCATCATTACACATAAAATATCAACATACATAACAATACAAAACTACGTCAAAATTTATACTTTAAATATATAACTAAAAAATAATATATACTTTTGGTTACAATTCATTTTAAATATAACATCAATGTGTTTAAGTTTCAAAACAGGTTATCATTTTTAAATAATATTTTTATATTACTTTTTACAAAATCTCAGGCTTACCATAGATAACGCTACAAATTGTTCTACAAACGTCTTAAACAGTAAACAATATTCGTTAATACACGACCTAAAGTAGAGTTTGAAGTCTTACTGTGTAAATTTGAAAACCTGCAATATACTTAAAAGATCATATTCTACTATCAAGTAATACTGAAACATAGTAGAATACTGCATAATGTATTTTTTTGTTACAGGGCGATCTTTATACAGAAGGATCTCGACGTAAACTATTATATTATGAATGGGCTTCAATATCAAAATGCCTTAAATACCAACCAATAGATGAAATTAAAGAATATTTTGGTGTTAAAATCGCATTATATTATACATGGTTAGGTTTTTATACGCACATGTTAATACCAGCTGCTTTCATTGGTTTACTTTGTATTATATATGGTATAGGAACATTAAAAAATGATATTATTAGTAAAGATATATGTGACTCGACCATAATAATGTGTCCACTCTGTGATAGAAACTGTGATTTTTGGAAATTAGCCAGTACCTGCACGTTTACACAAATTATATATGTAATTGATAATCCAGCCACTATATTTTTTGCCGTTTTTATGTCATTTTGGGGTGCCTTATATTTGGAACTATGGAAGAGATACAGTGCAGAAATTACACATAGATGGGGTTTAACAGGATTTGATGTTCAGTGTGAACCACCTCGACCTGAATATCTAACAAAGTTAGCAAATGCAAAAAGATATAAAATAAACATTGTTTCCCAGTTATCTGAACCAGTTGTGCCTTTTTGGAGGATGAAATTGCCATCGATTATTCTTAGTTTTACACTTGCCATTTTTTGGGTACTATATACTCACTGTTTTATTGCAAAGTATAGTTTAATTTGTAGATATTACTTGCTGTAGCTGTTGTGTTTGGTATAGTTATTTATAGAATGTCGTTACTTGCATCTGATCGTTTATATGGAAGTGGGCTGACATATTCAGAGTATGTAATACCAATTACAGGAGGCGTGTTGAATTTAATTTGTATCACCATTCTTAATTATATTTATAACTATTTGGCAGAATGGTTGACTGAAATGGAACTGCAGCGCACACAAACACAATACGATGACAGTCTAACTTTAAAAATATATATGTTTCAATTTGTCAACTATTATTCCTGTATATGTTACATTGCATTTTTAAAAGGGAAATTTGTTGGTTATCCAGCTAAATATAATCGTATTTTTGGTTATCGTCAAGAGGAGGTATGTATGTTTTAATTATATTTTATCTAGCTATTAAGTTAAATAACCTGAGATTTAAAGTTTAAGTGGTCGTCTTAATACATGTTTTCAATTTGATATACTTGTACGAACTACATAAAATTGTTAAATGTCAAGAACGAAACTTGTTCTAGCTTATTCCATCTGTTTTTGACTCTCTTATGTGGGACACAAAATTTTATTTATGTAGCATTAAATAAAATCTGTAAAAGTGCTATGTAATTCTATATCCAGCAATTAGGATGTCTCTAACGTCTAAAATCTCTGTACTAAACAATACTTATCTTGCAATATGAAAACAGCATAACAATTTCGAACAGGTACCGATAGTATTGTAACAATTTTAACCATAGTTATAATTCAAAAAAAGGATTTTTCTTTTTTTATATAAATAAGAATTATTTATATATTTTTTAGATATTTTGATAATGGTTAAAATAAACTGAAAGGTGTCAATAGATAAACATAAATACAGAAAGTTTGTTAAATTTGACCAAAATCTAGAAACTATACATGGAATATCAATAAAACTGGTCAGAAAATCACAATATGTATATATTATTCATATAATTTCTCGAATGGACGTAGGTAGTGAAATAAAATTATCTGATATCTTGGGATACGTTTGTACAAATAAAAAAATACAGCGTTGATTTGTAATTATATTCGATGATTCAGCACATGCCTTCTTTGTAGACAAAAATTGATGAATATTAGTATACAACCTCTAAAAACAGTATAGACGCTCTACTTACATACTTATTAAGACATAAAAAAAGAGAGATATGAACTAAAACAAAAATCAGTATTTCCATAACAAACAGCGATAATAAATTATTATAAAAATATAAATACAACACACAAGTAAAAGGTTGCAGTGTCGAATAATTAAAATAACTACAATAAAAATAAAGCAAATAAATTTAAAACTAAAACAAGCGGACACTAACAATAATAGCTAAAGTTATTGGGTAAGGTAAATTCTAATTCCTTTAAATTTTTATTGAGCAATTTGGGTTCACAGATTTTTTGAATACATTGTTTTAAGCACATAATATCATTAAGTTTGTGTTTAAAAGAATGGTTGGAGAGATAATTTAGGTATCTGCCAGAGTCTGTAGATTTTTTATAAATGTCAAGCTTAAGATTATTTGTAGGAGGTTTGATTACCAGCATGTCCAGAAATGGAATATTGTAGTATTTTTCGTATGTAAAAACCAGGTTCTGTAACTATTGAAAATATACATTGTATACTCTATCAAGTGCTCTGGAATAGAATATAAAGTGTCATCAACGTATTTTACCATGAAACGCATTTCAAAAAGAAGTAAACTAATTACAGGCTCTAACAAGGAATCCATTACCAATTGAGCAGTGATAAGGGCCAACGGTGATCCCAAAGGGGTACCAAACACCTGAATATAAAACGTCAAATTAAAGAAAAATGCATATTCTTCAGAGACCAAAAATTGATGAATATTAGTACACAACCTCTAAAACCAGTATAACCACTCCACTTACATACTTACTACGACATAAAAAAGAGAGATACGAACTAAAACAATAGTGGTATTTCCATAACAAACAGCGACAATAAGTTATTATGAAAATATAATTAGAACACACAATTAAAAGGTTGCAGTGTCATATAATTAAAATAACTACAATGAAAATTTTAAAACATAAATTTAAACCTAAAACACTGGGCACTAACAGCAATAGATAGATATGTAAGACTTTTAATATGCGATTATGTTGGTGTGCTTGATTTACTTTATCCTTAGGTTATTGTCCATCTATTTATATACAGATACACCTTCCGTATTTTCGTTTTGGCAATGTGGTCTCCTCGTTGACTTTTGCTATGTAACCTGTTATGAATTACTTTAGCTATTATTGTTAGTTGTGACGGTATTCCATGCAGACAAAAAAGGAAAGTAAAGTACGCAAAGAAAATCATCTGCACCGAATACCGCAAGAAATCAAGAAGAATTTAAAAAATTAATGCCGTGCTAGCTGAAAACGTCATAGAGTTGGGTGGGCCACACTAAAAATAGGAAACCTCAAGAAATAAAATTATTACAAACATTTACGTAACGTTCTGTTAAAACATGATATAAACAAAAACGCCAACTCGCATATAACAAAACACAACTCCAAAATATACATAAAATTTAAACAAATGTAATTAGGGATTATTTCCCAGTTACATAAAATCTTAAAACATAAATAACAGGTACAAGCGTACTTACATAATGTTCCCAGCTCTAAATAAATACAAGAAGAAAAGTAGACATAATATATATACAGTAATACAAAGCCGTTTACTTGCTACTTACCGAAATGCATTTCGGGACAAAGTCTAAAAGCAATAGCGGAACCCTAAACTGAGTTTGATGTGAATTTTCTAAATTGTTTCTACGCGATCTTATGTTTATCTTAATTGTGACTTGAAAAACAATCACGTAATCACATTTTGCACTAATATCAACAACACAAAATTAACTAGGTTTCCTATAAAGTATCAACAAAAGAACAGAGTATTCCTATCTTTAGTCAATTTGTATGTCAAAGAAGAGTAACTACATTCCATGGAGACCATACGATTACCTGCAGTATGTACCCATTGTACATCACTAGCCTGCTTCAAGTACCATCGTAGCAGATCTGAAAGTGTGTACTTACTCACAACTGGTAACAGACCGGACACTTCTACAAAAGAATTTCACTCAGGTGCTGGTATCAGAACATCGATTATTTCTGACTATAGAAACGAAGCAAAGCAATGCCCCTTAAAAGAGCATCTTAAGTAGCACCGCATCTTTTTAGGTATCTTCACGTGAAAGGACGCTGCATAGTAATCATCTAACTTGTAAATGGTATGGTATTTTTTTCTTCAAAAATATTTCCCATAGACCAAACAACCGCATGGACGGTATTCTTCAAACACCACCTGCAGATAAGCGAAAATAACCAAGCAAATGGCCTCGATACAACATGAAGAATTCCACGAATCCTGTCTGCTTGAAACCCGACCTGATATTATCAAAACAATATCTGTTCAATCTATTAAGCATATATGCAACCAATATTAGTCAGAATTATATAACCAAGTCTATAATGGGTTGCCTACATCCTCTATGAAACCAATTTACTATTTTGATTAATAATGCCTTGAAAAGATAACCAAGTGGAAAATTTCCAGTGTTCGAAACATGTGTCCATAAACACATGTTTGATAACAGATAGCAGTATAAAATCCTGCTAGTATCACTATAGGTAGGCAACCCTAATTACGTGTGTATACATCTATGGTAGTATAAATTTCTATTGCAAATAAAACCAGATAGAACAGAGTAGGGATTCGAGATCTAACGGCTTGACTCGGGGTCGCTTGGGTTTCCTCCTTCTTGTTGAGTTGATCTTGCAAGCAAGAAGATGTTTGGAGAAAATTGATTGATATTGAGAATTCTCGCAAAGAAGCGAGTCCGATTTAAACAGTTTTGTTTAACGAAACTTACAGCAGGATAGTGGTATGTAAGATTTCTTTTAAATAAAATTTGTTAATGAAGTATTACAAATTTTAGCTGTCAAGTTATGGCGGAATTAAACTATTATAGTTAATTTAAATTAGATTACTACGGCAACTTCTTGAACGAAGGTGGTTTCCAGTAATCTAATGACGTTGTAAAAATTGGACTTGATTAAAACGGAATTTACTAGGAGGCTGTACCATGAGAATTTAATGCAAATAACAGGTGACGAATCCACACGTGCAAGTTGGAGCGCAAAGGTGGCTGATATTGTACAATTTCTTGTTCATCACAAAGGTCAAGCCAAGTCAAGGTCGCAGCTGGAGGCTAGGTTTGGGCTGTTGGCAGACAGATGGTTGTTGTTGTACTACAAATCCTGTAACTAGGTAATTATTGCTTCTAATCGGATCGAGGTTTGAAACAAAATTTAATTACTCCAAGTGTAAACATTTCGGCGGTTTAAATTCATTGCTATTTTAAATTTGTTAGTAAGTTATTAATACCTGCTCGATAATTTAATTACGGTATCAGTCCGCATAATTACTACACATTAAATTTGAACTAGAATGACGTTACCTAATTTTCATTTCACTTTGAACATATAGCAAATTTGCATAAAGGCTTGGTACACATATTATACATTAACATACAGTGTAACACTGATGAGGGTGTGAGCTCAGACCATTATCGGCGCTTTAAATTTGATTGTAAAGATTTAATATGAATTAATTTTCCATTAATTGTACATAATAATTATTGACATATGAAAGTTTATGTCAGGTTGTATATAGTTTTGCAGTCTGAAGTTTTACTTAATGAATCAAGGCAAATCATTGTTTTTTTACATACCGTTTTATTGTACATATATTACTGCAACATTAGAAATATTTTTTTTGCCCTTCAATTATTTTATTTATTGAACTGGTGTGATGTGACTTAGTGCATTAAATGGTACACTACTGTGTTAAGCTATACAGGTCAGCCCACCCCTGAGGAAGCCATAGATGTCTCATGCTCTTAAGTTATTATAGCTTAGGCTATGCGTTTTAGTAAGCAAAATTTAGTGTTTTGTTTAGATTCTGCCATACTTGGGGAGACGGAGTTTGCAGCCAGTGCAGCAGTCCCGAGGTAACTGGTATAATTTTACTCCCTTACAGATAGGTGTAACAAGGAGTAGACAAAATGATCGTTTAAAAATTGAAATGAAAACAAACCCACTATTAAGCATGCAAAATAACCATAGAAACAATAGGAGATATGAAATTTAAAGCATCCATTGTTTTAGGTTTAAATTTATCTGCTTTAAAATTTTTATTGTAGTTATTTTAATTATTTGACATTGCAACATTTTATTTGTGAGTTGCATTTATATTTTTATAATAATTTATTATCACTGTTTGTTATGGAAATACCGATTTTTGTTTTAGTTCATATCTCTCTTTTTTTATGCCTTAATAAATATGTAAGTAGAGCGTCTATACTGTTTTTAGAGGTTGTATACTAATATTCATCAATTTTTAGTCCATGAGGGAGGCACAATTGTTCACTGAAACGTCGAATATAATTACAAATTTAAGCTGTTATTTTTTTATTTGTACGGATGAGTGTATCCCAAGATACCATAGAATTTTATTTGATTATTATAGAAGGTACAAAGTTGGTTAAATGATGAACGTTGAGCAGAAATTTATGAGTTGTGCTCTTTTAAAAACCCACCTAGATGTTCAACTTTTTTAGCTATCGAAAAAACTGAAATTGGCAATTTTTTCAAACTTTAATGCCTTTAAAACGGTTTAACCTCTAAAAAATACTGATTTTTATATACATTTTTTCTGATCTCAATTAGTTATGGAAAAGAGGTTCTTATTAATTACTTTCAGAGTTGCTCCAGTAACAAAACCAATTACTATGTAATGTTCCAAGATTTGGCGATCTTAGGATTTTGATCATAAAGACATGCACTTTAACTACTATTGTAGATTATATTTTACTAATCCAATTCCTATGTAGGAGTAAATAAAAAAGAAGGTAGTTCTTATTTTACTATACACATACAACACAATTAATAGTTTTCATACCTGATTATACGGTGTTGAATAGCTTGTCAAAACTTCTAGTGAATTTTATTCCAATAAAATCTATCGACCACCTGTAACGCAAAAATTTTAAAATTAATTTTCATCTCTGCCTATTAGTTTGTTATTATTTATTGAAATTAGAATTTTTAATAATTAATTTAATTTTTAGTGCAATCCTGGTGGGTGTTTGGTGGAACTAACAATACAGTTAGCAATAATTATGATTGGTAAACAAGCTCTAAATGCAATTTTAGAAATGATTATTCCAATTCTGCTAAAACTTTATAATTCATTTAAAATCCAAGCAGGACTGGAAAAATCTCAGAGCAGCGAGGCATTGATTAGTTGTAACCAATGGACTGAAGATTATAAGTTAACGGACATGGAACCACAAGGATTATTTCATGAATACCTTGAAATGGGTAAGGATTAGTTAAGATTAGAACTAGTTGGCACCCAAAGTTTTCCAAGATATTTTCATCAGAAATGTTGCTGGTCTGAAAAATGATCATGACCCAAACTCGAACATACTAATGAGATATTTTCTAATGTTTAAAGTTATTTTTAAAATTTTGTTTCGTAATATAGCCAATCAACAGATTTCAAAACCTCATGGGCTGTTGCGCAGAAACCAATTTAAGTTATGTACGTTAAAGTGCGTCCTAAAAACATTTACAACTCAGCTGTTGATTTTTAATTCATCTGTCATTTATTTACGTATTGAGATTTGTGGTTCACTACTATTGTTTTTGATTATTATTTATGAGATTTCAGCTTTGATTCAACTTCAACCAGTTTTTTCAAAACTACTGCAACTCGGTCTAGTTTTTTATTTGTAGGTATAATGAAGGTTTCGATTTAGTTAGAGGAATAATATTTGGTTTTACAGATTATTTTATTATTCCTGAGCTTTTAATTTTACGAGTAACCGCAAGAAAACAGTTCACAGTCAAAGAAGAGAAAATTTATAGTGTGTAAAGTTTATGAGAAAAGAATGGAATGCCCGTCATTCCTATGAATAATTTATAAAAACAAGTAGCAACAGCAACTGGAGTTGGACTAAACACTGTCGAGCGAATTATTTCAGAAGGAAGAAAATTGATAAGAGAAGTCCTAAATCTAGTGCGGGCCAATTTGAGGATTGTGGTAGTAATTTTATGATCCTATGAAATATGCATTCTTAAAAAATAAGAGAACAGTATTTTTGTTGCCACGAGTTTTAAAAAATTTAGCCTGTCTATTTTTATCCACACACGCATGGAAACATGACACACGAAAAGAACAATAAACAATACACCAAAAAAGTTACTGGTTATGCAATCCACATAGCATAGCAGTTGAGTTAATTCAGAATACGCATCCGGAAATTCAATGTATTGTTCTTTCTTTTTATACGATACCTCTCGCTTCCTTCATTGCGCATCTCACAGCCCATGAGATTTTGAAAGACCTATACTAGTATTGCTTTTTTTCTTTTTTCAATAATCACAAATATAATTTAATACTATCCAAATATTATAAACATACAAAATGTACAATTCTAATATAGTCTGTAGCAAATGACTACCTTAGACACTAGACACTAAACATGGGTGGTTTAAGATAAATATAGTCAGTATATGAAAAAACCAAAACAGAAATCCAAAAACAAAAGAACAAAAAAATGGAGTCGAAATTATAAAAAATAAAATCAAGTCAGTGGTACAAGAACCAGAGCTCCTTTAACTGCTTTCAAATACCATGTAACTAAGATCACAATATGATGCAACACTGTTTGCATGTTTGCACATTTGGTAAATGGGTGATTTTAGCGGCTTTGTGAAAACAGAAGATAATACAGTGTTCTGCTTGTTCGAACCGATGAATAAGGAATAACAAACTGCAAATATGCTAATAAGACTGATGAATTAATTTGATTATTTAGAAGTTTGAACAGAAATATGACTAATAAAATTATTCTTCGTATAAGAGGGATGTCTTTTACGTTTTGCATACTGGGGCATAGAGGGCGCCACTAATCAAAGTCGGTACTAAAGATTAACCTCATCTTTAGTTAATGTAAATCCAAAGTTTCAATGCGATACATGTAGTGTTGTAGCTACAACAAGCTGTCAAAGTTTACAAATTAATCGGAAAATGGAATTAAACTGAAAATTATCTCAACAAGAACGCCTCATGAAGTTGGTTTCTGTTTTCAACAATGAAGCATCACATCAGTCAACAATTTCTCGTTGATATGAAGAATTCAAAAATTGACGAATTAGTCTTAGCACCGATTCAAGAGCTGATGCACGAAAAATGGCATTCACTCAGGAAAATGTCGATGATATGCGCAAGCTCATCAACGAAAATTGACGTGTGACATATCGTTAAATTAAGGCATCATTGGGAATTTTAAAGATTTCAATTTGAAAAATTTTGCATGAAGAATTGTGTGTAAAAAATTAGTTTCCCCATTAGATGCCGCATATATTGATCGAAGAACAGAAAGCAGCTATGGTGAATTCGTGTCAATAAACTGTAGATCGCCAACGCAGGAAACTTTATAAACGTTTACAACATTGTGAGCGATGATGAATTTTAGATTTACTCATATGAGCCAGAAAATAAAGGCCAGTCATCTGTTTGGGTGTATGTGAAGGAAAACCCTCAAAGGTCTTTCATTCTCAAAGTGTCTCCAAAAAGATGGTCGCAATATTTGTCTCGAAAGCAGGTCATGTAGTAACAATTTCTCTAAAAGATAAAAGAATTGTTACCGTCGATTGGCATACAACCACTTATTTGCCACAAGTCATCGCGGAGCTACGGAAAACCAATTCTGAATGATGAATCATCCTCCACCAAGGCAACCCAAGTTCGCACACAGTTTGCAAGATGATTGAACTTTTAACGTAACAAAACGTCAAATTGTTAGGCCATTTTCCATACAGTCTCAACAATTTCTATACATTTCTGAAAATCAAGGACGGACTGCGAGGTCTAGGGTTTCAGTCGTCAGAAGAAGCAGTCGATGTCTATAAAAATGTGTACCAACAAACGAGTGGAATAATTATTTCCAGAGTTGGTTTGAGCGCACGCAAAAGTGCATTAATCTTCATGGAGAATACTTCGAAAAACTATGAAGTCTATAAAAGCTGTCTACTGTTTTATTCCAACTATATATACAAAACTTAAAAGACAACCGTTGTAAATAAAGAAGGAACCTTAAATCTATTGTATGTGCATTTTGTAAAAGGGTGATCAAGCTGCTGAGCAATATTCCAGCTTTGATCTTACTAATGGAACGAATAATATTTTTGATGAATCGATGTTAGAAAAAGGATTGCAGTTTCTTAATATGCGTCCAAACATTTGCATGGCTGAATTACAGGTTTCTTTGTAATGACAATTAAATGAAAGGGTATTATCAAAATAAACACCCAGATCTTTGATTACATTTACATGAGTTACTGCATTTGTATACTTAATTAAAAGTGGCTCCTTTTTAGGATTGTATGTATGCACGTTAAGAGAAAGCAACACAACCTTGAATGTTAGAGATTGATGTATAAGCAATAACTCCATTGTTTCAATGTTGCTTCCTGTTTCATAGAAAGTAACAACAATTTCAGTTTTTTAAATGGAGTACAGTATATTTTATTATTTTAGATTCCTCATTGACTTTCAAAAAGCTCAATTAGTATCATATGCCTAAAAGCAATAACTAGTGATAAATTAAATAAAGTAGACTGTGAAAAAAATAAAAAAATTGTATTTATTTTTTGTAAGTGAATCAAACAACTAAAGTTAATTTATTACAGATTTGTTCAAACAATCCACCAATCTTCTAAACACGATAACCATACCTTCTAGCGATTCATTCCATTGGTGATATTCAATATAAAGTTTGGTAGTATTTCGTGACAAGCATTGATTATTCGCTGCCTCAAAATTGTTTCGTTTTCAGGACATGCGAAACAAGATCCACAGCCAAAAATTGAGAGGTGTTAGGTCGGGCATGCAGGCCATTTAACTGGTTCATTAGTCCTGATCCGCATTACACCAAATTCGATGTTTAACCATTCAATATTAATTCTGGCATTATGAGGCATAGCCCCACCTTACTAAAAATACACTAAAATTTGTTCAGCAAGAGGCAATAGAGCCCAATCAGTTGATACCAAAAATCCCACACTGCACATTGACACAAAACCTCTGCTGAAAATTTCTTCCAACAATTCTGGGATTGAACTGGCTTCGATATCGGTGAATATTTCTATTGTGAATACCATTATTCCTGAAAGTGCACTCATCCAATCAAATAGTTTGTAGAAAAAAGCGAATCTTGTACCGCCATATTTAATAGAAATTACAAAATGCAATCTTCGAGCTCCATCATTTTCTTCTATGGTTGCACTTTTTGTAGCACATATGGTTTAAATTTATGTTTTTAAGTATTTTCTGCACAGTTTCATAATGAACCAACCTTATATGCAATTTCTCAAATTGATATTCTTGTAATTTCTTCAACATTCAGAACAATATCTAATTCTGCATCTCTTTGGAATGGATGTTCTAGTGTAGATTTTCTAAAAGTCCCAAACGTCCTAAAATTTTCTTCAAGTCGGTTAAATTCGACAATTTTGAACTATTCTCATCAGAAACCGCTCAGTGTAAAGGTGGAATGCTTGCTTTCCCACTATTTTTATTGCATTCAAAATATTCTTAAATGTCTAACATATTGTCATCCATGATTAGCATCAAACAGCATAAAAAACTAAGGAAAATGCAAACTAATGACATTTGTCAACATTATTTGATATTATTGTTTTCCACTACCTACTGTAATAAATACACTAATTGATGAAAGTCTCACTAACTATTGCTTTTAGACATATGATACAGCTTTTTGAAAGACAATTTAACAAGGAATCCAAAAATAATAAAATCTATCTATAGGGTGTTTCATTTAAAAAACTGAAATTGATATCTCTTCTGATGAAACAAGAATCAGCAATTATTGAGCATCTAATCCCAAACAATAGATAACAATAAACTGCGTAACTTTTTCTGATTTTATGATAATTATTTATGCCTATTTTTTTTAATTTGAAATTACATTAAAATCGTAATACCCTGTGTGATCCTCACCTTATATTAAACGAGCATGCTTTAGTATTTTAAATAAAATCCTTTCAATGTTTTAAAGGTCAACGTGCAAGTATGTCGTTACCTTTGTTTGTTTATGCATGTAGACACGTGCTCAAATAACTTGCTTGTTTTCCCACCTGAAAGGAACCAGTCGTTCTCTCTGTTCAAGCTGAAAGGTTGTTGAGAAAGTTGCTGGATAAGGGCGATATTCGTATCACTATTCCTCGAATTGAATAGTGAAATGGATTACATATTGCTAAACTTTTTTGTAAATATCAACAAACCAAGCTGAAGAGTTTCAAAGTTTATTAGTTTGTTTTAAGGGGATGCATTTATGAAATATATTATGTATCTGGTTATAAAATAATTCGACAGCTTGATTGACATCGCTTATATCCTTTAAAATGCCATATCAATTTTATTTAATTGTGAAATGAAATTATACAGTGAAATGAAATTAGTGTGTCTAAAATTATGTTTTATTAATACCTCTAGAACCAACCGCAAACAGGCAATATTTTAACTACCATATAAGCTTAGTGCTTACCATGATAGTCAATGCAAGATGGTTGATATCTTCCGTTACAGCAGGGTTTTCATTCAACGTAACTTCACAATTTAGGTCCGATACAATAAGATCGAGAACTGTCTAATTACAATCTAAAATTTCATTGTACTGTTTGATACAATTCAGCAATATTATCCTTTTTAGTAACACCTATATCAGTTTTATTAAAATTGGGAACATGAAAATCTCCAACAATTAAAACATATGTCAGTAGTGGTTGATTCTAAAAGATAAAAAATTCTTCAAACAGTCACAACTGTGTCCAGGGGTATATAAATAACAAATACATATAATACAAAGTTAGTAAATTTATATTTTACTCCTCTAATATCAATAGTAGGTACTGCAATTGAAAAGATAGAAATATTAATTTGTAAACATTCAAGAAAATCTAGTACTCCTAACACTTCCACGAGACGAATGGCAAATTTCAGTTTTTTTCAAATATCTAAAAAAGTTGAGCATCTAGGTGAGTTTTCAAAAAAGCATCATACTACTCGTAAATTTCTCTTCAACTTTGCTAATTTAACCAATATTGTATCTTCTATAATAAAAAAGTTGCCCATATACGGAGATAGATTGTGGGCACCCTGTATATATAGGTAGGTTCTCATTCTTGTACTATTCCCAAAATTTTTTGTCCAAGATCATGAAAATTAACAATACCAAAATGAATATTTTTATTATCATTGCCGCTAAAAGTACTTTTCAGTCCTAAAATATGTTGGCATTGGCTAAATTTCCTAATTAACAATTGAAGTCTTTGAAGTACATGTATCAGACACATAGCAATTGAGTACAATTACAAGATTGCTGCAAAGCTGTGTTTTTCCTACATCATTTAGATGAAGACTGTGTCTGGTGTAGTATCTGTCTATTAAGTTTACATTAAAGTTCACCATCTGGACTTTATCTGTACTAACGTATTTGCCTTGTCATGCAAAAGTAATGGAAATCTTGTGTTCCTGTAACTTTTCCCAACCTAATTCCCATTTGAATTTATTTCAATTAAACTTAAAGATGTCTGGTATAAAGGTATCAGTTAATTAGTTCTTTACATTTAATGGTTCAGTTAAACGCAAAAATATATGCCATTATGGCAGCACACAGTCCTATTCGGTAAGTTACGTGATAATAATGGAATAATAATAAGCAATTTTTTATTCAATTTTCCTGCAATATTTTCTCTAATTTGACAGTGCAGTTTTTATAGCTGTCACATTATTCCTGAAGTCAAAATTGTCATCTACATTTGTTGGCATTTTAAGTACTTTTCACAGTTTTCCTTAATTCCACACCTGTTAAATTTTCTGTTTCTATATTTCTAATGTTTAATTCATAAATTAATTCAGTCTTCAATAAACGATCTACCTTATAAGTAAAATTCATTTTTAAGCTCTAAATTTTGTTTTTACCCTTTTGACACAATCGGTTAAATTTTTGTCCTAACAACCTTTCAAGATATAATTTCTAAAAACTATTCTTTAAAAAACTAAATTATATCCGCTTTTAAAAAATGATTATCAAAAATAAAGAAAAATACAAAGAAAAGCTCGCTCTTCGAGTACAAAAATCTATTTAACCACTGAAAAAAATCGGTCCCACATGTTGGGCGTCAAAAATCTGTTACATGCTAAATTGACGCTCATCATCATCATTTTGTTTTCGACCTTACTTAAGGTCGTTTTGACGCAGCTCTAACTTCTTTTCTATTCTGTGCTAATCTAAAAAGCTCTACATACCCTTCACAACCTAAATTTCTAATAATTTGACTAATATAGTTTGGTCTAGATCTTCCTATGTCCTTCTATCTTTTTCCTATCCAGCTGGCTCTACATAGATATTAGCAACCTGATGGTTGTTAAAGAACTCTAACATGTTTACATGATTACCATTTATAAGGAAATGAAATATAACCTGGTTATCCGCTTCAAAAAGGAAAAGTGTTAAATTATATGTTATGGTAAGGTTTAAGCAACGAATCGCTGCCAACATGCCAGACCGCTACCTAATTGTGAGTTATGTCATGGTGACGTTTATTAAATTATATGTTATGGTAAGGCTTAAGCAACGAAACGCTACCAACATGCCAGACCGCTAACTAATTGTGAGTTATGTCCTGGTGACATTTAGTTAACTGATTTTTATTTTTTTTTGTTTTGTTTTCGAACTTACTTAAAGTCGGTTTGACGCAGCTCTAAATTCTTTTCTATTCTGAGCTAGTCTAAAAAGTTCTACATACCCTTCACAACCTAAATCTCTAATAATTTGACTAATATAGCTTTGTCTAGGCCTTCCTACTCTATTTTTATTTGGTAGTCTATAATCTAAGACTTTACTAAATAGTCCCTCATGTCTTAACTGGTGCCCTATCATTCTATCTCTCCTGACCTTCAATTGTTTCCACATACAGAGATCCTCACCTATCCTTCTATAAACTTCCTCGTTTGTTACTCTATCTGTCCAACTAATCTTTAACATTCTCCTATAACACCAAGTTTCAAAAGCTTCTATCTTTTTCTTATCTACTTCTTTAATTGTCCAAGTCTCACTACCGTATAGTAGAACGCTCCATACGTCGACTTTAAGAAACTTTTCTATTATCTAAACTAATACAATTAGCTATTAGTAAGTTTTTCTTTTTTAAAAACATTTTTCTAGCTTGAGCTATTCTAGCTACTATATCTCTTGCTACGTCCATCCTTTGTAATTATACTACCTAAATAGCAAAATCCATCTACCTCCTCTAACTCGGTATTACCTATTTTTAATTTTGGTTTAGAACTAGGCTGTAACTCACTTGTCATTATCTTTGTCTTTACTGAGTTAATTCTCATACTATAGTTACTCCGTAGCATCTCATCTAAAATATTTAAAAACTCTCCTAACTCTTTTCTAGACTCTGCTATAATGGCTATATCATCTGCAAAACGTAACATGTCTATTTTCTGTCCCTGTACACTAATACCTATCTCTTTTCTCTCTCTAGCTAAGTTTAAAGCTTCCTCAATATAAACATTAAAAATCAAGGGAGACAGTATACAACCCTGTCTAACACCATTTCTAATCTTAGCTTCCTTTTCTATTTCATTCAATCTAATTACTACGCTTTGGTTTTATATAGACTGTAAATAATTTTCTATCCCTATGAGAGATTCCTATTTTTTGCAAAACCCTGAACATAACAATCCAATTAACCCTATCAAATGCTTTTTCTAAATCTACAAACGTGAAATGAGTCTTTTTATTTTTTTGTAACTTTTTTTCGATAATTAGCCTAATCATTAGTATCGGTTCTCTAGTCCCTCTGTCTTTACGAAAACCATATTGGTCTTCGCCTAAATAATTCTCAGTTAAAGCATCTATTCTATTTTTAATTATTATTGTTAGTATTTTGGAAGCATGAGAAGTTAAACTAACCGTTCTAAAATTCTCACACCTATCAGCTCCTGACTTTTTTGGGATTGGGATAATAATATTTTTTTCGAAATCTATAGGAACCTTAATTGACGCTAATTTATCTAAATTAATTTTACTGTACAATGGCATGGTGATGTAACAGTAAAGTAGTGCACAAATTAGCTTAAGTGGTGAAGGGTGGGTGTTAAGGCTTTATAAGAATTTTGTTTGCAATTGTATTATGCCAATGACAATTAATTTAAGTCCTTAAACTATTCCCACCTAGAAACCCTCCATTATCCCTACCTTTAGTGCAACGACATAAAAGGGTTGGTAATGTACGAGTGGACGACTATTCAACTTCGTTCTCGCTTGGCTTTGGTTCGTGATTTAGTTCGGTGCATCGAGCATCAGTAATTAGCAACAATTAGTGAACATTATACATACAGTCCATAATTATCTGATAGCAGTGCAAATACAATCAACCACTACAACCAGTGAAAGGTAGGTGATATATTCCTTTAAATTATCATTTCCTTTATGTGATTGTAAATGCAAATTAACATTTTCATTAACATTTTTGGTCCTTTGAGCAAATATTTGGCTTATTAATTGGTTTATTATTGGCATTTATTATTGGCATTCATTTTAACTACATTGTTTATTGCTCTTCGCTTAAATTAGGGTTGACCGCATTTAGAAGAAAAGTGTAGTCACACCACCAGGTTCATAGTCAATTGTGTAAACTAACTTATAGTAGATGCAATCTCGCATTAAATTTGAAATTTTGTACTGATACAGAATCTTATAAAGCCTTAAAAATGACAAATCTTTGTAAATTTTAGGGATAGTTAACGTAAGAATTTGTAGTCAGAAAAGTGTTTAAGCAATACAGTTATTTTAAACTTGTAATTCAAGTTCGCTAGAGAATTCAGGTATTCGTAAAACCGGGTAGAATAAAACCCTTTGCTCTTTGTCATATTGAAACTTGCAAGCTCCCGTTAGGCACGTTGTAGTAAAAATTCTTTAACAGGTAGTTCAACATTACCCTTGGTATATCCTATTATTAGGTGAACAAACCCTTCATTTTTGTAGCTGAAATCAATATAAAATCGATATTAGTAACCTTGTTCGTTAGGATGGCACATATTTCATCGGATAGGTTGATAGTGGATTTAAAGGCCGCACTCGATAGATTATCTGATATATCTGGTGCGATAGATAAATTGGAGCATATTAAAGGCAATTGTATTTCTGTTAATATTATGGCTGAAAGCGCCTTTGATATCAAAAACGATGTAGATACTGCTTATAAAACGTGCATATTGGATGAGGACAACTCTGAATTATTAAATGCAATTACAACACTAAGAATTGAAATAGATAGGTCTTTGTTAAACATTAAAATTATTAAAGCTCAGTTTGATAATATATCCACTGCTGAAAAAGGCTTGACTGGAAATATTACTGGTATTGGCTCATGTACTAATATTCGTCTCCCTCGGATAGAAATGAAAAAATTTTCTGGAAAAATAGAACATTTCAAGAGTTTATTCAATTTTTTAATAATTTAGTTCATGAAAATAATCAATTGCTACCGATCGAAAAGTTCTATTTTTTAATTGATGCGTTGGATTTTAAGTCTAGAGAACTCATTAGACATTTGCAAATTTCGAATAATAATTATATGCTAGCTTATTCAATTATTGTGGAAAGGTTTAATTCAAAACGTTTAATTGCAAACACGCATTGGAATGCTTTAGAATCGTCACCAAAAGCAAAATTTAATTCACATACAGATTTAAGAGAATTGCTTAATTGCTTTACGGAAAATATATCAAGCTTACGTCAAACTAAGATTGATTTGCTCGACTTCGTATTGTTTAATTTGTTATCAAAAAAGGTAGATACAAATCTTTTGAAAACATTTGAGTTAGAAAATACATCAGACATTCCATCTTATGATCAATTAAAATTATTTCTAGAAAAACATTGCAAGGCATTAGAAATTAGCAATATGGTTGTTTCCGATACATCGTCCAAATTTAATACGTCCATTAAACAAACCATATCATCTAGTGTACCTTCTAAACGTTCCTTTGAATATTCAAAACCCCAAGTTCGAAAGTCATTCGTAACAACTTCATTCGCTCAGAAATGCAGTCTTTGCAGTGGTACTCATAACTTATACCAATGTGAAATGTTTCTGAATAAATCGCCACAAGACCGTTATAACTTTGTTAAAGACAAACACTTATGCATTAATTGTCTTCGCAACTCTCATATGGTTACACGCTGCTCTTCCAAACTTGTTTGTAAAAAGTGTGCAAGGGTCATCATACTTTATTGCACTTTGAAAACCCTACAGTTGCACAGAAACCTGCAATCACTCAGGCAACAGATCAACTTTCCGAACCCACCTGCAACACTACTACAAGTACGTTGTTATCATCTAGATCGTCCAACACAATGACGTTATTAGGCACCGCAAGAATTTCAATTACAGATGGGTTTGGTAAAGTTCAGACAGTAAGAGCACTTGTAGATAGTGCATCAATGGAAAATTTCATGACTGATAAGTGTTGTCGACGCTTAGGTTTAAGAAAATCGAATATTTCAATGAAGGTTGAAGGCTTAGGTCTATCTGCTTCTCATGCGTATGGACAAGTATCGTGTAAAATTAGTCCTCAAGGTAAAACTGTTCCAGAGTACAGTATTGATTGTTTTGTTTTACCAGACATTTGTGGAACCCTTCCTTCATCAAGGATCTCACCAAATAGTTGGCCTCACATAGTTGGATTAGATTTAGCAGATTCGGACTTGACAAACCTAGCCATATCGATTTATTGTTAGGTGCAGATTTGTTCGCGTGTTTTATTAAACGCAACTCGCATTGGGTCACTAGAAGAACCCGTGGCAATTCACACTACCTTTGGGTGGATATTAACAGGAAGGTTCTTTCTTCTGTTACATCTCGTATATCATTAGCTGCACTTGTAGAAGATGCTAACATTACTCGATTTTGGGAACTGGAAAATATTCCAGATTCTAACAAATTATCTCCTCATGCGGAAATTTGTGAAAGGCATTTTGTGGACACTCACAAGCAGGATGACACCGGTCGTTTTATTGTTTTGTTACCTTTCAATGGTCCTGAACCGCTATTTGCTGGCTCTCGAGAAATAGCACTTGAAGATTTCTTTCACTAGAACGCCGTTTGAAATAAATCCTCAACTGTATAATTCGTACAGAGAATTTATGCAGAATTATATCGATAGTGGTCACATGTCTCGTATTGTATCGGATTCAACTCGATCGTCTACATTATCGCCGGTATATTACATACCACATCACGCCGTGTTCAAACCAGACAGTACAACTACAAAACTTCGTGTCGTATTTGATGCTTCAGCCAGCGCTCAAAGTGGAGGGTCTTTAAATGATCATTTACCGCAGGCCCCTCTTCAAAAAGATATCATGGAGTTGTTATTACACTTTCGTTTACATTCTGTAGTTTTAACTGCGGACATTAAGCAAATGTATAGACAGATTCTTATTTCTACTAGCCATCGAGACTATCAACGTATAGTTTGGAGATTTAAATCCTCGGAGTCTGTTATCGATTATCAGCTAAACACTGTTACATACGGCATCACATCATCACCATTTCTAGCCATGCGTGTAATTCAAGAACTTGCAAAAAGTCAATCGTTACGTTTTCCTATTGCTTCCAAGATTTTAGCGTCGGATACGTACGTGGATGATTTGATTACAGGGTGTGATTCGATAGAGGATGGCAAACGACTCGTGTATGAATTAAACCAAATTTGCCAATCAGGTGGTTTTATGTTGCGAAAGTGGAATAGCAACGTGCCAAGTGTCATTGGCCATTTACCTGATTCCGTTCGGTATCAGCAAACATTTTGTTTGAAGAGGTAAACAATACTTCTCAAAAATTTTAGGACTGCAATGGCAACCATTGAGTGATATGCTGTTTACAATCTTAATATCGTTGATCGGCCTTGTACCAAAAGGAATATGGTTTCGAAATTGCAAGGATCTTTGATCCTCTGGGGTTATTATCACCATTGGTCTTCTTCGCAAAACATTTGATTCAATCTGTATGGATATTAGGAATTGGTTGGGATGAACTCCCTCCCCAACAAATTGTTTTAAAATGGAATCTGTATCTTCAACAATTACCCGAGTTATTGAAAATTGAAATTCCTCGACGGATTCTTTGCGATAACCATCAAACTGTACAAATTCATGCATTTTGTGATGCATCGGAAGCTGGATATGCAGCAGCAGTTTATCTCCGCTGTGTCGATGAGAAAGGGAACATCCAAGTATCATTGGTCTGTGCCAAATCTAAGGTCGCACCAACCAATCGTATATCATTACCTCGATTAGAATTGTGTGGTGCAGTGTTGTTGTCGAACTTGGTCGAGTATGTGCAAAATACGTATAGAGATAATTTAGTATTGGACGATACATTTGCGTGGTCAGATTCCACAGTAGCATTAGCATGGATTCGATCTTCGTCGTATAATTGGAAGACCTTTATTAGCAATCGTGTCTCGCATATCCAAGAACGAGTGGCTCCATCATCGTGGCATCATATTAAATCACAGGATAATCCTGCTGATTGTGCATCAAGAGGATTATTAGCTGCTGAGCTTGTTAATCATCCTTTGTGGTGGACGGCTCCACCATGGTTACTATTACCTAAAGAGAATTGGCCTGCTCATATGGAACCAACTCTTACAGATCACACTCAGATGCACATTGAAAAAGAACTTTATCCCTTAATATACACGTTGCAGATCATTTCGTAGACTCGATGGTAAATCAATTTTCAGATTTGCGAAAAATATGCAGGATTCTGGTATATATTTGTCAGTTCATTCGTAACTTGAAAGTTCGTGCAAATTTGGATATTCGAAACTTAGAACAATTATTGGTCTCCCGAACAGTATGCACTTCATTTATTAATAAAACGGGTTCAAGAACAAGTTTTCAGTCAGGACATTGATATCATTCGAAAGGAAAACTTAGTAATAAACAACTTCGACCTCTCAGTCCTTTCCTTGACAGTGATGGGTTGTTAAGGGTGGGCGGCCGGTTGCGAAATGCAGACGTATCTTATGATACAAAATTTCCATTGCTACTTCCTCGGTCACACCGGTGACAGAGCTCATTATTCGAGATTGCCATACGAAATATTTACACCCTGGACTTAGAACTACTCATTTTTGTTAGTACAAAATTTTTGGATTCTGTCTGCAAAAGGGCTATTCAACAGTGCCTAAACTCTTGTATTCGATGTTTTCGTCAAAACCTATTTCGCTATGCCCTCCTATGGGCGACTTGCCCCGCTAGACTTACTGCCGGTAAAGCGTTTCTACATACTGGGGTAGACTACGGTGGACCCTTTTCTATCACCATGAATCGTATTAGAGGTGCCAAATCATTGAAAGCCTATGTTTGTTTATTTGTTTGTCTTAGTACAAAAGCGATACATCTGGAGTTGGCATCAAACCTATCTAAAGAGGCCTTTATTGCAGCTTTACGGCGGTTTGTAGCACGTGAGGTAAATGCTTGCAAATTCATAGTGACTGTGGAACAAATTTTATCGGAGCATCTCGGAACTAATCGAATATATGAAGCAGTCATCTGAAACGGAAGGTATTCACTTTGTTTTTAATCCTCCGTCGGCTCCTCACTTTGGGGGAATGTGGGAAGCTGGGATAAAATCTGTAAAGTCCCATCTCAAGAAGGTGGTAGGCGAACAAATTCTCTCGTCGAAGAATTTAACACCATTCTAGTTCAAATTGAAGCCATCTTAAACTCCAGACCTTTATGTCCAATGAGTAACGATCCCACTGATTTTTCATTCTTAAGTCCTGGTCATTTTCTGAACGTAGAACCAGTGTCTGTCATTCCCGACCCTAATGTCTTAGATCTGAAACTATCTTCCTTAAATCGTTGGCAACTGGTTCAACGTATTCAGCAATCATTTTGGAAACGGTGGCATTTGGAGTACCTACACACTTCAACAGAAAACCAAATGGTTTTCTGCTAATTATTCGTTAATGGTGGGAACGTTGGTGTTGATTAAAGATACTCAAGTGTCTCCATTACAGTGGAAAATGGGACGTATACATACGTTGCATTATGGAAAGGACAATGTTTGTCGTGTGGCTACCGTGGCAACATCCCAGGGACTATTTAAAAGGCCCGTGGTAAAATTGTGCCCTCTCCCCATTTCAGAGGCAACTTAGTATTATAGTTAGTATATTAGGGTAAGTTAACTTTTAAATTTACGGTATATATATTTTTTGTTCGTTTAGACACACTTAGAAAATAAGTTCCTAATACTTATTTTGGTGGGCGGTATGTTAAGGCTTTATAAGAATTTTGTTTGCAATTGTATTATGCCAATGACAATTAATTTAAGTCCTTAAACTATTCCCACCTAGAAACCCTCCATTATCCCTACCTTTAGTGCAACGACATAAAAGGGTTGGTAATGTACGAGTGGACGACTATTCAACTTCGTTCTCGCTTGGCTTTGGTTCGTGATTTAGTTCGGTGCATCGAGCATCAGTAATTAGCAACAATTAGTGAACATTATACATACAGTCCATAATTATCTGATAGCAGTGCAAATACAATCAACCACTACAACCAGTGAAAGGTAGGTGATATATTCCTTTAAATTATCATTTCCTTTATGTGATTGTAAATGCAAATTAACATTTTCATTAACAGTGGGTTCTATAAAAGCACGTTCAGTTTATTGGTATACAAATTGTAACACTTTCACTAAATACTCTTACACCTACCTGGAAAGGTTTTTGAACTCTGTCTAAAAGCCCGCTGAATGCCAACTCATCTAGATAATCCTAAATTATGCCTACCCGAAGGATTGGATTTTCAACACACGATTTAATGGTTCTTCCTGCAGTTGGAGGTTGATAGAGCCTTTCTTACGCCCTTATTAGTTCTTCCTATTAGACTACTTTAAACACAAATAATAAAACAAGAACTTCAGATCTGGTACACATAACCTATATTCGCAAACATGATTATCACAGTAAATAACAACAGAGAACAAAAAAATTACCAAGATCTACTTACTACTTTGCCAAATATGCGAGTAACTAAAAAGAAAAGAATAACTTAAATTTATCAATAATATACAGTCAACCAATTTAATTTCTAATTACTATTTCGGCTCTACAATAATGAACTTTTATATATGAAAAATTATGTTTCTACCATCCGCTTTAAGTAAGCATGCATCAGTGTAATAGTAGTTTTTTAATAATATTTTGCATATTCTTCTTATTACCATCAGTCACAATTATTAAATATCAGCATATAATGTTTATAAAATGGATGGCAAAATGCAATACCTTTATGCTCTGTCAGCTTCCAGTGCAGAAGATGGTTGTGACAAATTAATTTCCAATATGATTTGGAATGAAGCTTCCCCAAAGGTCACTTTCATGTTTTTAATTAGTATTTTTATATCTGCACTATAACTCACATTTGCACACACTGTTTATACACAGTTCCAATGTTTAATATCGCCTGTACAATTACCCACTTTGCAACCTCATCCCACATGGCAATGATGGCATGTTATTTGACAAGCTTAAATGCCCATTTATTATGATCCGTATTCGTAAGTTGCAATGTCCCAGGGAATTACCCGATTTGTTTCTTGTTTATATGGATTATGTGTCTTAGGTTGTTGAGTTCAATGCCATTCTATGTTCGCAATGCAATTTTTATTACTGTAAATTTTGTTAACTTCTGTTGGGGGTAATTTACTGTGGTTTTGGTTTGTTTGAATTCGTGTAAACTCTTAATTCCTCCTATGGTTTACATGTAACACTCTACTTTTTGTGGCAGGATTTTATGACTATTGGTGTTGTATTTAGCAAAATCTGTTTGTATTTTTCTAAATTAATACAAAGAGTGTAAAGTCCCAGTTTTTATTACTGGTTATATTTAATATACATTAAGTGCTTTCCTGTTTATTTCTGTGTTCTAATTTAAGTTGGTTTGTTACATTATGTATGGAGCGCACCGTATCGCTCTGAAAAAAAAAGGTTCTAGCAAGGCTGTTATAATAATCTATAGGACCTGTAGGAATTTATTTAAATACAGTACTCAAATCAATATAATAATTACTAGTGGAACACTTCAGATTTAAATAAAATTAAATAAAACCTTAACCACAAAAATATTTAAATTACGAGATATGTCTCCTCACCACTATGTGTGTCATTCAGTAAATCTGTAATTTAAATAATAATTACTATTGTTGCTTAAACACTATTGAGGATATTCTCCTCACCCGTAGGGTTGGTGTAATAGTAAATTGTATGTTGGGAAGGTTCACTCAGCTTGTGGTGAGGAGAACATCCTCTGAAGTGTGCCAGAACAACAGCTAATTATTATTTAATTACAGATTTCCTACTGATAATGACCACATAGTGGTCGAAATGCGTATCTCGTACTTTAAATATTTTTTGTGGTTAAGGGTTTTTATTTAATTTTATTTAAGGCTGTTATACTTGATTGCAATATAAAATTTAGTGATCACTGGAACAACCGTTGCGAAATATCATTTTTTATTATTGTTACAGTATAATTTGTAATATATTCCAAGGTGAAATCGCAATCTTCTTCAGTAACAGTGCACTTTGCATTGCTATTTATAACGAGAAAAAAAACGAATGGATAATCTCCAGGGGGAGGGGTCAGGCGATCCCTTTTGTGGGCGGCCTTGTACATAACGGAACTTCTTTTAGAAGCTGTGTACAAATAATTAGATTTTATTAACCTTTGTGTGTCAATTAGTTAAGACCTTTCATATTTTGAAAGAATTATACACTCTTAAGGTGTTTTTTTAGTTCTGCAGTATGGATTTGTTACAATCTTTGTAACAGCATTTCCATTAGCTCCTTTATTTGCATTACTCAATAATATTTTTGAAATGCGTCTTGATGCCAAAAAAATGATAAAATATTATAGACGAACTATTCCACAACGAGTTAAAAATATTGGTGTTTGGTTGCATATTATGGATGTTATAGGACATCTAGCAGTCATTTCAAATGCATTTATTATAGCATTTTCTTCCCACTTTATACCCCAATTAGTTTACAATTTAAGTAACGATATAGACTACGATGAGACCAGTTATTTAGACTTTATCCTAAGTCGTTTTAATACAAAAGATTTTATAACTGGAACTGGACCTGAAAATTCTACATACTCAAATTTAGTTGAGTGCCGCTATTTTGAATATAGGAATCCTCCTGATCACGTTTTAAAATATAAGCGACCAGTACGCTATTGGCATGTACTAGCAGCTAGGTTGGCTTTTATTGTAGTATATCAAAACCTCGTGGGACTTATTATTTCGGTTGTACAATGGACCATTCCTGATATTCCTAAAAGACTTAATGATCGCATTCAAAGAGAAGCATATAGAACGAACGAAATTATAATTAAGCATGAAACTGAAAGACTAAAACAAAGATTGCACAAAGGTAAGTTTTATTTTTGTTTTCAAAATATCCATGTATGATGTTATAGATTGCGAACCATCAACCGTTTTAGAACAAAATGGTAATGTTCATACCGAAGAAAATGATGTACATAGGCGAAATAGTGTACGAAATCCTTTATACTATGATATTATAGAAGACACATAGCTGCCATGTTACCGCTGTGTTTGGAGTATAAACCATGGCTAAAGGAAATTAAATTTTTTACAATTTGACCATCACTGAAAGGTACAATATTTAATTAAAGATTATAGGTTAAGGATAAACTCAGTATTTGCACATTCTATACTTAAGGTGAAGGAATCTCATGTTTTATTCTTTCAATCTGGTCGGTGCTGTGAAGGTGTCTGTATTAAATGTAAATATTTTAAACTTCCATTGTTTTGTTTTCGATTATATTTTTAATTGTTTTAAAATATTCTGTTTCACTTTTATATAATGTTCTTATATGTCTTGTTATATACTCTTTATCTTTTACTTACATTATTAATAATGTAACCGTTGATTGTATTGTTCTTGCCATTTCATATTTTAAATATTAAAATTATTAATAAAAATTTATGTATTGTATAAATTTTATAAGAAGGCAACCTGTTCTGTATTTATGTAGTGCATGTAGTTGTTGCAAATCCAAAATTTTTCTTTTGAAATTTCATTTTAAGTGTTTATTAACGTAAAATGCGATTAATATTACTATACATCGCACGGAGGGATATTGGATACTAACCAGCAGTCAATATATAAAAATTACAAATGTCACGTAGGGAAAGTATTAATCAATACCTGTCTTTGTGAAAGCTACTTTAAAGGTAAGTCATGAATAGATTATATTTTAAGAAATTGTTTTACAATTCACATGTTTGTGAAACAGACTTTTTAAATAAATTTATGAATGTATTTTCTCACATTGTGCTTCTTAACGTGATTGCTTAATTATTTAAAATAGCAATTTTTGTGTTTTTGTAGTATTTATCAGTGGAAAGGATCGAATGCCTAAAAAATGGCATGCGTTTCAAGTTTAAAAGTCTATGAAAAACTGTTCAACAAAAGAAAAGGACAGTATAGAGCTATAAAGAATTTTAGAATTGGAGCAGATGAAAATTTTAAAAATTGATTTGTTAATTGTTTTTGTAAAACATTCTTTTATAATTTGTTTATTCTAAATAAATGACCAGTTCTGTCATTATTTTACACCTAAGATTTTTTTGAAATTTGTAGTGCACCTGTCTATGTATTAACGTAACATTTTATACTACAAACAAAAGTTATGAAACATTATGGCAGTATGTACCCCCGGAAACTCTGAATTGGTTCACTTCGCATGGGATTACTAATCACAAAGTTTCGTGTTCGATTAGCAACACAGAACGCTTGAGAAACATTATGCGAACATTTTTTCAAAAATACGTCCTCGTATGAGAGATTCAATGTAGGTTGTGTACAAGTGCTGTCACATACAGTAAAGTATCCGTACCTTGCTTGATATACCAAAAGTTTGAATAAATTACAAATTTCTGGATTAAAAAAATCTTGCCTCCTGGTCAGTGTATTCCTTCAACAATATCTGCAGTATACTTTGATACCAAACAACCAATCTTTTGTACAAGTGTTCTCTGTTCATTGACCTAATGTAATACTACCTTCTACATGTACTGAATATGAAGAAGTGTCCTTCTGTATCCCTCTGAATTTATATGCAATCCAGGAGGATAATGGAATGCTACTTTAAACCCTGAAAATTGTTTCCACAAAGGGTATGACCATGGGGTGCAACGCAGATCCGATGTGATCCATATAATCTCCGAGATCGCTTGTAGCAGATCGATGCTTACAAGAATTTGGATTTCCTCTATAAGGACTATAGGATAATATTTTGTAAGGAATTAACATACAATTGTTTCCCAAATACAATTAGGACATGATATATTTATATACAACAAAACGGTATAGGATTAATTTTTAAGTTTGTACTTTAAAATAATAGATCACTATTCATTGTACCATTTTAAGTAAAAAGTAGGTCAGTTATTAATTACAGCATATGGCATTTCAACAATTAAAATATCAGTTATCCCATTCTAGGAAATTTGAGATCAAAATTAATACAAACATTGAAATCCTATATTTCTTTTATTTCATCATCATCATTAAGTCATCAGTCTTGGAACTGATTAGATGTGTACCTCCATTGTTTCCTAACCTGAGCTAGCGCATTTCCCTGAAATTCACACAGTTTGCATCTTTCACTATCTGCGTGCAATATTCTGTCCTATCTCTCTTTTTCCTATATCTGCTTGTAATATAGCTCACACTATTCTCCAAAAATGCCTTAGAACGTACCCTGCCCTATTTCTCCTATTTTTTTCTGACGGATATCCTTATTCCCCTACTATTTCTATAACGTCTTTGTTATTAACTTTATCTGTCCATGCTATCATCATCATACTTCTAAAGCATAACATATCAAAAGGTTTCTTTCTTTTCTGTCTGCTTCTCCTACTGTCCCTATTTAATAGGTGTACTGTGCTGTGCCCCACATATATGCTTCCAACACTTTGTCATGTTTCTATGTTTGTTGTCTTCGAACATAGCCGTTGCTCTTTCTTGTTAGATATAGTTTGGTTCCCCTTTGATAGTTTTGTAAATATATACCCTATTCCACCGATATTCAGTGGTATGTGAAGGGGGTTAAGCAGCCTGTGGTTACCAAAATTCCCCAACTCTTGAACATTTGCCGAATTAATAGTTATCCAATAAATCCTTCCACACAATCGATTAGTTGAAAATATTGCAAAACCAACACCTGTATTTGTTTGTAGTACTAATCAGGTTTAAGTGCAACTATTTTTTTCATCATTAGTTTTCTGTCTTTGAACTGGTTGAAATGCGTACCTCCATTAATTTCTATTCTGAGCTAGCCTACACATTTCCCTGAAATTCCCACTGCATACATCTTTGACTATCTGTATACAATAGTTTAACCTAGGTCTACCTCTCCTTTTTCCTATCTCTGCATCTAATATATTCCGCACTATTCCCTCATGCCTTAGTATGAGGCGTATCATCCTATCTCTCCCATTTTTTACTGTTTTCCACATATTTCTTTCTTCCCCTACAAATTCTAAAACCTCTTTGTTCTTAACTTGGTCTGTCCATGACGATCATACTTCTGTAGCAGCACATTTCAAAGGCTACTATCTTTTTCCTATCTATTTCTCCTACTGTCCAAGTTTCACAGCTGTACAGTGCTGTGCTCCACACATATGCTTTCAGCAATCTTTTCCTTGTTTCTATGTTTGTTGTCTTTGGACACAGTAATTGCTTTTTCTTGTTAAATGTAGCACAACCTTGTGCTAATCTTTGTCATATCTTGTACGCTTTCCCATTTTGCATTTTTTGGCTGCTTAGGTAGCAGAAATCCTTAACCTCTTGTAAGTTCTTGTTTCCTATTTGTATTCTAGTGTTTTATTTATTTTCCCCTCCTTTGCATACTAGTACTTTAGTTTTATTTTTGTTAATTTTCATACAGTATCTCTCCGTTAGAACTGTTATCCATTTCATTACGAGCTGCTTCTAACTCTTCCATGCTAAATGCTAATATCGCTATATCATCTACAAATCTAAGCATACTAATGCATACTGATTCCAAATGTCTTCCTGAATTTAACAGTATTCATTGCCTCTTCGACGCTCTAGTTAAAAATTAACGGATATAGGGCCATTCCCTGTCTTACCCCTTTCCTAATATCTACTTCTCTATGTTTCTGCTCTAATTCTATTACAACTGTTTGCTCTTCGTATAAGCTATGCACTATCCGTCTATTCCTAAAACTCTTCAATCTTTTTGAGTATTTTGAACATTTTTTCCCATTTGACATTGTCAAATGCTTTTTTCAGATCTAGAAACCCTACATACACGCTTTATCCTTTTTCTATAGTTTTCTCCATTATCACCCTCGAGCTAAAATAGCCTCCCATGTTCCCCTGTTTCGTCTAAACCCAAATTTGTTCTAGTATTTGTTCAGCCTATCCGTCTGTACAATTCTAGTTAATATTTTTGACACATGTGCTGTCGAACTTACTGTTCTAAAATTTTCACATCTATCCGCGCCTCTCTTTTTTGGGATAGTGACTATACTGTTACATTTGAAATCTTTGGGCATTTCACCTGACTCGTACATATAGCTTACAAGTTGGAAGAGACATTCTGTTACTGCTTGTCCAGCGGCTTTTAAAGTTTCTGCTTGTACCTTATCTATACCCAGTGCTTTACCATTCGTCAGGTCTTTTAATGCTAAGTCAAATTCATCTCTAAGTCACGGTTTTCAATGTCTGATTCCCGTTCTAGCGATGTTAGTTCCTCTCCTACATATAAATTCTCTATATTGTTGCCATCTAGCCACTTTCTGTACATTTTCTTTAATGATGTCTCCCACACCCGTTATATTTTTGCTATACGGTTTTATGTCCCTAATGTTCATTATAATTAGTTTGTATGCTTCGTCTGTCTTTCCTATTTCCATCTTAATTTGTACCTCTGCACATTTCATAAATCCATTGCTCTTTAGCTTTCCTGCATTTGCGAATAATTTACCATTTTATGGCTTTGTATCTCTGTTTTCCAGCTTCATTAGGTCTGCTTTTGTATTTTCGTCTTTCTTCTATTAAATTCAGGATATCCTTTCGTTTCCATGGTTTCTCATGTTCTTTTTGTGTATACTCCAGAATATCTCTGGCTGCCACGTCTATAAGCTGGATTTAATGTTACTCCATTCTGTTTTTTTATTTATAAAATAAAGATAATCATATATTAATTTGTACTACATCAGACTACCACTACTTCACTCAACATTAATTTATTAGAGTTGGAACTTCTATGATATTGAAACACCATTAGGATTGCACCTCTGAATAGATACTGGTAATAAATATCTAAAAGGTGTCAAAAATATTAACTAGAATTGTACAGACGGATAGGCTGAACAAATACTAGAACAAATTTGGGTTTAGACGAAACAGGGGAACATGGGAGGCTATTTTAGCTCGATATAAAAATTATAATTTTATTTTCTTGACCATGTTATAATATATTAAGATAGATTCTTGGATCTTGGTCAGTAAAAACTTTTTTAAATAAAAACACTAAAACAGTATAAAGCTTGTAACTTTTATTCTGTACATCTGACGCGTCTCGGTTTCATTAACCATTTTCAAACTTATTCTAAAAATATTATCTATTTTATAACTTATTTTATAAATAAATACATACCAGGAAATTCATGAGTAAAACTTCACAACAATTTTAAGTAAGGTTATGTCAATAATTTAAAATATTTATCGTTATTTAATAAAAACAAGAACCTCACTCACCTACTTTAATTTTGAAATATTAAGCAACGAACGTACTTAATTAATAATGTTTTATTTTAGTCTTTCTAAAATGAATGAACAATTTAGGTGATATGTTAACTTTTAATAACTTATTATCTAATACTATATGAACTGCTACATTTAAATATTTACTTAATAAACAAAAGGATATCTATATATGGGTGCAATATAAACTCAAAATATTAAATTATGGTAATATTGTATAGTTTTCTTGATCGTTTTTTAAATTAATTGAATGAGGGTTTTTTGTATGTGTATGGTTTCTAAATAATTTCTTCTATTGTCATTTATCTCCCTATCCAATATCTCCACATTGTTAAAATCAAATTGATGCATTTTATCTATTGAGTGGGTTGCTAAAGCCGTACATTTTTTATTATTTGTTTTAATGGAATATTTATGTTCGTAAATGCGCTTATGGAGGTACTGTTTGCAATTACCTATGTATACACCAGGGCAATCAAAGCAATTTATTTTATTTAGGAATGGTATGTGTTTTTTCTTTTGTTCTATTGTCGGTTTTAAATTGGTGAAAAAGGTTTTTGAATAATTATTGGGTTTGTGTACTATTTGTATATTGTGTGATTCTAAACTTCTTTTTATTCTTTCTGATAGTCCTGGTATATATTCTATTCCAACCAAATTATCTTTTATTTTTTGTTTGTTATTGTTTTCTGAATTATTAAATAACTTATGTATTTTTGTTTTAATTAAGGGTTTTATAAAATTCTTTAGGATAGTTGTTATTTTTTAATATATTTTCAATTTTTTTGTGTTTTTTGGTTTATGTTTATAGAGTGTAAATTGCATTGCTTGGTCAACTAGATTATTTACTACATTTCGTTTATACTGGACAGGTACAATAGAATCAAAATTAAACCTCACTTACTTACTTGAACATGACCAAAGCCATGTAAAAACAAATAAGTTTATCTTATTCTCCTATTAAAATAATGTAAAAACATCAACAACGTTTTACTGTATTTATCACAATAAATGAACCACGAAGCAAAACAAAAAATATCAAAATTTCGTTATTTTGGTATAACGCTTTTGCTACACCCTGTATGTTAATTATCTCTTCATGGCTGAACTCGGCATTAAAAACTGCACTACTTTCCCTATTTAACCTTTTCTCTAATGTCACAAATAACAGTTACCCATACAACGTGAAAGAAATAGGGCACCCTGTGTGTGTGTGTGCGTGCGCGTGTGCGTGTGTGTGTGTGTGTGTAAAATGTTTCTTGACCTTTAAAATTTCAATTGGTATGTAAATTTCTTGGGATGTAGGTTATAATAGTAAAAATGCTTTTTAAAATGTTTAATAAACATTACGCGTTTCGGTGTATTAAACCATGATCACATGTTTACGTCTACAATAAATATAAAAATATTAAAACCTAAATAATTTATAATAAGTTAATCTAAAAAATTTTTAAAAAGAAAATTTAACTGGTGTACAACTCACCTCCTAACATTGAAGAAATCAGTTTACAATGTTTTCCATATTATCTTTGTATTGGCAGGCCTGTTTAATATGTTTAGTTTCTAACAAAAATAATAAATCAATTTAACATTCATTAATCAAAGAAGGACATATTAAATCGTGTTCTATGCTTTATATTAATTGTAAACTGATTTCTTCAATGTTAGGAGGTGAGTTGTACACCAGTTAAATTTTCTTTTTAAAAATTTTTTAGATTAACTTATAATAAATTATTTAGGTTTTAATATTTTTATATTTATTGTAGACGTAAACACGTGATCATGGTTTAATACACCGAAACGCGTAATGTTTATTAAAAATTTTAAAAAGCATTTTTACTATTATGACCTACATCCCAAGAAATTTACATACAAATATATATATATATATATATATATATATATATATATATATATTGCTGTACACTTTTTTCCTTTAGCCTGATATTTAAATTCGCTAACCTTTAAAATATTTGTAGTTATCAAAATCTCGTGGAAAATGAAATAAATATATATTTTGATCTAAAGGTGCCGACTAGCTCAAAACGGCTATTTTCTTCGTAGCATGTACGACCATAACCTCGGGTTGAGGTTCTAGGGTTCTACTCTAGTATTTGTATCCACCAAAATAATGTGATGTACCAATTCATCAATCAAATACTTTTTATCACACACTAAAATTATAAACTTTTCCTTATAGTTAAATAGTTACCAAATCCTGATACAGTCTAAGTGTACCTCCGTGTAATTTCTACAAATGGAGACAAGACTGTGCTCTCCGAGAAGTTCCTGCAATATCAAAAATGTTTTAATACTCAATATTTCAATTTTGAAAATTATTATGACGTCAAATAATGACAGATCTACTTGGTGATGTTTTCAGATCTTTTCTATTACAAACTGTGGCCAAAAGTTATACCAGAATTTTGAAACAAACCTTTTCTACATCTAACATATGATGCACAGAATATAACCTTGTTTTCAAACTCAAAAGCAAAATTAAGAATAATTAAAATGTCAAAACTCATACGTCCCTCTTCACTACTGTAACTTCCCAAAATATCTTTCACCATTTCCTTTGTTGCAGCTCTCACTTAGCACCATTTCATTTAAATCTTCCCAATTACCAGTAACAATACCATCCATATCCTTTTGCCACACTTCTTTATTCTTTTAGGTATAATCTATATTACCCTGTATCAAATTTTTCAAAAAAATCAAAACTTAAAACTCAAAATCACCAACTCCATTTATATTTTTAGTCATTTCAAATATTATCAAAACATTAAATCAAAAGTAGATCTTGTACAATACAAAAATCTTATCAAAACAAACATTCATTCAAAAATTTTAATTAGTCCATTTCATCAAAAAATATTTTTATCTTCAATAAACATAATATCACCTTGGTAACCATAATCCCAACAGCCTACCTTAAACTTTTTAAATATAATATCAGACCACTATGTACAAAATAATAAGTAACATTTTTAAATCCCCAGCCTTACAAGCCAAAGTTCAAAAGAAATTTTTTTTTCCCACCCTTATCATCATTACAATATATATATATATATATATATATATATATATATACATATATATATATATATATATATATATATATATATATATGTTATATTTTGGTATATATTGAGTTATAGAGAACCCTTTTATAATCAATTACCACCTATTTTGTATTGTTTATTCATGATTACAGGATTGATCTTTCTTTTTTTTATCTTAGGACAATTATGACAATTGCAACCGAATACACAAGCATTCTTCAAATAATTGTAAATGCCTAAATCTGTTATATATACTGTGATCCTACCTTATTAGTGATAGGCGTAATATATCTATCTGTCACTCCTTGTCTTATTTTAGAGCCTTGTTGAGTTATGCCACACAATTTATCTTTAAATATTTTACACGGCTGCTGCACTTAAATATTCTACAGGGCCGTCAAACACGTGGCGGAATCTACCTAGGGTGGGTCCGTCCTAAGCAAACACCTCTCAACTAGACACCCAAACAAATATCCAAGGATTTTTCAAAATAATTTTAAAAGCCAAAAGTATACCCAAACACTAGTTCCACTTTTATAAATTTGATTAAAGCACTGCGTAGATATTAAATACTAATACCTGGAATCCAGATACAAGCGCCGCCTTCCAGCCGTCCTGAAGCCAAGTGACCAACTGCAGGCACCTCCTGTAAATAATAAGTAACTCGAGCAACTGGTAATCTCCAGACTATAAAACTACTAATATTTCTACAAATTTTATGTTATACAAATACTCAGATAACTCCAATTCCACTATGCTTTCGTCTTCAAACAATAACGGTACAGACCAGCACTCCCTCTTTTAATTAACTTTTATTCGCCGTAAAACTGCTACTATTTGCTATCTCCAGGTACAACTTGACTTTCAAAACTTTCTCGTAACTTTTTAAATGTAATAAAACTCATAACAGTACAAAAACACGTCTATTTTTTCGTAATATAAATTTGAAGTCCCTTATAAAATAAAAATCCGTCTTCCTTTTGTTTCCGTTGCCATAACAACTATCTCTACGCACACTATGTAATTTATAATTATTAATAATTGATTAATAATACAGTTGTTTTCTCTAGATACATTCATTTTCTAGATGGTTTGCAATCCAGTGATTTATGTATATTGAACTTTTTACAATATTGAAAATAGCTAACAAACTTTGATGGTTCAGCTTTTAAATTGTACGCAACAGACATTTATGTCTTATTCGGTAAACGTCCTGTCATTACATAACCAATCTTTAATTGTTAAAACATATTCAAACTGAAATTGATTTACAAATTTTACGGGAGTATCACTTAACTCCTTAAAATTTTAAAAGCGTGCAGTATACCAAGCAATTTTGATATTTGTTTTACATTCAAATGGTTCTGAAAACGCTAACTCCAAATTAAATTTCATATCGTGCAACCATAACAATTAAAATACGTATACAATGCAAACTTATAACTAGCTTAGCCTGGTCTATGGCCGGTATATGTTGTTGAATGCAATGCAGTTTCAAAAGCTTTATAAATTTATAAACGTGGAATAGTTGTTGTTAATTTATAAACCAAAAATACCTGAAAGATAATACTCAAACAAAACCAAATATACCCCCATTCTAGCAAAGTCGTTTCGAAGCCCTATTTAAACATTTTATAAGCCCACCCCCTTCTTGACAGTATAATATATATATATATCTCCATTTCGAATGGACCTGCACCTTGCCGAAGTTCTAGATTACTAGAACAGGTGAAATGGCTTGCGTGTTCTAATGAGCTAAAGAGCCAAACTACAGGTCCAACCAAAGTAGTAGGGTCGTTAGTGAGGAACCAGACTAAGACAGGTCCCCGAAAGAGGGCAGCGGCTCTTTCGGTACTTAGATTGGCAGAGACCATAGGGGTCGGTATGGCAGTCTAAGACACACTGCGGCGATGTGGAAGGAACGGAAACCACCACATTACCTCCCAAGTACACAGCGTACCTAAATTATAATAAAATAATGGCATTCTCTGGGGTAAAAGATTCCGAGTTAAAATAGTCCCCATTCGGATCTCCGGAGGGACTACTTCGGAGGATGCGATCGGAAAGTTAAGAATAAGAGTCGGGAACATTTTGCAAGTCGGAGCGTAGAATGTTAGAACTATGAAGCAAGTGGGTAAGCTAGAGAACCTAAAAATCGAAATGAATAGGTTATCATTAGACATAGTAGGGATCAACGAAGTTCGGTGGCCAGAGGCGGGCGATTTTTGGAGTGGAGACTTCAGGGTAATTCATACAGGAGCCGAAGAAGGAAATTTGGGTGTGGGGATAGTTATGCGGAAAAAGATAGGATACTGTGTAGAAAATTATTTACAAAAGAATGAAAGAGTACTCATGGTTAGATTAGAATCTAAACCGGTAAACACAGTAATAATACAAGTATACATGCCCACCTCTAGCTACAGTGACGAAGAGGTAGAAGCAATCTACAAAGATATCAAGACATATTAAGACACGTAAAGGACATGAAAATTTAATAATTACGGGGGATTTTAATGCAGTGGTAGGTGAGGGTAGGGAAGGAACGATAGTAGGTTTATTTGGTTTAGGCACTAGAAACGACAGAGGAAATAGGCTGGTAGAATTTTGCGACAAGAACAATTTAATCATTACAAACACATTATTTCAACATCATGCTAGAAGACGATATACGTGGAAGATGCCATGAGATATAGGAAGATATCAAATAGATTACATTCTTGTTAGACAAGGGTTTAGGAATCAAGTAAAAGACTGTAGAAGCTACCCAGAAGCAGATATAGACACTGACCACAACATCGTAATTATGAAGGCCGCACTTAAATTTAAAAATTTGAAAAAAAGAAACGGAAAAAGGCACTTGGACCTACAGAAACTAAAAGAGAAAGATATTCAAGAAAGATTCGAAAAAAGGTCAAATGAATTGCTCAAAGATATCGGGAAAATATCTGATACTAAGAAAGTAGAAACAGTATGGAATAACATTAAATCCAGCCTCGACATGGCGGCCAGAGACATTCTGGGGTATACACAAAAAGTAAATAAGAAACCATGGATAACAAAGGATATCCTGAATTTAATAGAAGAAAGACAAAAATACAAAAATAAATCAGACGAAACAGGAAAACAGAGATACAAATCCATAAAATGGTAAATTATTTGAAAATGCAGGAAAGCTAAAGAACAATGGATTGATGAAAAGTGCAAAGAGGTACAAACTAAGATGGAAGTAGGAAAGACAGATGAAGCATACAAACTAATTAGAATCAATTTTAGGGATATAGAACCGTATAGCAAAAATATAAGGGACGCGGGAGGAAACGTCATTATAGAAAATGTAGAGAAAGTGGGTAGATGGCAAGAATATATAGGAAATTTATATGCAGGAGAAGAACTAACTGCATTAGAAAAGGAATCAGACATTGAAAATGATGACTTGGGATATCCTATACTTAGAGATGAATTTGAAATAGCATTAAAGGGTCTGAAAAATGGTAAGGCGCCGGGTACAGATAAGGTGCAAGCGGAGACTCTAAAAGCCGCTGGTCAAGCAGTAACAGAACGTCTCTTCCAACTTCTAAGCTATATGTATGAGACAGGCGAGATACCCAAAGATTTCAAACATAACATCATAGTAACTATACCAAAAAAGAAAGGTGCAGATAGATGTGAAAATTTTCGAACAATAAGCTTGACAGCACACGTATCAAAAATATTAACTAGAATTGTACAAAGACGAATGGAAAGACGGGCTGAAGAAATACTAGGAGAAGACCAATTTGGGTTTAGGCGAAACAGGGGAACACGGGAGGCTATCTTAGCTCTGAGGGTTGTAACGTGCCACTTCTTTACATTGCATAAATAACTACCATTTTTAAACAATTATCTATTTCGGTAACTTAATGTAACATTTTTCACGTAGTAAATGTATATAAATAATTCCTTAAAGAATAATAAACTTTTAAATAGATGTATAATTGTCCCCTAGTAAAAATATAAACAAATTTGGATATAATAATAGTATACTTGTGCAGGCCTCTGGTATTTAGATGCCGTAATTATAAATTTGTAGAAATAAAGACTTGTTCCTATTTAGAAGCGTGGTATAAGTAGTTCCATTGTTTTCCCGCGAGATGCTAGGAAATTTACCTTAATATTTTCGAGTTTAGTTAGTTGGAGATATGGTATGATAAGGCTAACAGCAGATTGAAGTCGAGCGTTTCGAATATTTTATGATTTTGAAATCATCCTTATGGGAATTTATTTCGTAGTGCAATTATGAAACGTTAAGTGTTGTAGATTTGCTTAAATATTGTTTATTGACTTCACTAGTTTCTACCTCTTATGAGGGATATATTCTTCAATTTACTGCTGTTAAGCCACGTGTGGAATTTCACCATATTGATCTTTTGGGTATGTATCATTTAATACTTGTAAATAAGAATTGGTTTATGATGTTTGAATTTGCAATTAAGTGTCTATTCATATTTGAAGCTAAATAATGGTTTCTTTTGGTAGAAAGGCGAAGATTATTGAATACCATTGTTGGACGGAAAAACCCCTTACTGTAGGGTAAGTTTGTTTAAGTTTTGGTTACATATTAATTAGGGTTGATCATTCAATTAATAATGTTACTTGAGTGCGAGCGTGTTGATAATTAAATGTTGGATATATTTGTTACTTAGTCGTAATTTTTAAAGCTGGTTGTTTGTGTAATTGTTGAACGTGTGTGTTAATTTTGATATGTATAGATAAACTATTCATTAGTGTTATAATTTATCTAAGAGAATAATTGATTGACTAGTATTTATACTTGTTCTCTTTAGGGTTTTTTTTTCCTTGGTAGTTAATCTGGAATTTTACATTCTGGATCGTAGTTCATGGTAGCGCATTTGGTAAAAGTTAGAGCAGCTGTTGGACCTGGCTTCACATTGAAAGCGGAAGGCGTACTTGGATCCTAGGAACACGCAAGTTTTTAATATCTTTTTATTTGACGATTTATTCGTTTTATATTGATAAATAATTAATACAACTAATTCAAATCTTATATGTTAAACAACAGTTAATGCGATTATTTGATTTACGAGTAGTTGATATAATTGTCTATCCTTTGACTTGTCGTGCACGACACCATTGTTGAATATAAATCTGCGTGCGCCTGAGCTCAAGCGGCGTCCATAATATAAACCATCCGTGCGCATTAACCATGTTTATTTTGTTTTAATATTTTTGTCGTACTGAACGTACATTGTTTATGATTGACTGAACATTCTCAAAGATTATTTATTATGAACAGAAACTGTCTCCAATATATATTTATTTTTACCTGACTTACTTACTGGCATCATTTAATAATTTAATAGTTTATGACAAGGCCTTATTTTAGTAACAATATCTCGGCATATAGGTACTCGTACTTATTTGGTATTTTTGGTAGTGCGAGGTACTTAGGTGGTTGCCTGGAGGCAAATTTACCTGGCGCCCTCTTTATTTTACTTTTATTGGTCCATAGCACTTTTAGGACCCACTCCATCTCCACTGCAGCTGGTCGGCAACCCACCTACTTGTCAACTTGAACCGTAGGTAGCGACACGTAGTTGTTACTCGAATAATATAGGTAAATTGTACGTCGCAGGGTGATAATGGAGAAAACAATAGAAAAAGGGGAAAGCGTGTATATAGAGTTTGTAGATCTGGAAAAAGCATTCGACAATGTAAAATGGAAAAAAATGTTCGAAATACCCAAAAAAATTGGAATGAGTTATAGGGATAGACGGATAGTACATAGCTTATACAAAGATCAAACAGGAGTAATAGAATTAGAGCAGGAACGTGGAGAAGTTCCCTATCCCCACTAATTTTTAACTTGTACATTGAGGAAGCAATGAATACTGTCAAATGCAGGAAGACATTTGGAATTACTATGCAGGGACAAAAAATTGATATGCTTACATTTGCAGATGATATAGCGGTATTAGCATCTAGCAAGGAAGAGTTAGAAGCTGCTCTCAATGAAATGGAAATGGTTCTAACAGAGAGATACGGTATGAAAATTAACAAAAGTAAAACTAAAGTACTAGTATGCAAAGGAGGGAAAAATAAATCAAAAACAAGAATACAAGTATGTAACACGAACTTACAAGAGGTTAAGGATTTCTGCTACCTAGGAAGCCAAATAACGCAAGATGGGAAAAGCACAAAAGATATAAAACAAAGATTAGCACAAGGTCGTGCTACATTTAACAAGAAAAAACACTACTGTGCTCAAAGACCACAAACATAGAAACAAGGAAAAGATTGCTCAAAACATATGTGTGGAGCACAGCACTGTATGGCTGTGAAGCCTGGACTGTGGGAGAAGCGGACAAGAAAAAGGTAGAAGCCTTTGAAATGTGGTGCTACAGACATATGATGAAGATATCATGGACAGACAAAGTTAAGAACGAAGAGGTACTAAAAATGGTAGGGGAAGAAAGAAATATGTGGAAAACTGTAAAAAATAGGAGAGATAGAATGATAGGCCACATACTACGGCATGAAGGAATAGTGGGGAATCTACTAGAAGCAGAGATAGGAAAAAAGAGAAGAAGAGGTAGACCTAGGTTAGACTACTGTACACAGATAGTGAAAGATGTAGGCCCTAGGAGTTTCAGGGAAATGTGTAGGTTGGATAAATTAATGACGAAGAAAGTAGCTGCACTTAAACATGATATTTATTATAAGCAACTACAAGCGTTGGAGGGGCAATATTCTCGAATGGTAATTGCGTGAAAGCATTTACTGGAAAACTATTATTTCGGCAAATGTCTAAGTGCTGGGGGATCTTGGCAGCCACAGGTTGCTTAACCCCCCTTCAATAAATCTCAGTGAAAAAGGGCATAATATTAGAAAACAATAGAAGAAACATGATATTTATTATAAGCAACTACAAGCATTGGATGGGCAATATTCTCGAATTATGGTAATTGCGTGAAAGCATTTACTGGAAAACTATTATTTCAGCAAATGTCTAAGTGTTGGGGGATCTTGGCAGCCACAGGTTGCTTAACCCCCTTCGATAAATCTCTGTGAAATAGGGCATAATATTAGAAAACAATATAAGGGGAACTGAGCTGTTTTGCTGTGTGAGAATTTCAGGGAACCATGTAGGTTAGTTTAGAAAAGAAATAAGTGCAGGTACATGTCCAACCAGTTTTGAGACGGGAAACCCAATGACGAAAAGATAAGCATAGACAAATCTGATGATTATTATAAACAACTAGTTGTTTGTTGTGAAATATCTGCAACTAATGTTGACTGTGCGAAAAGACATATTGGAAAAAATATTAAATCAGTAAATGTTCAAGTGCTGGGGGAACTTGGCAGCCACAGGCTGCTTACCCCCCTTCGCAACCACTGAATGTCGGAGAAATAGGGTATATAATTGTAAAACAATAGAAGGTGACCGAACTGCATCTAACAAGAAAGAACGGCGCCTATGATGAAAGACAGCAAACATAGAACAAAAAGTTGTTGAAAGCGTATGTGTGGAGCACAGCACAGACAATATGCCTACGAAATACGAGCAGTCTGAGGCACCGTAAATCCCATACGTCTCGCGGTATGTATACTATTTTTCCCCTACCTCTAAATCATTATCGCTTTAAATTAATATAAGTTTAAAATTCAAGTAAAATTAAAAGAATTATTTAATGTAGGCTTAGACACGTAACCATGGGTTTGTAACTATGGCATTTACTATTTAATCAAAATAGTTCAACAATAATATTATTGTGTGTTCTGTCATTCACAAAACAGTCCTATAAAAAAGATTTGATGATGGATAGTGTTCAAACCGTTAATGAGGCTGCAAAAACAGCTACCCAAGAATTACTTTCTAAAAAGTCAAATTTAAGATACGATTAAATATACAAAAACTTCAAAAATTGGTGTGCTCAGAAAAGTGTACTGATTGTTGATGAAAATACATTGCTGGAATTTTTGTTTGAAAGGTCCTCACAGTTAAAATCCCCGGCAAGCTTGTTAGCAATATGCGACAACATCGACATTTCACAGTATATGAAACTGCATGCGTTTAAAAAAAAAGATTGCTACGCCCCAAAGAAGTCGAAGGTGTTTACGTGAGAAAACGTCTGTTGCCTCATAAAGGATGCCCCAGACGAGATATATCTGTTGTTTAAGGTAAGGTGCACTTTTCAATTTAATATATGGAACATTTTATAATATGTAAGGTTTTAGGCAGTGCCTGTGATTGGTATTGTTAGAGCATGTCGTACAGACGAACTTTTGAAATTACAACTGCAAGATGTCCAAGACAATACCGATCTGATGGTTATTCACCTATGTGAAACAAAGAACAACATTTCACGCACCTATACCATTATCAATAACGATATACATGGAGTTGGACATCTTCCAATTGTAAGGAAATACCTTGCTGCTAAAAATATATGCTCTGCAAAAGCAATGAAACAAACGAGATTATTTTTGAAATTTTTTGCAGAAAAGTTTTTCATTCAACCTATAGGAAAGAATACGTTTTCCAAGATTCCCTCAATTATAGCTACTTTTTTAAATCTGCGAGAACCACTTCTTTATACAAGTCATGCTTTTCGACGAATATCAGCCACATTGTTGGGCAATTCAGGGGGGTAGATATACTTAGCCTAAAGCATCATGGCGGATGGAAATCATCCACAATAGCAAAAGGATATGTTGTAGATTCCCTGGAATGTAAAAATGAAGCTGCTTAGAGAATTTTAATTGAAATGTAGCCATAATCTCCACAAAATCGAAAAGCAATTGAAAATCAAAATTCCTTGGCAATTACTGTCGATGCACCACACTCTTCATTGGAAAATGTTGATGTTTCTAAACGTATGATTAATACAATGGACTCTAATAATATGTCCAGTTTGATAAATGTTGCTAGCTGCATAAATTGCACATTTACGTTCAACATTAAAAATTAATTAAGTTCATCGTATTGGTTTTTGAAAATATTAAATAATTCCCAGCGTTTGTTTAATTATTTTCTAAGTTAAAACAGTTGTTGGATATTAAATGTTCACTGAGGTGTTTTCTATTGTTTTTTTTCCTACTTCTGGGGCCGTTTCCACCATTTTGGTTTAAGTGCTTGACTTGGTAAGGTGTCACTTAAGTTGCCAGATTTACATTGCCCAAATGGCATTAACGTTTCCAATAATATAATGTAAATTTAACAACTTAAGGGACACTACTGCGTCAAGCATTTAAACCGAAGTGGTACAGCCGGCCCTAAGCCATTAAACAATGGTTTAAATAAAGTTTAAAATTCAACTAAGAATAGAGAATTATTTAATGTAGGCTTGGACCCGTAACCATGGATTTGTAACCATGGGTTCTTTCATTTGGATGACAATCACTTACGTCCCAAGGGAAGTAAGTAAAAAATTACGTACCGTAAAACGTGGTGACTTTAAGACAGTCAGGTGACTTTGAGACGTAGTTCCCACACACATTCAGGTCTAGTTTATATATTAGACCCGCAAACACCGCGTGCTTATGGTCAAGGTTCTTCATTTGCACCCTTGGCTGTTCAGTCGCAAAGTGGATGTGATAGGAAATGTATGTGTGCATTACTACTAATTTATTTGAAGAACGTATATTTGTAAATTTTAGTTTGTTGTGATACTTTCATTTGTGCACTTTAAAGCCTTTCAAGTATTCAAAATTTGATGTCTGTGTAATGGACACTGGTATATAAGGTAAATATTTATATACTAAAGTTTTTAAGGTTTTCATTACTAAGTTAGTGGCGTCACGTTAAATAAAATTTCAACAAAATGCGGGTTTAAATTGTGACATGCCATTACTAAAATTAACAAAAAGTGGATTGAGATTGTGACAAGTATATTTTTTTCTAGCGATGCCGCGAAAATACGTGAGAAAACCAGGAACGCGCCAATATAAAAATTATACAGAATCAACCCTGCAAGAAGCCATCCGTAATATTAGAGCAAACAATATAAACATACGAAATGCTGCAGAAAGGTATGAACAAGAGAACAAATGGGTTATGCAAATATGTAGGTAATTAATTTTTTACATATATGGGATTCATCGCAATACTTTGTTCTTGAAGCTTCATGGCAAACACAGTCTTCCAGCTGGTGGCCAAACCGCATTAAACATGGAAGAAAAGCAGTCTATCGTTGCCCATATAATTGTTGTATCAACATATGGTTTCCCTGTAGCTGCTCATGACATACGGTTTATACTGAAGGTCTATTTGGACAAGAGGGTGAAAAAGTTGAGTGCTTTAAGAATAATTTCCCAGGAAAAGAATGGGTTACTTCATTTCTTGATAGACACAAAAATGTGTTATTTTATCGAATTGCTCGAAACATAAGCATTTCGAGAGCTGCAGTCAATTCTGATACAATAAATTCATTTTTCAATAATTGGGAAGAGATGTGGTTTGATCAAATGTATGGAACTACGAAGAAACACATTTAAGGGATGATCCCGGTGCGACAAAAGTACTTATACGACAAGACACAAAGTACCCAGAGCAAATTCGAAACGCAACTAAGGCCTGCACATCAATAATGCTTGCGGGAAATGCAGTAGGCGATATTGCACCCGTGTATGTTGTATATAAGTCTGAAAAAATGTGGCGAACTTGGACTGAAAACGGCCCTGATAACGCCCATTACAATAGAACAAAATCTGGCTGGTTTGACTACCAGTGTATTGAGGACTGGTTTGTTAACTTAATGCTACCTATACATAAAAAACAGGAAGGTAAAAAGTTACTGATCGGCGACAATTTAAATTTGCACTTAAATCAAGAAGTAGTACGTCAGTGCAATGCCAATAATATATGTTTTATAGCATTGCCACCCAACGCCATGCAGTTGTTCTAACCACTGGATATTGCCTTCTTTAGATCCATGAAAGGAAATTAGGGAAGAATTTTGCACGAATGAAAAGACACAGTATTTGGTAGTAGGTGTGGAACGATACCCAAAGATCAATTTCCTTCATTATTAAAAATGCTAATGGGCATCATGAATGATCGAGCAGTCGAAATTTTTCCAGCTGGTTTCAAAAAATGCGGCTTATACCCTTTAAACCGTGCAGAAGTATTAAGTCGCTTGCCAGAGGAAATACTAGACAATCAAAGTACATGTGTGAGAGAAACTCTTGGTGAAAGCTTCTTAGATCAACTGAAGAAAAGGTGAGAGAGTGTGACGGCTATGACTCAACACCGGAAATGTGAGAAGGTAAGCATAGCCCCTGGAAAAAGCATAACTGCCGCAGACTTTTTAGCTGATAACCAAACAAGTACTAATCAACAAAGAGAGTTCGCCACAAACAGAATGCATCACCTAATGGAGCGCATCTAAATAAAGATTCCCACTGTATACCCCCAACTTCAAAAAGGCAAAATCATGAATCAGCTAAACGGGCACAATCACAATGCGGTGGAAGTGATAGTGAAACAATCGAAAACTAGGATACTGTTACATACGGAGAAAGTAGCTCATCTCCAATGAGTGAATTTAATGAAGCATATAACTGTGAACAATCAGAAGGTAGTGCAATTATTCAAGATTGTACAAAAGCGGAAACTGGAGACTATATCATTATACGTTATGAAGAAAATATGTTTCCCGGTGTCATCACAAGCATTAAAGAAAACGGAGTGTCCATGAGTGCTATGAAAAAAATGTGGTGCACATTGGAAGTGGCCTTCACAAAAGGACGAATTTTTCGATGAGTTTTATGATATAGTGCAGCAGATAATTAATAATCCATCCAAATTTCGCATAGAGAAATTTTTCGCGTTCCTGAAATGGATAATTTTAATTAGTATTTATTCACTTACTTTTATCTGCATTTTCTCATTTGCCATTTACAAAATTTTGTAAATTTGATATTATTAGTGTTGTATTTTTGTATTATTCTGTAGTGATTAATGTTCTATAAACAAAAATAAAGAATTTTTGTTTCAATAAAATTCTATTTGGGTATATTTTCTGACACGCGTGTTCCACATGGTCACATGGTATACGGTGAATTTGTAACAGGCCCTTATATGCAAAACACAGATGTGTATCAATTCATGTTATATTTTAATACAACGAAACGGTGACTTTATGCTCTCAGACAAATCGAATACTGTCTCAAAGTCACCCCATCAACTGGGGTCAAATTGTGACAAAGATTTTTCTAAAATTCTTTTTTCCTTTTAACGATTTTTAAACAAATTTGTTATAAATCGATAGCCGAATGTTGTTACTTCTAGTGTAATGCATTTGAGATTTTTTGATTGAATTTATATATTAGAAAGTTGATAAAATCCTCTAAATTTGTCACAAAGCCACCTCGTTTTAAGGTAGGTATCGCTTCACAGTCATCCTAGTAAATGCAACTGACTGCAACTTATGGAAGGTCGTCTTAGTGACGTCTTTTACACGCGTGAAGTTAACCCCCAACTTTTGAAAAAATAACTTTCTATAGCTCATTCGTTTGCACATTGTTTGCACATGTATGCACATCCTGTATTTTGGTTTGCACACTTTTCGTTTAAAAATTATACAAGAAACAATTTAGGAGGGGCGACAACTTCACACTGGCCCCCCGACTTTCAGGAAATTTATTTTAAACCGGCGGAATTAATACATCATCGTTTGCACATGTATGCGAATCCACTATTTTTGTTTGCACACCTTTCGTTTAAAAGTTATTAAAGAAACTATTGTGGCGGGCGAACTCCGCACTAGCCCCCCGACATTCAGCAAATTCATTTTAAACCGACGAAATTGATAGATCTTCGTTTGCACATGTATCCACATCTATTATTTTCGTTTGCACACTTCCAGTTTAAAAGTAATTTAACATTCAGCTTCATAGTCCTCGCTATACGATAGCTACTGTTGAAAACGTGAAAACATTGTTACAATGAACCCAATTGATACCTTTTCGTTTGCACATTACAAAGCACATCAACTTTTTGTTTGCAAACCACTGTAAGTTAAAAAAAAATTTAAATTTAATCACGGATGCTAACTTCACACATATCCAATATTGCATTTTTGTGCAATTCTAACATGTGATGGTGGAAATCAAAGTATCTTCGTTTGCACATCATGAATCAAGTCGTTTTTTCGTTTGCACACCTTTAGTTCAAAACTTATTTAACATTTACTTTCGTAGTCCTCGCTATACGATAGCTACCGCTGCTGTTTTAAAAAAACGGTACGAATGCCGTTATTTATAAAATGCTGTAAAAACCTCTATTACTGTTTAATTATCTAACTACCACTAGTATCAACTCAAGCGGGCGCATCTGACTGCAAATTAATAGTCAAAAATACAACAGAAATTTGATAGTTTCGCTTGAGGGGAAGTACATACCTCCTGTTGTCTAGTATTCATACAAGACGGTTGAAAACGAAATTCTCGACCTAGCGACATCTTGTAGCGCTATATAATAATGTAAATACATAGGACTATATACATTTGAAAACAATATTTTAGTAAATGTGTTGATTAAAATACTCTCAATCAACAGTATAGGTACATGTGTATGTCTGGTAATGTGCAAACGAAAAGGTATCAATTAGGCTCACTGTAATCCATTTTTGCACATTTTGAACAGTAGCTATCGTATAGCAGGTACTACGAAAGTAAATGTTAAATAAGTTTTGAACTAAAGGTGTGCAAACAAAAAAGCGACCTGATTCATGATGTGCAAACGGAGATACTTTGATTTCCGTCTTCACATGTTAAAATTGCACAAAAATGCGATATTTGACATGTGCGAAGTTAGCCCCTCCTGATTAAATTTAAAATTATTTTTGGCTTACAGTGGTGTGCAAACAAAAAGTTGATGTGTTTCATAATGTGCAAACGAAAATGTATCGATTAGGCATTGTAATCCATTTTTGCATATTTTGAACAATAGCTATCGTATAACGGGTACTACAAAAGTGAATGTTAAATAAGTTTTGAACTAATGGTGTGCAAACGAAAAAGCGACTTGATTCATGATGTGCAAACGAAGATACTTTGATTTCCGTCATCACATGTTAGAATTGCATAAAAATGCAATATTTGACATATGTGAAGTTAGACCCTTGATTAAATTAAAAAAAATTTTGACCTACAGTGGTGTGCAAACAAAATGTTGATGTGTTTCGTAATGTGCAAACGAAGCGGTATCAATTGGGCTCGTAACAATTTTTTCACATTTTCACAGTAGCTATCGTATAGCGAGGACTATGAAGCTGAATGTTAAATTACATTTAAACTGGAAGTGTGCAAACGATAATAATAGATGTGCATACATGTGCAAACGAAGATCTAACAATTTCATCGGTTTAAAATGAATTTGCTGAATGTCGGGGGGCTAGTGTAAAGTTGGCCCCCACAATGGTTCCTTTAATAACTTTTAAACGAAAGGTGTGCAAACAAAAATAATGGATGTGCATACATGTGCAAACGATGATGTATTAATTCTGCCGGTTTAAAATAAATTTCCTGAAAGTCGGGGGGCCAGTATGAAGTTGGCTCCCCCAAATTGTTTGTTGAATAATTTTTAAACGAAAAGTGTGCAAACAAAAATACCGAATGTGCATACATGTGCAAACAATGTGCAAACGAATGAGCTATACCAAGTTATTTTTTTCAAAAGTTCGGGGCTAACTTCACGCGACGTGAAGTTAGCCCCCCAACTTTTGAAAAAAATATCTTTCTATAGCTCATTCGTTTGCACATTCAGTATTTTTGTTTGCACACTTTTCGTTTAAAAATTATTCAAGAAACAATTTGGAGGAGTCGACATCACACTGGCCCCCGACTTTCAGCAAATCTATTTTAGACCGGCGGAATTAATACATCATCGTTTGCACATGTATGCACATTCATTACTTGTGTTTGCACACCTTTCGTTTAAAAGTTATTAAGGAAAACATCGTGGGGGCCAACTTTACACTAGCCCCCCGACATTCAGCAAATTCATTTTAAACTGATAAAATTGATAGATATTCGTTTGCACATGTATGCACATCTATTATTTTCGTTTACACACTTCCAGTTTAAAAGTAATTTAACATTCTGCTTCATAGTCCTCGCTAAACGATAGCTACTGTGGAAAATGTGAAAAAATTGTTACGAGCCCAATTGATACCTTTTCGTTTGCACATTATAAAACACATCAACATTTTGTTTGCACACCACTGTAAGTAAAAAAAAAATTTAATTTAATCAAGGGGACTACGTTCACACATGTCAAATATCGCATTTTTGTGCAATTCTAACATGTGATAACGGAAATCAAAGTATCATCGTTTGCACATCAGGTCGCTTTTTTGTTTGCACACCTTTAGTTCAAAACTTATTTAACATTTACTTTCGTAGTACACGTTATACGAGGGCGACTGTTCAAAATGTGCAAGAATGGATTACAATGCCTAATCGATACATTTTCGTTTGCACATTATGAAACACATCAACTTTTTGTTTGCACGCCACTGTAAGTAAAAAAATTGTTTATTTAATTAGGGGAGCTAGCTTCACACATGCCAAATATCGCATTTTTGTGCAATTCTAACATGTGATGACGGAAATCAAAGTATCTTCGTTTGCACATCATGAATCAAGTCGCTTTTTCGTTTGCACACCTTTAGATCAAAACTAATTTAACATTTACTTTCGTAGTACCCGCTATACGAGAGCTATTGTTCAAAATGTGCAAAAATAGATTACAATGAGACTAATTGATACATTTTGGTTTGCACATTATGAAACACATCAACTTTTTGTTTGCACACCACTGTAAGTCAAAAAAAATTTTAATTTAATCAGGAGGGTTAACTTCACACATGTCTAATATCGCATTTTTGAGAAATTCTAACATGTGATGACGGAAATCAAAGTAGCTTCGTTTGCACATCATGAATCAAGTCGATTTTTCATTTGCACACTTTAATTTCAAAACTTATTTAACATTTACTTTCGTAGTACCCGCTATACGATAGCTAGTGTTCAAAATGTGCAAAAATGGATTGCAATGAGACTAATTGATATCTTTTCGTTTGCACATTACCAGACATACACATATATAAGGTTATCATAAAGTAAGGGATACATTTTAAATTATGATAACTTTTTAACAAATTAAGTTAATAACAAGAAATAAATGAAATCTAATTGCTTATGAAATGGGATTTAGTATGCCCAAAACAGGTTACGGCAATTGCTCAATATGACCTCCATTTTGTTGTTGTAAGATCACCATCCTTACCTCCAAATTGTACACAGCATTTCGTAACATTTCTGGTTGAATTGTACCAATTTGCTCCGTAATACTGTCTTTTAATTCTTGTAGCGTAGTTGGTCGTCTTCTAAACACTAAACTTTTAAATAACCCCACAGCCAGTAATCCGCTGGGTTTAGATCAGGTGATCTTGGTGGCCATGAATTTACGAAATGTCTGCTTAACACGCGATCTTGAAAACGTTGGTTAACAATTCTTTGACTGGTCGAAAAATGTGCGGGGTGCTCCATCCTGCATAAAATGATGTTTTCAATTCCGTAGTGCTCGTTTTGCAGCTGTGGAATAACATAATTTTGTAACATTTGCAAGTATCGTTCACCATTTACAGTTACAGATACGGCTTGTCCATTCTGCATTTCCTCGTAGAAATACGGACCAATAATAAAATCAGCTGTAAAACCGCACCAAACGGTGACTTTCTTGTCATGAAGACCTTTTGAACGATTTGTTGCGGATTTTCTGCAGACCAGATTCTACAGTTTTGAGTATTGACTCCACCATTCAGAGTAAAATGTGCCTCATCTGTCCATAAAATACGGGATAACCATTCGGGTTCAATTTCCATCTGAGCCATTACTCGCAAAGAAAAATCGTACCTAGTAGCCAAATCTGCGTCCTTTAATTCAAACAGCATTTTCAGTTTATATGGATACATGTTTAGAATTTTGCGTAAAATTTTCCAAACCGTGGTATACGGCATTTGCAATCGCTTGGATATCGCATTTGCACTGCTGATTGCGAGTGAATTGCTTCTGGCTGTCTTGATTTTCATGAAGAACCTCTGCAACTTGGACATCACTAATTATTGGTCTTCCTGATCTTGGTAAGTCAGTTACAGACCCTGTTCTTTCAATTTTTTGTATCAAATTGCGGTACGCTTTCATTTGACAGGGTCCCGCTCTCAAACCCATTCTCGTGCGAAATCTTCGTGATCCAGCGGTGTAATTTCTGCCGGATTCATAATAGCACTGAACTAAACCAATTCTTGTTTGTAAATCCATGCTATTACAGTTGAGTCGTTTGAACTCAACGTTTACTTGAGTTTTAATTTCAAAATAAAACTTCAAATTGAATAATTTCGTTTTGACACTAGTGTCAACAATTGTTATGACAACGCTTTTGTTTCTCATAGATACGGTAAAATCCCATTCATTAAGCAACTAGATTTCGTTTATTTTATGTTACTAACTTAATTTATTAAAAAGTTGTAATGATTTAAAGTATATCCCTCACTTTATGATAACCTAGTACCTATACTGTTGATAGATTATATTTTAATCAACGCATTTACTAAAATATTGTTTTCAAATGTATATAGTCCAATGTATTTACATTATTTAAAGCGCCACAAGATGTCGCTAGTTCGAGAATTCCGTTTTCAAGCGTCTCGTATGAATACTAAACAACAGGGGGTATGTACTTCCCCTCAAGCGAAACTTGAAATTTCTGTTGTATTTTTGACTATTAATTTGCAGTTAGATGCACCCGCTTGAGTTGATGCTAGTGGTAGTTAGATAATTAAACAGTATTAGAGGTTTTTACAGCATTTTATAAATAACGGCATTCGTACCGGTTGTTTAAAACAGCATCGGTAGCTATCGTATAGCGGGGACTACGAAAGTAAATGTTAAACAAGTTTTGAACTAAAGGTGTGCAAACGAAAAAGCGACTTGATTCATGATGTGCAAATGAAGATACTTTGATATCCGTCATCACATGTTAGAATTGCACAAAAATGCGATATTGGACATGTGTGAAATTAGCATCCGTGATTAAATTTCAACAGTAGCTATCGTATAGCGAGGACTATGAAGCTGAATGTTAAATTACTTTTAAACTAGAAGTGTGCAAACGAAAATAATAGATGTGCATACATGTGCAAACGAAGATCTATCAATTTCGTCGGTTTAAAATGAATTTGCTGAATGTCGGGGGGGGGGGGCTAGTGCGAAGTTGACCCGTCACAATGGTTCTTTAATAACTTTTAAACGAAAGGTGTGCAAAACAAAAATAGTGGATGTGCATACATGTGTAAACAATGTGCAAACGAATGAATTATAGAAAGTTATTTTTTTCAAAAGTTGGGGGCTAACTTCACTCATGTACGTAAGTGTAGGGAAAAACTATTTATTTCTACATACGATTGATTGATTGATTGATGTTAGTAGGGTTAGTAGGGTTGTCAAAATAATGATAACCTATTAAATTAAATTATTTCAAAAAGATCCTACAAGAATAAATGCACCATACTTTGGAACAAAGACGTTGCTTAACTGAAAAAATCGTACTCTCTGATTTCCGCCTTTGAAATTGTCACTCAAGTTTTTTTTTTAATGATTTGAATTTTTGAGCGCATTAGGACACATTTTGGACGCAATAAATGACAAAAAAAAAATTTTGGAAAAAATATTTCAGTTAGTTTGAGGCTGTGTGAAATTAGTAGCAACTCTTGTTTATAGCTTGTTCGTAACATTAGACAATTTTAGGGTGCAATAAAATACAGCATGTTTTAAAATTTATACCATTGTGCGCGACGTCAACGTCACACCTTAAAAAGTCCTTTAATTGCATCCTAACGTCTAAATATAAGGAGGTCATGAACTTTATTTATGAAGCGTTTCTGTGATAATTTAAGTTTTATAATGACAGCGCTGATTTTTATTACATAACAACAAAAAAAAAATAATCTCTTTCAATATCCAGTAATACACATTATCAAGGACTACAATCGTAACTTGTTGCATCATTACGAAAGCAGTTCAACCAGATGGTGCACATATTCATACAAAAAGCTTGAGCATCACATCACGCATTGTATATTTATATTTCTTACCTGTTCAGGTACAATGTCTGCGCCGGACTGTTGACCGCTTAGCTTATTCAAAGCGATGCCGTCATCATTGGTTGGCCGGTTGCTTGATCCTTTTTCTTTCTTTGTATTATACTTCGAAGTTAGAACTACTCATTACGAAATAGCAAAACCGAAGCGAATCGTGTAAAAGCCCACCAGTTGCTGTAGCTCGTTTGTTTGGGATAGTTTGCAGCGTAAATTGTAGGTGTTCTGTTGTTTTGCGGTTAAGTTTCGAACGTACGACACGCGATCTTTATTGTTGATTACAATTAATAGTGTTTGGTTTTGTTTATAACAAACAACAATGAGTTCATTTGTTTAGAAATTAAGGTAAGTTTGGAGTTTGTTGATTCCAATGCTAACTATGTTTTCAATTGTAATTTAGTAGGTGAAAAGGTATAAGCTAAGCGAGGCCTTCTTGATTTTTAAAAGCTTGTTTTAAAGTGTCTCGAGGTATAAGATGTCTTCAATGTCGGCGTAAGTAAAAGTAACCATTTGCATTAATTTTATAATACATACTGAAATATTAGCAGTGAGGTGTTTTTAAAATTTTCGTTACAAAGGGGTTCTCGATTGTTTGCATAATGATTAATACGCATAAAGTTTATAACTGCTCCTTGAACTATTGACTAGTAAATAATCAACGTACTGTACGCTTCTGAATCCGGAAATATATTTTGGTTTTAATGTTTACGAAGAATGAACTCAATTTTAAGCATTAGGAAAAGTTACAATCATTACTTGCAGCCTGAAACTATCGTTGAAAGGTCAAACAAGTGGCGTTGATATAATATAAATTGTCAATAATTTTTAATGTTTATTTTTCCTCAACATTTTTAAAAATTTTCACTCACCTGAACATTATTTATAGCGCCGTCTTCGCTTCGGCATGTGCAGCTTTGACATAATTAGTATGGTACTAAATTGAACACATCATTTGATATCTTTCTGCATGTAAAAAGCAACTTCCATAATTTAGGTAAACAATCTGAAATCAACAGCAGGAAATCGTAATAACAAAATGAACAAACATTCAATTGTTTGTTTCAATACCTGCTGTTGTTTAATTTCAAAAATGAAAAGGAAGTAAGCAGCTAAAATCGTTTCCTTAATAGCACTTCTCTATGGAACCAAAAAATTACCTAGTTTAGGCACGAAATTTCGAAACTGAAGAAAAATAACGACTGATTTTTGAAGCTTTTAATCGTATTATATCAGAAATGTTAAACAATATCCTAGAATAACAATTAGAAGACGCTATTTGTGTTCGGAGTAGGGTTGCCAACTTGTAAATTATAGTAGGAAGGACACGGTGGACAGAGTACAAAAATTATGGACATACTTATAAAATATTTGAACAAATAACATAATAAATTGGTACTCTTAAAAATGTATAACAAACATAATTCTGAATTATACGCCAAAAACGTTTCAAAATTTTACAACAAAATTAGAAATAACAAATTTTATATTTTGATGGAGTATGTTTTTCAGATTTCGCTGCTTCCAGTAATTTTTATATAAAAGCGCAAAATTATAATTATAATTAATTTTTATTTGTAATTCTGATTGAATATGTTCTGGTGTTAAACGATTCCGAGTAGTACATGAACTCTCACCGAGCGAAAATACCGCTCAGCAACTGATTTGGAACAAACTATACTCGCACCTAATAGATATATTTTTACAGTTTCTTCAAATCCTTATTTTCAGTGAATACGTTATTCCATTTGTCCGGCGGCTCTGCAGCTTAGTCGGTATGTGGTGGCTACTAAGCCCAACAAGACCGCACGAAAGTAAATGTTCAAAAAATGCCGACTATGCAGAAAATTTGCCCACAACCACAACGGGGATGTGTGCGTGTTTGTACCTCTTTTTCGTTGTGGTTGTCGGCAAATTTTCTGCTATAGTAGACTTTTTTTTACATTTATTTTCGTTATCGCTTATTAATACTTGGGCATTCACATAAAAATATAATGCGTACATATGCGCTATTAGTTTCGTCGGCAATTTTCCACAACATCCCCCAGATAACGTGGTCTACTTACGGCTCCGAAGCCCAAGGTCACGAGTTGGAATCGCGACACGGAATGCTTGTAAAATGTTAGGCAAGAAGTTTTTACAAAAATACGCCCTAGGTGGAATGTGAGATAAAATGTAGGACCCGTGAGTGGTTGTTGTCGCGCACATTAAAGAACACACCCCTGTGAAGTTCGCACGACATTCTTTAAATTTAAAAAAAAACAATGATAGTTCTAGTAGCACTTTTCATAGTTCCAGAGTTCCTGATAGAAAATAAAAAGAGTTCCCCATTTTTAATACCAACAAATACACTTTTAGCCTGAGTTCTAGTGGCTAACCACTTTTAAATAATTTTTTAATTTTCGATCTAGCACGACACTCGGTAAAAAGTGTCGTCCTGATCATTTCTAGCGCATTTTTCGATATATATCGACAGTTTTACATGAGTTCTAACAACTACGACCACTTTTAGCCTGAGTTTCAGTGGCTAACCATTTTTAAATAATTTTTTAATGTTCGGTGTAGCACGACACTCGGAAAAAAGTGTCGTGCAAATCATTTCTAGCGAATATTTCGATATATTAGCCACTGGAACTCAGGCTATAAGTGATAGTAGTTGTTAGAACTCATGTAAAACTGTCGATATATATCGAAAAATGCGCTAGAAATGATCAGCACGACACTTTTTTCCGAGTGTCGTGCTAGACCGAAAATTAAAAAATTATTTAAAAATAGTTAGCCACTGGAATGCAGGCTAAAAGTGGTCGTAGTTGTTAGAACTTATGTAGAAATTTCGATGTATATCGAAAAATGCGCTAGAAATGATCAGCACGACACTTTTTGCCAAATGTCGTGCTAGACCAAAAATTAAAAAATTATTTAAAAATGGTTAGACACCGGACCAAGCTAAAAGTCGTCGTAGTTGTTAGAACTCATGTAGAACTGTCGATATATATCGAAAAAATACCCTAGAAATGATCAGCTCGACACTTTTTTCGAGTGTCGTGCAGACTCTTCATTTTTGTATATAAAATGTGTTGTGAGGAAGGTATTTCGAATCATCATTTTTGTATGTAAGATATTGTTTGCAAGAGAAAGTCGTTGTGGATATATTATTTTTCTATTTGAAAGATTGTTTGTAAGAGGATTATTTGGTATTATTATACTTGTATGATCACAGGCGTTTCATTAATTCTAGGAGATAGCATCCAGGGAAAGAATTAGAGAGCTAGCAACAAAAATTAGGCGCGGTCAATTAGAAACATTCATCCCTAACAATATATGTTAACGGGTCGTCTCTACTAAACTTTATTGTTTTTGGAAACTCGTAATGATTTTTAATTTCGATTTTAAAGAGACTATTTTACAATTAAGCATATGTTTGACATTGTATCTTCTTCTATAAAAACTTATCTCACGAAGCTAGCGATATAAGGTTATACAGCATCTAGAAATTGCTGTCTTGCTTTAGCAACTCCTTGTACAGATCTTCATATTTTTAAAACGTTTCTAAATATTAATCGTCAAGCATGGATTTAATGTGCTGCTCAGGCAGGTGGTTGACACACCCTGTAAAAATTTATAATGGTATAAATTTTTACAAAATGATAAGTTGTTACCAGACATAAAAACATGGTTACCGGACATAAAAATCCAGACATACGTAATTCATTTTGCTCCGATCACGATAACCACGCCTGCAATCATAAGGAGGAAACATATGGTATCCTGGTTACACAAAATCATACTATTACACGGTCTCCTCACCCCGCCGTACTCGTTTCTACCTGGAAACCCAAGGCACCACCCGCCGACGCCGCCGGTCAGCTAAGTCTTGTCAGCGGATCCATTGTGGTATCTGAGGTATGCAATGGTACTTTTAAGTTGGTTGTTTTAACTTTATGTCTGATCTTCTTATCGCAGTGGATGCGCTCGTTAGGAAGATGATCGTACTAATTCTCATCGGGAGTCTAGTAATTTTTTAAGTTAGTATGTGTCTTAATTTGTCTGATTAACATAGCAGGTGGTCCTTCAGACCGATCTGCGTTTAACAGGGACAACTCTCTACCTTCTCTCGACGCTTGTCCAAAACTTTACTTTTTTCTTATCCCGCTATCTCCGTTTCTGCCTTATTCTTCCTTCGGTGGGCCAGTTCTTGTCCCGGAACACCCGTCTACCACATAAGAGTAATTTTTTCCTTACTCCGGACTACTGATCACATTGACTGGTGAGTAGTGATTTTCTATTCACCTTTTTCTATCGCTATTGCTCAATGTGAGCCCTTCTTCTATTCTCTTCTACCTGGAAGTCACTAGCACATTCCAAAAAATGCCTACCTCACTCTTTTTACCTTTCCTATATGTCTATTGCCTTTTCATGTCCGTTAGTCATCGTGTGGACGCGCGGGGGGTTTTTATAGACACCTGGACCACGTCTCTGGGAATCTTTCGTGAGGTCATGCGGTGCCGCTGTCAGCCGCACGTGGCCGCTAACAGTGCAAGTATGTATGAGTGCATATAGATATGAATGTATGTATGTACGAGTATGCCTTACCGAACCCGACCAACGCCGGGTGCAGGAATGTACCCACATGCCTTTCCGGTCCCTCGTACCGTTTTAATCAACGGGTCTGCTTCACAGATCTCTCTCTTTTAGGGGTACGAGTATTTTCCTGCTTAACGGCTTTGCGGAGTCACTCTCTTTTGTATCTCTACGATGGAGGACAAAACGGCTTGGTAAGCTGGGCAATTCTACGCTATATTTTTAAAGCATATAGTTGTAGCATGCCTTGGCGTACTGCGACGTTTCGGATCCATTTATTGTTATCTAGTTTTATCTTAATATATCTATCTTACCTATTATCTTTGGTAATAACTTGATACTTTGTCTTACTTTCTTTTATTGACCTAACGTTTGGTATTTATGATCAGGCGTAGTAAACTTTTGAGTATTGAGTGAAGAAGCTATCATGATGGTAGCAATGTAATTTGTTAGGTTAGAAATGTAAGACATTAGTAAGATGGTACTGTTGGTAAATTTGTTAATTCACAACCATGTCATTAAAAAGTTTTTATGTATTCTATTTATTGAGCCAGAGTACCAACACATAAAAAATGTGTAAAACGTATAGTAACTTGCTCTCTCGGGCATTTTGAAATTGGGGCATTTTCTTGCCAACGTAGAAACAGTTAAAATGTAACGCTTATGTGCGTGTGCACTCAAAAAAAACTGTAAAGTTAGCTTTAGGTTATTGTAGAAATGTTAGGCGACTTATCGCACTTGTTTTTAGTTGTATGAAAGTGTTTTGTGCTCTCCGACAAATCTGTGCTGTCGATTATAACTGCGCCAAATTTAAGACTCGTGTGTGCATTTATAGATGTAGTTCAATAATCTTAGTGCTATACATTCCCTTTCCTGGTTACTCGCAAGACGCGTTATCGGTTGAGAAAACCAGGTGGCGCCTAAAATAAACATTTAATAGAATGTAAGTTAGTTCATATGTAAGTAAGGCTCTAGACTTTAAGTTTCTACCGTGCTAAAACTTTTTTCTTTTTTAAAAATTTTTTTCTTTTATGGCTTGGTTGCGATTGCTACATGCCAAAAGGGCAATGTAGCATGTTTTAGATTTAGTTATAATTTATAAGTTAATTGCCGCGTATTTTTAAATTAATAACTTTAACTTCCGTCGTCGCCGACAGTCGCGTCTGCGCAGAGTGAATGCGGGGGTGCGCGAGAGTCGAAAGCGGGACTATGCCACGAGACGTGGCCCAAGCAACAACTATCTGGGGTGGTGGATCCTGAGATTTAAGTTACAAAATGCCCACCGCGTGAGTAATTTGATTTTACTTAAATTGTGCTTGCAAATTTGACTAAAATAGCCATTGCATCACTCGTAAATTGTGGTCGGTATATGTTATAAGATGTCGGGTAAAATATGCCGCGTGTAAGTATAACAGTTCATTTACATTTCCAATGCTCCACCTGTAGGTACTACATTGGCCAGGATGCGAGTTTTTTGTTTCCTGGAAATTTAGAATTTTGCTGAACCCTTGCCGTTCCAGGCAAGGTAGGGATCTTTAACGTGTGTGACAACACTCACACACGGGACCTCCATTTAACCTCTCATCCGAACGAGAACGTAATTTTTGTGAAAAATGCTCACCTGCCATTTTTCAAGCAGTCGGCCGTGTCGGGATTTGAACCCAGGACCTTGGGATCCGTAGTCTTACGCTTACTACATTGATCCACGGCGACGCCTACTTTATTGCACATTATAATTTGAATTAGGGCCGCTATACTTGCGGCCACGTCCCCAATGCTCCACCCGGAGGCACTACATTGGGTTTAAACGCGAAAAATAGTCGTGCTCCTAATTTATTCTTACTTCATAATTGATTCACCCTAAATAAAAACTAAATAAAAATCTAACAAACCTAAAAATCTAACAAACCTAACAAACTCTAACAATCTAACAAACCTCGTGTAAGTATAACACCACGTCGTACCACAATGAGCCGCGGAAGCACCAGCTCCGCCACCGTCGCCGACAATCACTTTCTGAGTGCCAATATCGTCTTTTGACTAATAATAATTCTTTATTAGTCGATAATAACATTTCCTTAAGTTAAATTTTTATATTTTTTGCGAAATAGCCTCCACGTCTATTTCCAGTTTGTTCTTGTCGTGCTCGTTAGCACACTGTTAGCCCTATGTTCATATAGTATTTACCTTAATTTACTTAGCGTTTGTTCTTGTTTGTACTTAACACGCACCAGTGTTAATCCTGTTCATACTGCATTTATGCGGTTGTTACCTGTATGTTTGTACTTTTATTATATATAAGGATATACAACCGGTTGTTCTTGTTTGTTCTCATTAACACGTCTTCGAGTTAATCTTGTAGATTGTCATATTTTATTAATTGAATTAATTTGCTTTATAGATATGAGGAATATTTGAATGTTTGTTCGTGTTTGTGCTCATTAACACGCACTCGTTTTTAATTCTGTAAATATTCTTGCTATATTCTACTTTACTGCCTTAAGACGGTTGTTATATATGTGTGTATATATATATATATATAATGTTGTGATAAGGCGTTGTTTAGGGGTGTATTGAGTAGCAAGTGTCGTGTAGTAACAATAAATAGCAATAGGGATCAAAAAACTGCATTTATTTAGCAGAAAAATAGGTAATTCGTACATTATGTAAATAGCAAGCATTTAACACCCTGTACATAGACCCTAATTAGCTTTAAGCGATGCAAGTAAGCATATCTTACAACAATAGAACGCGTATTTAGCAGAAAAATAGGTAATTCATACATTATGTAAATAACAAGCATTTAACACTCTGTATATAGACCGTTATTAATTTTAAGTAATGCCAGTGAGCATATCTTTCAAATAATAGAACGCGTATTCAGGAGAAATGATAGTACATGTAATTAAACACGCGTTGAGAAGTTTTTTACAATTTATAAAATAAAGACGCCGAAGATAAAAGATAAAACCTAACAAAGCTTTATGCAATTACGCTGAAACAATAAACATTTTTGATAAGAAAACGCAGTTTCAAAGACGCATAAAAATACATAAACGAAAACAGCATTAAAGTTATATCATTTATTTTGTTCAATTATCCAAAAGGCGATATCTATACAAAACAACAGACTTAAACTTGAACGTCTGGCAAAGATAACAATGTATTAATAGCAAATAAACATTACACGGAAAACCGAATAAATTACATCAGAAACCACTTCAAAATGCAGGGCCTGGTTGGTTGAGATTATCTGCAGAACTGCTTTAAAACCCAGCCCACATGTAAGTGGGATGAGCCTATATAACACAGAGCAGTGATGAAACGAGTCAGTTTACAACTCGTGCAGGGCGAAACTACGACACTGTTAACCAGAAAGTTACGCATAATTTAAATAAAGTACAATAGAATATCAAGTGTATATTACAGTGATAATAGTGCAACAATTAGGAAGAGTTTTTTTTGCCGTTTTTATAGAAAACGAGTAGAATTTGGGTAATTTATTTAAACTAAATATTTATAATAATAATAGGGCTTCAAGTTGCGTCGACAATAATATTTCAAGTTGCGTCGATGTAACATTTCAAGTTGCGTCGATAATAATATTTCAAGTATGGGTCTGCAATAATACTAGATATTTCAAATCAGCGTCGACAATTATATTTTGGTACAATTCTGGTACAATTTTGATTTGCGTCGAAAGCATTTAAGGGAAGAGATTCAAGGCATATAAAATAAAGAAGCACGAAGTAATTTTTGGAAAACAAGGGGTAACTGTACTCAAATATTGGTTCAACTAAGCAGAGCATTGGTAGACGAATGAGGACAACAAGGGGGTGTTGATCCACAATACGAACAACATATCGCAGGTCAGATCTATTTAATTTTAAGAGATTTTTCTATTTATATTTTAATACTGAATTTATTCAATGTATATAAAACTTGTAATGAAGTCAACAATAAACATTGCATACGTTAAACTTACGTAATATATTATAGAGAGGTCTAGAACGTTTCAGGTTCTTTGGTAAAGAGGTAGTTTTTGGTGACTTTAGGTTGAATTAAAAGTATATAAATTTTGGGATAAATGATACATATGATATTGATTGATTGAAGGGTGTATTTTAATATTTTTCGAAACTTGTAAATAATATTTCTTTTCATTATATGAAATTAATTGACTTCGTTTTATCAATTCAAACAAATAGGTAATCATAAGAGGTGGAGAAGAGAAAAATTGATCATCGTAACGTTGTGCACTCTGTGTAGACTAAAAAAGGGCTAGCCGTGGCATAATAATAATAAAATTAGTAAAATTTGAAGTGAGAACACAGAGCGGTGGCGTTAAGTAAAAACGTTCAGAACACCGAGTACGGCATTATCATATCAATATATTTGCTTACTTATATAGCCATACATGAACGTTTGTGCTCATTAACACGAACTAGTGTTAATCCTGTAAATATTCATGCTTTATTCTCCTTTACCGACTTAAGACGGTTCTTATTTTATATATATATATATATATATATATATATATATATATGTTTGAGCTTGCTTATATATATATATATATATATATATATATATATTATTTAAATTTAATTTTTATTTTTATTTTCTGATGCACGATTTTTGTCGTCGCCCCTAATTTTAGTATTCAATGAATGATTCCTATATGATGTGTTTTAGCAAAGTTTGGTTGGTTATCTATTTAAAACTGTTTACTATATTTTATGCCTCGACTATATGAAACCTTTATCTCAGGGCGTTCACCTATCCACCGTGGGTTCAATCGTGAGTAGATGTGCACTGCCCAACCAAACTGCACACTCGTTTGTTTTACCACTTTTTATATGGAATTATTTACTGTATATGCCAAATTTTACTGATCAATGTTGCTTGGTGCCAAATTAATTTATGTATACAATTTCTGACTTATCTGACGTTTTAAGATATTTCACGGTACTCACCTGAATTATACAGCGCTGATGCCTTCTTTAAATGTTGCTGGTTCAAGTTCTTATTCGCCGTACGCGCCTTTACAAGGATTCACAATCACTGATGATCCTGCGTATCGCCTCCAGGTGTCTTGATATATTTTTGCTGACCCCAAATCTGAAATAATTTACCCTAATTTTAGAATTTTGAATATACCGTTGTATTTACTTCCCCTGCGTTAATCTTTCCGTGTTCCCTTGATTTCTGCGTTGAATCTTCCCCTGTACTTTGCTGCTCTCCTGTTTTCTCTCTGCGTGCTCCAATTAATCCTTTCGTCTTTCCGTAGTCAATCCCAAACCTATCCTGCCGTCCTGTTCCAATTCAATCTATGCCCTGCTATACTCCAATGTCCACTCTATGTCCTACTGCCGTTAATCTTTATCCAAATCACTCCAAAATTATTAATATCGTCGTTGCTTCGCCGTCGCTTTGTATATCCACTCGAATCTCCTACTGCCTTTTAACCAAAATCGTTCCAATTCCAATACCAATCTCGTTCAATCTAACTAAATATCCGTTGCCTTTCCCGTCGCACTTTACTTTAAATCTTCTTCTATAATCGTCGCTTTTTATACCTTCACTTTAATAATCATACACTTTAAACTCAAAAAAACATTTATTTTATCCAAATATTATACAACTTTAACGCAGGTTTGCAAAACACGTCTTTTTACTAAAAGTAGTCGAAATAGAATCCCCTTATTTACTTCGCTAGGCAATAAGCACAACAAAACTAGCTTACTTAATCACATTTTAAAAGCATAAAACTATCCAATAACAACTTTTCTTTTCTCTAGTGTCACAAATACCTTAACTATCGTCTTTACATACAATCCTAATTTCTACCATTGGTCCTAAACACTTCACAATTCTCCAATTATATCTTTGATATTACTATTCACTTATAATTTTGAATTTACAATTCGTCCAAAAGTTGATTCTACTTAAATGAAAAGCCAAAATAATTCACACAAAACCTGGACGCTTGGTTGATTGTAGATATCCGTAGACGCGTCCGGTTTTCCGACGGCAAATGTACTTTCAATGGCTTATAAAATTTCAACTCAGTATACAACCTTGAGTTCCGTGCATTGTATCAACGTCATTAAGTCATCTTGTTTACCTTTTGGCACATACGTTTCAAACTAAAATGGTAAATACTTTAGCATATGTAAAGTACGGCAAAATATAGTTTTTAACTTACTGGATCTTACATATGAATTATGTCGTTTGGCATACACCCTTTTTAACACAAATCTACTCTTAGAAGCCTTGTACCCCCCCCCCTTACATAACATTGGCCCCACTGTTTTTAATGAAATTGTAAATTTCGTATGTTTTTCTCTTCCCTGGTGTGCAAAATTTCTAATTTTATTTAAAATCACCCCCGCATTTTTACATATTAATTATTCAACCCCTATTCGCCTTTCTCTCACGTCTATCTTACTACGCTATATACTAACCTATACTATAAACAAAAAAAAAACAAAAACTAAACTTTCCGTTGCATAAACTACATAATAAACTATCCTACTAAACCCTCTTCGACTGAGCTATCCGGGCTCACATATGGAGTTTTCGCTGGTTCGATAATACCTTCTTTTAACATTTTCTTTATCTCGGCTTTAACCCTATTTCTTATGGCAAACGGAATTGGATACACCCTTGTATTAATCTCGCAAACATATTACATAATCTCACTTCAATCCGTCCATAATTATCCTCTTTTATCATTCCTAATCCTGTACTATCTATATCATTTCCATTCCTATATTCTGAACTAACCGTAGGCACCACCCATAACCTATCTTTATCAAATATCCTAATTGACCTATCCTTTCCATCTATATTCAACCCAAAATCCTCTATAAAATCCATTCCTAATATGAAATCTAGCTGCAACCCCTTTGTAATTAAAAACTCTGCATCTCCTGCTTCTTTATTCCCTATGTATATCGGTACACGGATAACACTATAAATCGTCGTTAGCTTTTTGTTCATCGCTGACCATAAGTTAACCCCATCAATTGTTCCTATTCGTCCCTTTAAAAATTCTTCATGTTTTACTACCACATTCTCATTTACCAGCGACAACTGTGAACCACTATCAACTAAAGCAACATATAAACAATCCCTTAAACTAATATTTATAAACAACAAATTCTTTTTATTAAAGATATAACTATTTAACAATAAATCTCTTATACTATAACACACGTCGACATTTATCCCTAAGCGGTCGGACGTCCAAAAATTCGCGTTTTTTTTTGTTCCTGTGGCGCCTCGTGAATCTGCACCACCTCAATCCTATCTGGGTCCGTTGTCATCGCGCTCGTCGTCATATGCTGGACGTTTACGTCCCTGTCCGTCCGGCTGTTTCCATTGTGTATTCCGCCCCAGTCATCCGGCCGTCACCCTCGTTGTTGCTGTGCTGATATCTGTTTTGTCCATTGTATTCATTTGCCCTGTGATCCCTATTGTAATACGGTCGTCTATGTCCTTCGTGTCCCCATTGATTCCGATGTCCGTGGTTGAAATTGTCCTGTCTGTAATTAGGTCGGTGTTCGTGGTACGGTTGTCGTCGACTGTCTTCCTATAACCCTGTTTTGCTCCCAATAGTTTGTCCGCGTTTTCGCCTCCAGTGCTGTCGCTAAATCAAAGTTCCTCATTACCCTAAAATTCCCTCAACGTCTTGACGTTCTGTACCACTACCACCTTTGTAACTTCCGGTTCCATATGTCCTGCTAGTAGTAGTACAATGTCGTCCTCGCCCAATTTTGGAGTCAAGTGTTGTGCCTGATTAAACTTGTCAATCGCGTATTCTTCGCGTGTGCCGTGAGTCCTGCTGTAATGTCCGGTAATTAAATTCGTCCGTATGTCAGTCTGGTGTGTATTGCTCCAAAATTGCTCTATAAAAAGTCGTCTAAATTCAGCGTACGTGTCGTATTGTCGGCGGATGATATTATGCCATTTTTCGGCGTTGCCCGTCAAAGTCGCCCCCACGATCTGTAGTTTTGTTTTCTCATTTTCAGTCCCTACAATTTCGTCTAGTCGGTCTAAAAATCCCATGGGCTGTTCTGTCCTTCGTCCCTCAAACTTCGGTAATGCGTCCCGGTTTAATCTAACGTGCTGTCCGTAGTCCAGTCCAACGCGCCTTCTTTCTAGTTCGTCCAACTTGTCCTGTATCTGTCTAACTTCCTGTCCGACCCTATTTTCCAATATTGTCGCGTTGTCTATCAGTTTTGCGTCCAGTTGCGTCCTAACGTTTACATTTTCATTTTGTAGTGTTCTAACGTCTGTCCTAAATTTCGGTAGTGTGTCGTATGTCTTTTGTCACATGTCTGAATTTCCGTATTTAGTGTCGAAAACCCGCTAATCATCGTCTCTTCTACAGTATCCACACGTGTCTTACATTCCGTTCTTGGATCCGTCCTTGTCGCGTTCAAGTCTCCTGAAAATGTACCCGTGTGTATTCCAGCTTGTCGTCTACCCTGTCTACTTGTTGTTGTACCTCTGTTCGCATGTCGTCCTTTACAATTTGTATTTGTGTTAGTAGATAGTCCTGCGTGAAGTTCATTTTTGCCGTCAGTTCCGCGTGCGCCGTCCTAAACTCGTTCCTCAATTCGTTATGTGATTCTGTAATTTTATCCGTCAGTTCCGTATGTGATTCTGTAATTTTTATAGTTAACGCCGTATTTGCCTCTTTTTGTTCCGTCTGTGCGTCTGTAATTTTTATAGCTAACGCCGTATTTGCCTCTTTTTGTTCCGTCTGTGACTTTTCTATTTTGTCTGTTAGTTCCATTTTTAATTCTGTGTGTGATACTTCCATTTTGTTCGTTAAATTTGTATTTGATTGTTCAATTTTGTCGTGCAAACTCATCATGAGTCGTATAAGCTCTTGATTTCCGGCGGGTTCTGCTACCTTCACCTCCGGTCCCGTCGCCTGGTCCGTGTCCATGTCTAACACCTCCGGCTCTGTCTGCCTCACCTCCATCTCCCGTATGTCTCCCCCTGCGTCTAACTCCATGTCATGTGTCCCTAATTCCATTTCAACTCCGTATATCCGTCCCGATTTCGTGATCCTTTTCGTGTCCGCGTCCGTCATCTCTGCTTCCTTAGTTTTGACTTCCTTTTCTGCAAAATAATAAAAAAAAACTACGGGCCCCACCTAATCTCAGGGTCCCGTATCCTACTATCTTTCACTCTAATACTTTTCTAGCTTTTTTTTTTCGAGCCTCACGTTGGGTTTGCCACCTTCTTATGCTTGTTTATTACTCCACCCCTCCGCCCTAATATTTATTTTTATTATTTATATATAATTTAATTTTTATTTATTTTTTATAAATTCTGATGCACGACTTTTGTCGTCGCCCCTAATTTTAGTATTCAATGAATGATTCCTATATGATGTGTTTTAGCAAAGTTTGGTTGGTTATCTATTTTAAACTGTTTACTATATTTTATGCCTCGACTTTATGAAACCTTTATCTCAGGGCGTTCAACAACTCACCGTGGGTTCAATCGTGAGTAGATGTGCACTGCCCAACCAAACTGCACACTCGTTTGTTTTACCACTTTTTATATGGAATTATTTACTGTATATGCCAAATTTTACTGATCAATGTTGCTTGGTGCCAAATTAATTTATGTATACAATTTCTGACTTATCTGACGTTTTAAGATATTTCACGGTACTCACCTGAATTATACAGCGCTGATGCCTTCTTTAAATGTTGCTGGCTCAAGTTCTTATTCGCCGTACGCGCCTTTACAAGGATTCACAATCACTGATGATCCTGCGTATCGCCTCCAGGTGTCTTGATATATTTTTGCTGACCCCAAATCTGAAATAATTTACCCTAATTTTAGAATTTTGAATATACCGTTGTATTTACTTCCCCTGCGTTAATCTTTCCGTGTTCCTTGATTTCTGCGTTGAATCTTCCCTGTACTTTGCTGCTCTCCTGTTTTCTCTCTGCGTGCTCCAATTAATCCTTTCGTCTTTCCGTAGTCAATCCCAAACCTATCCTGCCGTCCTGTTCCAATTCAATCTATGCCCTGCTATACTCCAATGTCCACTCTATGTCCTACTGCCGTTAATCTTTATCCAAATCACTCCAAAATTATTAATATCGTCGTTGCTTCGCCGTCGCTTTGTATATCCACTCGAATCTCCTACTGCCTTTTAACCAAAATCGTTCCAATTCCAATACCAATCTCGTTCAATCTAACTAAATATCCGTTGCCTTTCCCGTCGCACTTTACTTTAAATCTTCTTCTATAATCGTCGCTTTTTATACCTTCACTTTAATAATCATACGCTTTAAACTCAAAAAAACATTTATTTTATCCAAATATTATACAACTTTAACGCAGGTTTGCAAAACACGTCTTTTTACTAAAAGTAGTCGAAATAGAATCCCCTTATTTACTTCGCTAGGCAATAAGCACAACAAAACTAGCTTACTTAATCACATTTTAAAAGCATAAAACTATCCAATAACAACTTTTCTTTTCTCTAGTGTCACAAATACCTTAACTATCGTCTTTACATACAATCTTAATTTCTACCATTGGTCCTAAACACTTCACAATTCTCCAATTATATCTTTGATATTACTATTCACTTATAATTTTGAATTTACAATTCGTCCAAAAGTTGATTCTACTTAAATGAAAAGCCAAAATAATTCACACAAAACCTGGACGCTTGGTTGATTGTAGATATCCGTAGACGCGTCCGGTTTTCCGACGGCAAATGTACTTTCAATGGCTTATAAAATTTCAACTCAGTATACAACCTTGAGTACCGTGCATTGTATCAACGTCATTAAGTCATCTTGTTTACCTTTTGGCACATACGTTTCAAACTAAAATGGTAAATACTTTAGCATATGTAAAGTACGGCAAAATATAGTTTTTAACTTACTGGATCTTATATATGAATTATGTCGTTTGGCATACACCCTTTTTAACACAAATCTACTCTTAGAAGCCTTGTACCCCCTTACATAACAATATATAAATATATATATATATATATTATAGTGGTTTTAAAAGATCAAAAATAAATACAAACGAAGCAATTTCAAAACACCTTGTATAAAGAAACAACCAGAAATTACGTGTGAAATTTATATTAGTTAATTCATTTTTAAGTATCAGGTATTAACGAAATTTTATAAATAATTAATGAAATTTAAGTAGGTTTGCAAAGAAATTAAATGGTAGAAGCCAATGCCATTAATTTATTAATTAATTTGAATTTAATCGAACGATTATTGATGTATAATTTGCATAAAAGCGTGTAAAAACCCAATGATACCAAGATGAAAGGCGTTGCTATCTGACAAATATATCAGTGGGGTTGAAATACGCCGAACTTTAAATCGTGGAAATGTATTTAAAACGTTAAGATTGAACACCTGCGTATTTTCTAAATGTCAAGTTCTATTTAATTTGTAGATAACAAACAAATTATTCTAAGGATTGTCCAAACGATCGGATGTTTTAGCATGAAATGCTAATGAGAAAGTCCACGTGTAGTAGACAGCGCACAAACAAGGATATTGATTTTCTACCACTCGAACCAGGTTAGAAAGAGACGAAGAAAACGTATAAGCACGAGACCACAATAGTATAGGAGGGATTTGTGAAACGATTGGTCGATATGTTTAGTTTGACTTGATATAACCACGAGGATAGTGTAGCGTAATTTTCTTAAAATATTTATAACGAGGTACGAAATTCGCGGATTTGAAAATGGGGTTGAGTGCAACATTGTGGGAATGTGTTGTTGTGAGCAGGGGATTTCGGATAAATGTGGCCAGGAGAGGTTACATTGGAAAGATATAAATAGTTTAGGAGAATATTATTAAAGCCCTTATTATTTCGATCGTCCCAAAAGCACGTATGAAAGTTAACACGAGTTGTAAGTATTATCATTTAAATTGTATTGCTTAGTGGTAGCCTCTTAATTAAAAACGCGGTTAGTGTGCCGAGATTGCAATTTTTATTGAGGTATCACCTATAATTTTTAATCAACTCGTGTCGGGACATTAAGTAACGTAGATTACTGTGAAAGAAGTATAATTGAAATGAAATTTGGAATTTGGTTACACCGAGAAGGTGGCGTTGGCGGATCAACTTAGATGGAGTTCGTCTAGTAATAGCGAGAAACGACCTGCAGACCAGGTAGAAAAATACATGGCATCAGCTACAGAGCGGAGATCTTCTAAAAATTTCCAGGTAACGATTTAAAATTGTAATTCCTATAAACTGTAAATATTGGGGTGGCGTATGAGAGTGTTATTCAAGGTAGTGTGAATTATTTACGTATTGAACAGAATATGTGTAAGTAACTTTATTACGGTAGTCAACTAGAAATTGAAGGTGTCTATAAAGCTTTTAAACGTTCAATCAGAACGTGAAATTTCTGTGAAGAGTACATGGCTTTGTTTTTTTTTTTATTTTAAGAGTATGCAAAGTAGAAGGGCACACATTATGCAGAATTAGTTGGGTTATTATGAGCTCACCATATCCCACAGTTTGCTTAGATTATTAAAATGAATAAATAAATTATAAAGAAGGAATTTTAGAGAAGGTATTATTCAAGGTCCATTTACTCGGAGTACATTTTATGTGTTTGATGATTTTAAAATTAAATACAGGACATTACAAAATAAGAGTTACTAAAGTGTAACGTCAACAATAAAATATGGACAGTGTTGAATTGCATTTGTAAATAAGAATAAATAAAAGATTGTATGTTGGTTGTATTTTGTGGTTTTATTGGGAGTGTGCGTGAATGATAGAATATGAGAGTGAATATAGATACCCAAAAGGAGGTCCAAATGAGCTAGCCGGAAGCAGTTGAAGAAGGCCATTCAACCGAGGAAGAGAGGAAAACGGGTAAGAAATTATTTTTTTTGTATTATTTAATTTTTGAATTTTCGAGTTTTGAAAATTTTATAAAATTTTTGAAAATATTTTGTTGGTGAGGATCTTACCCGTGTTCCACGGCATAATTTTAACGCCCAAGTCGTGAGGCTCGATTCTTATAAGGTTACACAGTAATTTTATATATATATATATATATATATATATATATATATATATCATCATTATGTCTTCAGTCCTAGAACTGGTTAGACGCGTACCATCATTGTTCCCTATTCTGAACTAACCTACAGATTTCCCTGAAATATGCACAGTTTGCATCTATAACTGTCTGATCTAGGTCTACATCTACTTTTGTTTTCCTATCTCTGCTTGTAATATATCATATACTATTCCCCAAAAATGCCTTAGAATGTATTCCGCCCTACTATTTCTCTTTATCCCCAGATATCCTTGTTCCCCTACTATTTCTGTAACTTATTTGTTATTATCTTTGTCTGTCCATGCTATCGTCCTCATACATCTGAAGCACATCATTTCAAAAGGCTGCTACCGTTTTTCTGTCTGCGTTTCAGACTTCCCGTATTTCATAGGCATACTGTGCTGTGCTCCACACATATGCTTTCAACAATTTTCTTCTTATTCTATGTTTGTTGTCTTTTCTCATAGGCGATGTTCTTTCTTGTTAGATGCAGTTCGATCACTTTCTATTGTTTTACAGTTATATGCCCTATTTCTCCGACCTTCAATGGTTGTGAAGGGAGGTAAGCAGTCTGTGGCTGTCAAGTTCCCCCAACACTTAACCATTTGGCGATTTAATATATTTTCCAATTTATCTTTTCGCACAGTCAACATTAGTTGCAGGTATTTCGCATCCATTAGGTTTTCCGTCTCAAAACTGGTTGGACACGTACCTGCACTTATTTATATTCTTATATTCTTATATATATATATATATATATATATATATATATATATATATATATATATATAGGAATATATGAACGTTTGTTCTTTTTTGTGCTTATTAACACGCAGTCGTGTGTGTTAATTCTGTAAATATTCAACCGTACCTGTCATTAACTAATTTAAGCATTTATTATACGAATACGTTTGTGCTTGTATACTATATAGATATTTGTTCCTATTTGCGCTTATTAACACGCACACGTATTAATCTTGTAAATAATTAGTTGTATGGTCGTATATTTCGTAGTTGCCAGTATTGTAAATATGTTTTTCGCTTGTATTTATGTTGACTTATATGCTGCAGTATGTCGCACTAGATACCACCTCCCGTCTTGGTATCAAGGTAAAACTTCCTTTAATTTTAGTTTATTTCTTATGATCTTCTCTTAATAGATTTTGGCGACTTATTTAATGATTGTTGGTTGTTTCTCATTCAGATAACCTCGTTGACATTTAACACGAATACGCGATATAGTTACATTTTATATGTACTCATTCATAGGCCTCCACCACTAAAATAGATCCCCTTCTGTGTTTATGCAGTTTATAAATTAAATATCACCGAAGGTCAATAACTTGTAGAATTTTATTTCTTCCAAAATTCGAACTAGGACAAATTCAATTAAATTACATCATGTTCATGAAAAAGGCGCAGCGAAACCATTAAATAAATTAAAAAGCAACTTTAAATATCAACATGGTTGATTATGTCATGCACATAAACATCGTTTTATCTATGTAATCTGGCGTTTGGATACAATTCCTAAAATTATTCTTTGAATTAAACAAAACCATATGGACGAAATCTGGCTCATATCTCATCTCGTCTATCGCACTTCCACACACTAAATTAATATGAGATACGATTTCCGGTTTACTTTAAAAGCGTGATTTTAGAAGTTTGTAAGATTTTTGTAACTGATAAATCACACTAGTTTATTAATAAGAACTTTTTGTAAGTTTTACATATACTTGGATTGCATTGTGCTCTATTTTTTTGTAGAATACAAACTTATATAACAGCAAAAATGTTGAGAAACTATCTACAACCGTTTGCTCGCGGTTATCGAATATTAACATGTTGTTAGTTGCAACATATTAATGACAGTTGTCACTACAAGTCACTACAAGAGCCACCTTTGCCCTTGTGCCACAATGATCAGATTCAGATTTCTATGAGAAGATGGCCAGACGCGCACTTATGCCTACAAGTTGGCCTATTGCGCTGCATGCCTTGCACTAGTCTCATTCACTCGTCCACCAAACCTTTTGAACTTGAAGATGTCGGACTAAAGTGTACGCTAATTTTGGCGGTGTCAAGCTGGAACATCTCCAGCATGGAGTTTGCATGAATAGTTTGGCGATTACTGGACAGTACATATAATACACACTGCCGTCTCGTCTTTCCCTTGACAGCCACGACAGGTTGCATCATCATACTGTCTAAGTTTGTGCACGCTTTCTTTAGTTTGCCTGAATAGAGCAGTTTTTCTTCGGCAAACGTGTGCAAATTTTATCAATTTTATCGCAGCCGACTTTTTTGCTTTTTGCCATTTCAGAAATTTTGCATACTTGTTGCAATAGTACGATAGATTTCTTGCCTTGTTGAATAAGGCACTCATGACGATCCAAAATTTGACGGTGCAGGTCTAACAAAACTTTGAACTGGTCCCATTCTCATCAAACCCAATCAAGTCTGAATTATATGTACCCTCTTCGGGAGTTGCACGAGGATCTGATTTGGGTCCGCGTTTGTTTCTTCTATATATCAATGATTTACCCAAACTTGTCTTGCGAAAAATTACTATATGCAGACGACTTTAAGATATTTAGAAATATTAACACAATTCAAGACTGTGAAACTTTACAGCATCGACTCGTCCTAATTCAAAAGTGATGTTATGAAAATAGCCCACAAATGCAAGACAATTACATTTACTAGAAAATTTCAGCCTATTTTATATTCGTCCATATGCAATTCTACTCGCCTCACAAGATGTAAGACAATAACGATCTAGGTATTACTTTTGGTGCAAAACTCAGCTTCGGTACTAACTATAATATAACGCATAAATTGGCCATGAGGATGCTGGGGTTTTACTAAGAACTTGTAGATCGATTACAAATCTCCTAACATTGAAGTCATTATCTTGTTACGTTCCAATTGGCACTTAAACATTGTTTTAGGTTAAGTTTGATGTGCGGAGGTTTCGCGCCATAAATTTCAAAAGACGCGGTGCGCGGAATTTTCAAAAGACTCGGAGCGCGTATTTCCGTTACGTCATAGTGCGTTTGCGCAGATCGCTCGACGCGAGAGGGTTGGACGAATAACTTCGCGCCGACGTGCAAAAGACGAAAAAGTGGGGAGAAGTTTCCTGTGTTCTCTATAACGTGGCTGTTTTGCCAGTACCTTCGAGTGAAGTGGACGTTTTCCGGTAACGTATCGTTATCTTATCTATGTAGATTCCTTTGCTTGCTTATCTTTTGTTTGTCGCCCCTTTACCTGGTTTTTCCCGTCATTCCCTGCATAGGTAGGTAATCTGTAGCCTAGGCGAACCGTATTGCACGACCCCGGGATGAACGATCTCATGACTGCCGTAGCTGGCCGGAGCGCTTGAAGGAGCGTTGGCAGGAGTCACCATCTTTAATTACCGCAAAAGGGCTTTGAGTAGCCTGATGGACTTTAATAGAGGCCTACCTTAGCGCAACTCCGTCGAACGCCGGATATCTTATGTGAGTATTCTATCTGCTAATTGTTCGCTTTTATCATTTATTGTTTTAAATATGTAAATTTTCGAAGTATTGCGCAATATAAATTGTGCATTGGTGACGTCATTGGAAGATGAGCGCGCCCCAAATCTGTATAAGGTTAGCGTCACCATCCGCCCGTGACGTTGCTTATTTTGCGCTTGCGCGATGTAGTTATGAACTTTTTAACTGTATTTATTGACGTCCTTTAACGGTAATTATCGAATTTTGTAATGGTAAGAATTATCGCATTTTTAAATTGTAAGAATCTATTGCGCGTGTGCAGTCAAATATGGCGCCCGTACTATCAATACTAGAGGGTCTAGTAATTTTGCCGGTGCTGCTACTGGAATTCGTGAATTTGTACAATATTCTGTACAAACAGATAACATTGAATGATTATTTAATCCCTCTCTGTTCCCAATGTCTCTGGTTTTTGGGAAGTTTTTATTTTATTAGGAGTCATTTTTAACCTTCGTGCCCATTTCAGTAATTCCAGACACAGATCTTGTTGAGATTCCTGCTGATCGTCTACAACGCTGGCGGTTAAAACAAAATATTTGGAAACGGAATTCAGATTACCTACACACGCTTAAACAAAAATCAAAATGGTTGTTCAGCACAATCGCTGTAGATAAATAGTTTAGTTTTAATTAAGTATAATAACTTGCTTTTCCTTTGGTGGAAATTAGGTAATCATTAAATTGCTTGCAGGCAAAGCAATATCGTTCGTGTTGCCACCGTTAGAACTACACAGGGTACTTTCTAAAGACTCGCGATAAAGCTCTGTCCGTTGCCTACAGCAAATTAATAATTTAAGTTGTATACTTGTAGTATTAGTGTGTATAAAGCGTATTTAAGGTATCAGCATCATCTCTATTTTTTTTTTGTTCAATTGGTACTTAAATAATATTTCGATTATTTTTGTAGGCGCGATGTTTGTGTACCACACTGTCTTCGAATTTTCACTCTGTCATCAAACCTTTAACCCAAGGATACCCCCAAAACTACCGCTTATCCCTAACTCTTTGGAACCATACAGTCAATCCACTCCCAGAACTAAAAATTCCTAACACGTCCACTTTTGCCTGCGCCGATGATGTCGCCTTTCTTATACACGGTAACCCCCGTGCATCTCTAGCCGCTCACCTAATGAACTCGTTTGAATCTTGGTCCTTTCAAAGTTAACTACCACTTTCTCTTTCCAAGACCAAAATTATTCTATTCAAAGGTTATTTAGTCGTGCGACGCAGACCAAAGGTCCAGGTCCTTAACTCCCCCATCATCTCACACACAGCTATCTACCACATCGACACCCGGCTGAAAACGCATACTTATCAAACTCCGTGCAAAAACCAAACTTATCAGTAATAATATCCACAGTGCTCTTTTCAAATCTACAGAACTCGCAGGTTAACCCTCGTCCAAACCTTTATTCGCTACGCTGTAGACTCATGGCTCTCTCTAATCCCTTTATCCAGTAGACACGCTCAACACCATCATAAGACCCTTGCTATACACACTTCAAGAGCCAATAGAACCACCTCCACCGTCTCACTATATACCCTACTCTTAAGTCCCCAAATTGAAATCCACCTACATCTCTTAATTCAAATTCGTAACCTCGAGTACAATTAACCAATAATCCCACATGACAGGACCCTGTTCCACGACGAATATCGCAACATTCCCTAGATGGAAATCAAATCCCGTGTATACATTCATGGCAGGAACAATGGACCCTTGCTCCAATCTGTAAGATACGATATATTCCCAGACAACAAAGGCATCCCCTCTCATATCGCACGGTCCAGCGACGTATAATACAGTTCCCCACAGTATACGGATTCGCAATACACTTCATGAACTCCATATTACTACATCACGGTTCTGTCTCTGAGACGATCAAACCCACTTGGGAACTCCCATGCACCTCACATATTCCTGTCCGCTCGCAACCAACTTCAACCGGTCTTGCCACCTTCCAACTTAAATTACTTAGTCACTGACCACTCTCAAGTACTCAACGTTTTCTGAAGCGAACTGCTTTTTACTAAACCAGCCATCGCAAACCTATCCTCTCTCTCTCGCGCGCACGCACACAATCACTCAGACACGCACACGAAACTCCACACCTGCACACACAGAATTACACAGACATCCAACACCAACTTCGCATTTCATCAGCCAGCTCAAGATACCGACAAAAGAAGAGCGCGAAGCTCCAACGCCAGCACATCCCTCACCCACTTATTTTGATAAATTCCTTATTGTGCAAATTTATGTAAATACAGTTACTAGTATGTACGACTAGGATGAGTCTTCGGCCTAAGGATAGTCCAAAATCACATAAACGGATATGTGTGCATGTATGTATGTACTTTGTACACATTTTCTTACTTCTTAATGCTGCTTTTCTTAAATCTCATACAAAGACTAACACGCACAATACAAACGAAATTCGGCGACTTGTTCTATCATTGTATGCTTCAGGTTTTATTGTGTCGGGAGTGTTAAACTCTATTAATATTGTAACGGAAACTCTTTTCTTCCTTGTAGTTGCAGTGAAGTTTTAAAGTTCTCACTCATGACGATTTACTTCCACCAAATTGTTAACAGTAAATACTATCTTTTTAAAGCTTTAATGATACCTTCTTAATTATTGTCGAAGAACTATAATTAATTATCAAAGCAATAAATGATAATTTATATCCATCACTATAATAATTCGTATCACGATTTTATAGATCAAGACTCGAATAAAAACTAGGATTATAATCAAAGCTTGAATAAGAACTAAACTAAGTGATGCTTATAACGGCAATTTATATAAATAATCAATAATTCTGGGCTATTCTAAGAACGTACTAGAATTATGCAAATAACATCTGGAAGGTTCTTATTCTAAGCTTAATAAGGTTTTTAAATGTAACCTGTTATAAACTGTCAATCAAGTACATTTGAGAAGATTTCACGCCACCGAGTGGCAATCAATATCCTTTGTGTACAGATGCTTCGTTTAAGTTGAACTGTATTATTCTGCTTAAGAGCAGACTAAGTACGTCGTGTTACAATGCGCCCTCTTAAAGCTGTTTTGTCCAAGAACACACTGTAATCAGGACGTTGGAAGTCCCTGTTGCGGTAAGGACCGATAGAATCGTTTCTGCAGTTCCCATGCTAATGGAAGTAGCAATCAAAATTTTTCATAACAGGTACAGTACTATTTGAATTGTAGGCACACACCAAGATCGGGCCTGCTTTCTGGAACAATACCTCTAGCATATTTTGTACTACCTTCCAGTCCAACCCAAAGATCCTACATCCGATCTTAAGTATGGCCAACTTCTTGTCTTCAAATTTGATCATCTGATCCTTGGAATTCACTATTGTCTTCCACAGATCTTGGTAATTCGATTTACTAGAAGGCCATTGCTTAGTCACCAGGTAATAGATGCTACGATGTTGATCCTTTAACCGTATGGTCTTTCCAACCTCTGGCCTTTGCCGGCGAAGTTGATCCAGATCACCAAATTTATTTTTAAACGCCCAAGAAAGTCTTCAGGGCATATTAAGGTCCGCCGCTGCGCAATGTGCAGGCAGTATGTCGATGGCATATCGAACAGATCATCTTGAATTTCTTCCGTGACCTCAAATCTCACTTTGCCTGTGCCGCTGTACAGAGACATGAACCAACCATATTTCGATTCAGACATTTGTTCATCCTCCCGAGCGCAATTGTTTGTTCGTTTCACTGTTTACCGTTCTTCGATATTACCGGCCTCATCACTGCCGTAGGGTGTCGGTTAACGTACACCACTATTGTTCTTCCCTTTGGGAAGCTTACGAATACGATAACTACATCATTGATTCTTTTTACAACTTCGTATGAATTTTCCCAATGTCTTAGAAATTTTGACGACACTCCACGGCTACGTTTGAAATTGTATAGCCATACGTGGTTGCCCCCTTGAGAACCAGACTCCTGTGCCTTGATGTCGTCATATCTGATCTTCATCCGGTAGCTTGCTATCTGAATATTATTCCTAACGTCACCATGTATGTCCTGCATCTTGCGCTTCAACTTCCCGACGTAGCTCTCGCTCACGATCTCTTCTCCGGGCTTACACCCAAACTCAAGGTCACATGGTAAACATATCTTGCGTCCCAGTATAGCATACACAGGTGTCAGTCCAGTGCTTTCATGAACCGATCGATGGCCATTAAAAATAGATGTAAATATTGATCCCAGTCTCTCTGTTGTTGAGAGACCACCTTGGAAAAGTACTTACTTGTCCAAGGTGCAATTAATGCAGTCTATCATATCATCAGATTGTGAAAGTAATGGTGTTGTTTAAGTTTTTGTCATCCCCAGTAACCTGCAAACTTTTTGAAATAACGCTGACTCAAAATTTCTGCCTTGTTTGGCGTGGAACTGCATAGGAACTCCAAAACGGCAGAACAGTTCCTCCACTAACACATCAGCGACGGTCGCAGCTTCTTAGTTTGGTATAACATATACGTTTCGGTCCACTTCGTAAAAAGTCCATAGTCACTAAGATGTACTTATTCCTGGAGTCGGTCTCCGGAAATGAACTGGCAGTATCGATTGTCATTCTCTCAAAGGGACTTCCCACGTTGTATTGCTTTATTGGAGCCTTCCGGTTTCCCAATGGTGCACACAGCTGATACTTGCTACACCACTCTTTGACATAGTCCATGTAGTCTACCCAGTAAAATCTTACTTGGACCGTCTGCACAGTCTTTTTATCGCCAAAGTGTTCTCCCCGGGTCCCATTATATAGGATGTTCCAAAACCTCGGACGCCCGGTTTTTAGCAACCACCACCTGAAGCGTATTCAGGGATCTATTTTCATTTTCCAGGGATCCCACCAAGATTCCATTCTTTGCCTTCAAAGAATCTCATTGTGCCCAGTACGATTTCAAGGTGCTACTCAACAGATCTGCAAGAATGGACGTTCTGTTACGACTTTATAATACAGAATGTTACCTAGATCTTTGTCATTCTTTTGTTAGGTCATTGATCACGGCAGTCCGACAAAGTAGATCACATTTTGTTTTAACCGTGACAATGGCTACAATCTTTGGCGCAAGGTCGTATCGAATGCGCTTCTGCATTACAATGATTTGTATTAGCACGGTGTTCAGTTTCGAAGTCATACTGCTGCAGCCTTTTCATTCATCTGGCGAGTTGCCCTTGGAGGTTTCTAAACTGTATTGGCCACTTCAATATTACGCGGTCGGTTTTTATGTGAAGTTTTCTCTCGTACAACGGGTACTTATAAAAGTGTTCTACAACTTTCACCACAGCCAATAGTTTTCTTTGTAACGCAATAATTCCGTTCCGGTTTCGAGAGCACCTTACTAAAGAAACCAGTGATCTTTTCTTGCGCGTCTTGCATCGGGGATAGTACACGTCCGATGGCGACATTGCTCGTGTCCGTATCTAAGATAAATTTGCTTTTCGACTGAGGGTAACTTAAAATCGAAGCTGTTAACGATAAATGCATTAGTTGTTGAGAAGCAATAGCAATCTTCATCCCAAACGTAATCACACCCTTCTTCGGTCAGCTTGGTCGAGAGCTTGGCAATTTTCGTAAACCCGGAAACGAATCTTCTATAAATGCACAACCCCAGAAAGCTGTATAACTAATGTTTATCTATTGATGTCGGCCACTGTAGTACCGCATTAACCTTCGTCGGGTCTGTTGCGTGAAACTACGTGCCCTATGTATTTCACCTCTTCGCCTAGCAGGTATCACTTCTTTGGACTTTGCTTCAGATGGGTTCTCTTAGTTTTCGAAACACTTCTTCTAAATTTTCCAAGTGTTCCCTAAACGGCTTATCAATCGCCATCATTTAGTTCAAATATAGAGGCCCGTTTTCCATGAAATTTTTAAATTGTGAGGCGTGCTGTTGTGTTACTGAAGCGGGGGGCTCTGGTACTTGCACTGTTACGGAATTAATCCGTTCTTCCATCTCCAGCACCTTTCTTCTATTTTTCGTGAGTTTACAGGGAACTTTGCTTCCGATATCTGTAAGCCGTCGCAAAAACTTGCTTTTTCCACGGTTCTTATAGTTTTTTGTATAAATTCTTCGTTTAATTGACTATAATTTTCAATTAATTTTTGTTCAACCGCTTTTATGGTCTGATCTGTTTTTTTGCGGTTTTATAGCTTTCTGTATAAAGGCCTCTTTCAATTTCAAGTCCTTTCGCGTTCTAATCTAGTTTTTCCGTATTTTCACTTAATTTTATCGCCAGGTTCGCATAGTTTTGGTTCTGTTTTTCTGCGTGTTCTTGTACATATGATTTAAAATTCTTCAAAAAGGAAAGAATTTTACTGTGAATTTTCTGTTGTTGACTACGAGTGACGGGCATGCAAACGAAATTCGTTCAAATATTCTTTTCACTACAACCGCATAGTTGACACTAGTGTAGCGAAAACTTTTGCAATAACAGTTCTGTATTATGAATTGATTACACATGCTTTTCTTATTCGTAACTACAATGAAATTCTAGAGTGCTTACGCAGGACGATTTCTTTCCAGTCAATCGCTAACAATACAAATACTAATTTCTCAAAGTTACAATACTCTCACAGAATTTCGACCTTGTTTCGCTGCATGTTCTTTTACGCTTGACTTGAAGTCCTTCAAAAAGGAAAGAATTTTACTAACCATTTTATATTGTTAACTACGAGTGACGGGCATGCAAAAAATTTGTAAAAATGTCATTTTCACTACAACCGCACACACTTGACACCAGTGCAACAAAAACTCTCTTGCAATCACAAGAGTTCTTTATTACGAATTGATTACACAATCTTTCCTTACCCGTAGCTACAGTGAAATTCTAAAGTGCTCACATAGGACGATTTCCTTCCAGCTAATCGCTAACAGTACAAATACTAACTTATCGAAGTTACAATACTCTCGCAGAGTTTTGGCCCTGTCTCTCAGCGTGTTCATTTACGCTTGACTAGAAGTCCTTCAAAAAAGATAGAATTTTATTAACCATTTTATGTTGTTAAGTACGAGTGACGGGCATGCAAGAAAATTCGTTAAAATATCATTTTCACTACAACCGCACACACTTGACACCAGTATAATAAAAATTCTCTTGCAATCACAATAGTTTTTTATTATGAATTGATTACACAATCTTTTCTTACCCGTAACATCAGTGAAATTCTAAAGTGCTCACATAAGACGATTTCCTCCCAGGTAATCGTTAACAGTACAAATACTAACTTCTTAAAGCTACAATGTTAGCTACTTAGTTTCTTTCTAAGCACTATAATTAATTATCAACGCACTAAGTGTTAATTTACATCGATCACTACAATAATTTATATGACATAGAGCTGTATTTTAACGCTGTCACACAGTAATTTTATATCACGGCTTTATAGTTCAAGACTCGAATAAACACTAGCATTATAATCAAAGTTTGAACTAAACTAAGTGATGCTCATGACGGACATTTACATATATACTCAATAATTCTAGATTATTCTAAGAACGTACTAAAATTATGCAAATAACATCTAGACGTCCTATTGTAAGCTTAATAAAGTTCTTAAATGCAACTTTGTGTAAACTGTCGCTCAAGTCCATCTGAAGATGTCACGTCACAGGGTGGCTATCAATTATCCTTTGTGTACAGATGCCTCGTTTACGTCCAACTGTATTATCCAAGGGTAGACTAGGTAACGTTCTCGTTATAACATTATGCTATAAAAAGCAGGAACCGAAAGTAAGAGAATTATAATGGTATGTATGAGTTATATTTTCATTAGGTAAATATTAAGTGTGGGTTTTGGAGAGTAAGCTGACCAAGATATCCTTCCATTAAAAAATGCATATAGCCTTACAACTCGAAAACTGATGACGTCACATACAACAAATAAATACATCAGATACATCAAATAAGCGTTTTTGTGAAATATTTACAGTTTTGGAATTATTAAATTTATTCCTTAAATAATTTCCACATTGTATACTTACAGAGCTTTTCCAATTTTTTGACAGCCGAAATCTTATATTACTTTTAAATACCGTTTAGTGTATCAGATTTGGAGCATAAACTAGCATGCAAAACAAACCTATAAATTTTATATTTCTTGGCTCTCGTAAATTGCTTGTACAATCTTTATTTTTACGTGTCCTTTAGTTTATTTTTAAAAAATTGCTAAAATATACTATTTTTATTTGATTAAGAGTAATATAATCCCAGAAATACAATTTTCCAAGTAAATGTCAGAAAATGCCATTCGTGTCATTAAATTGCATGAAATAAAGAACGTCCCACAAACAATTATACGAATAACATTTGCGTGCGATCAGTATAAAATTTATTTTAACTTTTTGGGTGAAGGGAATAGTTTAACCCTCAGGTAATAAAACATTGCATGTCATAAGATATAACTGCTCCAAGCTTAAGGAAAAACGGAGCTTTCTAGACAACAGCTAAAGCATTCGTCGTCTCCCCTCGTCCGTGATTGATATCCGATATGTGTAAATATTTTTAGTTCGTGAACCGTAATTCCTTTTAAGCACGAACGATGAGCAAATCTCTAGGGCATACTTTTTATAAGGTTAGATAGAGCTTCCTTCTAATCGATACTAAAAGAATTAGGGAGGTTTTTCGCTGAAGCCAAGTGCTTTCGAAAAGAAGCATCTGTTAACGACCTAATCGTTATTAGAACAAGTGAATTTTTCATTTTGTTTGAAAATTATTTCTTGCTTTATTTAGCAACAGAATGTTTTTGAACTGTCCAATTCTCTTAACTCAACGACACGTTTATAGAGTACCCATCAAATTTTCTGCGTGATCGATTGACTATCTTGTACACAATTTTGTACCTTACATATAATTTATCTACTACCTCCGTTTTATTGGAACTTTATATCTTTGAACAGTTTTCATTTAAGCTACAGCTGCCACTCTTATTTTTTCCCTACCTTATCCGTAAAAGACATTTACGTCACTGCGACGACCTTCCGTAAGTTGCATTTACTAGGATGGCTGTGAAGTGGGACGTAAATTTTTACTTACTTCCCTTGAGACGTAAGTGATTGTCATCCAAATAAAAGAAGCCATGGTTACAAATCCATGGTTACGGGTCTAAGCCGACATTAAATAATTCTTAGTTGAATTTTAAACTTTATTTAAACCTATGTTTAATGACTTAGGGCCGGCTGCTCCGCTTCGGCTTAAATGCTCGACTTAGTAAAGTGTCCCTTAAGATGTTAAATTTGCATTATATTATTGGAAACATTGATGCCATTTGGGCAGTGTAAATTTGGCAACTTAAGTAACAATTTACCAAGTCAAGCACTTAAACCGAAGCGGTGGGTACGGCCCTCAGAAGTAGGAAAAAAAACAATAAAAAATACCTCAGTGAACATTTAATACTTCTGCTATTGTGGATGATTTCCATCCGCTCTGACGCTTTAGGCTAAGTATATCCTCCTCCTCCTCTCCTCCTCTCCCCCTCCAACCCTGAATTGCCCAACAACGTGGCTGATGTTCGCCGAAAAGCATTACCTGTATAAAGAAGTGGTTCTGGCAGATTTAAAAGGTAGCTATAATTGAGTGAATCTTGGAAAAGGTATTCTTTCCTATAGGATGATTGAAACACTTTTCTGCAGAAAATTTCAAACGGCCCTCAGAAGTAGGAAAAAAAACAATAAAAAATACCTCAGTGAACATTTAATACTACTGCTATTGTGGATGATTTCCATCCGCTCTGACGCTTTAGGCTAAGTATATCCTCCTCCTCCTCTCCCCTTCCAACCCTGAATTGCCCAACAACGTGGCTGATGTTCGCCGAAAAGCATTACCCGTATAAAGAAGTGGTTCTGGCAGATTTAAAAGGTAGCTATAATTGAGGGAATCTTGGAAAAGGTATTCTTTCCTATAGGATGATTGAAACACTTTTCTGCAGAAAATTTCAAAAATAATCTTGTTTGATTGCTTTTGCAGAGCATATATTTCTAGTAGCAAGGTATTTCCTTACAATTGGAATATATCCAATTCCATGTATATCGTTATTGATAATGGTAAAGATTCGTGAAATGTTGTTCTTTGTTTCACTGTTACGTGCCAAATTGGCACTAAACATTGTTTTAGGTTAATTTTGATGTGCGGAAGTTTCGCGCCATAAATTCAAAAGACTCGGTGCGCGTGTTTCCGTTACGTCACAGCGCGTTTGCGCCAGATCGCGCGACGCAAGTGGACTAGGGACAAAGTGGGGGGAAGTTTCCGTGAGTCTCTGTAACGTAACTTTTTTGCCTGAACCTTCGAGTGCAGTGGACGTTTTTCGGTAACGTATCGTTATCTTTATCTATGTAGATTTCCTTGCCTGATTATCTTTGTTTGTCGCCCTTATACCATGTTTCCTTATCCGTTCCCTGCATAGGTAGGTGATGAATTTGTAGCCGTTGGCGAACCGTACTGCACGACCCGGAGGACAAATAGGAGGCCATGCCCCGCTAGCATACCACGCCGGAGCACCGTCTCTAATCACTCCAGGATGGAGCCCTGAGATACCGAGAAGCCAACTTTAACTCAACCCCGCCGGACGTCGGATTTCTTATGTAAGTACTTTCATTGTTAATTTGTTCGTTGTTATAAATTGTTGTCTTAAATTTATATCTTCCGATAATGGCGTTTTAAATTTGTGCATTGGTGACGTCATTGATAGATGGGCGCGCCGAAATCTGTACAAGATTAGCGTTACCAACCGCCCGTGACGTCGCTTATTTCGCGCTTGCGCGATGTATTTATCGACGTTTTTTAAACTGTAAAAATTGGTTTTTAAAGCGTAAGATCACGTAGGTGATTAACCTTCAAATCGGTATTGTCTTGGACATCTTGCAGTTATAATTTCAAAAGTTCCTCCGTACGACATGCTCCAGCAATACCAATCACAACCGCTGCCTAAAACCTTAGATTTTATAAAAGGTTCCGTATATTAAATTGCCATTTCGAATGGACCTGCACCCTGCCGAAGTTCTAGATTACTAGAACAGGTGAAATAGCTTGCGTGTTGTAATGCGCTAGAGAGCCAAACTACAGCTACAGCCAAAGTAGTAGGGTCGTTAGTGAGGAACCAGACTAAGACAGCTCCCGAAAGAGGGCAGCGGTTCTTTTGGTACTTAGATTGGCAGAGACCATAGGGGTCGGTATGGCAGTCTAAGGCACACTACCGCGATGTGGAAGGCAACGGGAAACCACTACATTACCTCCCAAGTACACAGCTTACTTAAATTGTATTTAAGATTATGGCATCCTCTGGGGTAAAAGATTCCGGAGTTAAAACAGTCCCCAATTCGGATCTCCGGGAGGGGACTACTTCGGAGGATACGATCGGAAAATTCAGAATAAGAGTAGTTAAAATTTTGCGAGTCGGAGCGTGGAATGTTAGAAGTATGAAGCAAATAGGTAAGCTAGAGAATCTGAAAATTGAAATGAATAGGTTAGCACTAGACATAGTAGGGATTAGAGAAATTCGGTGGCCAGAGGCGTGGGATTTTTGAAGTGGAGACTTCTGGGTAATTCGTGCAGGAGCAGAGGAAGTAAATTCGGGTGTGAGGATAGTTTTATGCGGAAAAAGATAGGACACTGTGTAGAAAATTACTTACAAAATAACGAAAGAGTACTCGTGGCTAGATTAGAATCTAAACCGGTAAACACAGTAATAATACAAGTATACATGCCCACCTCTAGCTACAGTGACGAAGAGGTAGAAGCCATCTACAAAGATATCGAAGACATATTAAGATACGTAAAAGGACATGAAAATTTAATAATTACAGGGGATTTTAATGCCGTGGTAGGTGAGGGTAGGGAAGGAGCGGTAGTACGTTTATTTGGTTTAGGCACGAGAAATGACAGGGGAAATAGGCTGGTAGAATTTTGTGACAAGAACAATTGAATCATCACAAACACATTATTTCAATATCATGCTAGAAGATGATTAACGTGGAAGATGCCAGGAGGTATAGGAGGATATCAAGTAGATTACATTCTTGTTAGACATCGGTTTAGGAATTAAGTAAACGACTGTAGAAGCTACCCAGAAGCAGATATAGTCACTGACCACATCGTAATTATGAAGGCCGCACTTACATTTAAAATTTTGAAAAAAGGAAACGGAAAAAGGCACTTTGACTTTGAGAAACTAAAAGATAAAGATATCCAAGAAAGATTCGAAAAAAGTCAAATGAATTGCTGAAAGATATCGGAAAAATATCTTATACTAAGGAAGTAGAAACAGAATGGAATAACATCACATCCAGCTTAGACATGGCCGCCAGAGATATTCTGGGGTATACACAAAACGAAAATAAGAAACCATGGATAACAAAGGATATCCTGAATTTAATAGAAGAAAGACGAAAATACAAAAATAAATCGGACGAAACAGGAAAACAGAGATACAAAACCATAAAATTGGAAATTATTTGCAAATGAAGGAAAGCTAAAGAACAATGATGAAATGTGCAAAGAGGTACAAACTAAGATGAAAGTAGGAAAGACAGATGAAGCATACAAACTAATTAGAATCAATTTTAGAGATATAAAACCGTATATCAAAAATATAAAGGACGCGGAACGAAACGTCATTATAGAAAATGTAGAGAAAGTGGGCAGATGGCAAGAATATATAGGGAATTTATATGCAGGAGAGGAACTAACAGCATTAGAACAGGAATCAGACATTTAGAATGATGACTTGGGATATCTTATACTTAGAGATGAGGTGCAAGCAGAAACTCTAAAAGCCGCTGGACAAGCAGTAATAGAACATCTCTTCCAAGCTCTATGTATGTGACAGGCGAGATACTCAAAGATTTCAAACGTAACATCATAGCAACTATACCAAGAAACGAACAATGAGTGTGACAGACGAATGGAAAAACGAGCTGAAGAAATACTAGGAGAAGATCAATTTGGGTTTAGGCGAAACAGGAACACGGGAGGCTTTTTAGCTCTGAGAGTGATAATGGAGAAAACAATAGTGTTCCATTTATATTGTAAATAATTTATATTTACATTTTATTTTCTATTGAGTTTGTTGATTATTTACGTTCGCCTCGGGATATTTAAATTTGTTAGAGTAAAATTTCCATGTTTACTACAAGTACACGCCAGCAAGTGCCGCGAATGATAAAACTCTGTGTTATTCCGCATGTGCAAACAGTGTAGTGACTGGAAAATCCACGAAGCAAAGAGAATCGATTTGTCGTTCTAACAGTCCGCATCGCTGGTTTACATGTTTACGTAAAACTTCTAATTATGAACTGCTTTTCTCCAGAACCGCTATCGTCATGAATGTGCTTCGCTACACCCGCAAAAGCAGAGTAGACGTTACATCGTTTTTTCGTTGGCACTCGATATTTGCAGCCTCCCTTCGCTCGGGCTGCAAACAGTCTCGTCACCGTAAATCCTACTTAACGTCCCTTTGTATGTAATATACTATTTGAGCGAGCAGGTGCTTAACTCTTAGAGTATTCCAATTTTTTAACTAAAAATCAAATTTCGTGCAATTTCTGTATATTTATTTTTACATTTGAACACTTCCAGATTCAATAAACACTTTAGGTTGTAAATATAGATACCAGTTGTCTTTTTATATTTATCTACTTCTAAATCTTTCTAGTTTCCTATTTTGATGCTTTCCTAGTCTCGTATTTTCGAATTTTCCTATATTCATGTTTTCTTATTTTTAGATTTTTGTGGTTTTGCATCTTAGGTTTTTCCATTTTTGCAATTTTTGATTTTTTATATTTATATTTGCCTATTTTTTAATTGTCGAATTATTATATTTTTCTTACTGTGGTGAAAAAGAACCTAGAATTTGAGGCTTTATTAAACACAATTGAAATCATTTAACACAGATACTTGACAGTTTGATAGTAAACATCAAAGGTGACTAAGATGAAAGATGAGAAACAATTTTATATCACATTCTCCCCCATTCATTTAAAAAAGACAGTCTTGAAAATGTAGAAGTCTTCCGCGGTCCTAGATTTCGGCGTAGAGTACGACGCCAGACCGTTCTTCACCCGATTTGCAATCCAACGGGTTGAATTCCCTAACTCCTTTATCTGTTTTATGACATGAGATAGGAAGTAGAGACACGTCATCTGAATGCAAGTTATTAACATTCGAGTCATCTACACTTTCATTTGAAGAAGACTCTTGATCAACCAAATGTCTGTCTTCATGAGTAGGAGCTAGGTAACAGGTAGATACCGTCGTCTCTCTTCCATCGGAATATCTTACGTGAGCATACTCAGAATTACCATCCAAAAGTGAGACTTCAATAACCAAAGGGTCAAATTTTGATTTTCCCCCACATTTCTTAAATAAACAGGACGTGGTTGAAGTAACCAAGCAGGTGTAAATTGTTCAGTTCCTGATCTTCAATGATGAAACATTCTTTCATGGGGAGTTTCGTTAGTAGCTGTATATAGTAAGTATCTAATAGCATGCAATGCATCAGGTAGTACAAACTCCCTTCAGCAATAGCTGCACAGATCTCCAAAGGATTCCATTATAACGTTCCATTTGACCGTCGCCATTCGAATTGTACGGCATAGTTCTACTGGTTGCAACTCCGTTCTTATTTAAAAACGATTTAAGTTCATGTGACATTAAAGATAGCCCCCTCTCTGAGTGCATGTAAAATGGGGTTCCAAATAATGAGAGCAGTAATAAGCTTTAGAAGTCATATCTCGACACGCAATAGCAAATGGAAAACGAGAATATTCATCAACTATAGTAAACATATGAGCGTTGTGTGAAGAGGACGGTAGACACTCTTTAAAATCAACGTTTAGGCGTTCAAAAGCAAATGTTGCCTTAATAATTTTGCCGTCCTGCTTGAAAAAACATGGTTTGATTCGCAACAAAGTGCAATTCGATATTACCTTCTTTACATCATCAATAGCAAAGGGTAAGTTTCTACTTCGAACCTAGTGCTACATTCTAGCGATTCCAGGATGCCAGAGTGAATCATGTACATCTCAAGTTTATGGATTTTGCTTAAAACTGAGGAACATGAACGTGAAAACGTATTAGTCGCCGCATTTTGAGCTCCAGGTTTATAGATTGTCATAGCTAAATTCAGATAATTCCAATCTCCACCTCAATCTTTTCGTTCTTTATTTTTACTCGAAACTTTCAAGTTGAAAATAAAAGTAACAGAGCGTTGGTCAGTAATAATTAGGAAAAGTGGCGTCCCATAGTAAGGTGTCTCCATTTTCTAGTAGCTTGCTTCTACAATAGTCTTCTTTTTCAACACTGGAGTGCTTGCTTTCTGATCCTGTAAGAGTACGAGAAAAAAGCAACATGCCTTCTTGCCTGGGTAAAAGTGGCTGCAATAGCGCTATCAGACGCGCCCGTTTTGATGGTAAATATCGCTTCATTATCTATAGAAACAAGAGTAGTTTTTACAATGTCTTGTTTTAGTTCATTAAAAACTTCTGGACCAAGACGTAGTTCATTATGAGTAAGGATTGTTATCTTTAGCAAGAACTGAGGAATAAACCCGAAAAATGTGAAAACATTCATACAACTCTTATGAGACGAAGAGTTTGCTGGAGGTCGAAGTTGGAGCAAATGTTTTATTTGATCAGAATCTAACCGAATCGTTTTACTAGAAATTTGATACCCGAGTATATGGATCGATCATTGTTCAAGGTTAATTTATACTTTAGCGCAACATCCATAAAACGTTTAAAATCTTTATCATGTTCTTCCTGCATTTTACCACACATACTGACATCATTGAGGTGTGCGTATCTACTAAATTTTTTGTATGTTTTATTTTATCAATTTTTCTTTGAAAAGCAGCAACTCCGTTCGTAACACCAAAAGGAATTCGTTATTACCGAAAAAGTTGACCACATGCTTCAAAGGCAGCGAAAGGTCTGTCGCTTTGTATTACAGGAAACTGATGGTAGACGTTCTTCATGTCTATGATGCTGTACACTTCATATTTAGCTATATTATTTACCATCTATATGTGGCAACGAATTGAGTGAAACGGTTTATTGTTTGCGAATAATCAATAACTATTCTTTTGTTATGGTTGTCTAAAGCTACGGCAAAGGATTGAGCTCGCCAAGGTGATCTACTTGGTTTTATGACGTCCTCGGATAACAAACGTTTAATTTTAGTTTCGATAAATCTGATGTTATCATCTGTATGTCTTCTAGATTTGATAGCTATCGGTTTACAGTTACACGATCATGTTCCAAACAGGGAAAACGGATCAACATATACTACGGTTAACGAACAGACGTATATAGGAGGCAACAACCCTCCAAATTCAACTTCTAGTTTTGAGTGATTTTTCAAAATATCTTGCCCGATAATTACATCAGAGCACAAATCTTGAAGGAGAAAAAAGCGGATATTGTGGTAAACATGTTTCCCATATGAAGTTTGACAAAATAGTGGTCAGATGTAGTTGAGGAGAGTGAGGTAGATACCATTTTAATAACTTCGTTGGACGGGCATATACATAATTTTAATTTGTTTGCAACAATTTCACGAATGAAGCAAGCTCGTGGTACTCCCAGTGTCGAGGAAAACGTAAAGTTTTGAGTCATTAATCAGTACCGGTACCAGTGCTTTGGTCAGACTCGATGATATCACAGCACAATAATTTATTGAAACAGTAGGGGACGTATTCTGTTCTCTGGAATTATTTAATCGCTTAGATCTACAAACTTTTTGATAATGTCCGTTTTTCCACAAAAATTACATACATCACGAGCAGGATTTTTAGTTTTAAAACGAAATTCAGATGCACAGTAGGGACATTTCTTTGTAGTCACAGTAGCTAGAATTCCTTTCGTTTCTTCTACATAAGGTGAGTGACTCGAATTCTCAACATGGAGTAGGTGGAATTGAATAGGTACTAATGGATTTATGTACAGTATTCACAGCGAAACATTGATTATAAGCTTGAGCTTGTAGGTAGGCTAATTCTAAAGAGCTTGCCTTTTCATATGTTTCACTTCGAGACAAACAAGTTAGGACTCTCAAGTAGTCTTTGTTTAATTAATAGCTCAGATAGTCCTCGGATAAAGGCATCTTTCACATAATCGTTGTGATCCAGCTCTGCCAAAACTGCTTGGAAGACACATTCATTAGCCATAAGATTCAAAAATTGCATAAATTGATCTACATGCTCAGTGGGCTGTTGACATTGTATAGCAAGCTTGTGATGATTGAAAACTTCAGTAATAGGTTTCTCGTATATTTTTCTTAAAACAGAGATAGCATTATTGTAAGTGCCAACTATACTTACATATTTGTAAATCCTTGAAGATATATAATTAAAAAGGTTTCAATTTCTCTGCATCATTGTTATCAGTAGCAAAATTACTAAATCTCCAGTACCAGTAATCCCTTTCAATAGTCGCGTTTCGAGAATCATTATTTAAATCAAATCGAACAGGAGTATGAAGTTTGTTCATCTGTATTGTGATTAATAAATTGTGGTGAAAAAGAACCTAGAATTAGGCTTTATTAACCGCAATTGAACTATTACTTAACACAGATACCTGACAATTTGATAGTACAGAATCAAAAGTAACTAAGGTGGAAGATGAGAAACAATTTCACATCATACTTGTATTTTAGTATTTCTATATTTTCGTAATTTCCTATTTTTAACTTTTATTATCTCTGCATTTTTGTCTATTCAAAGTATTGGGGTTTTGCTATTTTTGTATTTCCGTATTTTCGACTTTACGTATGTTCGTATTTTTGTTTATGATTTCATATTTTTATACTTTTATATCTTTTTAGTTTCATATTTTTGTAGTTTAGTACATTTCAATTTTCGTATGTTCTTATTTACATTTTTTTATCAACCAAACTTACGAAGTAAGTTAGGTTAATATAATCGCTACGTTGTCGTCGTCACCGCTGTCGCCGCCGTCGTCCGTTGCCATATTCCCATAATGATACAAAAAATTATATATATGTACCTTATTTAGTTTTTTACGTTGATTACAAATATGCTATACATTTTTCGATATCTCATTTAGTTTTCGAGATAATCGAATTTATTTGAAAAATGTTAACAGTACAAACTAATATAAACTTTAATAGATATCCAAATGATTCTTAAACAATATAGTTTAAGTTGAGTTACGTTTAATGGGAAAACATAGGCACTCAGAGTTTAACCGAGTCATTTAATTTAAAATATATAATTTCCTTTTATAAAATTTCCGTAAGTTTGGTTGTAAGGCGTACATGCGTCTTTTTTTTTATTCGTATTTTTGTATTTTAATGATTTTCTATTTTCGCAATTTCCTATTTTCTTATCTTCATTATAGAGTTTTCGAATTATAGAATTTTCCTCTTTTAATATTTTAACTCCTTTTGCGAATTAATATTTTGTTTTGTATTATTTCTATTTCTTGTTTTGTACTGGACACCTGCCACTTACTAATTATAAGCCAAATTTGGCAAAACAATATTTATTTTACACTTGTATACATTGTCGTCAGTAGTATTGTTGACCACTGACACACCATACTATAGACGTGCGATAGAACCAGTTCGATTTGCATTAGGTTCATTAGGTATGAACACTTACACTATGTATTTTAAAGGATTATCAATTTTTCCTTAGTCAGACAGAAGTATGATGCTGATTCAGAGTATTGCGAAGTAGCGAATCGTTGTCAGTAGTGTTACCGACTTAGACACACTGATACTTCAGGCAAGATATTGGTACCGACACGTTTCGCCTGAGGGTCTTTGAATTTGAACACTTAAACTTTTGTAAATAAATTTATAATTTTCTGTTTTCAGTTCTGTTTTCTTAGTCTTTTTTTCTTAACGACCCCACATGCACGGATGATGAAGTGAGAAACTTCTAAAAAAGAATATGTGAACAATATTTTCTGTTTAACCTATAAACATATAAGTTTCAACAGGGAAGAAATTAATAGTTATTTACTTATAATTAGTTAAATGTATATTTTTAATTTAAAAATGTTAAATAATAAATGAAAATGTTTTAATTTAATTAAATGCAGTAAACCTTAAAATTCAAACCGGAGAATGTGCCTTGTTAATTAATTATTCATTGAGTTAAACTCGCGGCGCGCGACTTATTTTTTGAATTACTTTTACAAGTGCACGTATTCGTGGATTTAACATTGTAATTTGAACCAATACAAACGTTTCACTTCAAACCAAAGCTCTTCATTCGTCGAACGCTTTGATTAATGCAAAATCGACTACATTTTCTAGACGTGAATACCAATTATATTATTATTCAACATTCCAGATGTTTCCTGGATATGTTTCATGAATTTGTTTCAATATCACTCCTTATCTTGCACATGTTTTTATTTAAATGGAATAACAAATGATTACGTGTTCAGCTAAAATTTTATTAATGACACTGTTTGCATGTAGGTTTATGAGTAACATTTGCTCACATTTGGGCCTTGGTATTATTTAATTGAAAGTCCATGTTTCTTTCTGTAAGCCTACGTCGCATATCTTCTTGTTTTTGAAGCTGAAGTTGTTTCATGCCGAAATTCAGCCTGTAAACATTTCTATAAGTTCCTAATTTGTAAGCGATTTCGCGCCAATAATTTAAAAGACGTGTGCGTGTATTTCCGTCCCTTTTGATAGTTGCGTCGGCGCTCGAGATTGCGCAGACGCAGAGGGAAAAGGAGTGATTTCCGACACGTCGAGACTAGTCATCCAGACGTCGAACCTAGTGGTTTATCTTTGTGCCGTTTCTTGTCGTCTTTTTTAGGGAATGTAGGTTTCCTTCCTTTTATCTACCTAATTGTCGTACCTTTACCTGTATTCCTGTCGCCCCTCTACACACGGAAGAAGAAGACGAATTAAATTTGGATGCAACCGGTGGCAGAAAGATGACCCACGCCCTCAATGCTCCCCGACGCCAGCTGCCGCCAAAATAGCCGTAATGCTGTGAAAAGTCCTACAGTTTACGTGAGTACCTTTTGTTTTCCCTTATAATTAAAATAAACATTTTTTGTATGTGATAATAATTTGATCAAAGGTATGACGTAACCGTTTATTGCACAATATTTTGCAATGATTTATCATTGTTATCAACGGTCGTAGAGGCTCTCATACATTGCCGCAGGGACTTTAAAAAGTATACCTTGAGTATAGACTCGAGTGTAACAGTGGCGCTTAACGTGGGCGCCACTGTTGCACTTTTGGTCTAGTTTTTAAAGTCCCGATGCACATGTATGAGAGCCACTACAGTAGTTGGTAACAATGATAAATGTTTGCAAAATATTGCACAATAAACGATCACGTCATATAAATGTTTTAAATTACTATATCACATGCAAAAAAAGATAAAGGTACTCACGCAACTGTAGAACTCCTTACAACATTACGGCTATTTCGGCGGCAGCTGGGCGTCGTTGAGCATTGTGGGCGTGGGTAGTCCTTTTGCCCCCGGTTGAAGTCAGATTAAATGTGTCTTCTTTTCTGTAGCGGAACACAGGAATAGGGTGAGGGACGATACGGGGCAGAGATAAGTCAAAGGAACCTACAAAATCTGAAAGAGAAGGAAAAACACACGGAGATAACCACTCAGTTCGACGTCTCGCTAACTAGTCCCGACGTGACGGAAAACACTACACTTCCTACACACTCCGTGTCTGCGCAATCCTTTGCGCAAAGGCAACTATCTAAAGGGACGGAAATGCACGCACAAGTCTTTTAAAATTATTGGCGCGAAATCACTTACAAATTAGGAACTTATAGAAATGTTTAAATGCCGAATTTCGGCATGTAACAAAGTATAATTTAGTTCTACCGCTGCATTGTTATATAGTGCATTATTAAGTTCTGTTCAATCGGTAATAACTCCTGTGTAATCTCTTACAAAAGTTTGTTTGTTCATTTCATCGTGGTAGTTTCCTGTTTTAAGGTCCGATTTGAAAATTAGCAACCCATTCGGAACAAAACCCTTGGTATAACCACGTTTTTCTTTGACTAATGTTGTGTTTGGGTAGTTATTTGAATTATCATCTCACGTCTTTGACTCGATATGGGAACTGTGTAAGTAAGTTTTATCACAGTATATAATAGACCTGTCTTCGACTCGGTAGTGTTTGCATTTTCCTAAATATTCAACTCCGTTTAGTCGAATTTCTGTATTTTCAGTTTAAACTTGACAATTGTCTGCAACGAAATACTATTGTAAGCACTAACTAATATAACTTTGGACTACTTTTATTAATAGTCTTCTCGGAGAACTAAATTGTAACTGGTCGCGTGTTGCCTCCTTTACCAATCTTTTTAACTAAAGTTAGACGTTTGTAGGGCTCCCGTGACGAGCGTACCTTCAGTAGGTCCTTCATCGCAGCCGCGATTAGAAAAAGATGGATTTACGCACAGTTTATTTCTTTCGGATATCTGATTTTGCTGAAAGAAAATTAAGAATAGTGCTGGAAGGTCGCTTCCACAAGACATTTTCAGAGTCCCCAGGCTGATCTTCTAGAGATACGTAAAACTTTTCTGTGTTTGATCGGACCCATTCCCAGACGGGTGGCAGGTTTGCTTTTGCGTGAAGTTCAGCGTCTTGAGCGAACCAGGAAGCTCCGAAAACTCTTCTTAGTACCTAATTCTGGATTACTTTGAGCTTATGTATGTGCGTTTCCGCTACGTTGCTCCATACCGCTGATGCGTATGCACACGTCGATTTGGTTATCGTCTTGTAGAGCTTCAACTTGTTTGAAGTATTAAGATTGCTTCGGCGACTGGCCAGAGGCTATAGCTGTGCCCATAGCACCCTTTGTCTTGTTTACCGTATACTAGATTTGGGCCCTCCAAGTGAGCTTCAAATCAAGAAGCATTCCTAAATACTTGACGTCTGAGGACCACGGTATCGGTTTGTCAAACGCTCTGACGTGGTCTCCAAATTGAGACGTCGCTTTGAGAAGAAAACTACCGTGCTCTTTTCTGGATTGACTTCGACTTATTAGGGTCTTAGCCATTCCTCGATACCCTTTATCGCTGTTTGCAGTCTCTACGCGACGACTAGTACGGCTGTGTCGTTGACATGTAATGCCGTTTTGGTGTCGACTATTTTACGTAGGTCGCTCGCGAAGCTGTACAATAGTACCAGCGAGAGGAGAGAGCCTTGGGGAACCCCAGCCTTGATTCTCCGTCTCGTCGACTGAACAGCTTGATATGGAACCATCTATCGTGAAGATAAGATTTCGTCAGATTGACGAGAGCGCGTAGTACCTCCCTCTCCAGCATCATCTATAGTGGGCCGGAATACTATACTTTATCGAAAGCATTCAACACATTCCATGAACACATGTCTGTAGACTGTCTCCAGTTGAAAACCAAACTCGCTGGTGCACTATCTTCCAGTGCGAATTGGTAGCCATACGAGAGGCTATCGATTACGTAATAAACCATACGGGCAGAGACGAGTATTATATAATCAGTGATAGTAAATCGGCGCTAACGGCTTTAACAAACATGAACACCTCGACAGATCTCCAAGCGGACGTCTGGAGGATAGCGCGTACGGCGCTCGAGTTTCGACGTTTAAAGTTCTGTTGGGTCAGGTCGCACATTGGTAATGTAGGAAACGATAGGGCTGACGAATTAGCTAAAGAGGCCGCGACGGGCGACTTTCGAATATCACATTCGTCGATACCGAGGTCTTTAATCAAAAGAAAGCTGCGCGAAAAATCAATTCGACAATGGGAAGAGAGGTGGAACAACGCTGCCACGGGCAGGTTGACCCACAAATTCATACCGAGCATAGAAGCTAGAGGTAGGATCGAGGTCAAGCTCGATAACAAAATGGTGCAGTTGATAACAGGGCACGGCGCCCTAAAGGAGTATTTACAAAGGTTTGGACTAACCAACAGCGACCGCTGCGAATGCGGTGAGGGCGCGGAAAGCGCAGAGCACGTGCTCTTCGACTGCCCGCTTGAGGCGGGAAATCGAGGGTTGGCTGATAGCAAACTAGCTATTCTAGGTCTGGCATGGCCAAAGAGCCTAGAGGAAGTCGGGGAAGTGGTTAACCAGAAGGCGTTCTGGACAGCCTTAAAAGAATTCGCGGGAAGGGTCGCGAGATTAGACAATCAATGACAACCGCGTGTAAAAATTCAGTGGGGTTGGTGGGAGGATTGAAAATTTTTAGATTGACTTGGCGTGAGTAAGGATACGAGCATAACCAAAACCTGATATTAAAAAAAAAAAGATAATTATACCTAAATGTCCAATATGCACGAGAAACCCCCACACCATTAATACAATCACTACCTATCTTCATAATTATGTGCGGAAAATCGAGAAATCGGGAATAAATAATAACAAATAAACAATAACAAATAAATCAGAAATCCTCATTAAATTAAATCAATAAAATAAACAAAGATAATAAAATAGAGTGAAACCGCGCATCCCCAGGACTTGAAAGTGAAGTGATAGTGATAGTGATTGTGATCCCCCCCAGAACATTTAGTGCATACCCACCAGGACTTTAGCAGTGCACCCCATCTTCTCCTTAAAAGTAAGTTACAGTTAGATGTAGGCAGACGACCAGATCTTCGGATGCTGGAGAATTTTATTATCGAGGTAAGACTTAAATTGTGGCGGCTGTACTCGCACAAGCATTGATTTACATTAATCAGTAGTTTTTGAAATAATTTAACAAGCACGTTCTGTGCGTAATGGCGCTAGCCGACATAATGCTTGTGCGAGTGCACCTGATAAATAGGGTGATGCTTTTGCTATTTTGTGGACTGCTATATGCTTAACGCTTATTAGACATTTATTTATATATTTATATAATTATATTTATTTATATTTTATATTTACACTTTATATTTATTAGCATGTATTGTAGTATTTTGTGGCATATTTGTTTTGTTTGACGTTCTGTCGCCATTTTGGTTGCAGTATATATTTGGGAAGGAAGAGTAGATTTGTGAAGATTGTAATCATAATATAAATCAGTTAGGGAATGATAGGGAAAGCTAGGGATGGATTTAAATTAGTTAGCTAGATTTGGATAGTTTTAAGACGACGCTTCAGGTCGCACTGGTAAGCAGAGCCGGCGTCTGCTATCCGGTATTACGGATCCCTCCCCCTCTCATTTTTTGTGTCTTGTTGATCGGGCACACTTCAAAGTCAGCGCTAGGGATACCCTTATTTAAACCCTGTTTTTAGTTTTTGTTTCAGTTTGTCAGATTTTTAGGTTTGTTAGATTGTTACACTTTGTTAGGTTTGTTAGATTTTTAGGGTTGTTAGATTTTTATTTAGTTTTTTTGTTTAGGGTGGATTAACTATGAAGTTAGAATAAATTAGAAGCACGATTATTTTCGCGTTTAAACCCAATGTAGTACCTCCGGGTGGAGCATTGGGGACGTGGCCGCAAGTATAGCGGCCCTTATTCAAATTATAGTCTCCAGTTGAAACATTTTGCGATGTGTTTCAACATTTATAGTATCTAATGAACGGTGCAATATCCCTTACGGAACCCAAATTGTACGTCATTGGTCACGCGATGCTCCTCTATTGCTACCTGCTATCTCATTAAGAGTACGACTTTCGCTATCTTACCAACCTCCGAAAGCAGGCTAATTGGTAGGTAGTTTTGTGGGAATGGCGAGATTTGTCTGCTTTCCGGTGTATTATCATGTCCACCATGTTTCACGGTGTTGGAAGGTGACGGAATCTCATTATGGCATTTATGATTCCGGCAAACAACATGATATGGTTCTCCTGTAGCAATTTCAGAGCCCGGTTGAAACCGTACGGTCCAGAGGCATTTCTGACCTTTAAGACTTGATAAGGTTCTCGACTTTTTCTACTGTGGTAGGGTCGATTTCGTGCGAACCGTCATATCCCTTAGCATCCTCCTGTCGTCGCAGTTAACCCGTTCCATTAGCCGAAAGTCTGGGTGAGCACAGTTCGGCTTGAACTGGCGTTCCATGCTGTTTTAGAAGCTGAATAAACCTGTTTCGCCAGTTATAGAAGGCATGTAAGACGTCTAGTTTCTTAGTACTTTCGACATCTTCCACGTTAGTTGTCTTCGGCGAGTTCTTTAAGTTTGGCTTCCGAAGATTGGTTTCTGTGCCTACCAATTGCTAATCGCATTTCGGCAACCAATCGATTGTAACTGATCTGTGCAGCTGGATCCAAGGTTCTTTAATACTGACACCCAGTACTGTCCTTCTCTAGAATGAGTGCGTGAATGCATAGGTGGAGGGTGTCTCTGTTATTCGCTGCCGGTATCCTCGAAGTGGCTTTACTCATCGAGGTGTGTATGCACTTCACGAAGCGGTCCACTTGCGTCTCTTGCGCGTCAGTGGTCGGGATGTTTTCCAACTGTATCGTGCTGATCAGTTGAAACCAATTCGTTGTGGGCAGGTCGGCGGTGGTTGTTTTCCGCCTTGTACTGAACCTTTTCTTTGCCACCGTGAAGCCGTCGTCGCAAGGCTCCACCGAAGTGTGGTCGATGGCTCCGTTAACTTCGGCTAGAGTGTTATGATGGTATTTTCAATATCCATGCTCGTGGTGGTGATCTACGCTCCCGTTAGAAAGCATACGCAGTAGCGTAATCACTACGTCCGTGAAGTGTAACAAAAGCATTCCCGCCAAATGCGCGCAATAAGTCGAATTACTCCTGGGCAAACAGACACACAAATCTAATCAACGCTCAAGGTGTCTTAAGCGAAGTAATTCCAACCAACGCTCGCGGATTGAATTGTAGTGAAGACGACTTTGTATAACTGCGCAGGTGCGAATCTGCACCCGCGTGTTAACGCTAGCACTTACTGATCCTACTGTATGAGCTCAGGTGGATTACGTATGGATTGGCAGACTTACTAACCCAATCTCTGCTTAAGATGTCCTTAGCTAGATAATCGAAACCGAAACCCGGAGCAGAACTGCAATATTACAATCCTATAAACGTAGGAAAGCAAGCAATTGCTCCCGTACGTTTACAGAATCGAATGCGCTGCGATTCCCTTTAAAAATGCACTGAAAAGTGCAGAGCTTTAGAACAGCGTTCTCATCTTCTTGATGCTTTGTTGGTCGTATTCAAAGCGCTAGAGAAGTCAGCTGTTGCAGTTAATAAAACTGAAAAGCATTATTTAGCTGAAGTTTCGCTGGAAGTTTCGCAACATAGGTCTATTACTCAATTATGTTTCCAAAACAGAAGAAAAACTAAATATATCAACAGTTACTTAGCTTAATGGAAAACGATTTCTGTGAACAAAATTACTTTTCAAGTATTTAAACTAATAACAAGAACGTACTATGGGTACGTTTCGCTGGAAGTTTCGCTGCGATGTTGTCTATAGGAAGGTCTGACTGCGAATTCTCCTCACTCCATTCGTCCTAGTGCAAGTTGGAACCACTTTCTCGTCACAAATAACTCGTTAGCTGCTTTTCGCGAATTATTCCCTGAGAGTAATTTGTCGCCGAGGAGACATCAACTGGCCATCCACCGAAGAGTCCAGATTTAACGTCTGCTGGATTTTTTCCTATTGGACTACTTAAACGGCGAGGTTTTCAACCATTACCATTCCCCTCGAATATTTTAAGCAAAGAACCACATATGTAAGCAACGCCATTCAAAGAGGAAGATGCTCAGGCGAATAATTCAGAATTACTATTTCAGGGTAAAGGAGTGTGGAGAGTGCACAATGTGCATTTACAAATGGTTGTTCGTCATGAATAAAAATTTAAAACGTGTCTTTAATGTCAAGGTAAGTAAAACTGTTTGAACTATTACTACTATTTTATTTTCAAGTTTTAAAAACAAAAAACATTTTGAGACATACTTTATGTTTAGGAAATGCACAATTTAAACAGCTCAATTTACAATTTTAAATTAAACAATAAAACTGTTTGCTTAAGAAAGCTGTTACAATAACGAAAAGAAATTCAACAAAATACAAAAAGCGAAAGCAAAAGGCAGAAACGTGGAAGGCAGGATACGCAGAACATCACAGTGTAACAAATCGACTTTACTACACTCTATAGTGTGTTACGTACAGTTTTGGCCCCAAAAAATGTAGCCGATAATCCACAGAGAAATTCCGTGAAGTACCTCGCTAAGAATGGTGTGTTTCGGTTGAGTATCGAAAACCTCGATTACAGCAACAACAATGGTTGCCGACTAACTCGGTTGAAAGGGTGGTGTCGGCGTGTGAAGACGATGCCAGAATACTATTGTGTGTGATACGTCCTAATAGGGATCTGGGATGCCAACTAATCTCGAAATTCAGAGTGATTTCTATGGAATAGAACCCACAAAAGAAATAACAGGAGAATGCAAAGTCCAAGATCAGGAAAATGATTCTGACTAAAATTTACGTGAGAAATAATATAATACACTGATGCTACAACTAACCTAAAATAAATGTTAATCATAAGAACACTAATATAACTACTTAAAACTGCCAGCTGTAAAGAAGGTTTCCAAAATCAAATATTAAATTACTTGAATAATAGTCATGCCTCTAGGTAATTGCAATATATTTTATTACATCAAGGTTGGAACTATTACCTTTACATTAGTTGTGGATAACACCAATAAAGGTCTATTACTTATGTTTTCAAAACAAAAGAAAAACTAAATATATCAACAATTACTTAGCTTAGTGGAAAACGATTTCTGTGAACAAAATTACTTTTTTAAACTAATAACAAGAACGTACTATGGGTACGTTTATAAATTTATGCAATTAAATAAAAAATGTTCGTTTATTTATGGTTACTGTTGATCATTGTTTCAGAAGGTTTATTATAAATATCTGATGTGTGATTTTTGACTATCGATAGCTCTAAAACAAGTCATTATCTCCTGAACTCGATTCATTCTAACCAGTGCTATGGGATTTCTGTGACTTCGTTTAACAGTTTGCTGTTCTTTATTAATATGGCCTTTTTTCCAACATGAAGTAGTCTACTGAAAGAATAATTTTCCTAAACGTAAAAGTAACTAACCGCGTGGGTATTATTCCAAGCTTTATTGACTAATCACATTAATCAATTCTATATCTTATTATCAACAGTTAACTTTACCTATTTAAATTGCATGTTATCGGTTTCGATGGTAATGACGAAGTGCTTAACCAAGAACCTTTTCCTCCATAAAACGATTCGAGATTACTTTCGGCAAAATTCGGAGAAATGAACTAAGACTGCAAATTAAAATCACTTTGTTATTTTTTTTCTATCTAAACTATGTAATATTATATTATTGAAATGTTAACTTGAACCAGGAAAGCGGTTTTTCATTTTTGTATCGGCACAATTTTGCGTGTGAATTTTCTTCGTTCAAAAGACGATGATGTTATAGGCGTCGACGTTATACATTATTAATAAAAACAAATGAATAATAAAACTGCACTAATTAGAATACAAAGTAACCATGATATCATTATTAATCTTTAAATAAATTTGACAATCTATCAGTATGAACAATGTGAGACACAAAAATAATTCTTCCTTGGATCAGGAATGCATGTAACCTAAAAATTATATTTTATAAAGGAAACAACCCAGATCCTATTAGTGGGATTTACCAATTCAGAAACTATTAAACTGAAATATGAGTATAAACATTTTAAAATGTTACAAATGGCCAATGCTACTTCAATAGAATTCATTCTATAGTATTTTCAAAATGAAAGATATCTAATTTCCTGAAAAAGATTATTACTTGTCCAACATTAATTTCCCATGCATTTTGTACAAGAGTACTTAGATATTCTTTAGTATTCAGTGTCGATGTTCATGCGACATTGTCGTTTCTTCAAACGTCTCTATATCCAAGTTTAATAGTCTTATTTTTAGCAATTCAATTCAAGCGTTATTATTAACGTTAACCTGATTTTTTAAATAACCTTATATTACCAGTTATAAAAATCTTATCCATTTCTGAGATCATTATCACTTAAAACAACCGGAAATCGTTTTTTATAGCTAATGTGTGGTAAGATAGGCGGAAATTGGGCAGATATTATCCATTTGGTTTTATTTAATTCATCGGATAATTTTATGAATTGTAAAAAACAGTCAGATTAAACACACAAAACGATATTTTATGTATGACATAATCAACCATGTTGATATTTAAAGTTACTTTTTAATTTATTTAATGGTTCCGCTGCTCCTTTTTTATGAACATTATGTAATTTAATTCAATTTGACCTAATTTCCAGTTTTGGAAACAAACAATTTCTAAACTTATTGATGTTTGTCGGTGCATTGTAAATTGTTTTCATTATGAATGCATAAATAGAACGTCAGCGTATATTTTAGTAGCTAAGAAGTTGGCTGAAAATAAACAGTGACTACATTATATACATATTTGTGTCAAATGTCATGGAGATTATCTAAGTGGCAAACAATCAACAATTATGTAAAGAGAATGTTATTTTGTTCAAAAAATTAACTACGCATCTTAATCTACAGGATTTTCATTTCAAATTTAGGTGCCCTTAATGACTCTTAGTTTTGTAGTTTTTATTTTCAACAAAAATAATCTGATTTTAAAATCAAGGAGGATCTTAAAATAATGCATTAAATTTCTATTACATCTCTTCAAACCTCAGCTACTCCCACTTTGAAATTTGAAATTACACTCCCTACCTTTTGATACATCATTCTTTAGAGAAAAGTTAATTCTATCCGACGAGCATAAAATAGTTCGATTAGGCATTAAAAAGAACGAAAAAGTACTCATGGTTGCATTAGAATCTAAACCAGTAAATACCAGTATACGTGCCCACCTCTAGCTACTCTGAGGAAGCGGTAGAGGCGATCTACAACAATGAGGAAAACAACATGAAAATTTAATAATTACAGGGGATTTTATTGCAGTGGTAGGCGAGTATACGGAAGAAGCGGTAGCAGGTTTATTTAGATTAGGCACGAGAAACGACAGGGGAAATAGGCTGGTAGAATTTTGCGACAAAAACAATTTAACAATCACAAACAGATTACTTCAACATCATGCTAAAAGAAGATCCGAAGAGATATAGGAAGATATCAAATAGATTACATTCTTGTTATTCAACGGTTTAGGAATCAAGTAAAAGACTGTAGAAGCTACCCAGAAGCAGATATAGACACTGACTACAACATCATAGTCAACAAGGCCGCTCTTAAATTTAAAAACTTGAAAAAAAAGGTACGGAAAAAGGCACTTTGAGTTTGAGAAACTAAAAGATAAAGATATCCACGAAAAAATTTGAAAAAAATTCAAACGAATTGCCGAAAAATATCGGGAATGAGAAACAGAATGGAATATCGGCCAGAGATATTCACAAAAAGAAAATAAGAAACCATGGATAACAAAGGATATCCTGAATTTAGTAGAAGAAAGATGAAAATACAAAAACAGACCAGACGAAGCAGGAAAACAGAGATACAAAACCATCAAATGGGAAATTATTCGCGAATGCAGGAAAACTAAAAAACAATGGATTGATGAAAAGTGCAAAGAGGTACAAGCGAAGATGGAAATAGGAATGACAGACGAAGCATACAAACTAATTAGAATGAATTTTAACGATATAAAACCGTATAGCAGAAATAAAAGGGACGCTGAAGGAAACATTATTATAGAAAATGTAGAGAAAGTGGTTACATGGCAGGAATATATAGGGAATTTATATTCAGGGCAGGAATTGATAGCACTAGAATAGGTATCAGACATTGAATAGGATGACTTGGGATATCCTATACTTTGAGATGAGTTTGAACTAGCATTGAAGAGTCTGAAAAATGGTAAGGCACCTGGTATAGCTAAAGTGCAAGCAGAAACTCTAAAAGCCGCTGGACAAGCAGTAACAGAACGTCTTTTCCAACTTGTAAGCTATATGTATGAGACGAGCGAGATACTCAAAGATTTCAAAAGTAACATCATATTCACTATACCAAAAAAGAGAGTTGCAGATAGATATGAAAATTTTCGAACACGTGTCAAATATATTACCTAAAATTTTACAAAGACAAATGGAAAAGCGGGCTTAGGAAATACTAGGAGAAGATCAATTTGAGTTTACGAAACAGGGGAAAACGGGAGGTTATTTTAGCTCTGAGGGTGATCATGGAGAAGACAATAGAAAAAGGAGAAAGCGTGTATATAAGTTTTGTAGATCTGGAAAAAACATTCGACAAAGTATAATGGAAAAAATGTTCGAAATACTTAAAAAGATTGGAAAGATTAGGGATAGACCGATAGTACATAGCTTATACAAAGAGCAAACAGCGGTAATAGAATTAGCGCAGGAACGTAGAGCAGTAAATATTAGGAAATAAGACAGGAATGCGCCCTTTTTCCGTTAATTTTTCACTTGTACATCGAAGAAGCAATGAATGCTGTCAAATGAAGGAAGACATTTGTTACGTTCATATTTGACTACAGCGGTCCAACACATACACGCACGCACACTTTATACACGCACACTACAGACACAGACAGAGTTCATACACACGCACATACACACACACACACGCACGTACTCATACATCAACACACACACACTCACACTCACATACTCATACATCAACAACACACGTACACGCACGCACCCGCACACACATATTCATACATAACTACACTGGGATTCTGTTTTATTTTCTTTTCTGTCATTTTTAGGTTTCTTTGTCGTTTTTGTACTAGTTACTTGATGTTATTCTTTTTGGTTTTTTCTTTTTTCCTCGTTCCTTTCGTTCCACATTCCTCTCCTTTTTCCTGTGGCTGGTGTTACTTTCTGTGGGTCTTTCGGGTTGACTTGATAAAATTTTTTCGATCCACTTCCTGTGGTAGGTGCTTTCTAGTCAATTTTTTTTCTTCGAAAACCACGACTTAGTCGATTTTAGGCCTAGTTAGCAATTCTTTTCTCCGGTTTTTCGTTTGTTGCTATTCCTGGGTACCACAGCTTGAAGTATTTTGATTTTTTTTCTCTATCCAGCATTCTTGTTATTTCCTGGCTTACTTTGAGGCTTAACAGTTATTGTCTCGTTTTGGCTTGTACCGTTAGTTTTTCTTCCTCTTCCATTTTCTTACTTTGGGTTTTTTCGCGTGAAACCAATTTCTGTTCTTGAGGTTGAAGAATTTAATGTTTCTTTACTAGACATATCCGTCCTCCGACGACTTTTCTTCAGTCCATCTTTGTCCTCGGTGATTGCTACCTTCTACTTTTCCTTTTCCTGTCCTCTAAACTTCTTGATTTAGTCCGATATACTGGTACTTCGAGCCGAATGAGAATTCTTTCTTTTGCTTTTGGAGTGTTTTCTTTTGTTTTTCTTTCTTCTTTCTCGTTAAGCGAATTTTTTTTAGTTCTATCTATGTTGGTCTATCAATTGATTTTCTTTTGTTTTCTATTTTTAATTTATTAAGCGAATTTTTGTGGGTTTTTTTCTGAGTACTGTCCTGCCCGCTGCATTACTTTTGTTTTGCTTTCCCGATCTGTTAATTTTGCTGGAGGGGGTGGGGGGTGTGATTTGTTACGTTCACTTTCAACGGTAAGTTAATAACACACCCTTCTTTGTTTTACATTATTTATGCACGTAGATTCTGCTTCAATATTCAAACAACATCCTATATATTTTACCGTTTTACAATAAATACGCGTCCTAACGATTTTCATTTAAACCAATTTGCTACGAATTTGATAAGATTATTCTATAAATTAAATAGTCAATACCTTGTTTTAGGTATCCGTGAACTTGCTACACATTTCCATAGCGTATAATCACTTTCTAGACGTCTTCAATCTAAAGATTCATCGAGCTAATGGATCATACTATTATATGATAAGCGTATTTCAAGTTTCTAATCACCTGTGTTGATAACACTGGTATTACTTTGAACTCTGGTTATTTCAAAACGAATATATGTGCATTTTCTTTTCCGAACACGACAAAAGTACTCGTCGTTATCGTTGTATTTTTCCGTTTCTGTTTTTTTATGGGATTTCGCGCACAAAATATGGTGTGGTAAGTATTTCTGGTATTAAGAAAAATATACTTTGCGGCGTCAACAAAGTAATTTTACTTGAAATTATTCCAGCTTCACCCGTTGGATTGCCGCCCCTTTTTGTGATGGGAGGACAACCGCCAGGCGGAATCACGCGCCCCTCCGTTCCGCCCCGTCATTAAAGACGGTAGGGGGTCAGTCCTACGTTGTAAACTTGAGGGTGAGTGTTAATGCACTATTTGTACCATTTGATAACTACACTTGGTAGCTTTAAAAATGATTATCGTTATGTGAGATAATATGATGAAGTATTAATATTGTACTTATTGTGATCATTTTATCCACTTAATTGTATGTATGTAATCGTATGCATACGATGATGATTTATAACAGTTGGTTTACCTTTTATTTGGAGTTATAAATTTTTGTTAGTTAAGACATTGTAGTGCCAATGTGGCATGTGTAATTTTATTTACAATTATTTAGAGCTGTGGTTTTTAGTGTTGTGTTCGGGTTTTTTTTGTTGTTAATTATTGTAGGCGGCAGGTTCTTAAAAACGGCAGCTCGCCATTTTAAAAATGATTTCTTTTGGTTTTGTTGTAATTTGTTGTAATTATTGATTGTTCATTTTTGTTTTTCATACTACTTGGCTTTGGTACATATTTTTTGTTAATTAGAGGTTTTTGTGTATGTTTAGTTGTGAGTTGTGAATGAGTGAGTATATTTTTATTTCAGGCCTTCCTTTGTTTTTGTATGTGAAATACTCCGCCTACTCACCGATTGAGCCCGGTCATTTTCTTTCATTGGTTCTTTTTTTAAGGCTACGTCGATGTACGTAGCACATTGGGCATTATTATGCACGGACAAAATATTGATATGCGCAGATTTGCAGATGATATAGCGGTATTAGCATCTAGCAAGGAATAGTAGAAGCAGCTCTTAATGAAATGGAAACAGTTCTAACAGAGCGATTCGGTACGAAAATCAACAAAAATAAGACTAAAATACTAGTACGTAAAGGAGAAGAAAATAAATCAAAATCCAGAATACAAATAGGAAACGAGAACTTACAAGAGGTTAGGGATTTCTTCTACCTAGGAAGCCAAAAACTCAAGGTGAGAAAGTGCTAAAGACATTAAACAAAGATTAGCACAAGGCAGTGTTGCATTTAACAAGAAAAAAGCAACTACTATGTTCAAAGACTACAAACATAAAACAAGGAAAAGGTTGCTGAAAGCATATGCGTGGGGTACAGCACTGTACGGATATGAAACTTGGATAGCAGGAGAAGCGGACAGGAAAAAGATAGAAGCCTTTAAAATGTGGTGCTACAGACGTATGATGAAGATATCATGGACAGACAAAGTTAAGCATAAAGAGGTTTTGTAAATGGTAGGGCAAGAAAGAAAAAATAAAAAAATAGAAGAGATAGGATGATAGGTCGCTTACTAAGGCATGAAGGAATAGTGCGGAATATATTAGAGGCAGAGATATGAAGAAAGAGAAATAGAGGTAGACCTAGGTTAGACTATTGCATACAGATAGTCAAAGATGTAGGCTGTGGAAACTTCAGGGAAATGTGTAGGCTAGCTCAGAATAGAAACCAGTGGAGGTACTCGTGCAACCAGTTCCAAGACGTAAAACCTAATGGCGAAAAAAATCGTAGTTAAAGCGAAAGGATTTATTGGAAAACTACTAACACGGCAAATGTCTACGTGATCTTGGTAGCCAAAGGTTGCTTAACCCCCATCACATGCCACTGAATATCGGTGAAATAGGCTATATATCTAGGAAACAATATATGGCGAACCGAGCTGTCTCTTAGCTGTGGGAATTTCAGGGAAATGTGTAGGCTAACTCAGAATAGAAATCAATGGAGGTACGCGTCCAACCAGTGCTAAGATGGAAAAGCTAATGACAAAAAATAATTATACTTAAACCTTACGGTTATTATAAACAACTACAGATGTTGGTTTTGAAATATTCTCAACTAATGTTGATTGTGCGAAAGGATTTATTCGAAAACTCTTAATTCAGCAAATGTCTCAGTGTTGGAGGATCTTGGAAGCCGTAGGTTGCTTAACCCTCTTCACATATCGCTGAATATTGGTGAAATGGAATATTTAGAAAACAATAGAAGAGGAACCGAGCTGTATCTAGCCAGAAAGAATACCTGCTATGTTCGAAGACAACAAACAGAAACAAGGAAAGCATATGTGTGGAGCACAGTACTGTACGGTTATGAAATATGAATAGTAGGATAATCAGATAGGAAAAATGTAGAAACATTTGTAATGTGATGCTTCAGATGTATGATGATGATGATGGCATTGACAGACAAAGTTAATAATGTAACGGGCTACTACTACCGCGTTTCTTTAATTTAAAACAAGTAATAATAATGGTCTTTATTACTCACTGTTCACAAGTCTAATTAACAGTATATGCCTTATTTATAGATGTTTTCAGTCCACTTAACAATGAAGCACTATTACACTAATGAATTTACAAGCACTAATATCTTCTTAAATTAACTCCTTTACCATAGGTTCATTAACAACACTAACACAACTATTTGTTTATACACTTCTATTTATTTATGTATACTCAAGCTGCATGTACATTAGACACAGCATATCACGTTTATATATACTTCTAAAGCTCAAAACTACTATTACTTTACACGATATAATTTATATTAGACATTCAAGAATAGACTGACCCTTGCATTCATTAGCGGTCTTATATATACTCTGGATTACAAGGATGACTCATGCTCCCGTAATTTCTAGAAGAATTCTGGAATCCTTGAGAAGGCGCTGTGCCCCAAGCGTTTGTATGTTTGACGGGTTGCCTAATAGTGGATCGCAACACTGCCCCCTCTTTAAAACCGTTACGTCTCGTAACTGTAAATCCATCTTGACGCCAATTCGATGACTGGTGACGGTATCGGCAGCTATCTCCTCTGGTGCATCCACCGCGTCGTTGGAAGTAACAGTCAACACTCTTTTCCTGGTCTTGGTAGGCAACCGGTTGATAACAACAAACAAGAACCTGGACGTTGGTTCCTGGAAAACTACTTCTAGCATATTTCGGACTATCCTCCAGTCTAAGCGATCCAGTCCACAGCCCAGCTTGGGCACCGCTAGTCTCGTTACTCCATTTTCCATCATCTGCGCCTTAAGATTTAGCAAAGCCTCCCATAGATGTCCATAACTAGGTCTCTGTCATGAAGAATTTTTGGTGACCAGATAGTAAACATAACGATTTTTATCTTGAAGGGCCAAAGATTTTCCTACAGTTGGCTGCTGTTGTACTAATTCATCCACACATCCAAACTTTTTCTTGAAAACAACAGCTATTCCCCTTGACATTGCCAAATCTTGAGCTACGCAATGTGCAAGGGAATACTCTTCTGGTGCTCTAAACAGATCTTGCTGTTTTTCAACAACAACGCCAAATCTCGCTTTAGTGGAACCACCATACGCCGCCATAAAGCTCTCAAAATCTACATTTGGCTCATGATTAATAACTTGCCGAACACCATTATCATTATTCGGGTCTTCCTGGTTGTTGCCAGCGTAGGATGTTAAACGGTCAAAGTGTACCACTTTCGGTTTACCACGAGGGATCTTCTGATCCGGTACACTACATCATTAATCCTTTTAACACTTCGTACGGCCCTTCCCATTGTCTTTGTAGTTTTGGCGACAATCCACGTTTTCTTTGTGGATTGTACAACCACACTAAATCTCCAGGTTGATAACCACCTTCTTGTGCTCTCGTGTCATATTGTGATTTCATTCGATCGCTTGCTGCCTGTATATTCTTTCGGACGTTTTCGTGAATACTATTTGATCTTTCACGAAGCTTACTAACGTAATCTTCACCTGCGATCTCTTCTCCAGGTTTAAATCCAAACTGAAGATCACATGGTAGCCGCAATTCACGTCCTAGCATTACGCAAGCGGGCGAGTACCCTGTGCTGTCATGTACCGAAGATCGGTACGCCAGTAGGAACAAATGCAGATATTGGTCCCAGTTTCGTTGATGTTCAGAGACAACTTTGGCCAGGTACTTCCTAACGTCCTGTTCATTCTTTCAACCATTCCATCCGATTGGGGATGAAGTGGCGTGGTTCTAGTCTTCCTGATTCCAAGATGCTTGCAGACATTTTGAAACAATACTGATTCGAAGTTTCGACCTTGATCGGAGTGTAATTCCAACGGAACTCCAAAACGACAAAACAACTCCTGACTAGTACATCTGCAACCGTCTCGGCTTCTTGGTTAGGTATAGCATATGCCTCCGGCCATTTGGTAAAATAATCCATTGCAACCAAGATGTATTTATTTCCTTTCTCTGATTCAGGAAACGGACCAGCTATATCAATGGCTACCCTCTCAAAAGGATTCCCCACGTTATACTGTCTCATTGGGGCTTTCCGTTTTGAGACCGGGCCATTTGCAGAGGCACACAATTCACATTTCCGGCACCACTCCTTCACATCATCTTTGCAGTTCAGCCAATAGAATCTTTCTCTCACTCTCTCGAGAGTTCTTTTCACGCCAAAGTGCCCTCCGGAAATACCATCGTGCAAGTGCTGCAACACTTCCGGCACTCTGCTTTTCGGCACTATCAATTGAAGTCTCTCAGTGCCATCTTCAAATTCCAGGCGTCGTTTCAAGATTCTATTTTCCATCATCAAGGAGTCCCACTGTGCCCAGTATGCCTTCAGGCTCCTACTTAAAATACTAATTTCTTCCCAAGCTGGTCGTTGTCCTCTATTTTTCCACTCAATAATACGTCCCAATTCGGCGTCATTTTCCTGGTCTTCTCGCATTCTTTCGGGTTGCCAAGTATCATCGGTTACTGTCATTCTATGGATGACACTTATTTTCTCTTCCATCTTGGAGCAATGATTGCAGTCCACCGGACAAGGTCTCCTTGACAGAGCGTCTGCATTCCGATGGCTAGTTCCTACACGATGTTCTGTATCAAAATCATATTCCTGCAGCCGCTCTATCCACCTTGCCACTTGCCCTTCAGGATTTCGAAACTGCAATAACCATTTCAGTGCAGCATGGTCTGTTCTCAACAGGAATTTACGGCCGTATAAGTACTTATAAAAGTGCTCTACGGATTTGACGACGGCCAACAGCTCCTTCTTGTCACACAATAGTTCCTTTCTGGCCGCGACAAGACCTTGCTGAAATACCCAATAACTTTTTCTTGTCCGTCCTGCACTTGAGAAAGAACGCCTCCTATAGCTGTGTTACTGGCGTCGGTATCCAACACAAATTTCCCCCTCCATCCGTGGATAACTCAAAATTGGTGCTGTAACTAGTAGCCGTTTCAGTTGTTCAAATGCCCTGTGGCAGTCGTCATTCCAATCATATTCTTGTCCATCTTCGGTTAATTTTGTTAACGGTTTGGCAATGTTCGCAAACCCAAGTATAAAACGTCGGTAATATGTGCACAATCCTAGAAAACTGCGTAGTTGGTGTATATCTGCTGGTGTAGGCCACTCTTGTACCGTTTTTATTTTGTCAGGGTCAGCTCTTATTCCGGTCTCCGAAACGACATGTCCTAGGTATTTCACCTCTTTTCCAAACAGGTGACACTTCTTGGGGCTCAATGTAAGGTTTGCCCCCCCGTAATCTCTGGAATATCTCCTCTAGGTTCTTAAGATGTTCTTCGAAAGACCGACCTAACACTATCACGTCGTCCAGGTACACCAGACATGTCTTCCAGGACAGTCCACGCAGCACCGACTCCATCAATCGTTCAAAAGTAGCAGGAGCATTGCATAATCCAAATGGCATGACCTTGAACTGCCATAATCCAGTTCCAATTGTAAAGGCAGTCTTTTCTTTATCGTTTGGCTCCAAGCCTACCTGCCAGTATCCGCTTTTCAAGTCCAAGGTCGAAAACCATTTAGATCCGGATAGAGTATCTAAGGTGTCATCAATTCTGGGCAAAGGATAGCTGTCTTTTTTTGTCACGTTATTAAGCCGCCGGTAGTCTACACAAAACCTTGTCGACCCGTCCTTTTTCTTGACAAGCACTACCGGGGATGCCCATGGACTATTCGAGGGTTCAATCACTCCCTGTTCTTCCATATCAGTGATAATTTGCTCAGCTTCCTTACTGGTACCATATTTCGAGACTTTACCAGCGTTCTTCCAATCAGAAGTCCCTCCTGACCCATTCCCGATTCAGTTGCTTCCATCATGCATACTTGTCCTTCCCGGAGCGTACCATCCGGGCGTCCCATTACTATCATTTCCGCCTTCTCGGGTATTTTCATATCGCAAATCATTCGAACTTGCATCGTCTGGTTACTCCTACCTTGAAATGGAATCTCATCATTATCTATCCGAAGCACATTTTCTTTCATGTTTACATGAAACCCATATTCTCTCATGAGATCCATTCCCAAGATCACTTCTTCTGTAATTTCAGCTACCAACACTCGATGATTAATTAATTTGTCCCCAATTGTCAACATAACGGCAGTCTCTCCGTGAGTACAAATTTTCTCACCACTTGCCGTTCGAAGACACACCGATACAGGTAGCACTTTTCCACGACCAACCAAATCTGGCCTCACAATAGTTCTTGTCGCTCCTGTATCTACAAGTAATCGGACAACCCTACCATTAATTCTACCATCGATATAAATGCTGTCCAGACTTTCCACCGACGATGCAGCACGGATGATAATCTCCGGGGCACTACGCTGTGCTGTCGAAGTTCGCCCCTTTACATGGACCAGCTTTGGCACAACCGGTTGTTTCCTTGGTTGAGTGCAGCGTCTCTGCATATGGCCAACTTCACCGCAGCTCCAGCATCGTAGACGCCATCTCCGTGGTCGTTGTCTTTTCAGCCTTTCCGCCTTTCGCTTTTCAAACACACGGTTGATTATTTCATCTATGCTGTTCTGAGCTTGACCAGGTTCCTCTAAGGCAGACCGAGCTTTGTGACTCACCCTATGTGATGTCTGCTTAGCTGCTTCAAATTCAAGCGCATGGGCCAGTGCATCATCTAACATTTTTGGCCGTGCTAGTCTTAGCGCTTGCTGTATTTCGCCATCCTTAACGCCATCCACAAATGTTTGGACAGCAAGTTGTTCGAGGAAGCTATCTGGTGCCGTTGGGTATGCCAATCTAACTAACCTGGCAATGTCAGCATTCGAATTCTTGCAGGCTTTCACTTGTCTTTTGCGAGCGGTTCTTAACTTGTGCGTGGTAAACCTGTTGAAGGTGAGCATCTCCATATCTCATCTCAAGCTTTGATGTTAAGAGGCCGTAATCGTTCTGCTGGTGATCGGGAATCGTTTGTAAAATGTTAAGAGCCTCCCCCCGCAGGGCCACTATTAAGGAGATAGCCTTCTCTTTGTTGCACCAACCGTTGGCTATTGCAGCAGCTTCAAATTGTTTCAAATATGTGGGCCAAGGTGTTTTACCATCGAATGTAGGTGGTTTTACTTTAAATTTAGACGGAATTGACTCGCTTCTTTCCATGGTTCTTATTTCTGGAATGTTCTGATTAACAACTTGGCTTGGTAATTCAAGTGGTCGCGTTGTTAGTGAAATCACTTGTTCTTGCAGCCTCATCACATCTTCTTCCATTTTCATCAATTTACTGTCCAACTTTTGCTCAACTGTTTTTACCTGATCAGTGAAATCTTCTTTCAATGCAATGGAACTTTCCATTAATCTTTGTTCTAACGTGGCTGTACTTTCATTCAATTTTCTTCCATTTTGGCAGTATTTTCACTTAACCTTTCCATTTTCTCAGCGTTTTCAGTAAACCTTTCATCTAGTGTTACTTCCAGTTTAGCTGACTTCACTAAGTTTTCATTGAGTGTCACTTGCACTTCGGATTTAAAATCCTTAAAGTTTCTGCCTCCATTTTACTTCGATTTCTTGTAACTGGCATATACAAACTACTTAAATGTCTTTAGACTTGTGTTTTAAATTAATCACTATATACCCCACAAATGCCTGACACCAGTGTAACGGACTACTACTACCGCGTTTCTTTAATTTAAAACAAGTAATAATAATGGTCTTTATTACTCACTGTTCACAAGTCTAATTAACAGTATATGCCTTATTTATAGATGTTTTCAGTGCACTTAACAATGAAGCACTATTACACTAATGAATTTACAAGCACTAATATCTTCTTAAATTAACTCCTTTACCATAGGTTCATTAACAACACTAACACAACTATTTGTTTATACACTTCTATTTATTTATGTATACTCAAGCTGCATGTACATTAGACACAGCATATCACGTTTATATATACTTCTAAAGCTCAAAACTACTATTACTTTACACGATATAATTTATATTAGACATTCAAGAATAGACTGACCCTTGCATTCATTAGCGGTCTTATATATACTCTGGATTACAAGGATGACTCATGCTCCCGTAATTTCTAGAAGAATTCTGGAATCCTTGAGAAGGCGCTGTGCCCCAAGCGTTTGTATGTTTGACGGGTTGCCTAATAGTGGATCGCAACAATAACAAAGAGGTTCTAGTAAAAGTAGGGGAGGAAAGATATCTGTGAAAAACAAAAAAAATGGGAGAAATATAAGAAAGATTTGAGGAATAGTGCGGGATATATTACAGGCAGAGGTAGAAAAAAGGAGAGGTAGAGATAAACCTAGATCAGACTATTGCACGCAGATAGTGAAAGATGTAGGCTCTGGGAATTTCAGAGAAATTTGCAGGTTAGTTCAGAATAGGAAACAATGAAAGTACGTGTCTAACCAATTTCAGGACTGAAGACCCAATGATGATGATGAGGCGTTAAAAATTGATGAAAAATAAGCTTTTACAATTAAGACAAAAACAATTAACTGTCGAAAATTCTAGCAGTTTGGTTTAAACTGATATCAGGTGTTCAAAATGAGATCTATTATTGGCTAAGCAATAATATAGTCTCTTTTGAAACCCGATTCTGAAATTTTCTGGACTTATTCTACTTACACCATAGGATTATTTTATTGTACAGTTCTTGAATATTTGTTAACGGAGTTGTGTAGACCACCAATTTTTATAATTCCCAAAGGCAGAAATCCAGAGGTGTCAGAACTGAAAATCTATCCGATCTTTCCCTTAAATCCTTTTTACAAATCCATTTATCAGGAATTCTTTGGTTGGCCGATTACGAACATCTAATGCGTTTAGTAACATGTGACCTTCCTGGTTAGGTAGTCATCAATAAATATCGGCCAAATTATTTTGGTGCCGAGTATACCAGCCCACGTGTTACGTACAGAATTAACGTAAAGTATTTTAATTTTATCCTACCAGGAGCGAAGTGATTTTACAGTTAATTAGTGCACCAGCTATATTTCAGTTGTGCGGGGTTCGCAATTATTTCAGTGCCAACAATACCAGCGCACATGACCTAAGTTACCTAAGTACCTAAATTAATTTTATTCTACCGGGGACGAAGTGACTTCACAGTTAATTAGTGCACCAACTAGCTTTAAGTGGTGCGAGATGACCTTTTGGTTAAATTGTCATCAATAAAGATTGGCCCAATTATTTCAGTGCCAACAATACCAGTCCGAATGCTACGTGCAGAATTGACGTTAAGTACCTGACTTAATTTTACTCTACTGGAGGCGAAGTGACGTAACAGTTATTGGTGCACCGGTTAGCTTTCTGTAGCGTGGAGTGAGTTCTGTGAAAGCAAATTAGAAATTGTTAGGAATTATGACCCTCACTGAATACTTTTACACCTACCTTGAAAGGTATTTAAACTATCTTTATCTAATAAAATCTTTTAGCGCTAACCCACCTGAAGACAACTCCAATTAAAGCCTACCCTGAAGATGGTTGTTCTGTGAAACGGTTTTGCTATTATTACTGCAGTAGAGATGGACGGAACCTCGTTTACATGTTTATCGCCTGCTACTAGTTTAAAATAAACACAAATAATAAAAAATATTGTAATTCTTAGTCACATAACCTATATCATCAAACATGCTTATCACATTAAATAACAACAGAGAAAAAGAAGCTAAGATCTACCCCTAATTGGCGTGTAGCTGCATGTAGCTAATAAAAGAACAACTTACATTCAAGCAATTGTCACGTAGAGTTTCCGTATTTGAATATTTGCGTTTTTACTTAATTAAATTTCACATTCCTTACCTTATTCACAGTCATTTGAGTATTTATTAACGCTTTCGACTGCCGTTTCAATTTAAACGGTTGCTTATCCATGCTTTTATTAGAATATTTAGTTATAATTTAAATACTTCAATCTATCGTATTTTGATATAGCGTTAAAAATGTGGTGTTATGTTATCAGCAACGTTCGCTTTCCTAAATATTGACAATAAGTTTATGTACGTCTTTCATCAATGTTATTTTCAATCACGAATTCCAATCCATTCAGATTTCTATTTCACTTATCTCTACAGCATATTTAATATAAATTATCAATTGGTTAGGTTACGTTTCTATAATTTCAATGCGGGAAGTTAGTCAGCCCATCCTACACGTTTTCATAATTCACGAATTTGGTTATATATATATATATATATATATATATATATATATATATATATATATATATATTTCTTATCTCGTATTTACACACTTTGATGTGTATTTGTTGTAGTTTAGAACTCTACAACCGGTTCTACTAGTCAAGGCGTTAACTGTGTTCCCAATATTGGTTGGTGTTTCGCGTGTTAAAATGATAGAAAGTGTGTGGATTAGTCGAATTAGAGGATTAGACTTTTAAATGATTAATAAGTAAGTACGAGCAAAGATGTGGCTCAATGAATAAAAATTTCAAACATTGACATTATTAATAAATAAAATGAACTCTAGGTGCTAGTGCAGTTTAAACGTATCGTATATAGTGTTTGCCATCTTACAATTTTAAAATCGATGATTTAGCTGTCCTTGTACACATCTCCGATTATGGTTTCCAAGTTTATGGTAGGATCTGATCGACCATACGGGACAAGCAGCGATGTTTGTTTTGCTAAATCGCTTTGAAGGTGATTCGTGACGTAGAATTTTCAAAATTCGACAGGAAGTCGGTAAATTTATATTTTGCACGCATCAATTTCAACAATGTATGCATATTCGATTTTTCTTTTGTCTATTAATATTTTGGTTTTCTTTTAGTCAGCCCACATAGTTGGCTTCATTTAGGTCACGTTTACAATTTACAGGACAAAAATGATATTTTTTTTTGTATAAAAATTAATTTATAACAATGTAATTATTTTAGTGCTTTTTAAAACAAAATAGGTCGAAATATGTTGTTTAAATGTAGTCATTATAGGATAAAGTTTACAGATATTATAAAGTATAGTTTGAGGTATACACAATGTGGTTACATGATTGTTTTCAAATCACACTGAGATATTGAAAATTTGTGTAGAAACAATTTGGTAAATTTTAAGTACTTTAATTTAATGTTATGAATATGCTAATGGCGGCAGCATTTATTGTTTTGGTATTAATTATAAAATAAGATTAGTATTGACTGTCCATAAGATCTTCTGTATAAAAATTTACAGTTACACTATTGTTTGGATGTGACGTTGTTACATAATTCTTTACCGCTTATCGCTTCTGCGAAATGCATTTCGTCTAGAAGATGGTTTTTCTTTCTTGCTGTTGTATAAGGAAGGAAATATAAAGTATTTAAGAAATTGTATTAAACAAGTGTCAAAGCAATCCATGAAATATTTTTTTCAATTTTTGTTTTATGCGAATACAAGAATCGAGATTAAAAATAATTTAAGGTGACTAAGGAATGTATTAACTACTTTTGCGAAAATTTTTGTACTGTGTAACTCCTCCGGGATAAATTGGATAAATATTTTTTCTCCATGGGTTGATTTTCCTTTTTGTAACATGTTTTTTCATTAAAAATAAAGTTTGCTCTTGGGGTTTTTTCCTTTTTTGTGACCCACCCCACTCTTTCTAGCTAGCACGGCATTCTTCCGATTTCTTTTTTTGTTATGATACTCGATGCGGACTATTACCATTGCGTTCGTTATTTTTTTTTTGTTCGCACGGAATACACAATTTAATTCTTACATATGAATTATGCTGATACAATTGCGAACTTTCCATATGAGAATTTTTGTGTTTATAATATGCTTCAAATAAACATGCACCAACGTAAAAAGTCTTTCTAAATAATAAGTTTTACACAATTATTGACTACAAAGCAGTATGTAAAGTTTAGAAGGTGGAAAGCAAAAATTCAATCGACTTAGAGTTTTTTTCGTTTATCCTTTAAAATTTTTGATGACCGAACTTCTAGTGCAGAAAATAATTGCAGGTAAATTAATTACTCCAACTTGTGTTGAATAAAAGCTCCCAACACAAGCCACTTTTGCGTTTAACCGATATTTTTAAATTCCTACATTTGAATTTCCACTACTCATACCGGAGGTGCTAGAATGGCCAAGAAGGGAGTTTTTTATCTGGAAATTTTAAATTTTGCCGAACACTTGGTATTTTCAGCAAAATAGGGACCTACATTTTATCTCTCATCCGAACAAGGGCGTATTTTTGTGAAAAACGCTCGCCTAGTATTTTTCAAGCGGTCCGTGTCGGAATTTGAACCCTGGACCTTGGGCTTAGTAGTCACACTCATACCAACTAAACAACGGAGCTGCCACACCAAAAGTACACAACATGTGATTTTCCAATGCTCCACCCGAAGATGCAACATTGGTCAGGAAGCGAGTTTTTTTTAACCTGGTAAATTTGAATTTTGCCAAACCCTCGCTGTTCCTACCAAGATAGGAATCTTTAACGTGCGTGACAACACTCACGCACGGGAACTACGTTTTACCTTTCATCCGAACGAGGGCGAATATTTGTAAAAGAGTGCTTGCTTAACGTTTGTGAAGCGGGCCGTGTCGGTTTAGAACCCGGGGCCTTCGACTTAGTAGTCACACGCATACCAATTAAACTAAAGAGCTGTTTCCACCAAAACTACACTACATTTGATTTTTCAATGCTCCATCTGAAGGTACTACATTGGCCATAATGCGGGTTTTTTAACCTGGAAATTTTGAACTTTGCCAAACCCTTACTGTTCCAAGTGAGGTAGGGATCTTAAACGTGCGTTTCAACATTCACACACGGGACTTACATTTCACCTTTCATCCGAACGAGGGCGTATTTTTGTGAAAAAGCTCGTCTAACATTTTTCTATCGGTTCGTGCCGGAATTCTAATGTTGGAGTTTTGGGCTTAGTAGTCATACACAAACCAACCAACCCACGGAACCGCTTTCACCAAAGCTACACTAATTTAGTTTTCTATTAGTGGTGTTCTAGATTGCCTGGTGGTCATCTTGTTAATACTTCTTAACAACAAAGATAACATTTATTTACAAGTTTAAAATGCGAACTAGTTATACAGGATTATTCTAAATAATGGATCCATTTTTAAAAATTCGTTTTTATTAAAGTACAAATCCAAAATGAACAATCGTTATACCAACCAAGAGAGGAAGTTTCAAAGTTTTTTTCATACATTGTAAATGTTCATTGTCTCCACCGTTTGTTGCACAGCAAACATCTTCGGGGTAAGTAAACTTATACTACACACGAGAAAGCGTATCTGTTGTTACTGAGTGCACGGCAGCAGTGATACGGCTCAGCAGAAAGTTCATAGTTGTTGGTAGAAGCGGGACGTAAACGGCATCCTTAACATAACCCCATAAGAAGTAGTCACATGGGGTGAGATCAGGAGGTCTCGGTGGCCAGAAGTGTGGAGGCAGGTTTTCATTTCCCTTGCGACCTAGCGCCGAGGAAGGGATTTATTCAAAAATCCTCGTACATCGAGGTGCCAATGGGGCGGAGCTCCATTCTGTTGGAAAATAAAACCCTGTGAATCTTCCATAACTTGAGAGAACAGCCATTGTTCCAACATGTCCAGGTACGTTATTCCAGTTACAGTTCTTTCCACAAAGAAAAAAGGTTCATAGACCTTTGTACGAGATATGGCACATAACACGTTTATCTTTGGTGAGTCTCTTTCGTGTTGCAATGTTAAATGTGGATTTTGCAAGCCTCATATCGAACACTGTGTTTGTTGACTTTTCCACTAAGGTGGAAAGTCGCTTCATCGCTAAAAGTTATACGCTGTAGAAACGCTTCATCCTCCTTCATTTGTAGCACATAATCACAAAATTCGAGACGCTTCTCTTTGTCATTTGGCTTGAGAGCCTACAGAAGTTGCAATCGGTATGGCTTGTACAGCAAACGGTGTTTCAGAACATTCCATACAGTTGATTGGGGTATTCCAAGTTCTCTACTAGCTTTATTGGTTGATTTACGTGGACTGCAAACAAAACTTTCTTCAATTCGTCTGACATCATGCTCTGACACACGCGGCCGGCCTGTGCTTTTTCCTTTACAAACACTTCCAGTCATTCGAAATTGCGTAAACCATCGGCTAATGCTTCTTCTAGTTGGTAGTTCAATACCGGATTTGGTACGAAATGCCCGCTGCACTACACTTTGCGACTCACTTTTGCGCACTCGGGAGCGCAGAAAACCTTATGATCCACAGTAGCCATCTCACTCACAACTGACAGTGAAACGAAATGACGGCCTATTGCCGCGCGAACTCTACCGGCCGCTTTTGGAACCATAACCGCCCGCCTTCCTTTTTTCATTGGTATGTGGAACCGTATCACTGCTGCCGTACACTCGGTAACGGCAGATACGCTTTCTCGTGTGTGGTATGAGTTTATCTACCGCGTAGATGTTTGCCGTGGGGTAAATGGCAGACACATTGAACATTTATAATCTATTTAAAAAAAACTTTGAAGCTTCTTCTTTTCATTGGTATAAAGATTGCTCATTTTGGATTTGTACTTTAATAAATACAAATTTCTAAAAATGGGTCCATCATTTAGAATAACTCTGTATATTAACGGTATGACACAAAAAATATTTACAAAAGCTTTTGTTTGTGTAATAGTTGCAAATGTCTTTAATCAAGATTCTATTTTAAAGAATTCAACGTTGTGGCTTCATGACGAAGACCTAGACCGGGCGCTGCATTGAAGAGGATGTCGATCGTCGTGGAATGAAATGCGATTCCTAGCGACGGTGACTACTCTCGGATTCTCATGCTTCGATACAGTGCGGTTGGTAGGTAGAGATGCGTGCATGCTGACAATCTCCTTGGGTGGTAGAAATTGGTGCGAGCTAATGGCGGCATGTTCCCAAATTGGCGTTCTTGTTGGCGTCACGTGCTGTAAGCGGTCCTAATGTCTTCGGAAATGGTACAGATCCAAGTTGCGTTATGGCTAGCTAATAGATCCGTAGTGTGGTTATAGGGGTTTACTTTATTTTATCCCGTTAGATTTGATGGTCACAACGAGATAATTTGAAGGAAAACTTTTAGTGTACGAGGAGGTTGTTGACTTCCGTCATACACGATCTTAAGTTCTGCTCAAGACGTTTGGTGACCACCGTAAGAAGAGAAAATTATTATGTAATTTTCTCTAGCTTTGCAGTTGCTTTTATAACTTGGGTTTTTTTGTATTGTACGTTCGGACGGTTGTATTATGTATTTTGAGGGGCGAAGACGAGTCCATTATTGTTTGAGAGATATTTTAAGCGTGCATGCTATTTATTTGCATGGTGAGTGCTTATTGGTTAATTAATTAGGACTATGGTTGGTTGCATACTGCTACACAATGTTCCACCCGAAGGTACCCTTTTGGCCGAATCCTTGCCATTCCAAGCAAGGTAGGGATCTTTAATGTGCGTGACAACACTCATACACGGGATCTACGTTTTAGCTCTCATCCGAACGAGGGCGTAGTGTAATGAAAAATATTCGCCTAACATTTGACAAGAGCAGATTTGAACACGGGACTTTGGGCATAGTAGTCACATGCATGCTAATTAAGCCACGGAGCCGTCTTCACCAAAACTACACTACATTTGATTTTCCAATGCTGCACCGGAAGGTACTACATTGGCCGGAGTGCGATTTTTTTTTTAACCTGGAAACTTTGAATTTTACCGAACCCTTGCTATTCCAAGTAAGGTAGGGAGAGAACACTCACACATGTGAGCTACATTTTTCCTCTCTTACGAACGAAAACGTTTTTTTTTTTGTGAAAAAAGCTCGCCTAACATTATTCAAGCGAACCGTGTCGGAATTCGAAACTGGGATATTGGGTTTAGTAGTTACATGCATACCAACTAAGCCACGGAACCGTTTTGACCAAAACTTCACTACATTTGATTCATCTTCAATGCTCCATCCAAAGGTACTACATTGGCCAGGAAGCGAGTTTTTTCCTTGCTGCTTTGAGCATGATGGCAATCTTTAACTACGTGACGACACACACTCAAGGGACCTATATTTTACTTCTCATCCGAACGGAGGCGTATTTTTGTGAAAAATGCTGGTCTAAGCATTTTGCAAGCGGACCGTGTCGGGATTCAAACTGGGACCTTGGGCTTAGTAGTCACATGTATACCAACTATGCCACGGAGCCACACACAAAAACTACGCTGGAAGTCGTGAATTATAAACATTCGGGTCATCAAGATATTACAAAATGTAGAGAAAGGGCCAAGATGTCTATTTGGCGGATTGATTTATCAACACAAATTGTGTCCAAAGTGTGTGGAATTTGATATCAATATTAAAGAAATATTTATTAAATAAAGTTCACTCTCTAAACCAGGGGTTCTCAACCTTTGAGGCTCTGAGCCCCCCTTCACACTCTGGTGTGAGGTCACGCCTCTCTTTATTGAATAAGTTAATTTAGACTTGTATATGATAATTTTACTTACATTATGTTTGTGGTAAAATGACTTTGAACTTAGGCTAGACATACTCTGGTAAGAAATATAAAATCTTATTTATTCAAAAAAAATTTAATTACACAAATCATTGAAAAAATTACAACAAAACGTCAATAATGTAACCATCAAAATATCCGTTACTTTTGTAGTACTAGTGTGAGGGCTGGCACTGTTTTTTGTCAACTATTTTTTGTATGTTTGGTTGCAATTTTGACAAAGAACACCGCAGGTCACTTTTCACATCTAGTCTGTCTCGATATTTAGATTTTATATTAGTCAAGGCTGAAAATCCTGACTCACATAGATAAGTTGATGAAAATTATACAAACAACTTGGCTGATTCCATTGCTACTTCTGGGCAAACGGGAAGATATAGGAGCCAGAAGTCTTCGAGATCCATGTTTGGGAAATCCACTTCAGCTTTGGAATCACATTGCAAGTTAATTGTTTGTTCTTCAATATGATCAGGAAGTATATCAACATTGATTTTAAAAGGGTCTCTTGTTAACTTGAATTCCCAGTTTTCTGAGTTTATATCTGGGAAATAGACTCCGATTTGGTTCGTCAGAGATACCAAACGCTCAGATATTAGCTTCTTCATTTCATTTACCAGGTCTTTTGGACGACCGTAGGTATCATCGAGGAGGTTGTTTAATTTTGGAAAGGAAGAAAAGTTCGACTCCAAATTGTGAATGCGGCGTTGCCAAAGAGCCATTTTCTCAGCAAAACTTTTAATTAAATCATAGTTCTTCAAAGTACTTTTCGGACCTTGTAATTTTAGGTTCAGAAGATTTATTGTTTCGAAAAAGTATGACAAATATGCCAGGTAGAAGATAAATTTGTCATCTGTAAATTTCGTGTACAGTTCTTCATTTGAACTCGTCAAAAATTTTCAAGTTTTGATTTTAAGTTGCAAGCATATTTCCTTTGGATAACCAGCGAACTTCGGTGTGAAAGAGAAGTGTTTCTTTATCACTGTTCAGTTCTTGACACAACACTCGAAAAAGTCTGGTGTTCAAAGCACTGGATTTGATATGATTAACTACTTTAACTGCTAAGTTCAAAGCAATGTTGAGTGATTAAGGGAGAGTCTGGCAAGCCAAAGCTTGTCTGTGGATGATACAACGGGATCCAATTATTTTATAGTTCTTTTTCTTAGCCAATTCAATGATCGACATCCTGTCATCGCTTGAGCTCCACCAGTACATATTCCAATAACTCTCTCCCAGGGAGAAGGTCATTAGCTTCTAAAAATGTTTGAAGAGCGGAAAATATATCGACTGCTGTAGTTGTTGTTTCAAGATTTTTGAAAACAGTATTTCTTCAAGGAATTTCTTTTCATCTATATCTATATACCTACAGTAAAACAACAACTGCGCTTGTTTTGAAATATCTGTTGTTACATCGCACTGCAATGCAAGGAACGGGAGTTCTTTAGCTTTTGCACAAATTGATTTTTCAAATCAAGAGCCATATCAATTCTACGTTTGACTGTATCGTTTGATAAAGCAATTTTGGCAACTTTATTGTAGCTGTTTTCACCGAGCGCAGTACTATAAGCAGTAAACAAACAAGGTTTTATCATTAACCCACCGATTGTGTTAGGTTTCTTGTTTTTAGCTATCAACAAGGCAATTTTGTAAGAAGCCTCAACGGCCTTTTCATTTTCCATTCGAAAACTTTCACTGGAATCAAGTTTCATACGCTTAAGACAACTTTTCTTAGAAACAAAAAATTCAGTAGGTTTGTCCTTCATGGTACCATGATTTGTAGTCAAATGGCGTTCCAAACGTCCAGGTCGCATTGTATCATTACTCAGAACTAAATAGTAAATTACGCACTGGAGTAAATAAATGTAAACCCGTATTTAATATAGTCTCATTATAGAGTCTTTTCTTCGGCAGTGTTTTAGCCATTTTTAATAACAACTAACCACTAAAACACACAATAATTGTCACTGTTATGGCGTTTACAATCAACAACATTCACAGGCAAAGGCAAATGCGCGACTGGTTACTGTGTGACTAGTGGCACTGTTAGTGAACAGTGGCACTGTGGCAGACATGCGCAGAACGCCGCGCTACAGATAAACAAAGGCCTACGATGCTGACTCAGCTAGTTTCTCACCCTGGTCGGACGCTCACTGACTAATGCGTATGCACTATAAAACAATTTCAATACTCGAGTGTTTTTGTTTAGCGTATGACAAATTCAATTTTTTATAGTAAATATCCATGAAAAACTACAACTTAATTTAATTATTTTTAAATTTGTTGACGTCTCCCCTGGAATTCTTACACACACATACACACACGCACGCACGCGCGCGCACGCACGCACGCGCGCGCACGCACGCACACACGCACACACACAGACACACACACACCCGGAGGCGTGCCCTCCAGGTTGAAAACCGTTACTCTAAACCATGACAGATAGTAGCCGTTTGATCTATATAAATACAGTGAGTGGTACTTAATAGTTACAGACCATTCAAATTTTTTCGAAATTGAAAGGTTGACACGGAGATGATTTTAAAATTAAAATCGATTTTTGCAAGGTTTGGAATTCTTGAGGTACCGAGATCAGACAATGGTCCTCATTGTCAAAATGAATTCGGGGTCTTCCAAGGAATATCTATTCAAACATAATTAGCTCTCTGTACTCTTCTCAATCTGATAGAGCAGTTGAAGCTGCTGTAAAGATAGCTTAAAGTCTTCTAAAAAGAACACTGACATATACTTAGCATTCATGTCATATTGCTCAGCGCCTGGACTTTCGGGATATTGCAAATTCATAATACAACAAAAACATGTGTTGTTGATTTGAAAGCTAATAGAGAGAAGGCTAAGGCGTATAAGGACTGTGGTAACATTTTAAAAAAATTTAGATCTCATGAAAAAGTAAATAATCCCTAGACAAGATCTGCCAGCTAGACGTAAAATCTTCTACAAAGGGCATTTTGCAAATATTAAAGGGGTGGTTGATTTAAAAACCACCGGATGAAATTCAAGAAATTACTAAAGGCATAAAGCCCAAAGTATTGAAAGTGTCTTAATTACAAAGCTGTGATTTGAATTTTACAAACATTTGTAGACACACAAAATATGCATGAGAAGGTCCAACAGAGAGAAAATACCATAAATTTTTAAATCTGGAACTAACTTACAAAACGACAACACTTCCTTTATTTATACTAAATTTTTGATTGGAAATTTTGAATTTAGGAATGTTTGAATACTTAGCGCAAAGCAATTCTTATGATTGATTGTTAAGTTGTACAATGTTTATTAATATTGTAGTAAGTTTGTGATGTAATCTTGTTTTTTAAATTTATCTAATTTACTATATTGTGAGATTATATGTCTGAAATAAGTGCAACTGAATTTATATTTTCCAAATTTTTGAATTCTGTGTAATAGTTTTAAGGTTATTAACTTCATAACTATTTCTCTAGCTAATACGCAGATCCTAAAACTGCATCAGCACTTTACTCGATTAGTCAACACAGAAATTTACTAAAAATATACAATGACTACTTTATTTGTGTCAAATGCCAGAGAGATCATTTGATGCACAAGCAGCAATAATAATAATAATTAGTATTTATAATCTTGATTTGTTAAAAAATTGTTTTTATTGTGAGTAACAAAAATGTGTCGTGTTATCTTGACTTTATTTTAATTACTTGGACAATTAGCCAGAGTATTTAGAACTTCAATTCCGGGTTTAATCAAACACTGTTTTTGACTTTATCAGAAGAAAAATGGTAAAATTTCGACATCTTGTCGCACCAAAAAAAGTATTCCGTATTAATTTAACGCGCATTTTAGAAGTAAATTTGTTATTAAGAGAACTTTGATATGCTTATCTATGCATATTTATAGTAATTAATATACTACTGGAGAGGCCCTATACATCTCGGTAAAAACAAAAATAAGTAGACGTTGAGTAAATACAACGGCTGCCCGAAATGTTGGCATTGCAAGTCACGATGGAGTTTTAAAATCCATTGTAGTTTATGACACTCAAGATGCGTCACAAAATTATACTCTATTATTGATTACACAGACCAACGATATTTGTTTTCTGGTGCTCGATGTGTGCCATTTTATGTATTTTTTGGTCGCTGAAACCGTATCTGCACTCGGAATTTTCGTATCATGTAACATTTCTTTTATTTTAGAATGGGTTAACTATCTGTGATCACCTTGTTCGTCAAATCAAATAAACCAAATTACGACATATTACACTTTAAGGTTCTATACTCTGAGGTATCCTCGTTAAAGTCCCGGCGCGTAATTTATAAGAGCCACTACGACAGTTGGCAATACATATAATAAACACTTACATAATTGCGCAATAAGGAGTTACGTCATATTTATGTTACAAATTATTATCACATACAAAGAAAAAGATAAATGTACTCACGTAAACTGTGGAGCTCTTCACAGCTATTTTGGCGGCAGGCTCTCGGCGTTGTTGGGCGTTGTTGGGCGTGGGTCGTCATTTGCCCCCTCGTCGAAACCAAATTAAATTTGTCTTCTTCTCGTTTGTAGCGGAACGGTAAAGAATAAGGTAAGAGGAACGATACAGGTCGGAGATACGACAAGGGAACCTACATTACCTGAAAAAAGAAGACAAGGCACACCACAGATATCCACACGGTTCGACGTCTAGTTCACTAGTCCTGACGTGCCGGAAATCACCACTTACTTTTCCACTCCGCGTCTGCGCAATCTCGAGCGCCGACGCAACTATCTAAAGTGACGGAAATGCACGCACGAGTCTTTTAAAATATTTGCGCAAATTCACTTACAAATTTAAAACTAAAATTAGAAATGCTTACATGGTATGGAAATTGGTTTTGATTTCTGCATAGCATGGATATACAAACTTTGTTTCAACATTCGTTTTCACTTAATGGCAACAACTTCTATCTCTATGAATAATTGTGAGTGGAACAACCTATGCCTTTTATTCTTCAAGCTCATAACTAAAAGTAGATTTTTTTAGTCAAATTGTTACTTTAATGTTAAATACTTAACCTAGATACAAAACAGGAATTATTTCCAAACTACTTACCACTACCTTATATCTAAGCTTACCTTTGTGGCCACAATTACATCTAAGGATACTTATTTATACCAAATAATAACAAATTTAGCATACACTATTTGTATACAAGATTCATTCGCCTCTATTTTACATTGCAGGTTAGGTCGCCCCAGCACAGTCAATCACTTAATGACATCTCAATATTAGGAACGGCATTTACCTTACCATACCCTGCAGAGATCACCTACTTGCAATTTAGGACCCCCTTTTCGTAATTACGACTGATTACGTTTTTCATTAGGATATTATTCGCAAGCTAATGCAAATTCCATTCAACTCCAAATTAATAAACTGAAACTTCGACTACGGCGTCCCTTTCTGCATAATCAAAAGGTACGCCGTACTTCTTACATCTATCCTGGTTACCAGGCCAAAGACACCCCCTTTAATTTCCGTTTTCCGTTTTTTACGCGGCAGCAAGTTTCTTCTTATTATCTTTTAATAGTTACTCAGCCAAATTGAACAAAGTACTTCCATAACTCTTTTGTTGATTTTAACTTCTATTTTACACAATAATTTCATTTACAACTTATTTATTTCAAAAGTTTAATAAAACCGAAATGCAAGCTTCATTGTTTTTTTTAGATAACCTTTTTTTAAATTCAAACCCCTCCAGGTAGTGTCTCACATGCCCAGCAAGGTACTAACCACGAAATTCAAGAAAATAACACTTATCTATTAACAAAGTGTAATCAATCTGGCATCTTTCCATTACAATCACCATTAGGTATTAAGATATTCGATAAAAGACGCTTACATTGTACAACATATTGTTACGAACGTAATCCAGCAGGTGACTCATAATTGGAATGTAAACAGATTCTAAAAATCGCCGGAAAGGCCGCCTTAACATACAGAAGCGCCGCGGACAGGATGAGCAGCAGTTGATATCCTATAAATAGATATAAAATATAAATAAAGAAATAATATTTTACTGTTCATATTTGGACACTATTGCTACGTATCTCGCTTATTTTAAAGATAGAGGATTGCGATTTTCAAGACAGTTGTACCTTTTTGTGAAACTAAACATGCCGCCAACACAATTTTCATAAAGATCCCTCACCGCTAAGTTTTTCAATTACTCCTTTCACACAATCAACATTTGTTGAGAATATTGCAAAACCAACACCTGTAGTAGTTTACAGTACTTATCATATTTAAATACAATTACTATTTTCATCATTAGATTTTTCGTACTAGAACTGGTTGGACGCGTTGACCTCAATGATTTCTATTCTGAGTTAGTCTACACATTTCCTTCAAATTCCCACAGCCTACATCTTTCATTATCTGTGTGCAATAGTCTAATCTAGTTCTACCTCTATATCTCTCTTTACCTTTCTATTCATCTAATATATTTCGCATTATTTCCTCATGCCTTAGTAGGTGTCCTATCATCCTACCTCTTCTATTTTTATTGTTTTCCACATATTTCTTTCTTACCCTATCATTTATAGAACCTCTTTGTTCTTAACTTTGTCTGTCCCCGATATCGTTATCATACGTGTGCAGCATTACATTTCAAAAGCTTTCTATCTTTTCCTGCCCGCTTCTCCTACTGTCCGCGTTTCACAGCCATACATTGCTGTACTTCACACATGCTTTCGGCATTTTCCTTGTTTTTATGTGTGTTGTCTTCGAACATAGCTGCTTTTCTCGTTAAATACAGATCGGCTTGTGCAAATCTTTCTTTTTTATTTTATATCTTTTGCAGTTTTCTCCTTCTATTATGTTCTAAAAATAAAAATATACCCTATTTCACTGATATTCAATGGTACGTGAAGGTGGTTAAGCAATCTGACGTCTACCAAGATTCTCCACCATTTACAGAATCTATAGTTTGCCAATTACTTTTTCGCACAATCAACATTTGTTGAGAATATTATAAAACCAATACCTGTAGTTATTTACAATAATCATCAGGTTTAAATACAATTATTTTTTTCATCATTAGGTTTTCGTACTAGAACTGGTTGGACGCGACCTCCATTTATTTCTATTTTGAGCTAGCCTATACATTTCCTGGAAATTCCCACAGCATACATCTTTCACTATCTGTGTGCAATAGTCCTAATCTAGGTCTACATCTATCTCTCTTTTTCTTTTCTCTTCTTCTAATATATTCCGCACTATTTCATCATGTCCTATCCTCCTATCTCTCATATTCTTTACTATTTTCCTCTTATTTCTTTCTTCCCTTAGCTTCTCTAGCTTGCTACATGTTACTGACATTCCACGCTCCGACTCGTAACATGTTTCCGGCTCTTCTTTTAAACATGTGATAAAAATTTTTGTGCATATAACGAAATTTTTGACCGTCTTTGACCGAATCAGTTGAATCTGTCACCGAATCTTTATCATATATTTATATCATAAACAGGTGTTGTTACTTGTATTAATTTTATACTATTTCTCCAGTCTCTGTCTAGTGATCCTACTTTAAATATTGCCAATTTACGGTTTTCTGGGCATTTTTGAAATTTATATAAAAAGGCTACAGTTCTCAAGTTAAAAACTTCTACAGCAAGTATTCCTACATCTATCTCCTTTTTCCTATCTCTGCTTGTAATATATCCCATACTATTCCCCAAAAATGCCTTAGAACGTATTCTGCCCGTCTATTTGTCCTATTTTTTCCACAGATATTTTTATTTCTCTACTATTTGTATAACCTATTTGTTATTAACTTTGTCTGTCCATGCTATCATCCTCATACATCTGAAGCACAACATTTTAAAAGTCTGCTATCGTTTTTCTGTCTGCTTTTCCTACTGCCCGCATTTTATAGGAATACTGTGCTGTGCTCCACACATCTGCTTTCAACAATTTTCTTCTTGTTTCTATATTTGTTGTCTTTGATCATAGGCTCTGTTCTTTCTTGTTAGGTGCAGTTCGGTCCCCTTTTATTGTTTTACAATTATATACCCTATTTCTCCGACATTCTGTAGTTGTGAAGGGGGGTAAGCAGCCTGTGGCTGCCAAGTTCTCCCAGCACTTGAACATTTGCCGATTTAATATTTTTTCTAATATTTTTCGCACAGTCAACATTAGTTGCAGATATTTCGCAACCAATTGTTTATAATAGTCATCAGATTTGTCAGCGTTTATTTTTTCGTCATTAGGTTTTCCGTCTCAAAACTGGTTGGACACGCACCTCCACTTATTTATATTCTGAGCTAGCTTACACAGTTTCCTGAAATTTCCACACAGCCTATATACAGCTCGGTTCCCCTTCTATTGTTTTCTAATTATATGCCCTATTTTCTCCAGATTCAATGGTATGTGCAGGGGTTAAGCAGCATGTGGCTGCCAAGATCCCCAAAACTTGGACATTTGCCGAATTAATAGTAAATCCAGTAAATCCGTTCACACAATTAATATTATTCGAGAATATTGCACAACCAATACCTGTAATTTCTTATAATAATCTTCATGTTTAAGTACAGTTATTTTTTTCCCCATTAGTTTATCCATCTTGGGACTGGTTCAATGCGTACCTCCATTGATTTCTATTCTGAGCTAGCCTACTCATTTCCCAGAAATTCCTACACCCTACATCTTTCACTACCTGTGTACAATAGTCTAACCTAGGACTACTTATACTTCTGTTTTTCTTATCTCGGCTTCTAATATATTCCGCACTATTCCCTCATGTCTTAGTATGTGACCTATCTCTTCTATTTTTTACTGTTTTCCACATATTTCATTCTTCCTCTACCATTTCTAGTACCTCTTCGTTCTTAACTTTGTCTGTCCATGATATCTTCATCATTCGTCTGTGGGCACCACATTTTAAAGGCTTTTTTTTTTATCTTTTTCTTGTCCGCATCTCCTACTGTCCAGGCTTCACAGCCGTACAGCGCTGTGCTCCACACATATGTTTTAAGCAATATTTTCCTTGTTTCTATGTTGGTTGTCTTTGAACACAGTAGTTGCTTTTTCTTGTTAAATGTAGCACGACCTTGTGCTAATCTTTGTTTTATATCTTTTGCGCTGTTCCCATCTTGCGTTATTTGACTTCCTAGGTAGCAGAAATCCTTAACCTCTTGTAAGTTCTTGTTACCTATTTGTATTCTTGTTTTTGATTTATTTTCCTCCTCTTTGCATACTAGTACTTTAGTTTTATTTTTGTTAGTTTTCATACCGTTCCTCTCGGTTAGAACCTGGCTAGATGCTAATACCTTACATGTGGTTTTCCAATGCTCCACCCGATATTATAACCCCGTAAACGAGGTACGCGAGCCACTGATGACAGTTGGTTGCGATATTACATAATGTAAAAATTGACGCGCAAATTATCTATGACGTCACACAATATGCAAATTAATGCAACATAATTACACCAATTTTAAAGGAAATAAATTTTAAAGAAAACCCCAAAGGGGGCACTCACGTGAACATGTAGAGCTTCCTTCAGGATTACTTCATGATGGTGGCGGCTTCCTTCAGGATTACTCCATGATGGCGGCGGCTTCCTTGACTAATCTTTCTCGGGTGTGGGAATTCTTGAGCAAGGTTGAATCCAAATTTAATATCTTCTTCCTATGTAGAAGGAACGACGGGAAACTGGTTTATAAGGAACGATAATCAACGACAAGGGAAAAAGGGACCTACATAACCAAAAGATACGATAAGATACCAGACCAACTACACCCTTCTTCACATCTCCGAGGCTAGTTCCAACGCGTAGATAGTTCCGCACTATCCTCCTTCGTTCACACGCGTCGGCGCAATCTGGCGCGAACGCACTGTCTGAAGTGACGGAAATACGCGCACAAGTTTTTTTTAATTTATGGCGTGAAATTCTTACATATTAAAACTTATATGAATGTTTACGGCCGATTTCGGCACGTAACAATCGCGACAAAGCCATAAAAGAGAAAACTTAAAAAAAGAAAATGACTGTTAGCACAGTAACAGCTTAAAATCTAAATCCTAACTACCCTACATAAATCCTAACTTAAATCCTACCAAATGTTTATTTGAGGCGCCACCTGGTTTTTTCGACCGATAACACGGCTTTCGGATTACCAGGAAACGGGAAAGTGCACACACGAGTCTTTGGTGTGGCGCAGTTATAATCGACAGCACAAATTTGTCGGGGAGCATGAAACACTACTTAAACTAAAACAAATGCGACAAGTAGTCTAACCTATATACTAACCTAAAGCTAACATTACAGTTTCCTAAGTGTAGACGCACATGAGCGTTGCATCTAGACTGTTTCTTTGTTGGCAGAACGTGCCCAAATTTAAAATGTTCATAAGAGTGAGTTACTCTACACTCTAGCAAATTTTTAGTTACTGGTACTCTGGTTTAATAAACAATACACATCAAAACTTGTCCATGACATGGTTGTGAATCAACAAATTTACCAAACGTACCACCTTACTAAATCCTTACATTGCTAACCTAACAAATTACATTTCTACCATCAGGTTAGCTTTTTCACTTAATATTCAAGAAAAATAATTCCCACGTCTGGTCATAAATACCAAACGTTAGGAAGATAAAAAGATAAAGCAAAATCTCAAGATATTATCGAAGATAATAGATAAGATAACGATATTGGGCTTAAGTTATTATCAAAGGTAATAGGTAAGATAACGATATTACACTAAAGTTATTATTAAATATAATAGGTAAGATAACGCGACATTAAACTAAAGTTATTATCAACGGTAATCGGTAAGATAACGATATTAAACTAAGGTTATTATCCAAGATAATAAATAAGATAAAGATATTAACCTATGTTATTATCAAAGACAATAGATAAGATAACGATAGAGTGGCTCCTTGGAGCCGTTATATGGGAATTTCTCGTACCCCCTAAAAAGAGCGACCTGTGAAGCAGGCCCGTTTGCAGTAAACGGTACGAGGGACCGGCAATGGCATTTGGGTGCATCCCTGCACCCGGCGTTAATTGATATCGGTGATATAATCACCCGATATTCACACGATATTTCCACATACACTCACACATTCACACACTCATACATTCACTGTTAGCGACCATATGCGCTGACAGCGGCACCGCATGACCTCACGAAAGATTCCCAGAGACGTGGTCCAGGTGTCTGTGAAAACCCCCCGCGCAACCACACGGTGACTAACGGAAATGAAAAGGCAGAGAAATAGGAACGGTAGAAAGAGGGAGTGGGTATTTGGAATGCATAAGAGGCACTTTCAGGTAGAAACAAGTTAGAGGAAGGGCTCGCATTGAGCTAAGGAGACAGAAAAGGTGGATAGCAAAGCACTACTCAACCAGCCAATGTAGTCAGTAGCCCGGAGTGAAGGAAAAATCACTCTTATGTGGTAGACGGGTGTTCCGGGACGAGAACAGGTCTACCGAAAGAAAGATAAGGCAGAAACGGAGAGAGCAGGACACGAAAAAGTAGAGTCTTTTTAAATTTTTGGCGCGAAATTCTTACATATTAAAACTTATATGAATGTTTACGGCCGATTTCGGCACGTAACACCGAAGGTACTACTACATAGGCCAGGAAGCGAGTTTATTTTTATCTACAAAATTTGGAAATTTGCCGAACCCTTGCTGTTCCAAGCAAGGATCCCTATCTTTAACGTGTGTGACAACACTCACACACGGGACCTCCATTATACCTCTCATCCGAACGAGGGTGTATTTTTGCGACAAATGCTCGCCTAACATTTTTCAAGCGGACCGTGTCGGGATGTTAATACCGCTATATCATCTGCAAATCTAAGCATATCAATTTTTTATCCAACTGCCTTCTTGCATTTGACAGTATTCATTGCCTCTTCAATGTACAAGTTAAAAATTAATGGGGATAGGGCACATCCCTGTCTCATCCCTTTTCTAATGTTTACTTCTCTACCTTCCTGCTTTAATTCTATTACTGTTGTTTGCATAAGCTGTTTGTATAAGCCATGTACTGTTCGTCTATCCTTATAACTCATTTTAATCTTTTTGGTTATTTCGAACATTTTTTTCTAAACCCTATATACACTCTTTTTCCTTTTTCTATTGTTTTCTTCATTATCACTCTCAGAGCTAAAATAGCCTCCCGTGTTTCCGTTTCGCCTAAACCCAAATTGATCTTCTCCTAATATTTCTTCAGCTCGTTTTTCCATTCGTCTTTGTACAATTCTAAGTAATATTTTTGATACGTTTGCTCTCAAACTTACTGTTCGAAAATTTTCATATGCATCCGCGCCTTTCTTTTTTGGTACAGTTACTATGATGTTATGTTTGAAATCTTTGGGAATCTCGCCTGTCTCGTACATATAGCTTACAAGTTGGAAGAGACGTTCTTTTACTGCTTTGTCCAGCGGCTTTTAGAGTTTCTGCTTGCACCTTATCTGTACCCGGCGCCTTACCATTTTGCAGACCCTTTAATGGTAATTCAAACTCATCTCTAAGTATGGGATATCCCAGGTCATCATTTTCAATGTCTAATTCCTGTTCAAATGCTGTTAGTTCCTCTCCTGCATATAAATTCCCTATCTATTCTTGCCATCTACCCACTTTCTCTACATTTTCTATAATGAAGTTTCCTCCGCGTCCTTTTGCTATACGGTTTTATATCTCTAAGATTGATTCTAATTAGTTTGTATGCTACATATGTCTTTCCTATTTCCATCTTATTTTGTACCTCTTTGCACTTTTCATCAATCCATTATTCTTTAGCTTTCCTGCATTTGCGAATAATTGCCCATTTTATGATTTTGTATCTCTGTTTTCCTGTATCGTCTGATTTATTTTTGTATTTTCTTCTTTCTTCTATTAAATTCAGGATATCCTTTGTTATCAATGGTTTCTTATTTTCTTTTTGTTTATACCCAGAATATCTCTGGTCGCCATGTCTAAGCTGGATTTAATGTTATTCCATTCTATTTCTACTTCTTTAGTATCAGATATTTTTCCGGTATCTTTCAACAATTAATTTTACTTTTTTTCGAATCTTTCTTGAATATCTTTATCTTTTAGTTTCTCAAAGTCAAAGTGCCTTTTTCCGTTTCTTTTTTTCAAATTTTTAAATTTAATTTCGGCCTTCATAATTACGATATTATGGTCAGTGTCTACTATATCTGCTTCTGGGTAGCTTCTACAGTCTTTTACTTGATTTCTAAACCGTTCTCTAACAAGATTGCGATCTATTTGATATCTTCCTATATTTCCTGGCATCTTCCACGTATATCGTATATCGTTGAAATAGTGTGTTTGTGATGATTAAATTGTTCTTGTCGCAAAATTGTACCAACCTATTTCCTGTCGTTTTTCGTGCCTAAACCAAATAAACATACTACCGCTCCTTCCCTACCCTCACCTACCACTGCATTAAAATCCACCGCAATTATTAAATTTTTATGTCCTTTAACGTATCTTATTATGTCTTCGATATCTTTGTAGATCGCTTTCTACCTCTTTGTCATTGTAGGTAGAGGTGGGCATGTGTACTTGTATTATTACTGTGTTTACCAGTTTAGATTCAAATCTAACCATGAGTACTCTTTTGTTCTTTTGTAAGTAATTTTCTACACAGTGTCCTATCTTTTTTCGCATAACTATCCCCACACCCAAATTTACTTTCTCTGCTCCTGTATGAATTACCCTGAAGTCTCCACTCCAAAAATCTGCCGCCTATCCACCGAACTTCGCTGATCTCTACTATGTCTAGTGCTAATCTACTCATTTCAATTTTCAGGTTCTCTAGCTTACCTACTTGCTTCATACTTCTAACATTCCATGCTCCGACTAGCAAAATGTTCCCGACTCTTATTCTGCACTTTCCGATCGCATTCTCCGACGTAGTCCCCTCCCGGAGATGCGAATGGCGGACTATTGTAACTCCGCAATCTTTTTTCCCCAGAGAATGCCATCATGTTTCTTACAATTTAAGTACGCTGTGTACTTGGGAGGTAATGTGATGGTTTCCCGTGGCCTTCCACATCGCGGTAGTGTGTCTTAGACTGTCATACCGACCCCAATGGCCTCTGCTAATTTAAGTCCGAAAGAGCCGCTGCCCTCTTTCGGAGACCTATCGTAGTCTGTTTCCTCATTATCGACCCTACTACTTTGGTTGGACGTGTAGTTTAGCTCTGTAGCTCATTAGAACACGCAAGCCATTTCAGTTCTAGTAATCGAGAACTTCGGCAAGGTGCAGGTCCATTCGAAATGGATGATAAATTTATACAAGAAAAAATTAAAGGTGGATCGTTCTTCTTTTAGTAATTTTACAGCTCTAAAAGTTGTTTTTTAAATAAATTTTCACATTTTAGTTGTGAATTTTTTTTCTTCACTTTTCTTACTACTGAGGTAATATTGTGTAAGGTCAAGCCTCATTCTGATAATTTTGGTTTTCATTTTGTGTTGATATCTGCAGAATTAGCAGAATTAGATAAATTTGCGCAAAACTCGTCTTCAGCCGACAAACGGTTCCGATGTAAACTTACAAAGTGCTGCCAAAAATAAAAAGTGTGAGCTTAAAATTTTCATATCATAGTTTTAAACTCGGCTAGAATTGGGGAGTAACTGGTAAAAAAATTAGGAAGATCAAAAATATTAAGCAAGGAGTTTTATTCTATTTGGCTGATTTCAAATAGATTGACTTGTAACTTATATTCTTGTCCGCTCTCAGATAGTAGCAAGTGGTAATGGTCACTTAGTAGCCTATATTCGTTTACTGACGTATGCCATTTGATGGGTTCTTATGTATGAACAGTAGAAGCCATTGTGTAATAAATTACAAAACTGTTATTCTCGAGGAACCCGGAGGTAAAACTAAAGCACTACATAATGTACACTAGTTGCTTATGGCATAATAAACCTATTTAGATCCATGTAAGATAACAGGATACTAATTGTTTACGACCCATACACAACAGAAATTTACATATTGAACAAAACAGCATTATATTTACAGTATTTACATTAATGTTACTATTTTTTGTGCACAAAATAACCTCTTTGACGTATGGAAAAAGCACTATATTGTTACTCTTTTACTTTTAGTAATTTGTCGATGTCGTGACTACAAATACTTATTGTTTATGTTTCGGAAGAGCAAATGTGTTCTAATGCAATACAATAATTATAATGTCATTAACTTTAAAATTATAATAAAGAAACTTGTGAAAGGACGGCTAATTCAGTTATTCTAATTTCTCAGGTATTTCAGTTACTACTTATTACAAATAAGTAGACTTATACACCAGGGTCACCAAGCTCTTGATTAACAATCCCCTAAAGCTCTTCGTTATTGTTATTCAGTCCTAAATTAATTTTTAATGATATATTTATGTTACAAACAAAGAAAAAGGTTTTTCGTATTTGCTTTGTAGCATTACATTCAAAACAATTGTTGGATTTGTTGATATTTCGCAAAGATAAAATAACTAATGGCTGATTTCATTTTATTTGCAGCTTGTCATATTGATATATTTTCTCTTCACAAAAATTCAACAAAAGTGCTAAAATAGAAAATGCTCAAATCTGATGAACGATGAAACCGGTCAGAGGTTATTTTCTTTTTACAAATTTCCAACTAATACAACTGATGTTTAATTGTTTTTCAGTTTGAGATCCATTTCAGGGCCTTTAACACTTTTACGTAGTACTTTATAAGTTGCGTACAGCAATAATTGTTGAATTTTTTGGATTGCATTTGAAATTTTTCCACTTCCAAACTCTACATCATCATTAGGTCTTCAGTCCTGGAACTGATTGGTCGCGTACCTTCATTGTTTCCTATTCTGAGCTAATCTACACATTTCCCTGAAATTCTCAGGGCCTACATCTTTCACTATCGTGTGCAATAGTTTAATCTAGGTCTACCTCGGCTTTTTTTTCCTTTCTCTGTTTCTGATATATTCCGCACTATTCCTTCATATCTTAGAGCGTGTTTTATCACCCTATCTCTACTATTTTTTACTGTTTTCCACATATTTCATTCTTCCCTTACGATTTTAGGTACCTCTTTGTTCTTAACTTTGTCTATCCATAATGTTTTCTTCATATCTCTGTAGGGCTTATATCTTTATTCTGTCTGTTTCTCCGACGTCCACGTTTCAGTCGTACAGTGCTGTGCTTTCTTCCTCCTATGTTTGTTGTCTTCGAATATGATAGCATCTTTTTCGTGTTAGATGCAGCATGACCTTGTGCTAATCTTTTTTTAATGTCGTTTGCACTTTTGCCCTCTTGCGTTACTTGGTTTCCTAAGTAGCAGAAATCCTTAACAACCTCTTGTAAATTCTTGTTTCCTAGTTTTTATTCTTGTTTATGGTTTATTTTCCCCTGCTTCACATACTTGTACTTTAGTTTTATTTTTGTTAATGTTCATACCGCATTTCTCTGTTGGCACTGTTTCCATTTCATTAAGAGCTGCTTGTAACTCTTGCTTGCTAGATGCTAATACTGCTATATCATCTGCAAATTTGAGAATATCCACCATTTATTCCTGCTTAATAATTCCAAATGTTTTTCTGCAGTAGGATAAATGCAAGTAGTCTGTATACTCCCCCGCTGCTTTTACTGCCTTCACCACTTTCCCTCTAACATCCTCTCACCTCCTTCTACTTCCCACCTACTCCGAAAGAGCGTAAACACATATGGAAAAGCTACAGCACGCGTACTTTTTATAATCAACCGAAAGTGTTGAGATCACACCCCAAACAAAGTCGGTGACCTCCAGGAGAGCGATCCATCCCAATTCCGACGCATACCCCTGCATTACCCGGCGCGTAACACGGCATATATGCATTAAAGGTTCCATTTCGGCATAGCAAAACCCCATTCCGGTATGCCGACACCAATATTTCCCGGCGATTTAAACTGTAATCTCCCAAGTTATACCGAATACGTACGTACATTTCTGAATCCAATTTGTCATCTTCCAACCTACTAGATAGTCTTATAACATAAACATAGTCATATAACAAAATCCAACAATGTAGATATAGGTATATTAATGTCACTAGTCTTGTAGTACCATACCCTTTAGCAAAACATTTTGGTAGCCATGGACTATTTTACGAAGGGGATCGAAGCGTATGCTATACTAAATCAAGAAGCTGCAACTGTCACTGACGTGCTGATAAAGGAACTGTTCTGCTGTTTTGGGGTTCTTTTGGAGTTGCACACCGATCAGGGCAGAAATTTTAAGTCACCGTTATTCCAAGAAGTTTGCCGGTTGCTGGGGATAACAAAGACCCCGAACAACACTATTGCACCCGCAATCGGATGGTATGGTAGAACGCATGAACCGCACCTTGGGCAAGTACCTTTCCAATATGGTTTTCCAACATCAGAGAGACAGCGACCAATATTCACATCTATTTTTATTGGCCTATCGGTTTTCGGTTCATGAGAACACTGGATAGACACCTGCATGTGCTATGCTGATACTCGAGAAACATCTACTATGTGATCTTGAGTTTGGGTATAAACCCGGAGATGACATTGTGAGCGTGAGCTACGTTGAAAAGTACAAGCGCATGGTGCACAACATTCATGATGACATTAGGAAAAATGTCCAGATCGCAAGCAATTGGATAAAGACCAGATATGACATAACGGTGCAGTAATCTGGTTTTTCAAGAGCTAGATGCTAATACCGCTATATCATCTGCAAATCTAAGCATATCAATCGTTTGTTCCTGCTTAATAATTCCAAATGTTTTTCTGCAGTAGGGTAAATGCAGATAGTCTGGGTACTCCCCCACCGCTTTTACTGCCCTTACCACTTTTACCGCCCTCACGACTTCCCCTCCCACATCTTCCCACCTCCTCCGAAAGAATGCAAGCACATATGGAAAAGCTACAGCACGCGTACTTTTTATAAACAACCAAAAGTCGTTGAAAGCACCCCCAAACAAGGTAGGTGACCTCCAGGAGAGCGGTTCATTCCGACTCCGACGCATACCCCTGCATGACCCGGCGCGTAATACGGCATATGTGCATTAAAGGTTCCATTTCGGCATGGCAAAACCCCATTCCGGCATGCCGACACCAATATTTCCCGGCGATTTAAACTGTAATCTCCCAAGCCATACCGAATACGTACGTACATTTCTGAAGTCAATTTGTCATCTTGTAGTTCCATCCCCTTTAGCAAAACTAAATCTAAAAGCATTACCTAATCGAGCATCCGAACCACTGTTTAAATCCGCTGTATGATTCCCTATTTGTTTGCAAGCCATATATTAAGCATTAGGTTTATTTTGCCATAGTTAAATATTTAGATTATAATTCCAAACATTTAATTCCGTAGTTTAATTTTCGTTTATTCGAGCTAGATATTTGTATTTAATACGTTAAACGATTTTTAATTCCCCAATACCAAACTACTTATGTATTCTATTTGTACCACCATCGATTACTATCTTACATAGAAAAAATGTTAATCTATATTCTATACAGTAAGGAAGGATGGTCCAACGCATGCGAACAAAGTCGAAGATTACGTTGGAAACGAAAGTGTATGGTAAATTCACCAGTGCGCTAGCATAGTAATATATAGTCTTATACATTTTAGAAGAAACAGAAGTCGTTCAAGACATCCGAACACAATCGTAGATTGAACAGGTGAAATAGGGCATAAAATTAGAAAACAATAGAAGGGAATAGGGGAACGAGCTGTATACACATGCTGTGTGATAATTTCAGGGAACTATGTAGGCTAGCTCAAAATATAAATAAGTGCAGGTACGTGTCCAACCAGTTTTGAGATGGAAAACCTAATAAAATAAATAAACGCAGATAAATGTGATGATTAGTATAAACAACTAGTTGTTGGTTGCGAAATATCTGCAACTAATGATGAATGTGCGAAAAGATATATTGGAAAATATATTAAATCGGTAAATGGTTAAGTGTTGGGGGAACTTGGCAGCCACAGGCTGCTTACCTCCCTTCACAACCACTGAAGGTCGGAGAAATAGGGTATATAATTGTAAAACAATAGAAGGTGACCGAACTGCATGTAACAAGAAAGAACAGCGCCTATGAGGAAAGACAACAAACATGGAACAAGAAGAAAATTGTTGAAAACATATGTGTGGAGAACAGAACAGTATGCATATGGAATACGGGCAGTCAGAAACGCAGACAGAAAAAAGGAGCAGCCTTTTGAAATGCTGTGCTTCAGATGTATGAGGACGATAGCATGGACAGACAAAGATAATAACAAATAGGTTATATAGAAATAGTAGGGGAACAAGGATATCTGGGGAAAAAGATAAGAGAAATAGAAGGGCAGAATACGTTCTAAGGCATTTTTGGGGAATAGTATGTATATATTACAAGCAGAGATAGGAAAAAAGAGGTAGATGTAGACCTAGATCAGATAGTTATAGATTCAGACTGTGCAAATTTCAGGGAAATCTGTAGGTTAGTTCAGAATAGGAAACAATGATGGTACGCGTCTAACCAGTCCCAGGACTGAAGACCTAATGATGATGATGACATTTTAGAAGAAACAGAAGTCGTTCAAGACATCCGAACACAATCGTAGATTGAACAGGGATAAATGATAGTAATAAGACGAATTTTGGGTGTAAACACGCAAGCGCTGCAAAAATTGTCTTGTACAATGTAAATTCGACCGACAGCTCTCGCATGACACTACGATCGTATCCAGAGATTGTTTAGGGAGAAACGAAAGTGATCGACAAATGTTGCATGTAAACACGCAAGCACAACAAAATATCGTATTTAATGTACTTTATACGAGTCTTTCTTATTCGAGATGATACATTTTCGGTAGTTCCCCCAACAAGTTTTCTAATTGACGGCTGTTAGTTGCGCCTTACACAAAACACGTATGGACTGTGGAATATTTTACAAGCCTTCTATCCACATGTATTGGCTTTTATATCTTGTCTTGCAGGTACAAATTTTCGGGAATTTCCCGCGCAGACTATTATTAAACATCGTACACATCTCTTTCTTAACAAGAAATTTGTATTAATTTACCCTATACTATTCACAATTTCCATTATTTTTGTTCCTAGTGTTTATCATATTTTGAACGTAATTATATAAAACTTCATCATCATTAGGTCTTCAGTCTTGGAACTAGTAGACCCGTACCTCCATTGTTACCTATTCTCAGCTAACTTACACATTTCCCTGAAATTCCCACAGCCTACATCTTTCACTATCTGCGAGCAATAGTGTGATCTAGGCCTACCTTTATTTAACTTACTTATATTTATTTTTAAAGCAGTGTTTATTTATTATATAACGATCATTATCATTCCGAATGGACCTGCACCTTGAAGTTCTAGATTACTAGAACAGGTGGAATGGATTCCGCGTTCCAGTGATCTAGCCAAACTAGTGGTTCAACCAAATTAGTAGAGTCTTTTGTGAGGAACCAGACTAAGCCAGGTACCCGAAAGAGGGCAGCGGCTCTTTCGGTACTACACACTACTACACACTACCGCGATGTGAAAGGCAACGGGAAACCACATTACCTCCCAAGTACAAAGCGTGCTTAAATTGTATTTAAAATGATGCCACCCCCTGAGGTAAAAGATTCGGGAAGTAAAATAGTCCTTACATGTGATTTTTTAATGCGCCACCCGAAGGTACTACATTGGCCAGGAAATGAGTTTTTTTTTACCTGAAAAATTTTGAAGTTTGCCGAACCCTTGCTGTTCCAAGCAAGGTAAGGATCTTTAACATGCGCGACAACACACACACACGGGACCTCCATTTTACCTCTCATCCGAACGAGGGCGTATTTTTGTGAAAAATGCTCACCTAACATTTTTCAAGCGGACCATGTCGGGATTCGCACCCGGGACCTTGGGCGTAGTAGTCACACACATACCAACTACACTACTGAGCCGCCCTGGTAAAATAGTTCCTCATTCGGATCTCAGGCAGGGGACTACTTCGGAGGATGTGATCGGAAAATTTAGAAAAATAATCGGGAACATTCTGCGAGTCGGAGCGTTGAATGTCAGAAATATGAAGCAAGTATGCAAACTAGAGAACGTAAAAATTGAAATGGACAGGTTAGCACTAGGTATAGTAGGGATCAGAGAAGTTCTGTGACCAGAGGCGGGGGACAAAATATCGATTTGCTTAGATTTGCAGATGATATAGCGGGATTAGCATCTAGCAAAGAAGAGTTAGAAGCTGCTGTTAGTGAAATGGAAACAGGTCTAACAGAGAGATACGGTATATAAATTAATAAAAATAAAACTATAGTTCTAATATGCAAAGGAGGGGAAAATAAACCAAAAACAAGAATACAAAGGTTAACGAAAACTTATAAGAGGTTAAGGATTTCTACTACCGCGGAAGCCAAATAACGCAAGATGGGAAAAGCAAAAAAGATTATTAGCACAAGGTCGTGCTACATCTAACGAGAAAAAGCAACTACTGTGTTCAAAGACAGCAAACATAGAAACAAGGAAAATATTGCTAAAAACTTATGTGTGGAGCACATCACTGTACGGCTGTGAAGCCTGGACAGTAGGACAGGCGGACAAGAAAAAGGTAGAAGCCTTTGAAATGTGGTGCTACAGACGTATGATGAAGATATCATAGACAGACAAAGTTAAGAACAAAGAGATACTAGAAATGGTAAGGGAAGAAAGAAATATGTGGAAAACAGTAAAAAATACAAGAGATAGTATGATAGATAACATACTAAGACATGAGGGAATAGTGCGAAATATATTAGAAGCAGAGATAGGAAAGAAGAAAATTAGAGGTTGACCTTGGTTAGACTATTGCGCACAGATAATGAAAGATGTAGGATGTGTGAATTTCAGAGAAATGTGTAGGCTAGCTCAGAATAGATATCGATGGAGGTACGCATCCCACCAGTCCCAAGACGAAAAAATTAAATGTACTTAAACATGATGATTATTATAAACAACTACAGGTATGGGTCTTTCAATATCCTCAACTAATGTTAAATGTACGAAAGTATTCACTGGAAAACTATTAATTCGACAAATGTCTAAGTGTTGGGGGATCTTTTGCAGCCCCAGGCTGCTTAACTCCCTTCAGATACCTTAAATGTAATTTTCCAATGCTCCACCCGAAGGTGCTACATTGGCCAGGAAGCGAGTTTTTTTTACCTGAAAAATTTTGAATTTTGCCGAATCTGTGCGTGACAACACTCACACACGGGACCTCCATTTTACCTCTCATCCGAACAAGGGTGTATTTTTGTGAAAGAACTGCGAATATACTCAAAGACAACATACATAGAAACAAGAAGAAAATTGTTTAAAGCATTATGTGGAGCACAGCACAGTACGACTATGAAATAGGGACGGTAGAAAAAGCAAACAGAAAGAGAAAGAAGCCTTCTGGAATGTTGTGCTTCAAATGTATTAGGATGATGGACAGACAGGGTTAATAACAAATAGATTATAGAAATCGTAGAGGAAGAAAGATATATGTGGAAAACAAAAAAAAAGTGGAGAAATAGTAGGGTAGAATATGTTCTAAGGAATTTTTGGGGAATAGTACGGGATGTATTACAAGCAGATATAGGAAAAAAATAGAGATAGACCGACTTTTGCACGCAGATAGTGATAGATGCAGACCGTTCAAATTTCAGGGTAATGTGTAGGTTAGTTCGGAATAGGAAACAATGATAGTACGCGTCTAACCAGTTCTAGGACTGAAGACCTAATGATGATGAACAATCGTTTACAAAGAAATTCGAATTATATAATAAAATCAATCGACGTTATAATTCTTTAACAGCTTACACTCATACCACTACTAAAACCAACTTACCGCATTTTTACAAAATCCATATTTAATACAATAAAAAAATATCTAAGGACTGCATTTGCTTACTAAGTCGATCGCCTCAATGTACTGGCACAGGTTAAACCAGCAGGAATTAGTTATGCCCACGCGGTTTCGACGAATACATGCATTTCGTAAGTATGATTTCCCTTCTTCCGACAAGAGTTATTTTAATGGGCAATAAATATTTTCCGCCCTATAACAGCTTTCGAGCCAAAATACATAATAAAAATAAAAAATAATACTAAAGATGAGAACGATAATATTAAGTAGACAAGTTAAAGTGTAAAGAGTATGTAAAGTTACTTTTGAGCTAGCAGACTTGCCAGCCATTTAAGCCAAAAGGTGTCTTGTGGCAAAATAACTGGTGAAAGTAGCGAAAGTGGTAGTTTATATAAGGCGAGAACTTGATGCATGAGTGATCATGAATAGAGAGGAGTGTCGTAGGGGATTAGTGAACGTTACGGTTTTGCTTTTGTGAACATAGGCTTGTTTTCCAAATGAGGGGAAAGGTGGTAGCCATCGTCTTTGTTAAGATTGTTAAAATTTTTAGTGATTTCTATGGATTCTCTGATTTTTCTATTGTAGAAAAATGGAATTCTAGCAATTAGTCTTGTCAAAGTTAATGGTATGTAGCACATACTTTGTGCTCGTTTTATATGGGTATATAGGGTTTTGACATGCCGAAATGGTGTTTTGGCATGCCAAATAGCATGCTGAAATGAAGTTTTGGCATGCTGGTATGTCAATTGCATGCTTCTATTCTAAATTTGAAAGAATTTTGGGAACACCTAACATCTCCCGGTTAGGATAGGTTAACACCAACCTTATTAGGTTAGGTTAGCACCAACCTCTATAGGCTAGGTGTAAGCTCCAACCACTCCCGCTTAGGTTAGGTTGGCGCGATACTGTTCGAAGAAAAGTTCTTAGGTAAGCTTACAAGTTGGAAGAGGCATTCTACTATTGCTTGTCCATCGACTTTTAGAGTTTCTATATGCACTTATTTATACTTGACGCCTTATTATTTTTTAGATTCTTTAGTGCTAGTTCAAATTTATCTCAAAGCATAGAATATGTGTTCTGGTGCTTCTAGATACCGTTCGGCATATAAATTACTTTTATATTGTAGCCATCTATTCTCTTTTTTTTTGTTTTTTCTATAATGATTCTCCTTTTGAGCCCATTATATTTTTGCTATAGGGCTTTATATCACTAAAATTCATTCTAATTAGTTTGTATGCTTCGTCTGTCTTTCCAATTTCCATCTTAGTTTGTACCTCTTTGCATTTATCCACAATCTATTGTTTTTTAGCTTTCCTGCATCTGTGAATAATTTCCCACTTTATAGCTTTGTATCTGTTTCCGTGTTTCGTCTGGTCTTTCTGTATTTTCGTCTTTCTTTAATAAATTCAGAACATCCTTTATCAACCATAGTTCTTAAAGATCGGAAAAACACTGCTTTCACCATGATAATTTAGAGTTATTCCTTTTGGCCTCTACAACGTTCTTACCACTTTCGAGCGTTTAATGGATAACATCATGCGTGCGCTTTCATGGAAAACGTGTTTTGTATATTTCGATGACGTGATTGTGATTGACAAATCGTTTGCGGAAAACTTTAGAAGAGCGGTTCGAAGACTAAGGGAAACCAAGTTGAAGCAGAGTCCAAAGAAGTATCACTTACTAGGCAAAGTGCTGAAATACCTATGGCACGTAGTTTCACGCAACTGAGTCAGGCCAGACCCGGAAAAGGTTAAGGCGGTGCCAGATTGGTCAACGACAAAAGACTAACATTAGCTACGCAGCTTTCTTGGTCTGTACACTCACTATAGAAGATTCGTCTCTGGATTTGCAAATATAGCCAAGCCCCTGACCAAGCTGACCTAAGATGGGAATGTGCATTTAAGGCGAAGATTGCCAGAATGCGTTCTAACAACTAAGGCATTTATTGATAACAGCTCCGATCTTAAGCTCTTTGCTTGGAAGGCAAATTCATCTTGTATACAGACGCAAGCAATGTCACTATCGGAAGTGTACTATCCCAGATGCAAGAAAGGCAAGAGAGAGACATTGGTTACTTTAGAGAGGTGTTGTCGAAAGCGAAACGGAATTTTTGCGTTGCAAAACGGGAACTGTTGGCTGTGGTTAAATTTGTAGATTAATTTTTTAGGTATCTCTACGGGAGAAAATTTTACCTGAAAACCACCACGCTGCCATGAAGTGGCTATTACAGTTTAGAAACCTTCGAAGCCCAAGTCGCCAGATGGATTGGAAGGGTGCAGTGGTGTCAGGGTGTCAGTGGTTTTAGGATATCTGTATAATAGCACCTCGGAAGAACACTTTTGCGTTAAAAAGGCTCTGGAGAAAGTTCATGCACGATTTTACTCGGTAGGCTTCAAGGACGATGTACAATAGTGGTGCCACTAGTGTCAGGTATGTGCACCATTGGAAAACTTAAGAACAGTACAAATTCAAACTTTTTAAAGCTACAATGCTCTTTTTAATTACTTGCGAAGCACTGTAATTAACTATCAAAGCATTGTGTTAATTTGTATTATCCACAACAATAATTTATATCACATACAGCTATTTATTTCAACGCTGTGTTACACTAATTTATTTCATATCACGAATTTATAGATCAAGGATCGAATAAAAACTAGTATTATAATCAAAGCCTGAATTGAAACCAAACTGTAAAACTTGTAAACAGCAATTTATCTACATAATCAATAATTCTGAATTATTCTAGGTACGTACTAGAATTATGTAAATAACATCTAGAAGGTTCCTATTGTAACATTAATGAAGTTCTTATATGCAAGCTCTTGTAAACGGTCAATCAAGTTCATCTGAAGATGTCTCGCACCAAGGTTGCTTTCAATCATCCTTTGTGTACAGAGACCTTGTTTACGTTCAGCTGTATTATTCTGGTCAAGGGTAGACTAAGCATGTCTCGTTACAATACTATTTAATATGCTAGCGTTGCGATCGTTATTATCTTACATAGTATATCTTTGCGTGAATTTTCTATTGTTATATTGTCTTTCGTTGTATGCATATTATTGACAAGTATATGCCCTTACTACTTGGGATGCTAATTAAAGAGGTTTTGTACGAACTAATATTTATTTTGGACGCTACTTAGCAATAGTGCACCATGTATACATGCCGATTGGCTGTCTTCGCAATCTTTGGCTGTTGTCTTCACATCTATTCGAAATTGAGCACCTGGCTTTCTTTAAACTATTTCCTCATCGATTATGTAGACCAGAGCCTGACCCTGGAGCTGCTTTTAAAATGCCTCAATGTTCGTTATTACCTTATACTTTACGTTTGACTACTAAAATTATAATAATTTGTCTAATTATCCAAATTATCGTTAGAAATTGTATTACTCTACGGTTTAAAATGGGCCCAAATTACTTTAATTATTTTACTAATTTTAGATTTTATTTTCTTTTACCTTGATCTCTCATAATTTCAAACTAAATTATATATTGAACCTTGGTGCTCTTCACCTTAAGGCAAATTTTCAGGTTGAATGCTTTGCGGTTACAAATTGCACGTTACCTAATATAACATAACAGAGCCACAGACAATCAAAAAAATTATATATAGAAACCAAAGGAATGTTAATAATAGATGAACTGGCGGTAAAAGGTGTAAGTCTGTGTCCATATATGGTATTCGCTTTCAACGGGTTATTCATGCTACTCGGTCGCTTTGTTCTGCAAAAGGCCATATATAGACGAGTGCGTATTTTAGAATCGTCGAAACTTGATCGTATGAAAGGATTATGGAATAGAAAATTAGGTGGCATTGATTGCCACCAATAGTAACATGAAACAATATCGCATGGTGAATCAGATGGTCTTTAATTCCTTTTTGACAACGCGTCGCTTAAAGTACTTCTGTGCATAATGCGCTCCTTAGTCTTATTTGCAGAATGACTAGTAATTTCGCCAATATTTGTAACGGTAATACAATTGGAGATCGAGCGTGTTATCCGCAGTGATTTCAGTATTTACGTTGTTTTTCTTGGGTAGGGTTGGGGGTGGGGGCTTTTAAATCTTTTATTTAATTCTTTAAAAAATTTAACTTCTTGGGCTTCCAACTCGCAGAAAGCTCGATTTATACCTCTTCATCTCGGGGATTTTTATTCTCACAGTTCCTTGTTTATTTCAGGGAAGAGTAGGCCTAAGGCAGGTTCATAATGTAGGGTGGGTGCTATAACTATTTTATATCCACCTTGTACAGGGCAGAGTGTGTAATTTAACTCCGGTGTACACGCATAGTCGTTCCATAGCATGCCTTATATTTATAAACAGAACTTCCGTGGAGTGTGTCTATAAAAGTTGTATTTCCCGGTCGACTCGAAAGAAGTTGTACTTCACTCGAATTCTCGTTTATTCTAGTGGCACCGCTATCAATTAAATACTTTATATACTTACCGTTATACTGTACATATACGTAAAGACTGTACTCGCACCTAGTTCGCGCCATGCAGTTGATGTTCTCCGGGGCAGAATCCGTGCAGGTCGAATTTTACCCCGCATCGTCGACCACTTCTAGTTTTCTGACTTCTCTTGTTCTCTTGGGTTGTTTGCACTGCCACTGGATACGCCCAGATTTCCACAATTCTAGAATTTCGTTCTCTTCCCCTTTGTTTGCTGGTCACGAAAAACCCGTTGAATCATTTCCTCAATGCTCGTTTCTCCCTGTTCTTCCATGGAGCATCCGACTTTCACACTGCTACGATGCGATACCTGATTTGTGGCTTCAATCCCCAAGATGAACCAGTGCATAATCCAGGGCTTTAAGCCGCGAGATAGGTTTTGGACCTTTGGGAGCTTCTTTTTAAAAAGGATTTCCTTCCAAAAAACTCTTCTATCAAATTTATTTATACAGAAATTACAAATGATTTCAACAAATGGTTACGTTATGTTCATTATCGTTTAAAAATAAAAAATAATCAAAGTTACTTTTCACTAGATTAATTAATTAAAACTAGAGCGAGTAGCTTGAACAACCAACAATGTTAAAGTTGTGAAGCCCGAGACTGACTCTAAACTAATAATTACAAATGAGTAGATTTGAACAACTAACAGTACAAAAGTTTGAAGTTCTCAGACTGACTGGACATCTTGGACTCTTGAGGGTATTTATTCTATCCCTGCTCTTACATCACTTTGTGGGAAATGCAGATCTCGTCTGCTATTTCTTGATACAATACAAAGTATTACATTTTAATAAACTTAATTCTAATAATTGCTGTCTTATAACTTACTGTGACCTGCACCTGCAGTATCAAGTTACGTCTGGAATACAAAGTAACTGTTTCCGTTCTCATGTCTGGTTTGTGAACTTTCATTAACCTTCAATTATGCAATGTAACAATAATTCTTAAGACTTAATAGTTTTATTTAAATATACATATATATTGATTTAGGGGATAAGTAACTCGCGCTAGTCGTAATGCTTGCTGGACCTCTCTATTCCGTATTCCATCGACTAGGGACTGTACCGCCAGCTGTTTCAAGAAACTGTCCTATGCTGTTGGCTAGGCTAGCCTCACAAAGCGTTGGTCTTCTGGTAACGGTTCTTTATTTGAGCGTGTTACACTTGTTGCAGGTGAGAATCGGGATACCTCATTTCCAGTCTTGATGTTAAGGCCCGGTAGTTTGTTTGATCATGGTTCAGTATAGTTTGTAGGATACTAAAAGTGTCACCCTGTAGTGCACTATCAATTCAGTTGCCTTCTTATAGTTATTCCAACCGTTGTTTGTCGCACAAATTGTTTGAAATTCGTCACCCAATGCGACTTTCTATCAAAGGCAGGTGGTTTTACTTTGAACGTCTATGACGACACGACGGTTGGTTTTCCTTGAGATTCTTAAATTATAAGGCGTGCTGTCGAATCACCGGAGTTGCAAGCGATTTAATTCGTTCTTCCAATTTCGGTACTTCTTCCATCTTTCTCGAATTTTTTAATAGGTATTTTCCTATATTTCACAAATATTCTGACCGTTTCTGTTCCATTTTGAGTGTTTTTGTTTTCGTTTTATGTGAATTCTCTAACATGACCCGAGAACTCCTCTCCTTTAGTGTTTTCTCAGAAAACCTCGCTTTTAATTGGCTGTAATTGTCTTAATTTTTGCTCAACGGCTTTTACGTTCTGATCTAGTTTTTCCGTAAGGTTTGCATTGGTTTTCTGTAATTTCCCTGTAAAATTTGTGTTACTTTTTTTTAATTTCTTGTGGTCTGATTTAGTTTTCGCATTTTCATTTAATCTCATAGCATTTTCTTCTAGTTTCTTTGTCAGGCTCCATGGCTGACTTGAAGTTCTTCAAAAAGGAAAGAATATCGCTGTCCATTTTCTGTTGTTGACTACGAGTGAAAGGCATTTCAAAAGAAAATCGTTAAAATGTGTTTTTTAGTACAACCACGCACACTTGACACCAATGTAACGACTTCTGTAATTGATTGCCTATCACTTGTAGTCAACAACAGAAAATGGACAAAACAAAACACCTAAAAGATGAACGTCGTTGCATTTATTACTTAGTGACAAAGCAATTGTCTTCTGCTAAACTCGGTTACCATTACCTGTGGAGGGCAGTGGTGGATCTCAAACACCAAATGATGGAGTTTGAGAACAAGAGGTTGTGGGCCTGATAGATTGGACTGGAGGGTATTACGAAACATGTTGGAGGTACTATTCTAAAAGACCGGGGTCCAAATCTAGGCATACAACTTTAAGCGAAATGGGACGGCACCTGTTATTAAGAGTGTCGATTGCTACTTCCATCAATATAGGAAATGTAAGAGTGGCTCCTGTTGTTTTAATTGTCACAAACACATCCAGCTTCCGCAAAATGTTCAGAGCCAGAACAGTTTTAAGGAGGAGGTGGTGTAACAGTAATTAACAAGCATATATAACACTCTGGAAAATGCGCTTATTCGGTTTTACTAAGGCGGTCTTATATTTGTTTAGCGATGAGAGAGGATGATTCATACGTATCGTAATACAGTCATATATGTCTAGTGATAAGAATGATAGACTAATTGTAATACAATACAAATTGCACGAAAGTTTGATAACTCACATTCTAGATTTTCTATACTTTTCCTGAACAAGGGATTATTGTATGTAAGGGCGAACCCCCCCCCCCTCTATGATAGATTAGTATTACTTTGAATTCTTGCATAATAAACGTTCGATGTACTTAAATTTATGCAAATATAAATTGTCTTACGTGATATAAATGTGTTAGATTAATAAATTACTAATAAGATTAGTGCTACAATAGTGTTTAATTTATCGTATGTAGAGGATTAAATACATACATATAGTGATTAGGCTAGAGCTAATGTAAACAAAACTCTGTAAATAATTGTGATTGTGAAGAATAATTATTAGACTTGTATTTATTGGTAATAAAGGCTAAAGGACAATTAAGGAATTTGTTACAATATTATAGTAAATCCTAGAAAGAAAAACTAAAGCTTGTTTATTGTGTTACGCGTTAAAAAGCGCTGCACAAATTATCTTAGTTAATAATTAATTTTAGGCGATTGTTGTATTAATATTGTTTAGGGTATTGTGCGTATTAAATGTGGTCTGGTGTTCACCGGCAATATTTTAGGGGGAAAAGGTTTTTATGACCGTGTAATTTTGTGGCTATGATGTCTATGGGTCGTGGAACGGACGTGATATTTTCTGATGCGTACGAACAAGCGGTGATGGTTTGCAAGTCGGTGAAGCCATCCACCATATTTGTTCTAGACATAACCAGCTATCTTGAATGACGCGTGTGGGAGTACATTATAGAATGTAATGGAGTGTTTCCTGTCGATTCCTATACCAATCTTTTATCGTACGTTACCCTTGTTTCTTTCTCGTTTATGTTGTAAGTATTAGCAACGAGCTCCACTACGTAAATTTGGGCTAGAATCGGTAAAACGAAAAAGAATAATTATTTTGTACATGGCCCGCCAATATGCATTGAATTAGAAGGTAAACTAGTTATTAATTAATTTACATTGATAATTGGAAACGTTAATTATGCTATCTCATTCGTAAGTTCTGTGTAATATATTGCGCCCTCTGTTCAAACAAGCGATTAACTGAACTTTTACGTTTAAGTAAAAAATGTATAACGATTAGGGACGCTCGCTATACAAAGACAACAAGCAAGGGAGAGATTTAAAATTGTATTCCAATTTACAACTAAAATCGCTAATGAGGTAAGCTAGGCAAGTGCTTATCGGGGTAGTCGGAGCAAGCAGTTTTAAAGTACCCTGAGCTAACCCAGTACCTTGGCGGGGGGTGGGGTAAGCCATCAACCAAACCTCTTACCAAAAATGAGCGCCACCTAACTCTAACATTATAATTTGAATTAGGGCCGCTATACTTGCGGCCACGTCCCCAATGCTCCACCCGGAGGTACTACATTGGGTTTAAACGCGAAAATAATCGTGCTTCTGATTAATTCTGACTTCATAGTTATTCCACCCTAAATAAAAAACTAAATAAAAATCTAACAAACCTAAAAATCTAACAAACCTAACAAACTCTAATAAACATAAAAATCTGACCAACTGAAACAAAACTAAAAACAGGGTTGTAAATAATGGTATCCCAAGCGCTGACTTTGGAGTGTACCCGATCAACAAGACACAAGCAAAAATAAGAGGGGGAGGGATCCGTAATACCGGATAGCAGACGCCGGCTCTGCTTACCAGTGCGACCTGAAGGGTCGTCTTAAAACTACCCAAATCTAGCTAACTAATTTAAATTCATCCCTAGCTTTCCCTATCATTCCCTAACTGATTTATATTATGATTACAATCTTCACTATTCTACTGTTCCTTCCCAAATATTTACTGCAACCAATATGGCGACAGAACATCAAACAAAATAAATATGCCACAAAATGCTACAATGCATGCTAATAAAGTGTAAATATAAAATATAAATAAATATATAAATAAATGTCTAATAAGCGTTAAGCATATAGCAGTGCACAAAAAAGCAAAAGCATCACCCTATTTATCAGGTGCACTCGCACAAGCATTATGTCGGCTAGCGCCATTACACACAAAACGTGCTTGTTAAATTATTTCAAAAACTACTAATTAATGTAAATCAAAGCTTGTGCGAGTACAGCCGCCACAATTTAAGTCTTACCTCCATGATAAAATTCTCCAGCATCCGAAGATCTGGTCGTCTGCTTACATCTAACTGTAACTTACTTCTAAGGGTAAGATGGGGTGCACTGCTAAAGTCCTGGTGGGTATGCACTAAATGTTCTTGGGGGGATCACTATCACTATCACTTCACTTTCAAGTCCTGGGATGATGTGCGGTTTCACTCTATTTTATTATCTTTGTTTATTTTATTGATTTAATTTAATGAGGGTTTCTGATTTATTTGTTTTTGTTTATTTGTTATTATTTATTCCCGATTTCCCGATTTTCCGCACATAATTATGAAGATAGGCAGTGATTGTATTAATGGTGTGGGGGTTTCTCGTGCATATTGGACATTTGGGTATAATTATCATGTTATTTTATTATTATTATTATTTTTTTTTTTAATATCAGGTTTTGGTTATATCTATGCTCGTATCCTTACTCACGCCAAGTCAATCTAAAATTTTCCAATCCTCCCACTAACCCCACCGAATTTTACACGCGGTTATCATTGTCTAATCTCGCGACCCTTCCCGCGAATTCTTTTAAGGCTGTCCAGAACGCCTTCTGGTTAACCACTTCCCCGACTTCCTCTAGGCTCTTTGGCCATGCCAGACCTAGGATAGCTAGTTTGCTATCAGTCAACCCACGATTTCCCGCCTCAAGCGGGCAGTCGAAGAGCACGTGCTCTGCGCTTTCCGCGCCCTCACCGCATTCGCAGCGGTCACTGTTGGTTAGCCCGAACCTTTGTAAATACGCCTTCAGGGCGCCGTGCCCTGTTATCAACTGCACCATTTTGTGATCGAGCTTAACCTCGATCCTACCTCTAGCTTCTATGCTCGGTATGAATTTGTCGGTCAATCTGCCCGTGACAGCGTTGTTCCACCTTTCTTCCCATTGTCGAATTGATTTTTCGTGCAGCTTTCTTTTAATCAAAGACTTCGGTATTGACAAATGTGATATTCGAAAGTCTCCCGTCGCGGCTTCTTTAGCTAATTCATCAGCCCTATCGTTTCCTACGTTACCATTGTGCGACCTGACCCAACAGAACTTTAAACGTCGAAACTCGAGCGCCGTACGCGCTATCCTCCAGACGTCCGCTTGGAGGTCTGTCGAGGTGTTCATGTTTGTTAAAGCCGTCAGCGCCGATTTACTATCACTGATTATATAATACTCGTCTCTGCCCGTATGGTTTATTACGTAATCGATAGCCTCTCGTATGGCTACCAATTCGCACTGGAAGATAGTGCACCAGTTCGCGAGTTTGGTTTGAAACCGAAACACCTCCCTTTCCTGCTTATACACGACGAACGCCGCACCTGCTTGCCCCTCGTCCATACGTGAACCGTCCGTATAAATTCTGATACCCATCGCGTCCTCATCACCTTCGACAAACTCGATTCCTCTAATATCAGCCGGGTGCCCCAACTCAGATACAACGATCTTTCTTGCAATTTCCCTATTACCAAGATTAAGATCTTCGATAATTTCGCGCCCTTTTCCTATATTTATTAATCGCCTATCTCTAATCTCCCCAACGACATATTCGATAGGGAGAGTCCTACTGATCACCAGGACAACCTCCGTGGAGGTGGTCCTGTACGCCCTCGCCGCTTTTACCGCGGTTATGCGTTGTACGCTCGTTAATTGACGCATCTCCCGGACTTTACAACCTTCTGCCCATACAGAAGCTGCGTACAGTATTGCCGGCTCAATTGCTCCGGTATAAACCGTCCTCAGCGATTCGCCCCTGAAACCCCACTTTATTTTAGCCGCCGCCATCATTTTATTTGATATTTCGCCGCCCTTACTTTTTACGTATTGTACGTGCGCTTTCCAATTTAATTTATTGTCGATCTTGACGCCGAGGTAGGTAATACAATCTTTAAACGGGATTTTCTCCCCTCCTAGCTCTAACCTAGGAGGTCTCTGTCCTGGTTTCGTGCCGAAATAAAGCGCCTCTGACTTCGCCGTGTTAAATTTTAATTTTACCGCCTGCGACCATTCGTGTAATTTATTAAGCGCCTCGTTCGGTTTTGTGCGCATATCCATTAGCAATCTCGATCTTACAATTAAAAGCGTGTCATCTGCAAACCCAACGATTGAGCATCCTGCGGGCAACTTGACCCTAAAGATGCTCTCATACAACAACTTCCAAAATGTGGGACCAGAACATGACCCTTGCGGGCATCCCCTTTCCACCTCACGCGACAGAACTTCACCCGGAATTTCAACCTGCGCCAATCGCCTCGAGAAATAGCTCTTGACCAAAGACATCAAGTTTCGCGGACAACCCCTACGATCTAACTCGCAAACGATTAATGGCCACCAGGCAGCATCAAATGCTCCTGAAATGTCCAAAGCAACAACGACACAGTACTCTTTAGCATCTCTCGCCTGCTTAATTTCCCCGACAACGAACTCTAACGCGTCGATAGTCGACTTGCCCTCCACGAAACCAAACTGTCGGTTATTAAAACCGCCGCTGTCTCGCACTAGGTGCTCAACACGCGTAGTCATAACGCGATCTAAAACTTTCCCCAGCACCGGTAGCAAGCTAATTGGACGATAGCTGCCCGGATCTGACGTATCCGTCTTTTAGGTTTGGGTATAAATTTCACATTCTGGATTTTCCAGCAACGCGGAAAACGCCCTTTCTAAACAAAGATTAAACAACCCAACAAAGATACACGGGGCTAACAGGCACGCCTGCAGAGCTGCGTCTGAGGTGATTCCATCATGCCCCGGTGCCTTCTTAGGGTTCATCCTCCTAAGAGCCCTGACGACCTCGTGAACTAGGATTGCCTTATCGGCACCTGTTCCTTGCGCCTCTGCAGCTTCCCGACGTACTAAATCGTGCGACCCTTCATCCCCCTCGGGATTATCCGATGGGAAAAATTTCTCTAGTAAATATTCCGCTGTGGTTTTAAAACCTTCCGTGTATTCGCCATTTGTTTTCTTTATATTACTGAGCGCGATTTTTTGTTGTTTTCCTCTAATTACGCGGTATGCGGTTCCCCAGGGTTCTTTCTGTGAGTTTTGCGTGCAGAATTTTTTAAATTTATTCGTTCGCGTTTCTTCTATTAATATTTTATATTCGCTATAACTTTGATTATATTCTATTCTCCGTTGTTCTCTTATTTCTCCCGAGGCGCGTTGATAGCGGCGCCTTAGGTTACGCGTTTCTGCCCGCTTGGTGGTTAGTTCCCGGGTCCACCAGGGTACGCTGTCTTTAAATGTTTTCTTTTGCGGCATGGAATACGGCGACGCGTCTACCACCGCGTCGTTCAATTTTTTCGCGAGTGTTTCTACTTCGTCTGCCTCTCGGCAGTTAAATAGCTCATTTTCGAGCGCAGGTATACTTTCGCCAAATTTTTCTTTAAACCGCTCCCAATTTGCTTTTTTATTACAGAACCGCGGAAATATAGTTAGCTGCTCGTTTGCGCTTGTTTTGGTCTCAACGTCCCATGTTGTTAATTTATGGTCAGAGCGTTTCCTCGTCCGACCTTAGTTTCCAATTACAAATCGTTTCTAATATTTCGTGCGAGACAGCAGTAATATCTATAAAACTGCTGCCTATATGCGTCTCAAACGTAGGTGGATAATTAGTGTTTATCACACTAAGGTCCCATCCCGTAAAAAGATCAGCAACCTGCGAGCCTCTATCGTCTTCGATAGGGCTGCCCCACAATGGCGACTTAGCATTAAAGTCTCCCGCGATAATTAAATTTCTATTTCTACCGATTTTACGAAGAATTCCTTCAATTTGATTTATTAAATCCTCTGTTTGAGGATTCTCCCGCCGGGAATCGATCGGCGGAAGGTAAGTGCTTATCACGTAAAACGTATGCAATCCCGTTTTTATTTCTGCGGTGGTTATGAACTCATTCGACAGATTGTTTAGGATTATTCCGGCGCACGTCCTATTATTTATTATTATCCCGCTACGCGGTCGTTTGCTGTTTGCGTTTAAAACGGTAACTCCCTTCACAAAACCTGTTATTTTGTGGCTATACAGGTGCGGTTCCTGTATAAGCCCGATGTCGATATTATTTTCGCTGAATAACTTTACGAAGTTATTTGTAGCCTCTTTTCCTTTCCCAAGATTTAATTGCGCGAATTTAATCTTCTTGCTTCTTTTAAATCTTTCTATTTCTTCACGGTCCATAATCGATGTTCCGTGTGATTTCGTTCTTCAATCTCAGCATCGTGGGGCATCTACTCGACTTGGCGTCGTGGCGCGTATCGACCTTCGCGCCACCGCCAGTTCTGTCGTTTGCCCTAGCGTAAACCACACAGCAAGGGACTGCCCTCCGGCAATTCTTAAACTCATGTCCGACTTCGGCACAGTTACCGCACCACTGTACCTTCTCCCTGCACTCCATCGATCTATGGCCGTACTCGTAGCACCTGTAGCACTGGGTCATCGAGAAGTGGTCCCGGGCCCAGACTCTTCGCCACCTGAGGTTTATAGCGTCAGCTAATATGCGTCTCCGAAGTGTGGGGGTCACTTCGAAGACTACGTTGACGAAGGGATCCCTAGGGCCCTTTCCGCCAAACCTAAATTTCTCCCTCAGGTGGTCTTCGATCTTCAAATCGCCGAAGCGGGGATTCTGGCTCGCGATCAACCGCACTAGTTCTTCTGCTTTCATCCCCGTTTCGACCCCCGGAAGAACGACCCGTGGGCGCTTCTTCTCGATGGTCACCTAACTCTAACATTACATGTGATTTTCCAATGCTCCACCCGAAGGTACTACATTGGCCAGGAAGCGAGTTTTTTTTACCTGGAAAATTTGGGATTTTTGCCGAACCCTTGCTGTTCCAAGCAAGGTAGGGATCTTTAACGTGCGTGACAACACTCACAGACGGGACCTCCATTTTACCTCTCATCCGAACGAGGGTGTATTTTTGTGAAAAATGCTCGCCTAACATTTTTCAAGCGGACCGTGTCGGGATTCGAACCCGGGACCTTGGGCGCAGTAGTCACTCACATACCACTACGCCACGGAGCCGCCTTCACCTAACTCTAACAGCTGGGCTCCGACGGAACTGAGATAGGAAATTCTTCGCGGTCACAAATAATACCCACACAGCATACAATCCAGTTAACATACGTTGACACACAGTAATGTAAACCTCATACCTAATCAATACGTTTACTATGCCAGGATAAATCAAGTTAATAACAATAAACACATACACTATAGTTTAATTAATAACTGAACCCATCCACTTGTTATGGTGCAATTCTAACAATACATATACCAATACACCGATTGTCTAATTCGGATTTTACTTTAAATTCAGAAGAATAGCCGTAATCACAATAAGGTAATAAGGAAAATTATAGTAAATCACCTCAGAATAATTTTTTTTCAAATTAATTCGCTAAAATCCCTTCAATGAAGGCGGGCATATATACGAACTCAAATCGTATATTAAAAGTGTACTATTCGAATTAAATATCATGTGAAGATGATACCACTAAAGCTGGTTTGCAAACCGGTACTTGATAACGCAGTGCGCTATCAATATTGAAGTATGTACAATCTAATACGGAAATAATTAACTATTTAATACACTGCTAATATGCGAATGTCGTAGTGAAAATTTCAACCGTAACAAATGATATCATGTTGGGCGCCATTTGTTACATAATTGTAAAGGTGCTTGAACAGTATACAACAGTATACAATATACTACACAAAATCTACAAATAAGATAGCATAATTTACGTTTCAAATTAACAATGTAAATTAATTAACAATTCGCTTACCGTCTAATTCAAAGCATATTGGCTGCGATGTACCACATAATTATTTCCTATCTCAGTTACCGCAAGGGTAAGGTTTGCCACCTAGCTCAAATTTCCCTAGTGGAACTCGATACTAATTTCTACAACATAAAACGGGAGCAAGACAAAGGTAAAGTACGATAAGGGATTGTTATAGGAATTGACAGGAAAACTCCACTACATCACAAGTTTATAATGTACTCCCTCACAATAGCTGGTTACTTCTACAATGTATGTGGTGGCTCGCTTTTTTTTACTTCTAAAACCACCAGCCCTTCCTCGTTCGCCATCCTGATTGGTGGAGAAAGCGACATATAGTTATTACGAACAGTGGGAATTATATTTCACATTCCTTTCACACGATAATAAACTGTTATTACGAAAGCACAAAAGTAATTCACACAAGCCTTTTGTCCTAATTATATTACACACATACTTAATTATACAAAAATCCCTTTGAATTAACTATTTAATAAAAATAATTGTCGGAGGGTTCTATCAACTAATAGAGTTGACGTTTCGCCCGCTGTCGAAAAGAACATCGGCAAACTTGAAACATTACTCATACCAATTAAACTTGTACCAAAGTAGTGTTTGCAGGGAAATTACTTCTTGACTATCTGAATCAACCTAAAATATGTTTTGTGGGTAAAGTACAGTTGCTTTACCTCAAGACACTTTTTGGCTTGATTGGGTATGCGAGTCGTATATTCAAAAGTAATGTTCCACGTATTGTGTCCTGTTGATGCCTCTAATTACAGCGAGCGAAACGAAGACTTTACTAATATGACACGCTCCAAATCTGGAACAGGCATTTATTAATCACTGATTAATTACTAAAGCTCGTAGTTGAGACATAAAAAATCCCAAATGTTCCGCTTTACGCCATTGGTTCGGAAGCGTAGAAAAATTCATTAAAAAACAATATTTTTGGGAAACTATTTCTGAAAGTTAATGTAATGAAAGAAATGTTAGTTTAATTGATTGTCCGTGTAGTAGAGATACAAGTGAATATTTATGTAATTACGCGTATCTGACTTTGCCAAAGTAATTACATCATTCATCCTTGTTAAGTGTCGTATACAAAAGCTCACGAACTCGTTCCGTTCGCCTGTTCCACTTGAAAAGTTACCCACACACTATAAAACTAAAATTACCAACCGTGCAACGGTTTGACCCCGTTTATAATTACTGGAGCGAGCGCGTTAAAAGTAACTAACTATTCGACTATTTTAATCATAACCTCATTTTTCTCAAAGTCAGAAATAGATATAGGTGTTCTAATGTTCTTTATATTTAGATTGGGTAGTAGTAGTTGTAAAGTGCATACTTGTACTTCCTCATCTTTGTGTATTTTTTTTCTGTATAAAGTGTGCTCACTTCTACAGTTGTAATAAATGGTCAAGTCACGTAAAAAAATAAAACAAAAGAATCTTCTGGTACCACTTGTATGGTTTCTTTTGTTAATGTTACACATAAAATTTATTTTATGAGTTCGATTCGATATTTTAATTAACAATACACAATGGACAATATATATAACGACACAAATAACTCCATTTATAGTTATTCTGGAACATAATTAGGACTGCGCTTATCTTAGTCTTTTATTATAATCGTTAACAATGACTAAGAGGATGCTTTGGCAGAAGATGGGACTCAAAGAGAAACACTAGAATTTTAACATATTCTTCTTAACAATGTGTAATGATATTTTATTATCTTTACCTGGAATATTAGTGATTATCTATCTTTCACTCTGGTACGTATTACCTGCCACAAAGAGAGCCTAGGTGAAAGATGCTAAACGGTTTTAGAAGAACCACGGCATAGCTCGGGCGCGACCGCTGCAGTAGGCGTGAGAGTGGTCGTAGGTTTGTTGTTTACATGATTAGCTAACAAGTGTATGGGGAAAAGGAGGGCGTCACTACCGCCAATACACCTACATAAAGATGGAACAATGCACAAGGGGAGAGATAGAAACCCTTATGCTTAGACAACAAAACAAACACTGAGGACTCTCAATAACGGTTCCCACTAAGAGGGGATGCATCTGAAAAGGAAAGCTACAGTTAGTAAATACACTCGGATCACTATTTGTGGTCTAAGATAAACAATAATGATACTAGAAGAACTATAACTTACTAACTTTTAATATCCTGTGTAAGACAACCAAAAATAACAGCACTATTACCCAATAAAGTATTTCTATTTCTCAAATAAAATAAAATTTTTATTTTCAATTACAGGTTGCAATAGAATTTATACAAGAATGATGCAAAAGGTCCTGCCTAGATTTGAAATAGCTTATTCTGTTATTTGATATTCATGTTTTAATATATGCTATATGAATAGTTTCGAGTTTTTTAATAGACTGTGTATATTTTAAATAAGCAGGTGAAAAAAACAAGTGTACACAAGGTTCTGCCAACCTGTATTGCAAAAAATTAGAAACCATTTAATATCGTTTTTTATAAATTCAAATAATATGGCCTTTTATTCTCAAAGCGGGGTGAATTAATATATATCTCTTAATAAAATTTTTAAGCTTTTCCACAAATTCCTTTGTGACTGGTAACATTTTCAAGCTCAAATGTAAGTAAATAAAAGAATGGTATAACAATACAAATCAGAGTTACTTTTCTTACTATGCATATATGATTGACATTAATAAAACTTGTTAAACTAAATGACTGATTATTGATATAGGTTGATAAAGTTACTGTTCCGTCTTTTATGTAAATAATTAAAGCTAAATTTTATCCCATTGAGTTTGTTGGTTATTTTTAAATCCGCCGCGTGTATATTCAAAATTAGTTAGAGTGGAATTTCCTTGAGTTTACTTGAAGCACCACAAACATTGTCGCGAGCGATAAAGATCGGTATGTTAGTGCGCATCTACAACAACTGTGTATCGATTGGAAAATCCACGTTCTACAACTAATATATTTCGTCTGTCGAATTGACCGCATCGATCGTGCACGTCCTGCAAGAAGAGTTTCTCGTTTCGTAATGAAAACAGTTCGTTATGGTATGTGTGTTTTGAACCGCTGTCAATTAAACCGCTTTGAGTTTACACGTTCTACGTGGAATTAATTAGATGAACCGCTTTGTTACCCGCCGCCGCTATTTTATAATAACTATTACCCTTACACCGCTTGTTTTTTGTAGAACACCGCTATTGTAATATGTGTGCTTCGCTCCCCTGCACGAGGCGGATTAGATGCTACATCGGTTTTTTTTTGCATTGGCACCACGTCGTAAACAACCAGGTAAGTACTATAGTAAACGCTGCTTTGTTTGTTTGTTTTGTTTAAGAACATTTAATTATCTGTTGCTTGTTAAATATCAATATCCTTTAATTTATATACAGTCCATTTTTCTCTACTAAATTTGTTATCGAAATTACACCGCATATAATTTACAGTTACTATATAGCAAATTTACAATTGTTCAAAAGTTAGGTTATAGAAAAATAGTAACGAAACATGTCGTGTTAAAAATAAATTTGTGAGATAACTTAAAAATTTTATTAAAAAATATAAGACCACCCATCATCTAGCGAGACTGAAAGTTTCGAGTGAGTTAACGCTCAACAAAACTTTATTAAACAAAAAGTTCAAAAACTTTTCCAGGCAGGTGAAAGTGTTAATGTTGGTATACCCTTAGAAGATTTGCTTTTGTTTTATAGAACTCGCCTCTGTGCATTATCACAGTTACGCCTCCGTGGTAGAGTAAATTTTATTCAAGTTATTTGGGTTTTATGGCTATGTCTAGGATACGGAGTAATATCTGTACCCCCTTAAACTACAGGGTGGGCCATAAGTCACTTGACAAAAATGCAATGCGATAGTAAGTATTAATGTATTATAAAATATATGTTAAGTATAAATGTTTACAATGTATATATACCTAAAATAAATGTTCCATGTGTCCTCCATTATTTTCTATACACATATAACATCTTTTAAGCAAGTGATACCTGTGGTAGATAATTTTTCAAATACAGATTCAATACGTTCTCTTAAATGTTGCAGATCAGTTGGTTTCTCTGAATAAACTTTGTCTTTTACAATTCCCCAAATTGGAAAGTCCATTGGGGTGATATCGGGTGAACGCGCAGGGCATTCAATTGTATCTCGTTTTCCTATCCATTCTGTAAAGGTCTCATTCAAGAAATCTCTCACATTGTTCCCGTAATGAGGAGATGCTCCATCTTGTTGTCAAATTAATTTTTCACGAATAGGTTGTAGTTGTTCGAATGCAGGACTGTTTTCCAATTCAACTACTACCTCCTGTAACATATCGTGGTAATTAACAGCATTGACGGTTTGTTCAAAAAAGTATGGTCCAATTAGTCCACCAGCAAAGATTCCAGCCCACACACATACTCCAGAGGCATTTGATTCAGTCTGCATGACTAAATGTGGGTTTCCAGAATCCCAGTACACGCAATTATGTCTATTCACAAATCATCTTTGTAATGATCATGTAACCACCACTGCTGAAGAATAAAAACGCGTTCTCTTATTGGGAGCTTACTATTCATTATTAACTTATTACGTTAATTGATTAAGTTAATTAATTACAAAAATTAATTAACCACTATCACTTCACACAACTCCTTACTAACATAACCTCAACATAATACTGTTGCTTTGTTGTAACATCTGACAGATTACTACTAGAGTCAAATTGATACTGAGTGACTGGTAGTGTCAAGTGACGTATGGCCCACCCGGTACATAATTACTCTTTCATGGTGAACTATTTCATTGAATCCGTTGGAACTTGTATAAATATCTCTAATGTGAACGATTATTTCCCGTTTCTATCGGTAATTATTTAAATTTAATACAAAGGGATGCATAGTACAAATATTTACCAATATTTCTATGAAATTTGTTAAAGCAAAGGGTGCTAATCTATTTATCTTGTGATGTTTTCGTATACTACCTTCGATTAGTTATAGGTGTGACCCTAAACAAACTATAACGAATACAAAGGGAGCTCAGATTTCCAGTTTTTGAAATTATGGTGTAGGGTTAGAAATATTAGAAAATGGCCAATAGTAGTATGAAAAGCTAATTTGACAAAACGCCTAGCGGACTTATTAGGTCTGCGGAGGCATTGAACGCGGCGTGGGATTTTTTTATGTATTACAAGATAGAAATTTTTCGATAGATGACATAAAAGACGCCACTACACCATTTCGTATGATTGAGATGAAACTGATTTTTTAGAGGCGGGTATAGAAACCTCAAGATGACTAAATCCAACACAACAAAAATACAAAACGCTTTGTAATGATATGAAGTACTTACTAATTTATCTGAGTGAACACCTTACTGCAACGTTTCGCCTTGGATATGCAACACACACCCACATACAAACACACACATACAGACACATATATGTGGGTATATATATATATATATATATTGCTGTGATACTTCACCAGCCTCTACGATGGGCACCATAAAATGCTCTGTTAACCCCTTTTTATTAATCGAGCACTTGTAAAATGTTAAGTTATGGATCTCTTTGCCTCAACTAGCTGATTCAATTAAATAAAGCAATTTTACAATAGACAATATAATGATTAAATATTTACAACCCTTTTAAAATCTTCCCCTTTTTCAGAATATTTACATATGCCAGATTTAAGAAATTGAAGCCATCAAATGAGCCTTTTGTTATATTTAAAGATGTTTTGAAACGTTTCAAGATGCCTATTGCCTTTCATAAATTTATCAAAGAAACCTCGGTTTTATTGACTCTCACATTATTGAAAAATTATTGAATTAAACAGTTTACAGAAATAAATTATATCAAAATATCTAACCTGGTGTGGTTCAGTAGTATCTCTGCATCCCCAAAAGTTTTCGTATCCAGTCTGAATGTTTAGAGTCGAATTAGGAAGTCGACATCAAAACCAAAATACTATCCAAATCGTTATTCAAAATCCCTTAAGTTAATCCAATAAAAGGTTTTCCATCTCCGTAATTAACAAAACAGCAATAGAGCATTTACCATGTTAGTGATTACCAAATTAATTTAACATAAGGTAATCTCCAGAGTCGTCTCCAGAGCAGTCTCCAGAGCCCTGTTTTATTTGGTATTTGCTTGTTCTAATCAAAACAGAAATAAATTTGGTGTTTGTTTATTTCCTAGTTAACTTGGATTTTTGAACAAATGTAATACTTTATGTCACGTACGATTTATTCAAATAATACATAGGTTTTTTTCCTGCGTATATGATGATATATTAATGCACCTGTTGAATATTTATCTAGCCAATTCATATAGGTTTTCCATTGATTTAATTTCGATGCATTTCGTTACATTTTTAAATTATCTTTGCTTGTAGCTACTCTTGGATATGCGTTTAATCTCTTGTACTGTTATATACAGTGTGCACTCAACTAACAATATGTATAGTGACCTATTTACTCTTATAATATCTGTAATTATGCGCTTTTGATGTTTGGAAGTTGTTTTTGTTTATTCTACGACCCCTATGACAACCTACCCCTAAATTAACCCTATAATTATAGCAATATATATATATATATATGTGTGTGTGTTTGTCTGCGTATGTTTGTGCGTGTGTGTGTGCGTGCGTGGGTGCGTGCGTGCGTGTGAATGTGGGTGCGTACGTGCGTGTGTGTATGCGTGCACGCACGCGCGAATATATATTGCTGTGATCCGTCTCACTTTGGGGGGTGTCTATTTTTCCGCGATTGGCCGCCTCGCATTTGGGGCGACACTAATTTTGATGTAACCTGCCTAATACTAATATATCATTTATATGGGCCCTATCAACGTTCAGATCTGAATACTTTACTTATGATTACTAAAATTTTAAAATACTTAATGTTCACTTAAAAACATGAATAAATTATTTGCATTAAGTTTTCATTAGGTGTAAGCCTGGTAACAAAAGCAAGCATATCAGACATATGCATGTCAAAATAATCTTAATTATTTTTAATTGGATTACATATTGTCGAAATAAACAATTTAGTTATTTAAAAACAATTTTTTCATGAGAACAGCTGGTTCTACATTGTATGATACTTTTTTTAAAAGAAAAATTATTCAACTATTAACAACATAATTAATTAATTAATTAATAATCAATTCCGTATGAAAGTTCTAGACATTGAAAATTTAATTTTTGTACCTAAATTTTATTTACTACTTCAACATGATGAGGTATTAGATCTGTGCCAACACATTGATAACAATTGAGATTATATACTAAATATTAGTAGTGTAGGAGTATGCTCCTAACTAACTGACCAATAGGCACACGACGTGCAAATAAATAGCATACACGCTTAAAACACCCCTCAAACAATAATACACTCGTCCGGCACCCCATGAAATACATAATAGAACCGTCCGAACGTACAATACAAACAAGTCCGGGATATAAAAGGAGCTATAAACACTAGAGTAATTTACTTCTTAATTGTTTTCTCTCTAAGGTAGTCACCAAACTTCTTGGAAAGTACCGGTCCATTTCTTGAGATGAATTGTTCTCCGAAGTTTTCCCTCAAAATGGCCATAGAATCGCGAGCTGTGTGGCATGTAGCGCCATCTTGTTGGAACCACATGTCAACCAAGTTCAGTTCTTCCATTTTTGGCAACAAAAAGTTTGTTAGCATCGAACGATAGCGATCGCCATTCACCGTAACGTTGCGTCCAACAGCATCTTTGAAAAAATACGGTCCAATGATTCCACCAGCGTACAAACCACACCAAACAGTGCATTTTTCGGGATGCATGGGCAGTTCTTGAACGGCTTCTGGTTGCTCTTCACCCCAAATGCGGCAATTTTGCTTATTTACGTAGCCATTCAACCAGAAATGAGCCTCATCGCTGAACAAAATTTGTCGATAAAAAAGCGGATTTTCTGCCAACTTTTCTAGGGCCCATTCACTGAAAATTCGACGTTGTGTCAGATCGTTCGGCTTCAGTTCTTGCACGAGCTGTATTTTATACGGTTTTACACCAAGATCTTTGCGTAAAATCTTCCATGTGGTCGAATAACACAAACCCAATTGCTGCGAACGGCGACGAATCGACATTTCACGGTCTTCAGCAACACTCTCAGAAACAGACGCAATATTTTCTTCTGTACGCACTGTACGCATTCGTGTGGTTGGTTTAATGTCCAATAAAGTAAACTGAGTGCGAAACTTGGTCACAATCGCATTAATTGTTTGCTCACTTGGTCGGTTATGTAGACCATAAATCGGACGTAAAGCGCGAAACACATTTCGAACCGAACACTGATTTTGGTAATAAAATTCAATGATTTGCAAGCGTTGCTCGTTAGTAAGTCTATTCATGATGAAATGTCAAAGCATACTGACCATCTTTCTCTTTGACACCATGTCTAAAATCCCACGTGATCTGTCAAATACTAATGCATGAAAATCCTAACCTCAAAAAATCACCCGTTACTTAAGAATAGTGCAATACGGAAGTTGCCAAGCTCCTCGTGTTGTACGGGTTTTCTTTCAGATTATCCCTTTGTGACCACCAAATCTAAAGCGATAAAATGAAGTAACCATACTGCGGACGCAGGAGCCCACCATAACACAGCTTGAATCCGTAACACCTCCGACTCCGTCGCGACCACCTCCTACATCACATGACGATATTCTGCCATCAGCTCTTTCTAATTTCTACCAACCAAGGACGTTGCCCGTATGCTAGCATCTCCGCCTACTAACCACATGAAGTCGAAGCTTGGGAATCTTATCTCAGTCACCGCCGCTAGGTGCCGCATTGCATTCAGCGTAACGATCTGACGTCATCCTCTAGATAACACCAGATCCAGGTCTTCGTTGTGAAGTCACAACATTCAATTCTTCAACATAGAAACCCATTTTGCAATTTTACAAACTAAAGTGCGTCAGTGTTAAAAGACATTTGCAATAATTACGCACACAGAAACTTTTATAAATATTTTGTGTGCGTCATGCTTCAACTGTTGCAAAGCATTAATAAGGTGACCCCAGACAAACCGAACATTACATTAGTAAGCGCTGACGGAATCATCCAAAAAAGTAAATGCAATAGAGTTAACACCGATTAACTTAAGTTCTTAAAGACCTTTTATACCGAGCAAGTGAACATAGTTGTTACGCTAATTCCACTTCACTAGCCAACGGATCCAGAATTTTGGTTTTCCCAAGTTGAACACGAAATTAGCGGTATTACACAAGACGCTACAAAATACGCGTACATAATATCCAACCTAGAAGCTCGATTTATAGAATAGGTTCAAGACATTATTACAACCCCGTAAACGAGGTACGCGAGACACTACATCAGTTGGTAGCGATATTAGATAATGTAAAAATGACGCGCAAATTATAGATGACGTCACACAATATGCAATTTATTGCAACATAATTACACAAATTTTAAAGGAAAACAAATTTTAAAGAAAACCCCCATGGGGCACTCACGTGAACATGTAGGGCTTCCTTCAGGATTCCTCCATGATGGTCGCGGCCTCGCCAGTCTTTCGGGCGTCGCTGCTTCGCTGATCTTTCGGGCGTCGCTGCTTCGCTGAGCTTTCGGGCGTGGAAATTCTTAAGCCAGGTTGAATCCAAATTCGGATGTCTTCTTCCTATATGTAGACAAATAAGGTAGGGAAGGCAGGTAGAGGCCCGATAATTGGGATCACAGGAAACCTACATATCAGAAAAAAGACACGATAAGATACCCCACAACTACTCTTGCTCACGTTTCCGAGGCTAGTTCCAACGCGTCTCTCGGTAATCCCCCACTTCCTTCTTCACCCCCGCGTCGGCGCGAATCTCGCGCAACGCGCTATCTGAAGTGACGGAAATACGCGCACAAGTCTTTTTAAATTTATGGCGCGAAATTCTTACATAATAAAACTTAATTGAGAATGTCTAGTGCCGAATTTTCGGCACGTAACAACATCTTACTTAAACCTCCTAGAATTGATTTTTCAATGCTCCACACGAAGGTACTACATTGACCAAGAAGCGAGTTTTTTTAACCTGGAAAATTTGGAATTTTCCCGTACCCTTGCTGTTCCAAGCAAGGTAGAGATCTTTAACGTGCGTGACAACACTCACACACGGGACCTCCATTTTACCTCTCATCCGAACGAGGGCGTATTTTTGTGGAAAATGCTCGCCTAACATTTTTCAAGCGGACCTTGTCGGGATTCGAACACGGGAGCTTGGGCGTAGTAGTCACACACTAACCAACTACGCCACGGAGTCGTCCATTTTATTTAAACCTACGTGTGATTTTCCAATGCTCCACCCGAAGGTACTACATTGGCCAGGAAGCGAGTTTTTTTTACCTCGAAAATGTGGAATTTTGCCGAACCCTTGCTGTTTCAAGCAAGGTAGGGATCTTTTACGTGCGTGACAAAACTAACACACTGGACCTCCATTTTATCTTTCATCCGAACGAGCGTGTATTTTTGTGAAAAATGCTTGCCCAACATTTTTCAAGCGGACCGTGTCGGAATTCAAATCCAGGACCTTGGGCGTAATAGTCACACACATACCAACTACGCCACGGAGCCGTCAACATATTATATTTAAACCACCCGTTACCGACAAATACACAAAAATCAAAGCCGAATTAATTAAACGGGTAGGCACATCGCAAGAACAACGAACTAGAAAGCTGTTGGAGCACGAGACGTTAGGGGATAGTAAACCCTTTTAACTCTTGGAGGGAATCTATAACAACCGAATGGAACGATCGTGCCCGATAGACTATTAAAATCAATTTGGTTAGGCTGCTTGCCAATACAAATGCAAGCAATCCTAGCTACTCAATCACAAGCATCCCTGGAGGATACAGCACGTTTAAAAGATGCCGTCTACGAAGCGCAATCAGCACATCACGCTAATACAATAGCGGTTACAAGCTCTACACTCCTGGAAAGCTTACCAAAGAAGTAGCTGCACTCAAAGTATAACTCCAGCAACCACAAAGTGTTACAAACAACTAAACAGCACAGCCCAAGCTTTTCTAAACCATTGTTCCGAACACGGCAACGTAGCCAAAGCCCACGACGGCTGCAATTACGCAAAGGTTTATGCTGGTTCCACTACAAATTCAGAGCCACTGCCGCAAATGTACACAGCTTTGCAGTTTTGCAGCCCAGGGAAACACCGAATGTAGAAATTAGAGGTGGGTAATTCCCTGCATTCCATTTCACAACGCTTGCACATAAAAGATCACACCACATCTGTGGAATTTTTAATCAACACCGGTGGAGACCTTTGTGAATACTCAAGACGCAAGGTTCGTGAACTACTCAAACCGACGAATTATCAATTATGCGCAGCAAATGAGATTATTATCAACACATACGGTCCTAGCATAATATTAGATTTGGAACTAAGGCGACCATTCATTTGACAATTCGTTATTGCTGATGTTAAAAACCCATTATATTGGTGTGGATTTTCTTGCACGCCATTACTGGTTAACGCAAAAAACAAGAATACTATCGACTCGGGACAAAACTTTCAGCCAAAGTTCATCCCGCCAGTAGTATACATAGCGCGATATCAACCACGGTATCCAATTCAAAATAAACCATAGAACCGAAGATCATATCATAACGACCCAAGGACTTTCAAGATACAGTAGTCCATGCAGATAGGCGCCTGACAAACTCAAAATCGCCAATCACGAATTCATTATAACGATCCAGTTAGGAATAGCAAGACCATTCAAATCGCCATGGGCTTCATCACTACATTTAGTGGCCAAACACAACAAAGAGTGGCGACCCTGTGGAGACTATAGGGTTTTAAACGCTCGCACAATTCCTGATAGGTATCCTATCCCGTTTGTGCAAGATTCTGCAAAAAAATTGTAAAACAGAAAAATTATTCTGCAATCGAGCTTGCCAAGACATCTTATCGAATCCCCGTAGCTAAAAGCGACAGCTATAGCAATGCCTTTTGGTTTATTTGAATTCCTAGACATGTTCTTTGGATTACGAAATGCCGCACAAACTTTTCAGCGATTCATGAACGAAGTTTTTAGCGGAATAGAATTCTGTTATGACTTCATCGCTGTGCCGTCATTCTGGAAGCATCTCAGCCTGAAAAACACAACAAAGATTTGGAAATTTTCTTCAACAGATTAAAAGATTACGGCATGGTCATACGCCCTGCTAAACGCATCTTTGAACAAGATGAAGTGACATTTTTGGCTACTTCATCGCCAAAGATGGCACCAAACCACTACAAGCAAAAGTCAGCATTATATTGAATTACACAAAACCTGAGATAGTCCAAAACCTCAGACGATTCTTAGGACGTTGAATTATTACAGACGTTACATACCATGAGCAGCCGACTCACAAGCTACGCTCAGAGGCGTACTAAAAGCCAAAATAAAAGGCAACGCGCCCATCAATTGGACAAGCGAAGCAAACATAGCTTTTGAGAAGTGCAAACAACGGCTAGTACAAACCATGCTACTCACACATCCACTTACCAACACAAAACTATCTATAGCAACAGCTATTCAATTCACAGCAAAACGATGAAGAGTTCAAAAATCTCAATGAAAACAACAACTCAAGTTTGACCTACATACTGATACAAATTCCAAACTCTGCCCAAACTATTTTTGTGATATTTTAAGAACGACAACTCGCCTATTAGTAACAAAAGAATTACGAAAAGAAGCTTTCACAAGCATTCACAACTAGCACACCCAGAAAGAAAGGGAACGACGAAGCTGATAACCCAAAAATTCGCACCTGGACACGAAGTTGTATCCAATGCAAAATTTCAAACCACCCTCTTCAAGATTCGCGAATGTCCACATAAACATTGTCAGACCATTACACATATTATAGGAGCACCGATACATATTCACATGCATCGACTGTTTTACAAGTTTGCCAGAGACAATACCTTTACAAAACGTTGAAGCTGAAACGGTAGCATTCATAGAACAATGGATCGCACGCTTTAGGATACCACCCAGAGTTACAACAGATCAAGGTCGTCAGTTTGAATTATAACTATTTTAATAATTAGGAACCTTGATCGCATTCATAAGAATCCGTACAACAACATATCACCCGCAGTCAAATTGCACGGTGGAACGATTCCACCGACAACTGAAAACTGCATTGACTTCTCACAAGACCGAAAATGGACAGAAGCATTACCTTTAATTCTATTCGGAATCAGAAATGCTTGGAAGGAAGAACTAAACGCTACAGCTGCAGAACTTACATTTGGCGAAACGCAACGCCCGCCAAAAAAATTACACGCAAGTTTGTGCAAGCTAACGGAACAAACACATCCTGAGGCAACTGCAAATCAACTACGTTACCACTGTCTATGACTGCAACGAGTTCAAGGTACCAAGCATAGCTACAGGCAAACATTCATATTCAAAAGATCGAAAAACTTAAGCCACATTTTTGTACACACTTTACAAAGTACTTACAATGAATTATGAAAAGTAATCCACATGGTCGACAAAACGGTTACCAACGACAAATAGGGTAAGGAAACAACTGTTTCAATCGACAGGGTCAAACTATAAATGGAGAACGAACCCTCAGAAACAATCAACACTAGTCCAGAAGAACAAAGTTGTACTCGTCCAAAGACAATTACAAGAAGCAGCAGAAAATATAGAACTTTTTATTATGACTAACGCAATCACTAGAAAGGGGTGTACATATGCAGGAGTGCAACCAACCATACTCCTAACTAACAGACCAACAAGCACGCAGAATGTAAATAAATAGCATGCATGCATGCTTAAAACACCCCTTAAACAATAATATACTCGTCAGACACCCATCGAAATACATAATAGAACCGCCCGAACATACAATACAAACAAACCCAGGATATAAAAGGAGCTCCAAACGGTAGAGCAAATTACTTCGTAATTGTTCTCTTTTTAAAGTAGACGCCAAAATTCTTGGAGAGAACTTAAGAATAATGCAAGATGGAAGTCACCAAGCTGTTGTACACTAAGGGTTTTAGATTATGTCGTTACTGTCACCAAATCTAACTGGACAAAACGAAGTAAATTCTTATAATCATATTACGGACTCAAGAGTCCGCCATACCATAGTCTGAATTCGCGCCACCTTCGAAGCCATCAAGACTACCATCTAAAACACTTGACGCTAACATGTACGCCAGGATTGGGGATATTCCGCCATTAGCTCGTTCTAAATTCTACCAATTAAGGACGTCCCGTTTGCCAACATCTCCGCTTACCAGCCACTAGGTTCCGCATTGCATTCAGCGTAACGATCGGACGTCATCCTCTAGACAATACCAGTTCCAGGTCTTCGTCGTAAAGCCACAACATTCAATCATTCAACATAGAAACCCATTTTACAACTTAACAAACCGAGGTGCTTTCAGTGTTAAAAAAAAATTGTAATAATTATGCACCCAAAAACTTTTTTAAATATTTTCTTTGTGCGTCATGCTTTTAATGTATTATTGGTTCGTGTTTTAAACTTGTAAATAAATGTTGTCCCTATTGCTAAGGAGCGTTAACAAGATGATCCCAGACAATCCAGAACGTCACAGTAACCATAAAAACTCCGCTTACTTTATTATCGGAATAAGCGATGAGAGTTGTAATTACTTTACCAAACTGTACTTATGAAAGATCAAACTCAAATTTTTAGTGCTGGATGCTCACAATCAATATCTCCAACATCAGACGTGTACTTGAAATTCAACGTGCATCTCGAACGCCGACTTTACTACTAACAGCTACTTCGAAATCATTTTATTTATGTTCCATGTTTAGTGCAACCATTAACGAAGAGATCAATTCCAAAACTAATTAAGATTAATTTTATTACTTTTATAGTCCAATTCTTAAATTGTATGCCCTCCTTATTAACCCCATTTTTCTGGAGAAGGTTAATTTTGGACGCAAGCGTAAAAAGACACTCCTATCACTGTGTTTAAAACGACATAAATGTTTATAATAAGAAGTTATAGCGCTTACATAGTACATTACTCATGATACGCGCAAGTATAGCTTGAGAGTTTATAATATTTCTAATGCTAATGATAGAACACTATCAAATACAAAGTAATTGAATAGGAAGATTAAATCAAAAGTACTGCAATTTAAAGAGTGCAGCAAACTTGCGACAAATGATTGCGGTTTCTGCGATTTGAAAGACATAGAAAATATATTTTTTAAAGAATTAAATTAACCAAGAGATCTGCAAAGTAAAATCCTCCTTCCCTTTTCTATTTCACGAAAGAACGTATCGTCATATATTCTGAAATCACTATGTTGTTTATTAAGAGATGGATCTATGTGAAGTTGGTCACTAATTATCCAAATTGGAAAAAAAATGATTGAAATTCTAGTCGCATTCCGAAGAGTTGTAGAGTTCTCAATCGGATTTAGAAATATTACTGATGTTGAAGTAGTAAAAATTATAATCGAATCCATTCAAGGCATAAGGAAAGTCGATAGAACGCTTGGGAGGGGTGAGACACCATTCTAAACAAACTGATCGATTTTGGAAACACTTTACTCCTAACTGGCTTTAAAAATTGGGCATCGGCAATACTTTTGTGAGCTAAAATTCTTTCATTTCCATCCGAATCGATGCAAGTTAATTGATTATTTAAGGTCATTTACGCACTAATGTAAAATGAAGCGTTAGTGTATTAGAATATCCTTTCTATGTAAAAGGGGAAATGAGTACAGTATGCTTTTTATACTAAAGACATCTCCTGAAAGGTTAGCAGTAAATTAATATTTATCCTTTTTAAGGAACCTTTCGGAGACTCGGACTAACTCGGAACTCTACGTCCGCGGAGTTTGATGAAATGGTTTAAAACAATGGATATTCCAGACGTTACACCTTTGAAGACATATATAAATTAGAAAACCTCGTCAAACAAAGTGTACAAACCTCGATGTAAAAAATGCACAAATGCTGAATGTTAAAAATTATGAACCTGAGAGAAAAACATTAATTCAAATGCGAGACATCAGTTTGCACCTCGAAACACAATTCAAAAATATTGCAAGTTAAAGTTACTTTTATCATGTGGAGTTTGATTAGAAAATTTGTGGACTTCTGTTCAATATCAGTAATAACTCATTCTCAAAATTCAAGTTTTGGATAACTTTTTATAACTTACTTTTTACTCTAGTTTTTAAAGCAATAAAGGCAATCAACTGGATAATTATATTAATAGTTAAGCATTTTAAATTACATAATCACAACTATTTACAAAAAATTATTAGGTCTAGCTAAGATAAATAATGCAATATTTTGTCTGATTAAATGTCTCAAATTGGTAAAAGACTTTGAATTCTAGTTCTAATTTTTAGTTTGATTTTAAGGGTTTATATCCAAAATATAAATTAACATTGTACTTGAAATCTACATTTATATACCAATATTCACGCCTGAGGTTTTCTACAAATTTTGTTCTCACAATGCAACATACTATATATGCCGAATAAAAGGTTATTGTCAGGTTAGTTACATAAAAATTACATGCTTTGTATTATTGCAATAGCCTTGATGGTTGGGACGGACGACAACAGTCTTTTGTAAATTATTTTTTTTTCAAGAGAAGCACATGTAGCGTGGCGTTTTGGAATATTAATATCTGATTTCATATGCGGTTTTAAAATAAATTATCGTCCTGGATTATTACGTTTACAATGTATTTATAAGAAATAATGTCATATCTTATTATCTAAATTACTTTTATAGAAACAAAATTTGAAATATCATGCTTAATTCATCTTAACTATTCGTGAAATCTACTATACAGGGTGCGTCTGTATTTAGTGTGTTCATTTAAATTTAATATTTACGTCTTATTTGATTTATATTAAAAGTAATGCGAAAACGTTACACGTTTTATTTGCTTCCCGATGAGTAGTAGAGTTCTCAATGGGCTGTAGAAATAGTTCTCTGGTTTTGAGTAGTAAACATGACAATTAGAAAAAAGGGCTAGCTTTACAAAACTGTCCACTTAGCTAACTTAAACTTTTATTTTCGTCGAATCCATTCAAGTCGTAAGGAAAGTCGATAGAACTCTTTGGAGCACGCCATAACTCTAAACAAACTGATCGATTTTGGAAAAAATCCTAATTGGATTTAAAAAGTGAGCATCAATATTGCCCTTGCGAGCTTGAACTCTTTCATTTCCACCCAAATGATTCAAGTTTAAGGAAAATAGATAGATCTCTTCAAATAGCTACCAAACCGCTAATTAAACGCATCATCATTAGGTTTCCAGTTTTGGAACCGGTTGTCTAAAAGTGACCGAACAACTTCTGAAAAAAAGTTTGATTCAGTTAGACTTTCAAAATTTCTCAACATAATTATTTTACCAACGTACGTCTTGTAAAAATATCTTTTGACCAAGTTCCCCCTTCTGTTACGATAATTTTGATATCCTATTATTATTATATTATAACTTTTTCCTGGTCTTCGATTATTATATCTTTAATTATATTACTAGCGTTTTTTAGATGAATTTCTGATTATACTAACTGTGTATTTTCGTTTAAGTCTATGTTTTCGGAAAACATTTTATATAATTGTTTACCTTAATGCAGGGTACGGCAGTGAAACTACCTTATTTTTAAAATGAATAATACTAACGGTGAAGGAGATATCAGTTTAATTCTTTTTTTCGTGTTATTTATTGCATGTTAAAAATTATATCACTAAGGTGGCCTCCGTTCTGGTCAATGCATTCTGATAGTCCTCTGTACTCTTTCCAGCATATCGGCGGTTATGCGTCGACGATAACAGCTTCAATATTGTTCTTCAGTTGAGTCAGGGTCCTTGGACGGTCGGTGTAAACTAGATATTTCATACAGCCCAACAAAAAAATCATATGGGACTAAATCGAGCGAGCGAAACAGCCATTGAACATCGCCCCGCAAGGAGATGAAGCGTCCGGGGAAGTGTTCTCACAGAAGATTTATCGACTTATTCTCGCCGTGTGGGCCGTTGCGCCAACCTGCTGAAACCAGACACCCACCTTATCTATTTCTTCAAGTTTTGTTAAAAAACTCCTCAATCATGTAGACATAATGAACAGTAGCAGTAAACGAACCGTAACTCTGACCGTTTTTCTCAAAAAACCATGGTCCAATTATGCCTATTCTGCAGAATGCACATAAAACAGCCACGCGTTCTGTATGCAGGGACTGCTTATGAAGTTCTCGGGGATTCGTGCCACTGCACCTATTGAAGAATACACGTTCTGTATGTAGGGACAGGCTGCTCATGAAGTTCTCGGGAATTCGTATCACTCCACAGGTTTTGCTTATTCGTCTAACCGGAAATATGGAGAGTGCAAGAGTGTCTTCAAGCATATTGTCAAGAACGATTGAGCATGCACTTGTTCGTGAAAGAAACTTTCGTGGATTAAGTTTTTGCACCACTGCCAATTTGTATGAATGAAACTGCTGTTTGCTATGTAGAATTCGTCTCATAGACCAATCAGACATGCCAAGAGCAGCTGTATATTTGTGCTCAGATCGCCTAGGAGATCGCAAAATTGATTGCTTAACCGTTTAATTGCAGTGCAAATTCTAGTGAAGCGGCACGTGAATGATTTCGTTGGTTTGGTTTTCAAGCTCCGCACTTTTTGCTGTGCTGTTGTTTCTTGTGTCTTAGGTTTGATTTTAGTTTCAGAGTCGAGTTGCTTTACTGTTGGGGCGTTCAGCTGTACAGGTGGAGGCAGAGCGGCTTCATGGCTTAGTTGGTATGCGTGTGGCTACGGTCCGCCTGAAAAATGTTAGACGAGCAGTTTTTACAAAAATATGCCCTCGTTCGGATAAGAGGTCCCGTGTGCGAGTGTTATCACGCAAGTTAAAGATCCTTACCTTGCGTGAAACTGCCAGGGGTCGGCAAAATTTAAAAGTTCCAGATTAAAAAAACTCGCTTCCTGGTCATTGTAGTTCCTACGGGTGGAACATTGGAAAATCAAAGGTAGTGTTAATGTGGAGACTCCTGTGTCGCCGTTCGTGACTGAGGTGACTTGTAGCTTAGGTTCGGGTACTGGTTTATTTTTCTTTGGCGCAGGGTTTGGCATGCTTGACAATTCCGGTGGTTGGATGGGTGGGATCCGAAACAGTTGGCGCATGTAAGTGTATCTTGGGGCATATTGTATTTTACTGCATTTAACACATCATGGTTTGTAGCTGCAGTTGACGCTTAAGTGACCGAATCGTTGGCAAGAAAACTGATAGTTGTCGTGAGGATTGGTATGCCATTACTCATATGTATCTGTAGTATAAGGGATTGTATATCTTATATGGCTTTGCTTATTACTTGTTTCTTAAGGGAGACGAAGGTGTTGCTAAATTCCTAGTCTTTGCTCGCAAGTTTAGTGACGTTTGCTATAGGGTAGCCTCTTTCTTGTACTTTGGTTTTGACGTAATCGTCTGTGATGTCTGCAAGTCCTTTTATGATCATCTCCTTCGGAGCGAATAGTGTAGGTGTGATATTCTATGTTCTGTTCTTGGGTAGTCTTGTATGAATCTATATCTGTTGGAGTTGTTTGTATGTATGCGGGCTCCCCATCCGGCTGCTCTGATGTCTACTGGTCTCTTCGGTGCGCTGTTGATGTTTTTTGCATGTTGTACAAAGTTTCGAAAATAGTCGATAAAAGTAGATGGTATACGTTTTGCTGTTTTGTTGTCGGCATTTGTGTTCACGCCATTTGGGCTGGTAGACAACGATGGTGGTCTTGAAGTTGGTGATGACTTTGGCGGTGGATTGAAAACTGATGTGTCGAATTTCCGAGGTCGCTTGCTGTCTGGGATGCTTCAGCTTTTTCTTCTTACGAGGGTCGAGCATTCTTCGTTGTATTGTTAGTGATGTCCACGTCGTCATTGTCGAAGTTTTTAATCCTTATGGATGCGCGAGGTCCTTTACGTTCCTAGGCGGTGTGTTGGTTAGTTCATCTGTTTTCGTCCTTCACTATTCTGACAAGAATTGCTGGGTAGGGGGGTGTCGGGGCGGGCTGCGGGCTTCTTCGTCGTCGACTCCTCGGCCTTCTCTTCCATTGCGATGTCAATGGACACAATCTTAGTGAAAGTAACCGAGTGATGTATCTAAGATGCAATGCTGCCATGTACGTCTCCCTTTTCATACATACACTACTTTCCTTTCAGAGAGCGTTCGTATTAACACACGTGAAAGTGAAAGCTATTTTAATTTCAGTCTTTTTGCTTTATAAACGATGTATCTTCTACGAAAGTCAAAGTCCAACTGTTGGATGTATCAGCGATTTTAAATAAGAATACAAACTAAATCTACTGGGCAATTTTTTGGTCATATCTTTAAATACATTGAGGGTTGTACAAGTATGATGATGCTAAGAGAAAGCTGTAATCCATATTTTCAAAATACAAGAACGAAATATTTACAAGGTATAGGTTAACTACTTACAGGCAACAAGCTCATGAAACTGCAGATAATTTCTTCCAAACTTTAACAGGCTTAGTAAAGATTTAAAACAGTCAAGGTCGAAAATAATTGCAACGATTATATCAAGGATGCATTTATAAACGGTTTGAAATTGCAACAAATAAAACAAAATCTTCTCAAGAACACAACCCTCACTTTGGACGAGACCATCACCCAAGCTTTGTCCCTTGAATCACCACAAAAGTATACTGCAACCTACATTCAACCCTTAGGTGCCTTACACGAAAAATCAATTTTTGGAAGAGTACTGCCTGACTCTCAACAGTACAATGCCGCACCTGTCCCGTGTAATATAAAGTGTGATTTTTGTGGCGGAAAAAGAGATGCCCGTTTAAATTGTCCTGATAGCAAGAAAATGTGTAGACAATGCAAGAATTACGGTCAATTACAAATGTATCCAAGGAGAGAAGAGCGAAACAAATTCGGTTATGGATATTTTTTTAATATGCCGAAGTATGTGTTAGCTTGCTGTACCTTCTTGTTTATCTAGATTGATAATTAAAATAAAAGTTAATGGCTGTAACACCGATGCATTAGTGGACACTGGAAGTTCAGAATCGCACATCGATGAAAGGTATAGTGCGTCTCCCAGACTTCAAACGCATCTCAGTTCAGGTCGGATATCATACCTATGGCATGAACTCTAGTAAGATCTGAGACAAAGGGTTTTTGCTTTGTCAATCTGGAAATTAAAGATCAGCTCTACGAAAGAGCTAAATTGGTTATTCCTTCCGAAACTTGTGCAGATGTTTTAATTGGTCACGACATTGAAGTGCGTTTTGGAGGAACGACACCTACCATAAATATCTGTAGCTTAACTTGTGCTACGGGGGAAGTCCCTCTTCTCTTTTCAAATCTTGCCGCTAATTATGTATCTATTGCCATCAAGTCACGTCGATATACTTTCGGGGATGCTAAGTTGATTGATGAAGTAGTTAGACAGCTTATGCAAAATTGAGTCAACGAACCCAGTCGTTCCCCTTGGGAAACATAATTCCTGGTAGTTAGAAACGAGCATCATAGGAGGAGGATAGTGATAGATTAGTCATAATCCATAAATCGTTTTACATATCTCGAAGTTAATCCCTTGCCAAATTTCATTAAAATGTTGCTTTTGTGTACGAGAAGGGTTTGAAAAGTTCGCGAAATGGAGCACAGATGGCAGCATCAGTTCGAATAAAATATATGCAATTGATGGATCCAACTACCTAGTGCGCAGATGTTAAATTTGACATTATTCTTTTAAGTAGTATTAATTTGGTGCCATATGAAGTAAACTTAGTTTTGTGAGTTTTTAAAAATGAATAAAACCTAAACGCGCGCTGTTATCAAATATTTTGTCAAAAAGGGTTGGAAAGCAACAGAAATGCATAAAGATATGCAGGATACAAAAGGAGACTCCGCTCCATCATTTACAACTGTGCACAAGTGGGTGACGGAATTTAAACGTGGTCGTGAGAGCCTAGAAGATGACCCGCGCAGCGGATGACCAAAAACTGCCACCACGCCTATCGTTCAAAAAGTTAATTATATGGTTACATAGGATCATCGATTAAAGGTCTCCGAAATTGCTAAGGATGCAGGTATCTCAGATGCGGAATTAGGTATGAAAAAGCTTTCGGCAAGATGGCTGCCGCGCATATTGACAATTGATCAAAACCTTCAGAGGAAGAGAATTTGCCAACAGAGTATAGACCGCCTTAACTCCAATAAAACCGATTTCGTCCGACGATTTGTTACAACAGATGAAACTTGGGTTCACTATTATACCCCTGAAACCAAGCAACAATCTAAACAATGGAGCCATAGGGGTTCTTCCCCACCAAAGAAAGCAATGTTTGTGAAGTCGGCTGGAAAAGTTATGACGTCAATTTTTTTGGGATGCTAAAGGTGTCCAACTAATTGACTATCTTCCCAAGGGCCAAACAATAAGCGGTGAATATCACGCTAAACATCTAGGTCAACTGGATAAAAATATTCGTGACAAAAGACTTGCATTGCGTAAGAAGAAGATCATTTTCCATCAGGATAATGCACGTCCACACACAAGTGCAATAGCAATGCAAAAATTGAATGATCTGAAGTACGATCTGTTGCAACATTCACCTTATTCGTCGGATATGGCTACTTCTGACTTACACCTATTTCCACGACCAAAAGTTTTCCTTGGGGGTAGTAAAAGCAGCTGTCGATGACTATTTTGGAGGCCTCGAAGAATCGCACATTCGTGATGGCATAATGGGTTTGGAACATCGCTGGATGATGTGTATTCAACTTGACGGAGATTATGTTGAAAAATAAACTATATTTTAAAAACAAATTTTTTCATTTTCCCCTTCGTTTCGCGAACTTTTCAAATCACCCTCGTACAACTCACATGTTCGTGATTATTGATTATCATTACGGTACGTGGCCCTAGGGTTCCTGCGCTGTCCCTAGGTTATTTATTTATTTTATATATTTAGGTGTATCTTCGTTTTCTTCGCTTTCGCTAGACGCCTGCTCATCGTTCAAACGTCGAGTTCAGAACTAGTTCCTTAACACTTATTCCATAAGTGGTCTATCGGAAACACTATCTGGAACTTTTTGTTCCACTGACGCTTCTTAATCTCAGCACAGGGTAAAGGTATTTCAAGCTTAGAATGCAGTTCCTAGTTTGCTTGCTTTAAAATGGGGTGGACACTTGATTTGCATACATCTGACTTAGATGAAACTTGCCATATGAACTTCTTAAGGGTTCTTGTGAAAGTTTGTGCCACTGCTTCTATCCTTCTTTCGTCTGTTACCGATTTCTTCCTGTCACATTATCTCTCTTCAAATCGCACACAGTCTCTTCCCCCTCAAACCTGTTGCGTAATTTGGTAATTGCTCACGTGACAGTGGTTCAATATCAAGTTCTGCCCGTCATCATTTCGATACTTTTGTTATGTTCTCACATTTCCAAAAATACTTTAAAATTCATTTCCGTTGCTCAAAAAGGATCTTCAGTTATCTTGTCAGTTACTTGTCACTAATGGCAATTGAAATGAAGAGAGAAGATTAACAAATCAGTGTCAACTACCACTAATCATGACAGATGCAGACACAAAAGGTTCTATCAGGTTATTTATAATACTTTCTCTGTTATTAACGAACAGTGTAAATGCTTTTACGAGATACTCGAGAGTTTAATTCTGAATTAATAGATTTTGGGCATCGATTTGTAGGACACATTACGTTTTTGTAATATGCCGCGTTCTGTTGATCATCGAAGAGTTATTTTGGTGGTTTGGGCAACATCGAAATTACTTTGATCAGTTTGGTGGCTATCAAAATATTGATTTGACTTCAAACAGCATCGCGGTTATGTTTGGTACTTTTTCTTATTTAAATTTTTTTTGAAACAATCACAGTGACCTCCTTTTTGTTACTGTTATTACACCAATTTTTGATGCCCATTTATTATTGATTAGTGACCCTTTCACCTGCAATCATTATCGCAAAAAATAATTGTTAAATCAATATGGGTATGGATAAAACGGGTTTATAATGGTTTAACACAGTTGAAATACCGATAATTACTTCCGGCCATTCCTCATTATCAAATATGTTTTTGTTCCCTTCGTAAAGTGTACATTCACCGAGATGAAATCATTCTCGAGATGAATCAAGTCCTGCACAATGACCTGAATGACAAATTCGAAGATGCTATGACACCCACGCAACTTTTTCTTGCAGTCTACACAAATTTATAAGAAATTCTCATAAACGGTTACAGATGTTTTCGTTACGAAATTACTCGGTAACGTTAGTGAATACAAAAATTGCAATGATGTCATTATATGTATGACTTCAGCTAACAATTATTTGCCTGGCATTACCTTGAATGAATTGGCTATAAATTAATTTATAGCTATAAAAGTAGTCCTTCCGAAGTCATTAAATCCTGTTATTAATTCTAAGTGCTTGCAATTAATTTATCTGTGGTCTGTTACAGAATTGAGCGAATTAATCGATTTTGGTTTTTGAAAATCTTATTAAATCCGATAATTTACGATTTTCAACGTGTAAATTTCGTCATCTTTGTGTTCTTTTTAACACCCAACTGCCAAGGGTTGAAATATTAAAAAAAATTAGTGTTTGACGTAAATATTATTAATTTATATTTAGTTCTAAATATACTTGAAAATACCATTTACAAAAAATTAGAACCTGTGTATTTAAATAAAATGGTACGTTTATGGTACTTGGACAAATACATGGTATTTGACAACGATACATGAAAAACACCAATTCTTCACATTTTTTGCTTTTAAAAAGTCAAAGTGTAAATATACTTTACATTATAAGTATTATATATATATATATATATATATATATATATATATATATATATATGCTGTGTCAGGCTGCTTTGATCGTTACTAAAAGATGCTGTGAAACAGATACTGCAATTTGTAAAACTTGAAATTATTCACTTACCCTTCCTTTCAATTTTGCCTGGCTAGCTCAACGGAACCGACAGAGTTTTCAAAATGAAATCAAACACCGCAATATTACAAATCATTTATACAGTATTAAATATTTTCTCTCTTACAAAAGCATTTATAACATTTACAACATTGTTTCTTTCAAACATAAAACAATTTTTAAGAAGTATTGATTACAAACAAAATTGTTGCTTACCTTATTCTAAATTTACAGAATTAAACTTATTCTTTTGAGGATGGTTTACCTGGTTATGATTATTTCTACGCTTGTAGGATTTGTTTTGGCCAGGAAAAATCCTTGACAGATAATCGATTAAAAGGTCATAGTATTTCGAACTCTGATCACAAATTCTCCTAGTAAAACCTTTACATAAAAATATTATATGATTAATCCTTATTATTATACCTTACATTAAATATAAATCAGTTAAAATAAATCTAAAAATGATACTTGCAGAATCCACAAAAACGTTCGTCGTAATAAAATATTTTCTTATTTTAAATTGACGTCAAATCAGCTTACAAGATTCTCCATAAAAAAATTCTCATTTCAAACAGAAATTACCAAAGTACCTTTCTGGTTAAATCTTTCTTTCGATTATTTAATAAAATCTTTAAGAATAGCATTATTTTGAAGAACTTTCCTCCTGTAATTAATAATTTTCATTTTTCGTTGTAAATTACGTTTAAAACATTGCTTCTTTATTCATTAGAACCTCGTCACTATTAAATTACAATATCCTTACTGCATACTCAAATACTATTTCCGCGTAGCAACTGCTGGCGATTTAAAATAACATTTTGCGTTCGAATGAATCGAATCAAATTAATGAATGAAATCAAATTGATAAACGCTACCTTATATATTCAAATGTATCTGTTTCCAGAAGTTAGTAGAAAAATGTGGAATATTATGATGCAGGATTCTTGGAAAAACCAATTAGCGTCTAAATTTGCTGCCTTTTATTACCTAATTATATCTTGTTCTAATTACTCGTGACGTGCTATTTGTCCTGCTTAAACATATACTATTATGCGGCGTCGCATACTAATGCTAAAAGATAATTAATTCATATCTGATATTTCTTGGATTTTTAAGGGTTTTCCGTGTTCCTGCCGCTTCTAGGAATAAAATGTTTATTTATTAATGAGTTTAAAGGATTTTGAAGTATTTTCCAGACACTTTCTTCCCAATCTAGTCTATTCCAGAAAATTCACTATTTAAAATAAATTTGTGTAAGCCATAGGGGAATTAATTTAAACTTTAATTGCGTTTTAATGCAAAAGGGGTTGCAAATGCTTGGTTTTTGTGTTTCAGTACACAAAATTACTGTTAATTTTTGGGTTTTTAATACACGTCGATTGTAGTTTCTTATGCCGTTTACAGCAAATAAAAGAATATTTTTATATGTATCGATTTGCGTTAGCATTGAAATTTTTACGTATTTTTATTATATTTTGGTGGGATTTATTTTTAGAATTTGGGTTTCAATGACCTTTCGTGACCCCTTATCACGTCAATATATATATATATAGATATGTATATATATATATATACATATATATATATATATATTGCCGTGGAACTTACAAAAATTCGGGGACGAATCTGCTACAAAGCCTTAACATCGATCCTTCACCTAAATCATACGAGCCCCACGAATTGGTCGTCTTAAAATTGCCGTGGAAGTCGGGACAGTCTCTAGATTCACTATTAAAATTCTTTCCCCTCCAGGATCAACATATAATTTTCAAAATTCAAAAATTTTCAAAAAAATTCCTTACTCTTTTATTTCGCCTTCAAACTCCTTCAGCTTCCCTTGGTTAGCTCAGCTGTGCCTCTTCTCGAATACCTAAATTTACAACCATACCTCTTTCACACTCGCACAACATTCAATAAAATCACTAAATAATACTACAACCATATAACCTTTTATTTACAGCTATTAACAGATAAATTATATTCACGTGTTAAAACAGTTTGATACACTAATTATAAAACTCGAATTATGATATGTTTTTAAAGTCCTTGATTTTTCTAATTATTTTTAAACAAATTCAATGAGATATGAGTAGATGGGCCCCACATGTTACCCTAATTGACTTCACACTGGAGTATGGTGAGCTCATTATAACCCAGTTCAGTTTGTATATGCCTTTTAAACCTTGCATAAATTAAAACAAAATTTACAGACCCGTTTACCCTTTACAATTCAATTTTTATCCTGAATAAAATTTTGTATATTTTAAATACACCCCTTTTCAATATTTAACCTCAATAAATTGTCCGGTACATGTATCTTTTACCATAAGTTTCTACAACCATAAATATGCCACAAAAAAATCAACCACACAGCACAAAATTTCACAAATGTTTATCAAACAACAGAAATTTCAAATAAATTACCTGGAGAATTCTTCAGGTTTCCTTCCCGTCGAAGATGATTGCCAGAACCCCTCGGCTTCGTTTCCATTCACCGTGCTACTCAGCGGATCCACAGGCCTCTACCATGTGCTACCTCTGCTAGCTATGCGCTTCGTCTCACAGTACTATTCCATATATTATGCATACAAACTCGATTACTTGTGATGCTTACCCCCATATATCATGCTTCCATTTATTGATTTTTGTGTTTTGTATTGTAGTAGCCGGCCATTTTTTAATGTAATATGCACTACTCGTACTTCACGTCAATAATTAGAGGTCCGCTACTACGTTTTCATACTTGTAACCACTATATTTACGGTAACATAATCACATAAAATACTCACAGAAAGCTTTACTGTTATGGTGGTCTGAATCGGCATTCAGTACTTTATCGACGTAAAGGAAAAGAAAAGGAAGAGGGCCTCAATAACTTAGGTTGGGTATTTATATGCTTTTAAAACCCCCTTAGTGGACGCTCTTCTAGCGAAAAGCTTATTTTCAAATCTAATTTTAAAAATTTCCAATATAACCGTCTTTAAATTCGTAAAATTTATTCCGTACTACGTGCTGTATCCCCTAATTCGTTTTCAACCCCCTGTGTGCGTACGTTTGGAAAACTGTCTGCTTTGAACCAATGACAAAATTCTCTGTCGTCACAAACTCCGCCTAAGTTCTATTTTACCTGTGTTATAAGCATGTTTGTTGTCTCGTTCAAAACCCCACTTGAGTTACAGAAAATCGATATTGTTGACAACTTATCTCAACTCCGCGTGTATATTGTACATGCATTTCAATCCCAACGCTTTTAGATCTCTCTATTTGTTGTATATAACCGATCGTGCATTTCCCTCGCTCCTTAAGATGTTTGTTAACCTAGCTGTTTATCCAAACTGACGGTTAAAGTAATTTCTATGAAATCCTATCGTAACTTACATAAAATTCTATGAACGTAAACTTTAACAAGCAGGTGTTTCTGCTAACTATCGACCGTTTTGAACATAACAATTCCTAGACTTTATATTTCTTCGTATTTGATAAAACTGACTTTGGCTTTTACAACGAATACATTTGCCTTGGAAATTATTGATTTTCTTACACAGCACGTTCCCTTTTGCTTATATGTGTTGAATTAAAATAACTTATGGTTAATTATGCGTATCTTTGAACTTCTATTTGCCTTGAAGCTCTCTTCCTTCATGTAATTTTAACATTCCAATTATTAATTATAAAAATACGTTAATACTCGGCCGTTTTCCCTAAATGAATTAAATTAATTTTTGCGCTTAAATAATTTGCTCTTTCTATATACAGGGTTGTTGAAGTTTTATTGTTTCCCACTTATTTACTTCTTTTAATCCACAACAAAATATATATATATATATATATATATATATATATATATATAGGTAGTTAATTACACAAGGTAAGTTGATAAATACTATCGTATTACAGTGAATAAGATGAAATAATAACTTAGACCACACCGTGATAAAGTTAAAACCGGAACGTCATGCCAAGCTGTAAAACTTGCTGTTTCTTCTCTACATCGTTTTGATGATTTTCCTAAGGGAAAAGTGGCTCTGAATTTTCTTTGTTAAGTTTATAGGTTGCTCATTGCTCAACCAAAGATGTTTCGGTGTAGAAATTGAACTTACTTCGCTCAAATCGTCAGAACATGCTAATGCGACAGCTGTTATTGGTTGAGTATTCATTAGAGAATAGATCGGCATTGACTGTCCTATAAATTTTTTAGAGGCACTTACTGTTTAGGTGCGATATTAGTACATCATTATGTACCGCCTACAACGAAATGAATTTCGGTCTATATATGGGTATTTCTTTGTATTTCTGTTACCTACTATGTAAGTATATAGGTTTTAGTCATTTCTGTTTTATATCAATATAAAATTTTTAAGAAATTGTATTAAACAAGTGACTAGGAACAATAGGTAAAAAATTTTTTTTTAATTTTGTCTTATGTAAATATTGTTTGAGTGTAAAAATTAGTTCGAGGTAATGGTGTGTTTTAATTATTTTTGCGAAGATTTTTGTACTGTGTAAATCCTCCGATATATGTTCGATAAATATTGTTTTCTTCTTGGGTTGGTTTTCCTTTTTGTAACATGTTTTTTAATTTGTAAATAAAATTCCTTTCTGGAATTTTTCTTTTTGTATCTTTGTGACCCACCTCACTCTACGACTTTTAGCTAGCACGGCCTTCTTTGGATTTCTTTTTTATTGCGATATTCGGTGCGGGCGATTTAATTTGTTTACTTTACTTTTCTTTCTTGTCTGCACGGAATACCGTAACAAACAACATACAGTGTGATTATAAAAGCCCTATACATTTCGGTGAGCGTGCGCCGTTTTATTGAATAGTGCATTATGCATAGGACATATAAAAACAGAACACACTTTTAGTCCATTTCAATGTGTCCTCCTTGTGCATCAGCGCAAAACCACTAGCGTTCCACCGTGGCCCAGAAAACATTGCGCAACATAGCCTGTGTAATGTCCACCATGGGCGCTGTAATCCATTGTTTCAGCTATTCGAGGTTGTGTACCTTGATCTTGTACATTCTGGACTTGTTAAATCCTCACGCAAAACGATCCAAAGAGATCAAATCTGGGAACCGTAGAGCCCACAGTCCTGGCGAGCTCTGCCCAATCCTTCTGCTTAGAAAAGCACAATTAAGATAGTTCCGAACGATTTTGGCGAAATGGAGTAGTGCCCCGTTCTGTTGGAAAACGACGGTATCCATAATCTCATCGCTTTGCAACTGTGGCTCCAGGAATTGCTCCAACATGTCGAGGTATGAGTTACCATTAGTAGTCTCCTCGTCAAACATAAAGGGTTTATAAACCTTGACCTAGTTAAGCCTATCCACACATTCACTTTGGGTGTGTCCCGTTGCACTCCTACAATGCATTCGGCTGCTCGTTAGCTCATATCTGACAATCGTGACTGTTCACATGCGCACATGTGTGGAAGGTCTTTTCATCACTAAAGAGGACATGCTGCATCAAATTACCATGTTCGGCAACTTTCAGGAGATTCTGATAGGCTTGCATGGCTGCATTATCCTCCACCTTTAGCGTATGCACTACCTGCATGCAATATGCACGTTTCTTCAATGTGTAACGTAGCGTTTTCTACACAGTGCTTTGTGGAACACCGAGCTCTAGATTTAGTTTCCTAGTCTATGCGGAGCGGTTGCGTCTTGTAACGGGCATTTTTGTAGTTTAACATTTTTCGCTTCCTTTCTGTTAACGTACTTAAAAATAAATCGTTTCTTTGAGATCGCGGTTTGTATAAAGTAAATACTTTCGAATAGTTTTCATATTGTATGCAATTTAACTCGCGTGTATTAATTAAAGATAGATAAATTGAAGCTTGATTCTCATTAATAAATAAATTCCAACTTATCGGAAACGATAAACAGCCTGTAATTAATTATTAGATACGATTGTTACATTCACGTTTTAGATGTTCCTTATGTTATTAGCGAGGTAGATAATAGTCGATAAGCGGTTATAATAGCGACGAGTTGTGTAGTTCTGTTCTGTGTTCCGAGATGTGAAGTAAACGTTGTTTATTAACTGTAGGCAGTGTAGTTCTGTTTACCATTTGAAGAAAGTATGCTTGAGATGTAACGTGTTTGACGTGCTTGTTTTACGGAACATTATTTTTAGTGATACGCGTGGCTTACTAATTGTTTTTAGTTGTTTTTCTTGTGAGATAAGTGTTTTAAGGACTTTTGACGGACGGTGTTATTGCTTACGCGTGGCTTACTATTTGTTTTTCGGTTGAGTTCATACTTTGGATTATCCCAAATACTGTGGATACTGTAGTTTCTGAAGTTTCTAACAACAAAGAATCTAAAATAGATCCTTACTTGTGCAAGTTTCGTGTTTGCCAAATATAACCGATTACCGGTTTACAAAGGTATTGTTTGAAGTTTCTCACTGCTTATTGGGATGTTTATGAAAATAATATACCTTTGGTCCCAGTTGAAATTAAACTAGTGCTACAGAGTATTTCGAACTTATTGTCCTAGGAAATAGAATTACCAAGAAATTTATCAACTACATAGTTCCGACGCGTGATATTGTCTTCTGCCAACCCCAGTGAAATACGTAGGTGTGATTAGTGTAACGTGTGTTAAGTTTCATCAACACCCTCACAGTCAAGGGTGAAGTGCTTCGTTAGTGCAGGACATCGTTGAATCCCACACTTCAGTTGCAAGGAGGCGTTGCTGAAGGACTTTTGTAAGTTGAACTATTTCCTACTTATTAGTACTTTAAATATCTATCCGTTGTTTGGCCATATCTTCGTCGTTCTGATACCTTTTACAATAGACTTGACTGCTATTAAGAAAAAAAAAGAAAAAAAAACAATCAATATTACTGAATTACTATTTATCTTTTGTCAACATTTTATCTGATTTATGTTTAATTGGTGTGTGAGGAAACGTTTCTGCTACTCCCCAATATTACCTCACTTTGTACTAAAAATTTTTGTATTGCTTTTACCGTTGTTATATTATATAGATTATCGAAACAGTTTCTTTTTTTTACATTCTACAAAGTACTGAATAATTTAGACTTTTCATTGCTGCTATGCTTTTTCTTTATTTCAGGTTTGCAGGACTAATCTTTTTTATTGCAGGTTTACTATTCTAATTTCTTTTATTGCAGGTACTGTTACTAACTCCTTACCGCCGCATACATCATAGGTCAGTCTGCTTTCTACAACCCCCCCTACTCTCCGATTGAGCCGGGTCATTTCTTTGGCTTTCTTTGTGTTACGTAACATAAATTTGATCTTGATAGCTACTCAGATTGGACTTGGCTTTTCAAACCTACGGGTGAAATTTGACTCAATCTGTTCATACGTCAATCCACGATCACACACAACGGCTGTTGGCTGCATTGTCCTTCGCCTTAAGCTTATGCACTACCTGGATGTGATATGTACGTTTCTTCAATGTGTAACCTAGCGTTTTTTACACTGTACATGTGGAAACCGAGTTTTCCCTCTTAGTTTCCTAGTCTATACGGAAGGGCTGCGTGTGATGGACTCCTACACGTTGCGCAATCTCTGGTGGTACCAGTGATCTCCCTGGTCGTTGTTGATCCGCCACACTATCTGTTCGCTTGAATTTGTTGACCATGGTCTTGATAGTTACTCTGGTTGGACCTGGCTTCCGAAACCTGCGGTGAAATCTGACTGTAGCTCTTCATACGTCAATCCACGCAGATGAGCACACGCAACGCCGGTTCGTTCTACTGCGGTTAGCATTTTGCGCGTCATCTGCAAAAAAGATTTGTTAGTGCTATCACCGAAATCTATAGTGATTTTATTGTCCCTGGTATAAATATTTTTAGAAATAATAATTTTTCTGATTCAGGGAATATAAAGCATCGTAAAACCACAAATTCAGTTTGAAATTTTTTTAGGAATTTAATGATTTATTTTGTATATTGCTTTAGAGAGTGTTTATAGTAGGGATGTCCGATTGAAAACGGATACCATTTTTTTAAAGAATGGCTAAAACAATTTTGCCGTTAGTTTTTGAAACATCTCAAGCAATTTTGATCGCGCTTACAACCACCAAAGCATCTGATAAACGATTAGTATTTTAACTTTAATGACATGTGACATTTCTAATATTGCTGTATCCACGCTACAAACATAATTATAAAGCTATAAGAGCTCTATCGGATGGAAACGTAATCCAATTTTCCACTAAAACACCACTTCAGAGAAATTGGGTCAATTATGATTAACCTTTGGAAAGCGTAAAATAAACAGTTTCTATGCTTTCTTAACTTGAAAAATTGCCTAATGCTGTGCGTATTAATTAGAACTATTGTTCAATTGTTATCGTTAGATGAAACTTGGAAAAGTTTTTAATTTCAAAAAAGTAGAAACAGTTGAAAAATTCGTATCTAATAGTTGAATTTCGTTGAATGGTTTTGGATTATTTTCTAGCGCAGAAATAGTAATTTTTGTCGTAACCTATTTGAACAAAAGTTCTTGGACGTAAATAAAAAATTACAAAAAATGTATGGTAACAAAATATTTGTTCTATTAACGAAAAAATTGATTTTGAGACTAAAAAATAGGTAAAAACTAAATCGTAAAAAGAATGCATATTAATTAAAAGAATATATACTTAGGGGTCTTGATCGGAATAATACAGTTGAACGTAAACAGTGCATTTCTACACAAAGTATAATTGATAGTTGTGACATTTTCAGATGGACTTGATCGACAGGTTGCATTTAAGTACGTTATTAAACTTATAATAGGAACCGTCTAGATGTTATTTGTATAATTCTAGTACGCCCTTAGAATAATCCAGAATTATTGATTATGTATATAAATTGCCGTTCACGAGCATTAGATTTGAGTTTTAATTGAAGCTTTGATTATAATACTAGGTGTAAAATGCGGTAACAAAACTACGATAGCTAATTAGGAGAGAAAAGTGGACTGTATAAAATTTAAGTGATAATTAACAAACAACATATAATTAATGGTTTTAATCAGTTCAAGCGTTTACTAAAAGCACTCACCTGTTGATTGCGAAGTCGTGCCAATGAAAAACGATGTAACATCTACTTTGCTTTTTGCGGGTGTAGCGAAGCACATTGATTTCAATAGCGGTGCTCTGAAGAAAAGCGGTTCATAGGTGTATTCTACGTAGAACGTGTAAAACAGCGATGCTGTCAGTTCAAACGACAAATCGATTCTCTGTTGTTTCGTGGATTTTCCAGTCAATACTGTGTTCTTGCACATGCGGATTAACGTTTATCACTCGCGGCACTTGTTGGCGCGTGCTTCGACTAAACCATGGAAATTTTACTCTAACAAATTTAAATATCCCGAGCCGGACGTAAATAATCAACAAACTCAATAGAAAATAAAATGTAGCTATAAATTATTTACAATATAAACGGAACACTAGGTTTTGTTTGTCTTGATCTATGAAGTCGTGATATGAAATAAATTAGCGTAACACAACGTTAAAATAAATAGCTCTATTTGATAGAAATTATTGTAGTGATTGATATAAATTAACACTTAGTGCGTTGATAGTTACTTATAATGCTCCCATAGGAATTAAGAAGATAGCATTGTAGCTTCAAGAAGTTAGTATAATACTGTCTAGTGATTAGCTGGAAATAAATCCTCCTGAGTGAGTACTTTAAAATTTCATTGTAGGTACTAGTATCGGAAAATTTTGTACAACTATCCATAATAAAGAACTGTTGTTATTGCAAAGGAGTTTTTGTTACAATATTATTTATTTTACAGAATATACCAAAAAATCCAAATATTGTTTTGTGATTTATAAGGAGTAAGTGAAATCAAATCTATTCGTCATGAACCTTATATACATGGTATTTTAGAATAGTTTACCGTAAATTGAGGAATATATAGCTCTTGACGAGTTATCAAGAAAAGTTAGATAACAGATTCCTGTAAACCCATCCGTTTCCATTTTACAGGGCGATGAAGTGATATTGAAAAATACATGTTTTTTAGAATATTTTCATTTAGGGTAGACTTTAACTTGAAAATAGGTACACGTTAGTTGTTTACTATTACACTTCATTTCGACAAAATAGGATAATCCATTGGCGTAGACTAAGGGGGGATCAAGCAATTTTGATCTATACTTTTGTACACCCTGTATTTCATAAAGATTAAAACTCATAATTATTCCTCATACAATTTGCCACAAAAAAAGGTACTCTTGGTTAATCTCTGTAGAGCTTTCCATTTTCGAGATATTTTAAATTGTCATAGTCAACTCATGCATGAAAACAACGTATTATTAATTCTTTCGGTTTATTTTATGAATTCCAAATTGGCATCTGATTTAAGTCAAATACAGTTAAGTTGACAAACATGTAACATATTTCGTAAAAATAATGTTTTATTCATATTAGTTTTACTATTAAAATACAAATAATTACAAACTGTTGCTGAATCTAGTAGGCTTCTCTTACCAGGTGTAGTTTTCAAAAGTTATACTCGTTCAATATGTTTCGACAGCTTGCTTATTTCTTATTATTTTGTTAATAATTAAACACAAAAATGGTAACATACACATTCTTTGAATATGCTGACAATCATTTGGTATTGAATGCCACATGACTGAAGATATGCAGAAATATCCAGGACGCATTGTTCTCAATAGAAAATATTTTGTGGCAGTAGATAGACGGATAAGGAAAATTGGAACTGTTTTACCTGCTGCTCAAAGTGAAAGAGTAAGACGCACATTCAGAAATAAAGAAAATGTTATAAATTTAGTAGAGGAGAGCCCAGGAATAAGTACCAGAAGACTTTCGCTACAAATGGGAGTTTCTCCGGTAACATGTTGGAGAAATCTAAAAGATTAACTGCTGTATCGTTATCACATGCAACAAGTTCCCTTTTAGAAACCGACTACCAACCTAGAGTCGAGTTTTACGACTGGCTGCTAAGACAAATTAGAAGAGATAATGAATTTGTTAACAATATTCCTCTTTACTGATAAAGCAATCTTTAGCAGAAATGAGCTATCTAACAAGCATAATGAGCATGTGTAGTCAGTAGATAAGCAAGGTTACCATGAGATTATAAAACCGGTTTTCTTATGGTATTTAACATGGGAAATTATAAGGTCCGTTCTGGCCATTTTTTTGCCAGATTCATGTCATTCACCTCAGGCGATTCTAGATATATATATATATATATATATATATATATATATATATATATATATGAATGTATGTAAACTGGAATTCCTTGCAAAGAGCAGGAGGTGGGGAGTGATGTGTGTAGGTGGAAGTGGGAGGAGGGGTGTGGAGGTAGATGGCATGTGAAGGTGGGGATGTGTAGGTGGAGCTTGTGTATGGAATTGGAGGTGATATATGATGGTGTGTATAAGAAGCTCCGTGCCTCTACGCGACGTGACCAGAGGCGATGCAGCCCCGGACTTGCCCTAGCGCGCGACCAAGTGATGAAGTGGGCGTGACAATGTATATGTTGCTTAATTAATGAATGTAAACTGGAATTCCTTGCAAAGAGCAGGAAGTGTAGGTGATGTGTGTTGGGAGGGGGGATGTGTAGGTGGAGCTTGTGTATGGAGTTGAAGGTGGTATATGATGGTGTGTATGAGAAGCTCCGTGCCCCGATGCGGCGTGACCAGATGCGTAATCCGATGCGCCTCGGACGTGCCCTAAGGCGCGACCAAGTGATGGAGTGGGCGTGACAATTAGAGATAGAATAAGCAATAAGCTCTTTCCGACTATTACTACCAATCAAAATAGAATAATTGGTTTAGACTGGAAAATATTACCTAAAGGAATTTTTAAGATCATGTTCCATTTACATATTATTAGTATGTTGTTTCTGTGTAAGATAGTGTTATAGGTTTACTAGATACCAGGTTAACACCATTGACAAATAGGCACTGTTTTCTTCATATGCGTAAATAAATTCCAACTCTACTAAGTTTAGACCCTCACCGCTATATGTTAATAATGGTAAAAGACTAAGGTCAATCATCGAGTAATTTATAGCCATTTCGACGCCTTGTATATCCCAAGTCATCCTTTTCAATGTCTGATTCCTGTTCTAGTTGCTTCTAGTTCAAGTCCTGCATATAAATTCCCTATATATCCTTGTCATCCTACCACTTTTTCTACATTTTCATGTAATATTGTCTCCTCTCGAGGGCCTTATAATTGTGCCACACAGTTTTATATCCCTAAAATTGATTCTAATTGGTTTGTATGCTTCGGCTGTCATTTCTATTTCCAACTTAGTTTATGCATCTTTGCAGTTTTTATCAATCCATTTTTCTTTAGCTTTCCTGCATTTCCGAATAATTTCCATTTTATGGTTTTTGTATCTCTGTTTTCCTGCTTCGTCTGGTCTGTTTTAGTATTTTCGTATTTCTTCTATTAAATTCAGAATATCTTTGTTACCCATGGTTTCTTATTTTCTTTTTGTCTATATCCCAGAATATCTCTGGCCGCCATATCTAACCTGGATTTAATGTTATTCCATTCCTTTTTTTCAAATTTTTAGATTTAAGAGCGGCTTTCATAATTACGATGTTGTGGTCAGTGTCTATACCTGCTTCTGGATAGTTTCTACAGTCTTTTACTTAATTCCTAAACCGTTGTCTAATAAAAATGTATTCTGTTTGATATCTTCCTATATTCCCTGGCATCTTCCATGTGTATCGTCTTCTAGCATGATGTTGAAGTAATGTGTTTGTGATGGTTAAATTGTGTTTGTCGCAAAATTCTACCAACCTATTTCCTCTGTCAATTCTCGTGCCTAAACCACATAAACCTACTACCGCTCCTTCCCTACCCTCGCCTATCACTGCATTAAAATCCCCCGTAATTATTAAATTTTCATGCCCTTTTACGTATTTTAGTATGCCTTCGATATCTTTGTAGATCGCTTCTACCTCTTTCTTACTGTGGCTGGAGGTGGGCATGTATACTTGTATTAATACTGTATTTACCTGTTTAGATTTGAATCTAACCATGAGTACTCTATTGTTCTTTTGTAAGTAGTTTTCTACACAGTGCCTTAACTTTTTTCGCATAACTATCCCCACCCCCGAATATCCTTCATCTGATCCTGTATGAATTACCCTAAAGTCTTCACTCCAAAAATCCCCCGCTTCGCCGTTTCTGGCCACCGAACTTCGCTGATCCCTATTATGTCTAGTACTAACCTATCAAATTCAATTTCATACTTCTTTCCACGCTTCGACTCGTAGAATGTTCCCGATTTTTTTTCTAAGTTTTCCGATCACATCCCCCGAAGTAGTCCCCTCCCGGAGATCCGAATTGGGGACTATTTTACCTCCGGAATCTTTTACCTCAGAGGATGCCCTCATTTTAAATACAATTTAAGTACGCTTTGTACTTGCGAGGTAGTGTGGTGGTTTCCCGTTGCCTTCCACATCGCGGTAGTGTGTCTTAGAATGCCATGCCGACCCCAATCTATGTACCGAAAGAACTGCTGCACTTTTTTGGGCACCTGCCTTAGTCTGGTTCCTCACTAAAGACCCCTACTAATTTGGTTGAACCTGTAGTTTGACTCTTTAGATCATTGGCACGCGGAAGCCATTCCACCTGTTCTAGTAATCTAGAACTTCTTCAAGGTGCAGGCCCATTCGGAATGGAATAAAATCGCATAATTTTAAAAATTCCAATTGTGGAGAAAGTGAGAACAGGGCGTCGTGCTCGTAAAGTATTTTTTAAACAATGTGGTGGATTTGCAAACTTTGTGGTAGAAATCGCTATAATTCCTTGATGTTATATTCCAGAGTATCTCTGACCGCCATATCTAAGCTGAGTTTAATGTTATTCCATTCTGCTTTTAGCAATTCATTTTACTTTTTCTCAAATCATTTGAGGAAATCTTTGTCTTTTAGTTTGTCAAAGTTGCCTTTTTTGTTTCTTTTTTCAAATTATTAAATTTAAGCAATTTTCATAATTTCTATGTTGTGGTTGATGTCTATATCTCCTTCTGGTTGGATCTACAGTCTTTAGTTGATTCCTAAACCCTTGTTTAACATGAATGCAATCTATTTGATATCATCTATGTTTCCTGGCATCTTCCACATGTATAGTATTCTAGCATGATGTTAAAATAATGTGTTTGTGATGGTTAAATTATTTTTGTCGCAAAACTCTACCAACTTATTTCCTGTCGTTTCTCGTGCCTAAACCAAATAAACCTACTACCGCTCCTTCTCCACCCTCACCTGCCACTGCATTAAAATCTTCCAAAATTGTTAAAATTTTATGTCCTTTTACGAATCTTAGTATGTCTTGGATATTATTGTAGATCGCTTCTACCTCTTCCACACTAGCTAGAGGTGGGCACGTATACATGTATTATTACTGTATTTACCAGTTTAGATTCTAAACTAAGCATGAGTACTCTTTTGTTCTTTTGTAAGTAGTTTTCTACTCGTTTTTCGCAAAACTATCCCCCACTCGAATTTTCTTCCTCTGATCCTGTATGACTCACCCTAAAGTCTCCGCTCCAAAAATCCCCTGCATCTGGCCACCGAACTTCGTTAATCCCTACTATGTCTAATGCTAACCTTTCCATTTCAATTTTTAAATTCTCTTGTTTACCCACTGCTTCATGCTTCTGACATTGCACGCTCCGACTCGTAGAATGTTCCCAACTCTTATTTAAACTTTCAGATCACATCCTCCAAAGTAGTCCCCACCCGGAGATCCGAATGGGGGACTATTTTAACTCGGAAATCTTTTACTCCAAAGGATACCATCATTTTTTATAACGTTTTTGGTACGCTATGTACTTAGGAGATAATGTGGTTGTTTCCAGTTGCCTTCCGTATCACATTAGCATGTTTTAGAATGTCATACCAACCCCTGTGGTTTCTGCCACTCTAAGTACCGAAAGAGCTGCTGCCCTCTTTCGAGGACTTGCCTTAATCTGGTTCCTCACTAAAGACCCCACTAATTTGATTAAACCTATAATCGGCTCTTTAGCTTACTGAAACACACGCAAGCCATTCTACGCGTTCTAGTGTTTTAGAAATTTTTCGAGGTGCAGGTTCATTGAGAACGGTGTAGTATTTATACCATGACGTATTTTAAATATCTCATATTAATTAATGAAACAACCATACGGCTTTATTTATTCGCTAAATTACACATCCAAAACTCCATTCATTTCACTACTTTCAAAGTCACATTTCTCTGCTTCCTTCGATATATTATATCTGAATATCTTGTAACATGCCAACACCTCGCGAACGACAAGCAGCAAACAGCAAATCAAGTACCTGTACGAATGTTAACTTTCTTTTTGCACACCTTTGCGTTGCACTTACAAAGATTTCTAGGTCAAAATAAAGCTTAATCTCTTGATTATTTGGACAGATTCGGGTGGTCGGCAAAATACTGTTCTTTGACGGAACGCACATGGTCTCTTATTTAGTACATGGCAAGCTAAAGATATTCATATGAACAGAAAACAATCAATCAAAATCACAAACAAGTCAAAAAACGCAAAGCATCAAAAATAAAGGAGATCGAGATAAAGTTATTATTATTATCAGGTCTTTATTCAACCAAAATTTACATGATAAAAAAGTTATTTACAAAAGATATTACATAAATCCCAGGGCGGGGTTCAGTAACTACTAGAAAGTAGGTCCTGTTCTACTACCCAAACCTGAACAATTATAATTAAATTGTAAGAAAGTGATAGAAGTAAAGGAAAACAAAAAAAAGAAATTAAAAGTATTTACCTATATACCTGTACGTATATGTGGTTGGTATGTATGTATATAAGATCATTACATCCCATATAGTAATTGCTATTTATTTTAGTTTATTCTATTAAACTTAAAGGAACTTGTTTTTGAATTTAGAGGACCTAAATGGTTGTAGTTATTATTAATACTATTGTACGTACACGGAGCAAATCTGATATGAGAAACAATGCGTGAAAAATGCTGTTTATGAATAGGAGGCGTGAGGGTACCTTTAAAACGAACGTTGATATTGTGTACATCAGACCTAAATTGAATTTTTCTACACTAGTATAATGGGACCCGATGAAGTAATATTTTATGATAAAATACGGCGGCATGTAGAAATCGTCGTTGTTTCATGTCTAGACAACTGATCTCTTTTAACTTGTGTGAAATTCTTTGAAATTTTCTTATATCAAAAATCAAGCGCAGACAAGAGACTGAATTTTTTGTATTTTTACTTGTGTTTTTAAGTCCAAAAAGGGTCCATATACTGAATCACAAAAGGAGAAATGAGATAGGACTAATGATTCACAAAGCATGATCTTTATTTTTATGGTTAAAATATGACGATTCTGATACAAATTTTTTAGTGATAAATAAGCTTTTTAGATACAATTATTAATATGTAATCTGAATTTTAAATTGCCATCAAGAATTACACCTAAATTTTTTGAATGATCAGCAAATTTAAGATTATCGTTATTAATCTTGAATTGAAAGTTAAAATTAATAAATTCTGTTCTATATTTCTTAGGACCAAATAAAAGTAATTTCATTGTAACAGAGGTTTAAGAATAATGTATGGTCTTGTGCTATTGAAGAAATATATGACAAATCGCTATTAAAATTGTTACAAGCCATTACACAGTTGGTGGGTAAGAAGGACAAATAAATTTGCATATCGTCAGCAAAGAAGTGGTGCTTAGAGTATTGCAGGGCTTTATAAAAACAGTTAGTGTAAATAGTGTACAATAAGGGACCAAGTATGGAACCCTGGGGCACACCAGAGAGCAATGGAAGAGGGTTAGATATATCGACACCTATCTTAACCGACTGGGAACGGTCATCTAGATAAGATTGAAAAAAGTTGCAGGATATTTCATCTAGACCAATATATTTCAAAATTCTTAATAAAAGCAAATGGTCAATTTTCTCGAAGGCTTTAGTGAAATCGAGAAAGGCCAAGACAGTTAGTTTGCCTTCATCTGTTGCTCTCACTATGTCGTCAACAATACACTTCAATGCGGATTCACAACTAAAGCCCTTTCTGAAACCCGTTTGAGTTGGTGGAATAATATCATTATTGAACACATATTCCTGTAACTGATTATTAAAAATTTTTTCAAAAATTTTGGATAAAACTGGCAATATACTGATGGGGCGCAACATCTTATATTCTGTAACATTGCTTGACTTTGGGAGTGGTAATACCAATGCATGTTTCCAATTTTTAGGAAACACACCTTCCAAGAGACAGGTATTAATTATATTTACTAAATAAGGAAGTATGTGCGTGCAACAAAGTTTAATCATAATAATACTTAGGTTGTCGCTACTCTCGGCTTTGGTTTTTATTGAATACAAAATTTTGTAACAACATATGAGACGTGAAAACAGAGTCTGTAAACTTATTTTTATAAAAATCCAGAGCCCGTGTATGGGTTCCAGAATTAATCTGGCTATTTTGTACGTAGTAGCTATTTAGTGCATTAACATCTGTTCGGTCTCTTTGTCGCACGTTTGCGTGTTTAATTTTAAGTCGTAAATTTTGTAGTCGTAAATCTAATAGTAAAACTGTCATCCCTTGTTCTCTTATATCCTGCCATAAAAATTCGTTGGGCATGTGTGAATAAGTGGACAGAGTAGTGAACAAACACTTGCTTATGGATATTGAAGCAGAACGGTCGTCGGTTTCTTCGTTCAGTGTACCGTAAGTTAGTCAAGTGCCCCAGACTTTCGTTGTTAAACCCTAAAAAACATAGTGCAAGTGTTACGTAACATATAAACTCAATTCGCATACAGTCCACTTGGTTGAAAGAATAGGAACTGCAGCATAGAAAAACAAAACACCGCGGAGGTAAGTCGATTTATAAATTTATAAGACCCCCCCGCGCGTGTACAAAATTGGTCCTTCGAGCCGGATCTTTAATTAAATAATTAGTTCCTATCCTTTAAACTCCTTATATTTAAATTTAAATTTATAAAATTGTTGTAGTTTTTATTATGGTTAAACGTGTTACACAGAAAAGAACATCTTGCTTACACATTTAATGCTAAATACATCTGGTTATAACGGTAGATTTTACAATACATTCCTTATCCTTTGTGGCAAAAATTAGGGTCGTCGTCGTCGGTATTCTTTTAGGTAAACTATTATGAGGGGTTATTGTATTGTAAAGCTTTACCTTATTTGTCAGTTGAAGTTGGAGGAACCATTCGGGTTCATGCAACTTGTATAACAAAGGGGTTATTGGTATTTATTTGAAACCTTAAAAGCTTTGTCGGGCAAGCACTGTAGTTAGTTGCACTTTTCTATTAATAATTTAATTTCGTAGATGAATTAGTAATTTAGCGTATTCGAGTTACGCATTGTTTTTACATTAATTTATTGTCGTTCATTAATCATTAATCAAATATGGTTATATCAATTGATAAAGCTATTCTTGAAGCTAAATTTGTAGTTAAAAGGTTGGATCACATTTACAGTAAGATCAACCAATCGGAAGACGTATCGATTGCTTTAATTAGAGCGTCGATTAAAACTGTCGAACAGATTGAAACGCTTTTCAAATCCTTTTGCAAGGATATTTTCTTTGATGAAGAAAGTGAACAATTGGATGAATTTTCGGCTCTTAGGGTGAAAATCGATGATTATCTATTAGATATTCGTATTATCGCTGAACAATGCGAATTAGATCGGGTAGAAAATAAGCCAAAGTTGGAAAATATGAATAATTCTTTTTCGTCAAGCTGTGGAATTCGCTTGAAACATCTTTCCGCTCCCCGCTTCTCCGGACGAATTTCAGATTTTGAGAGTTACAATGCAATCTATAAGCGGTTGATTCATGATAATGTCAGTTTGTCACCCGTTGAAAAATTTTGCCATCTCGTTGATACATTAGATGAGTCGTCGCGTGCGTTGATAAAACACTTGCCATTAAATGATTATGCATACGTGGAAGCCTATAAAATCATTACTAATCGTTTTCAGTCCAAGAGGTTATTACTTTCAACATATTTTAATGCTCTCGAAAAATGCCCTAAGGTCAGTTCCTCAGACTCGCATGCGGAACTCCGGTAATTAATTAGTTGTTTTGATGAAAATATATTCGCGTTAAGGCAGATGGAAATAGATTTATTAGATTTCATGTTGTTTAATCTGTTATCGAAAAATTAGATACAAACATTTTAAAGCGTTTCGAATTAGGAAATAGTGACGAAATTCCCTCGTTTAAAGATTTAAGGTCGTACATTGAAAAACAATGTAAGGTGTTGGAAATAAATGACATTGCTTCAGGAACATGCTTAAAATCTCGAGATTCCGTTAAAGAAAGAGAAAAGGAAGGTTCGTTAGCACTTCGACTAAAACTTCTTTAGTTGGTACCACCAATGATGTTAAAATTGTAGTTTCTGTCAAGCTGTGCATCCTATTTATAGATGTAAGCAGTTTCTCGATAAAACCCTCAAGAAAGATTTGAGGTGGTAAAGCTTAAAAATCTTTGCATTAAATGTTTAAATCCTTCACATTCGATGAAAATTGTACGTTAGATTGGTCGTGTAGAAAATGTCATCAGTCGCACAATTCGTTGCTTCACTTCGATAAACAAGAAAAATCGGTGTCGTCACGCCGACAAACCCATCGTCAAAGGTCAGCGTCTCCTCGGAGAGCGGCGCCTAGACTTACTTCTACTAGTAGACCTAGTGAAGACAATCTGTCGTCGTCGGTTGTGCATGAACAACCTGCCACTAGCTCGTTGATTTCGACGTCATTAGAACACACAACCACGCTGTTAGCTACGGCAATAGTGTCGGTGCTTGATTATACAGGAACATTGCAATCTGTTCGTGTAATATTAGACAACGGATCCATGGAAAGTTTTATGACTGAAAGGTGCCGTCAGAAATTAGGTTTAAGGAAACGGAGAGCCAATGTCACTGTTCAAGGACTTGGCTTGAATTCGTCGTTGGTGTCTGGTGCACTATCGTGTGTAGTCAGCCCTCGGGAGCACGGTCTCCAGCATATGGAATTGATTGTTATATTTTACCTAACATTTGTAATCAATTACCTTCGTCGTCGATAGGGGTCAAGGAATGGTCGCATACTCGAGGTTTGGCCTTAGCTGATCCTAATTTTAATGTTCCTGGTAAAATTGACATGCTACTCGGAGCGGAAATCTTTGCTCAGGTTTTGTTGAACGAGTCTCGTTGGGGTGTCGCTAACGAGCCAGTTGCTATTAAAACAACCTTTGGTTGGGTTTTAACGGAAAGGTCGTTTCCCGAATAGTTCTATTACGTCGTTGTGTGCTTTCGTTGAACAGTGACATTCGTCGATTTTGGGAATTAGAAAATATTCCCTTCAAAAAACACATTTCTCCTGAAGAAGAAAGGTGTGAAAATCAATTTGTGGAAGGTTATAGACGTAACAAGGACGGTCGTTTTGTAGTGTCCTTGCCCTTTAAAATTTCGGAACCCTCATTTGTGGGTATGAGATCAATTTGTATTAAAAGATTTTTGTCGTTAGAACGTCGTTTGCTAAAAAATCCTGAATTGTATTCAGATTATAAAAATTTATGGAGGATTATTTGACAAGCGGTCACATGGTTTCAAGTGAAATCGCCTGAAAATTCGTCAGGTTATGAAAAATGTATTACATTCCCCATCATGCTGTACATAAGCGTGATAGCACTACCACCAAATTGCGTGTGGTTTTCGATGCTTCGTGTCAGGATCAATCTGGAAAGTCGTTAAATGATAGCTTGGCTATTGGCCCTGCTTTGCAAAAGGACATTGCAGTTTTGTTATTGCACTTTCGTGTACACCCTATCGTAATTACAGCTGACATTAAACAAATGTATCGGCAGATTTTGGTTAAAGATACTCATCGTAATTATCAACGTATCGTCTGGAGATTTTCTCCGTCAGATCCTATTATGGACTTTAAATTAAATACTGTAACTTATGGAGTTTCGTCGTCGCCTTTTTTGGCCTTGCGTACTGTTCAAGAATTGGCAAGGTTAGAATCAATTAATTTTCCTTTCGCGTCATCGGTATTGGCGAGCGATACCTATGTTGATGACTTAGTCACTGGATGTAATTCGATTGAAGCTGCTAATCAATTAATTGGTGAATTGAATAGTATTTGCTCTAGTGGTGGTTTTCAATTAAGAAAATGGAGTAGTAATTGCCCGGAAGTGATGTCCAACTTGAGGGAGTCCCTGTCCAGTTCGGACGCAATTACATTTCAAGATAAAGATAGTGGTTCAATAAAAATTTTGGGCCTTTCGTGGCGTGCTCTTACAGATGCATTTTATACAACTTAGACGTTGAAGAGCGCACTTGCACTAAGCGTAATATTTTGTCGGCTATCGCAAAATTTTGATCCTCTCGGTTTGATAGCACCTGTAGTACTGTTCGCTAAACGTTTAGTTCAAGATCTTTGGCTATTAGGTCTCGGTGGGACCAAGAGCCTCCATTGAAGTCATACAAAAATGGAAACATTTTTTGGGTGAATTGCCAGCGGTTTCGAATATTGAGATTTCGCGTCGCATCGTATGTCATAATTTTAAAAGGGTGGAGTTGCATGGATTCTGTGATGCTTCTGAAGCCGGGTATGCAGCTGTCATCTATTTCCGTTCGTTCGATCTAGAAGGTAATATTACCATTTCATTAGTATGCGCAAAATCGAAGGTTGCTCCTACTAATCGCGTTTCATTGCCCCGTCTCGAATTGTGTGCTGCCGTACTCTTGGCAGATTTAGTAGATTTTGTCAAAATACTTATACAGATATTTTATCATTTAGTAATATTTTCGCGTGGTCAGATTCTACTGTTGTTTTGTCTTGGATTCGGTCTTCCTCGCATAAGTGGAAGACATTCGTTAGCAATCGTATTTCGCATATTCAAGAACGTATTCCTCCATCTTCGTGGTTTCATGTTAAGTCCCAGGATAACCCTGCGGATTGTGCCTCACGTGGACTTTTGGCTTCAGAGTTGGTTCATCATCCATTATGGTGGACAGGACCTTCTTGGTTAGTGCGTCGTAATGAAGAATGGCCAGTAACATCGCTGCCAAAACTTATCGACTCATCTCAGATGGACGTCGAATATCGTACTCCGTCGTTAACAGTCGTTATGTCTGAGAATTTCTTAGATTTGTTGTTGGATAAATTTTCAAAACTGCAGAAAATTTGTAGGATTATTACATGTATTCGTCATTTCATTCGTAATGTTCAATGTCCAGATTTGCGTTCAAAATATTCTGATAGTTTGTCTCTAGCTCAACAGCAAGAGGCAATACATTTATTGATTAAAAGAGTTCAAACAAATGTTTTTGCTCAAGACATTGCAAATATTAAAACTGGAAAACTTGTTAGTAAACAACTTCGTAGCCTTAGTCCGTTTCTAGATAGTCGTTATTTGTTGAGGGTGGGCGGTCGCCTACGTAATTCTGACTTGTCGCATGATGCAAAATTTCCAATTTTGCTTCCTCGGTCGCATCGGTTGACTGAACTTATTATATTAGATTGTCATGAAAGACATTTACATCCTGGTAGGGACGGTATCGTTCGGATACCTACCATCAAGACAGCCCAAGGGTTAGTTAAACGTCCTCTGGTGAAACTATGTTTACTGCCAGTTACTTGATATTTAATGGTATGTACACGTATATTCACTTATATAAGTTTGTCGGTTAGGTTCTTAGTTAATAGCTCTAATTAGTTTTAAATATAAAATAAGTTAGTTCATACTTATTTTGGTGGGCGGGATGTTCGGTCTCTTTGTCGCACGTTTGCGTGTTTAATTTTAAGTCGTAAATTTTGTAGTCGTAAATCTAATAGTAAAACTGTCATCCCTTGTTCCCTTATATCCTGCCATAAAAATTCGTTGGGCATGTGTGAATAAGTGGACAGAGTAGTGAACAAACACTTGCTTATGGATATTGAAGCAGAACGGTCGTCGGTTTCTTCGTTCAGTGTACCGTAAGTTAGTCAAGTGCCCCAGACTTTCCTTGTTAAACCCTAAAAAACATAGTGCAAGTGTTACGTAACATATAAACTCAATTCGCATACAGTCCACTTGGTTGAAAGAATAGGAACTGCAGCATAGAAAAACAAAACACCGCGGAGGTAAGTCGATTTATAAATTTATAAGACCCCCCGCGCGTGTACAACATCCCATAAAACTTCTGGAATGGAAGTACATTTTGTATTCATTTTATTAAAGGACTTCAAGGTTCTCCACATTGCAGAAGGAGATTCTCGAGCTTTTAATTCTAGGTAGGCTTTTCTTTCACTACGAATAGCTAGGGTGGTTAAATTACGTAAATTCTTATAATGAGCCCAATCCATAGAGTTTTGGGTACTCTTAAATTTTCTCAAAGCCGTATCCCTTGTGCATCGCATGCTTCTAAGAGCATCTGTTAGCTATGGTGCATAAGGTTCCAAAAATTTATTTGTTTGGTATGGAAAGGTCGCACTGAACTCTCGCCTATTAACTATATCATGCAAGACTAGTGTTCATAAAAAATATTTAATTTTAGCCACTTTGCAGTTCTCTTACTTAAATTATTAGCTGAGATAGGTTAGCATGGATGGCTGCGTGTGGACTATGAACCGAATAACAATAACTAGATTCATGGATTTCTCGAATTCGTATGTCTATTAAGTCACCAGATCAGTTGTAGTTTCGCGAGATTATAGATGTTTGTATACTTATATTATATGTTTGTTGATTCAACCCTCATTTTGAAATTGTTTTTGGGAAAAAGTTCACTTTATATGGAATCTGAAAAATATTCCGAAAGACCCAAAAGCAGAAATACAACAAATTTTAAAATCCAAATTCCATTTCATAAGGAATTGATGATGAATTAAATAACAATTTCAATTGTTACAAGTGGCGTGAGAGTAACAATAACAATTGTCCTCTAATTATGTTATGGTAGTTGTTTCTATTATAAAAAAAATACGGAAATTCTATTGTGTTGCGGTTCAACGCGTTTAGGTCATTTCCCGTCTAGAAACATTCTATTTATTTTTCTTTTTAATACTACTTATACCATCAGAGCTGTCAATCTAATTTTGGTTTGTTATAATAATAAATCAAAGTTTGTCTATTTTATTTGCGGCTACACAAAAAGTATTGCATTGTGTAAATAAGTACTTAACAGGTGTGAAAATACAATGAGGTGCGTTAGTGATATAATAAAATAAAACAAGATTTATATTTATACAATCTGAAAATAGTTTACTTCACGCGCTTCTATTTCAGTTTCCTAGCATATGGATGTATATAAGAATTTAAATACTTTTTCAATGTCGATTACATTCAGTAAAAGTCCTAGAACTTTAAGTAAGTCCAAACTGTGGGAAGAAGTATTAGTACCGGTTGACTAGCCCTCTCGAATAGAAGGCTTTTTTTTCGTTTTATCAAGGACTTTTCTTCGTGAGAAGTAGTTTTCTGGAAATTTCAGTTTTAGAGACATTTTGCTCTGAGTTTACCTTTGCAGTCAAATCAAACCGACTACTTCATCCCCAGAATTAACTGAATATGTTCTCAGAGCAGTATTACTACAGGATTTTCAATTTTCCTAGAGCTTTTGAGCAGGAGTAGCACTTATTTTTGTACAACCATTTTTTTGTACTGGATTACATAGCGGTATATCGGACCTGGCGGCTCCGTGGCTTAGTTTGTTTACGTATGATTACTAAGCCCAAGGTCCCCTGGGTTCGACTCCCGAAGCGCCTTCGTTCGAATAATAAGTGAAATGTGTCGTTCTTGTGGGATTGTTGTCACGCGCGTTAAAGATCCCTACCTTGCTTGAAACAGCAAGGGATTGGCAAAATTCAAAATTTCCAGGTAAAAAAACCTCGCTTCTTGGCCAAGTAGTACTTTCGGGTGAAGCGTTGGAAAATTAACCGTAGAGTATACCTGGATTGAGCGGCTTCGTGATTCAGACAGGTTCATTTATCACTTCTGAAGCCAACGTGTTGCGTTCGATTCTTTTCACTGACCGCTTGAAAAATGTTAGGCGAACATTTTCACAAAAATACGCCCTCGTTCGGATGATAGGTAAAATGTAGGTCTCAGATGTGAGTATTGTCACGCACTTAAGAATACATTGATCGGAACAGTAAGGGTTCGACAAAATCTAAAATTTCCAGGTAAAAAATCCCTTCTTGGCAAATGTAGTACTTTCAGGTGAAGCATTGTAGGGTAGACAAGTTAGGTAGACAAGTTCACGTGTTACTGCTAATCTCAAGCTCTTGCGTTCGATTCCCGTCACGGACTCCTTGAAAAATGTTAGGTGAGCATTTTTCACAATAATATCCCTTCGTTCGGAAGAGAGGTAAAATGTAGGTCTCGGATGTGAGTATTGTCACGCAGTTAAAAATCTCTACATTGGTTGGAACAGTAAGGGTTTGACAAAATCCAAAATTTCCAGGTAAAAGACTCCCTCCTTGGCAAATGTAGTACTTTTGGATGAAGAATTGAAAAAATGTAGGGTATGTCTGGACTGAGCGGCTTCGTAAAACAGACAAGTTCACGTATTACTAATACCAAGGTCTTGTGTTCGATTCCCGTCACGGACTACTTGAAAATGTTAGAGAGGTAAAATGTAGGTTTCGTGTGAGTGTTGTCACGCACGTTAAAGATACCTACCTTGTTTGGAATAGCAAGGGTTTGGCAAAATTTAAAATATCCCGGTAAAAACCTCGCTTCCTGGTCAAGTAGTACTTTCGGGTGAAGCATTGGAAAATTAAATATAGGGTATACCTGGACTGAGCGGTTTCGTGAATCAGACAGGTTTCAAGGTGCTGCGTTCGATTCCCGTCACGAACCGCTTGAAAAATGTTAGACGAGCATTTTTCACATACGATCTCGTTCGGATAATAGGTAAAGTGTAGCTTTCGGATGCATGTTGTTACGCACTTAAAAATCCCTACAATGCTTGTAACAGTAAACGTTCGACAAAATTCAAAATTTCCAGGTAAAAAAACTCCCTTCCTGGGCAATGAAGTATTTTCGGGTGAACCAAGAAAGGTTTTGGGACTTTGGGAGCTTCTTTTAAAAAGACTTTATTTCCAAATCTACACTCCAATCAAGTGTATTTTAATTAATAGAGAAGTTACAAGTGAATTTAACAATTGGTTACGTTATATTCATTAACGTTTACAATTAAAAATAATCAAAGTTACTAAAACTAATAAATTAATTAAAACTAAAATGAGTAGGTTGAACAACCGACAATGTTAAAGTTGTGAAGCTTGAGACTGACTGGCCATCTTGGGCTCCTGAGGGTATTTATGCTATCCCTGATCTTACATTACTTTGTGGGAAATGCAGTTCTCATGTCTGTTATTTCTTTATACAATACAAAGTATTACATTTTAATAATCTTTAATTCTAATAATTGCTGTCTTATTGTCTACTGTGACCTGCACCTGCGGTGTCATATTACGTCTGGAATGCAATGTAACGTTTCCGTGCTCGTGTCTGGTCTGTGAACTTTCATTAACCTTTTATTATATCCTTCAAGTATACAATGTAACAATAATTCTTAAGTCTTAATAGTTTCATTTAAATATACATATATATTGATTTGGGGGATATGTAACTAGCATTGGAAAAAAATGTAGGGTATACCTGAACTGAACGGCTTCGCGAATCAGTCAGGTTCACCTATGACTTCTGATTTCAAGGTACTGCGTTCTATTTCCGTCATGGATCGCTTGAAAAATGTTAGGCGAGCATTTTTCACAAAAGTACTACCTATCTCGTTCGGATGATAAGTAAAATGTAGCTCTAGGATGTGAGTGTTGTCACACATCTAAAAATCCCTACATTGGTTGGAACAGCAAGGGTTCGGCAAAATTCAAAATTTCCAGTTAAAAGCAACTCATTTCCTGGTCAATGTAGTAATTTCGGGTGGCGTATTGGAAAATCAAATATAAGGTATACCGGGATTGAGCGGTCCCATGAATCAAACAGGTTCACGTACCACTACTGAACCCAAGGTCCTAGGTTCGATTCTCGTCACGAACCGCTTGAAAAATGTTAGGCGAGTATTTTTCACAAAAATATGCTTTCTTTTGGATGAGAGGTATAACGTAGGTCCCGTTAAAGTAATTGAATTGTGATATATTTTGTGTTTAATAATATTTATAATTTTATATGTACGTGTAAAATAGTCTTATATTGTTTCTTCCACAACTAATGTCAATGTAATAGTTCCAGCTTTGTTCTAATTAAATATATTGCAGTTACCTAGAGCCATGATTAATATTCAGGTAATGTAACATTTGACTTCGGAAAACTTTCCTTTGGGCTAGCAGTTTTTTTAAATAAGTATATCGGTGTCTTTATTGTTGACGTTCATTTTAGGTTCGTTTTAGCATTAGTGCACTCTATTATTTCTCGTATGAAACGTGGCCAGAATCTCTTTCCTGATCTCTGGTTTTGGCATCCTCTTCTTATTTTTTCTAGGGTTTTCCCTACAAATCTCCGTATTTCGAATTTAGGTTCGTCCAAGATACTTCTTCAAACACTTACACCACCCTTTCCACTGAGTTTGTCAGCAACCACTTTTGTTCAGTCTCTTTGTCGCACGTTGTCGTGGTTAATTTTAAGTCGTAAATTTGTAGTTGTAAATCAAATCTTAAAGCTGTCATCCTTGTCCCGTTACATCCTGTCGTAAAACCTCTTTTTTGCATGTGAAAATTAAGCAGTAAAGGGGTAGTGACAAAACATTCGCTCATCGATATCGGAGCGAAACGGTTGGTTCGGTCCGGTAAAGTGAGTTAGTCAATAGTGCCGCCGAATTGATCGATAAACCCCTAAAAAACACAGTGAAAGTGCAAAAGTAACACTTACTATAAATCGCACACAGTCCACTTAGTTATAGGGTAGGAACTACATCTTAGAACAATAAAACAAGCGCGGAGGTAAGTCGATTTACAAATTTATAAGACCCCCCCCCGCGCGTAAACATGGTCTTCGTCACCGAATTAATTAATTCCTAGTCCTTTCGCTCCTCATTTATACTTTAATTTAATCATTGTCGTAGTTTTGATTATGTTTAAACGTGTTACAAAGAGAATAACATCGTGCTTGCAAATTTAATGGTAGAAACATTTGGTCGTAACTGTAGATTTAACAATATATCCCTTGTCCTTTGTCGCAAAGATTAGTGTCGGTCGTCGGTGTCTTTTATGTAAACTAAATTTATGAGGGTTATTGTATTGTAAATCCTTACCTTATTTTTCGTCGTCAAGTTCGAGGAACCATCGGGTTCATCCAACTTGTATAACAAAGGGTTATTGGTATTTATTTGAAACGTTCAATGTTTTGGCGGGCGAGCACTGTAATTAGTTGCATTTGTCCATTAATAATTTAATTTCGTAGATTAATTAGTTGTAGCGTATTTGGGTACGCATTGTTTTTACATTAATTTTGTTGTCGTTCATTAATCATTAATCAAATATGGTTATATCAATTGATAAAGCTATTCTTGAAGCTATATTTGTAGTTAAAAGGTTGGATCATATATACAGTAAGATTAATCAACCGGAAAATGTATCGATTGCTTTAATTAGAGCATCCATTAAAAGTGTCGAGCAAATTGAAACTCATTTCAAGTATTTTTGCAAAGATATTTTCTTTGATGAAGAGAGTGAACAATTGAATGAATTCTCGGTCCTTAGGGTGAAAATCGATGATTATCTATTAGATATTCGTATTATAACTGAACAATGCGAATTAGATCGCGTAGCAAATAAGCCAAAGGTGGAAAATATGAATAATTCTTTGTCGCTAAATAATGGGCTTCGCTTGAAACATCTTTCTGTCCCGCGATTCTCGGGACGCATTTCGGATTTTGAGAGTTATCATGCAATTTATAAGCGATCGGTTCATGATAATGTCGGTTTGTCCCCTGTGGAAAAATTTTGCTATCTCGTTTATACACTAGATGAGTCGTCGCGTGCATTAATAAAACATTTGCTATTAAACGATTGTGCATACGATGAAGCATATAAAATCATTACCAATCGTTTTCAGTCCAAGAGGTTATTACTTTCAACATATTTTAATGCTATCGAAAAATGCCCTAAGGTACGTTCCTCAGACTCGCACACGGAACTCCGGCAATTAATTAGTTGTTTTGATGAAAATATATTCGCGGTAAAACAGATGAGGCGGCTCCGTGGCGTAGTGGTATGTGTGTGACTACTACGTCCAAGGTCCCGGGTTCGAATCCCGACACGGTCCGCTTGAAAAATGTTAGGCGAGCATTTTTCACAAAAATACACCCTCGTTCGGATGAGAGGTAAAATGGAGGTCCCGTGTGTGTGTGTGTTGTCACGCAAGTTAAAGATCCCTACCTTGCTTGGAACAGCAAGGGTTCGGCAAAATTCAAAATTTTTCAGGTAAAAAAAACTCGCTTCCTGGCCAATGTGTTACCTTCGGGTGGAGCATTGGAAAATCACATGTAAGGTAAAGCAGATGGAAATAGATTTATTAGATTTCATGTTGTTTAATCTGTTATAAAAAAAATTAAATACAAACATTTTAAAGCGTTTCGAATTAGGAAATATTGACGAGATTCCCTCGTTCAAAGATTTAAGGTCGTACATTGAAAAACAATGTAAAGTGTTGGAAATAAATGACATTGCTTCAGGAACATGCTTAAAATCTCGAGATTCCGTGAAACCAAAGTGAAAAGCTTGTTAGCAGTTCGGTTAAAACTTCTTTAGTTGGTACCACCAATGATTGTAAAAATTGTAGTTTATTTCAAACTGTGCATCCTATTTATAGATGTAAGCAGTTTCTCGATAAAACCCCTCAAGAAAGATTTGAGGTGGTAAAGGTTAAAAACCTTTGTATTAAATGTTTAAATACTTCACATTCGATGAAAAATTGTAAGTTAGATTGGTCGTGTAGAAAATGTCAACAGTCGCACAATTCGTTACTTCACCTCGATCAACGAGAAAAATCGGTGTCTCCACGCAGACAAACTCATCGTCAAATGTCAGCGTCTCCTCGGAGAGCGGCGCCTAGACTTACTTCTACTAGTAGACCTAGTGAAGACAATCTGTCGTCGGCGGTTGTGCATGAACAACCTGCCACTAGCTCGTTAATTTCGACGTCAGTAGAACATACAACGACTCTGTTAGCTACGGAAATGGTGTCGGTGCTAGATTATACAGGAAAATTGCAACCTGTTCGTGTAATTTTAGATAACGGATCCATGGAAAGTTTTATGACTGAATGGTGCCGTCAGAAATTAGGTTTAAGGAAACGGAGAGCCAATGTCACTGTTCAAGGACTTTGCTTGAATTCGTCGTTGGTGTCTGGTACACTATCGTGTGTAGTCAGCCCCTCGGGAGCAAGGTCTCCAGCATATGAAATTGATTGTTATATTTTACCTAACATTTGTAATCAATTACCTTCGTCGTCTATAGGGGGTCAAGGAATGGTCGCATACTCGAGGTATGACCTTAGCTGATCCTAATTTTAAATTCCTGGTAAGATTGACATGCTGCTCAGAGTGGAAATCTTTTTCAGGTTTTGTTGAACGAGTCTCGTTGGGGTGTCGCTAACGAGCCAGTTGCTATTAAAACAACCTTTGGTTGGGTTTTAACGGGAAAGGTCGTTTTCCCGAATAATTCTATTACATCGTTGTGTGCTTTCGTTGAGCCCTTAGACAGCGACATTCGTCGATTTTGGGAATTAGAAAATATTCCCTTCAAGAAACACATTTTTCCTGAAGAAGAAAAGTGTGAAAAGGGATTTGTGGAAAATTATAGACGTAACAAGGACGGCCGTTTTGTAGTGTTCTTGCCCTTTAAAATTTCTGAACCCTCATTCGTGGGTATGAGATCGATTTGTATTAAAAGATTTTTGTTTTTAGAACGTCGTTTGCTAAAAAATTTTGAATTGTATTCGGATTATAAAAAATTTATGGAGCATTATTTGAAAGGCGGTCACATGGTTCAAGTGGAATCGTCTGAAAATTCGTCGGTTCATGAGAAAATGTATTACATTCCCCATCGTTCTGTACATAAGCGTGATAGCACTACCACCAAATTGCGGGTGGTTTTCGATGCTTCGTGTCCGGATCAATCTGGAAATTCGTTAAATGATGGCTTGGCTATTGGCCCTGCTCTGCAAAAAGACATTGCAGTTTTGTTATTGCACTTTCGTGTACTTCCTATTGTAATTACAGCTGACACTAAACAAATGTATCGGCAGATTTTGGTTAAAGATACTCATCTTGATTATCAACGTATCGTCTGGAGATTTTCTCCGTCAGATCCTATTATGGACTTTAAATTAAATACTGTGACTTATGGAGTTTCGTCGTCGCCTTTTTTGGACTTGCGTACTGTTCAAGAATTGGCAAGGTTATAATCGATTAATTTTTTTTTCGCGTCATCGGTATTGGCGAGCGATACTTATGTTGATGATTTAGTCACTGGATGCAATTCGATTGAATAGTATTTGTACTAGTGGTGGTTTTCAATTAAGAAAATGGAGTAGTAATTGCCCGGAAGTGATGTGAAACCTGAAGGAGTCCCTGTCTAGTTCGGAAGCAATTACATTTCAAGATAAAGATAGTGGTTCAATAAAAATGTTGGGCCTTTCGTGGCACGCTCTTACAGATGTATTTTATACAACTTAGACGTTGAAGAGAGCACTTGCATTAAGCGTAATATTTTGTCGGCTATCGCAAAAATTTTTGATCCTCTAGGTTTGATAGCGCCTTTAGTACTTTTCGCTAAACGTTTAGTTCAAGATTTTTGGCTTTTAGGCCTCGGTTAGGACCAAGAGCCGCAATTGGAAGTCGTATAAAAATGGAAACATTGTTTGGGTGAATTGTCAGCGGTTTCGAATATTGAGATTTCGCGTCGCATCGTATGTCATAATTTTAAAAGGTTGGAGTTGCATGGGTTCTGTGATGCTTCTGAAGCCGGGTATGCAGCTGTCATCTATTTTCGTTCGTTCGATTTAGAAGGTAATATTACCATGTCATTAGTATGCGCAAAATCGAAGGTTGTTCCTACTAATCGCGTTTCATTGCCCCGTCACGAATTGTGTGCTGTCGTACTCTTGGCAGATTTAGTAGATTTCGTCAAAAATACTTATACAGATAGTTTATCATTTAGTAATATTTTCGCGTGGTCAGATTGTACTGTTGTTTTGTCTTGGATTCGGTCTTCCTCGCATAAGTGGAAGACATTCGTTAGCAATCGCATTTCACATATTCAAGAACGTATTCCTCCATCTTCATGGTTTCATTTTAAGTCCCAGGATAACCCTGCGGATTGTGCCTCACGTGGACTTTTGGCTTCAGAGTTGGTTCATCATCCATTATGGTGGACAGGACCTTCCTGGTTAGTGCGTCGTAGCGAAGAATGGCCAATAACGTCGCTGCCAAAACTTGTCGACTTATCTCAGATGGACGTCGAATATCGTACTCTGTCGTTAGCAGTCGATAGGTCTGAGAATTTTTTAGATTTGTTATTGGATAAATTTTCAAAACAGCAGAAAATTTGTAGGATTATTACATGTATTCGTCATTTCATTCGTAATGTTCAATGTTCGGCAGATTTGCGTTCAAAATATTCTGATGGTTTGTCTCTAGTTCAGCAGCAAGAGGCTATACATTTATTGATTAAAAGAGTTCAAACAAATGTTTTTGCCCAACACATTGCAAATATTAAAACTGGAAAACTTATTAGTAAACAACTACGTAGCCTTAGTCCGTTTCTAGATAGTCGTGTTTTGTTGAGGGTGGGCGGTCGCCTGCGTAATTCAGAGTTATCGCATGATGCAAAATTTACAATTTTGCTCCTCGGTCGCATCGGTTGACTGAAATTATTATATTAGATTGTCATGAAAGATATTTACATCCTGGTAGGGACGGTATCGTTCGGGTAGCTACAGTCAAGACAGCCAAAGGGCTAGTTAAACGTCCTCTAGTGAAACTATGTTTACTGCCAAATACTTAATATTTAATGGTATGTATACATATATTCACTTATATAAGTTTGTCGGGTTAGGTTTCTTAGTTAATAGCTCTAATTATTTTTAAGTATAAAATAAGTTAGTTCATACTTATTTTGGTGGGCGGGATGTTCGGTCTCTTTGTCGCACGTTGTCGTGGTTAATTTTAAGTCGTAAATTCTTAGTTGTAAATCAAATCCTAAAGCTGCCATCCCTTGTCCCGTTACATCCTGTCGTAAAACCTCTTTTGTGCATCTGAAAATTAAGCAGAAAAAGGGTAGTGACAAAACACTCTCTCAACGATATCGGAGCGAAACGGTTTGTTCGGTTCGGTAAAGTGAGTTAGTCAATAGTGCCGCCGAATTTATCGATAAACCGCTTAAAAAACACAGTAAAAGTGCAAAAGTAACACTTACTATAAATCGCATACAGTCCACTTAGTTGAAGAGTAGGAACTACATCTTAGAACAATAAAACAAGCGCGGAGGTAAGTCGATATACAAATTTATAAGACCCCCCCCCCACGCGTAAACAACTTTTGTTAGTGCAGCCAAGGTTTTCGATACTTTATCGAAACAGAATTTTTAGCAGGGACTTCACCGAGATTCTAGGTGGTTTACCCACTAGATTTTCTGGAGCCAAAACTGTACGTAACAAGCCGTAGAGATTTCATAAATTAAAATTGAATTCAAAAACGCTCCTTAATCAAACAAAAATGTCGCTAATATCTCGATACCTTAATGCTACCAAAAATGTCATAACTTGTAATATTTTTAACCTGCAAATTTTTACGTATTTTCATAAGTGGGGTCTAACAGACCCGAATACTGAATTTATATATAGATGCGTATTTCATTTCGTATTTGTTTTTATCTAATGAAAAAAATGATTGAACAGGCTAAATAAAATAAATCTGAAAGAAACCACCACATTAGACTACTCCTTACAAGCCTACATATTGTAACGATGCATTACTTGGCCAAAATAATACACTTGAAAGTAAACGCGGTAATTGTAGACAAAGGATAAAGCTACCCTGTGTGGTTAAATCATTAAATAACATGATTGACAGGTTACAAGAGGATGTACTTAAAAATTTTATAATAGAACTTTCTAGATGTAATTTGCATAACTCCGGCACCTTCTTAGAATAATCTAGAACAATTGAAATAAGTATATAAATCGTCTGTTCACGGATATTAGTGAGTTGGTTCAGAGTTAAGCTTTGATTACAATACTAGCCTTATTCGAATCATGATCAAAATCGCGATATGAGATAAATTAGTGTTTAAATAAATAGCTCTAGTACGTGATATAAATTATTGTAGTGATCGACATAAATTAACAATTAGTGCTTCGATAGTTAATTATAAGTTTATCGAGTAGTAATTAATGAAATAGCATTGTAGCTTTAAAGAATATAGTATAGTACTGTTAGCGATTGACTGGAATAATTTGTCCTCAGTACTTTAGAATTTTTCTGTAGCTACCAATAGTTAAAAGGTTTGTGAATCAATCACTTGATAATAAAGAACTGTTGTTATTGCGAAAGAGTTTTCGGTATAATATAATAATTCAATGTTCCATACGCCCATTTTTGTAATATTTAAAACAATACATTGAAGATTTCTGTCTTTTACTTTAGGGCAAATGGTGCATCGGCTTTAGTTGGTGGTTGCTGTACAAGTTCTTCATTTTTCAGTACTATAAACATTTCTGCAGCTAGCTTTGTCAACCTTGGTAAGCTACTATTTTGCTCATATCTCAATTTCATGAACGGAAGTACTAGTTCCAAGCACATGTCTTTTGCAAACATATTTTCCATGGTTGTAATAATAATTCCGCTCGTCAAAAAAAATTTAGCGTGACTACATCGAGCAAGTTACAAAATAGTGCAAATGGGAAATGCTTTGTCTGTCTTTTACATGTATAAGAAATTACTTTTTGGTCCGTTGTATCTACACTTCTCTTTGTTTTATTACAATCAAGAATTATAGGCGGCTTCCCTTTTTGACTCGTTTCGTTGACTAAAGAATTAAAATGCATGGTACTCATAGTATTACACACTTATTTTTCTTTGCAGCATAACTTACAATCGTCAAATTTTTTCTAAATGCAAACGTTGAAGAATGTATTTACTTTTCTTTATTTGTCTGGAATTCTTGAAGAATGCCGGCTTTGTTTTGCCATAATGTTCCTACTAAGGAATAGCTTTTCCAAACAAGTACTCGACAAGTGGCACGCTAGTGAAAAAATTGTCTACTGTGTAACGTTTTATTTTAAAGCATTTAGGATTAAAATTTATTAATTTAAGAGTTAGGAACTTTACTTTCTATTTATAAAAATCCCCGTTTAATTAGTGCAATTCCGCTGATGTTGTGAAACCCTGGGAATAGAAACACGGTTCCCGGTGACAGGCTTATCATTGCAAACGTAAGACTGAGGCAGGGTTCCGGCGTGACAAAGCGTTTACCATCCCATGAACACCAGCGCAAGTGCGTCGACCTCGGTTGGTGGGAGTAGACGTTAAAAGCTAGGACCACCGATTATTCGAGGAACACTCGATCTTACCGTTTCGATAAGATATCGTACCGGAGTGCTGACACGAGTGTTGTCACCCCACCTACTTTACCTTTCTTTAACGTCTCGAAAAAGAAGCTCTATCTCGGAAGCAACAGCATCTCATAACAACAGGACCAAGCAGAATGGACCGCGCCACCCTGAGAAGTATAACATCACGATAAACCCAGTGTAAGTGCTTTAATATTCTCTATTCGTTTGCTGGGAATTTATTGTTAGTGTTGAGCATAAAATCATGATTAATTTGAGATTAATGTGTTTATTATAACTTACATTTCTGGAACTATATTCAATGGTGCTCACCAGTCTTTTCGCAACGTTTGCACCTAGTTCTTTTGTACGGTCGATTCGGTTACTTTCCTACGTAAACTTCTCAATCTATAGCATAATTTGTAGCCCAGTCACACATCCAGAATGTTTTTGTGCTAAATTTTGAGGGTTTTCATGACATATATTGGATAAAACTGCAACAACCTCTAAATAGCACCATTGTGCAGCTATATAGTTACACTCTTTTTAGATATTAGTGTTTTCCTACATTGTTCCCGTATGTATTTAAATGCAGAGAGTTTATCAGTAGCTCTCCTAACTTCTCTGGTTCGCTTATCATCAAATCTGATAAACCACTTAATGTTTTCAAACTTATTTATGGGCGTAGTTGCTTGATAAATTGGGTATGCACGTTTATCTAGAAATAGATCTCTATCTGCTACGCTCCATGACTTGTTTATGCCCCTTTGTAAAAGTAATCTTGTAAATGCTTTTATTTCAAGGACGTCGATTTTCGTCCGTTGCTTATTTTTCATTCCAAACACTCGTCTACCTTCGAAGTGTGTACAATAACATATTTCATTAAATGTCTTGACCTATAAAATTACTTCAAGTATCAACAGGTCTTGGAGTGCCATGTGTTTGCCCCTCTTTTCCCACAAACAATCCTACCGATTCTCGTTTTTCCTTTTTGCTCTATTATTTTGGAAATTTTCTTCTGGACAGTTGAAAATCCTGATTCGTCGACGTTATAAATCCTATTAGCACTACGCCAAATGATTTTACTTTGCCCTCTAAGATGTCAAAAAAATGTTGACCGATTCCCTATTGAATCCTTTAGTCCGTGCAATTTAAATATTTTCTGGTTGCCGGACTGAAAGTGTAGGATTTCTTTTTAAAAAAGAATAAAACCATTTTTTGCCAACCATTTTAATGTTATGATTAAATTTGTGTGCAATATTATTTTGCTCTACAATTTGATATGCTAAGCGTCGAACATTTGTTATAGTTAAACGAAGAAATGAAGATTCTAGTTCAAGAATGTGGTCAACTAATTCTTTTTCAATATTTACAGATATTATTTGTATTATTATTATTATTTTGTCATTTATTGGTAACTATACACAGGCCGATGGCCCGACCTAGTTGTACTGCTACAAAAGGTAGATAAATGTTCATAACCTGTTCAGAGACAGTCGTTGGTGTGGGGTAGTATGCTCTTGCTCGTTGTCGCTAGATTTGAAAATATATAACACTACCTCAGAAACTGTACTTATTTTAAATTCAGCCGATTAAAGTCGTTTAAAATTAACATCAGACTTACCTAAGTCCTTTTGCTTCTGTGATTCACAAGAAAACACTTATAACGACTGACTTTTTGTTCCTACTTTATCGCCTTAGCTAAAAGTTATTATCTTTGCCACCAGATAGCATCAAAATGCATTATTTTTTTTAACAAATTATCTGGTATGATTTAGGTGACCCGTACACATATGGCAAGTCTCCCTTACTTTGAGTCATCTTGCTGCTCATCTCAAGCTTTGTTACCCACAACACGAGCGGGCTATTACGAAATCAGTAATGGAATGCTTGCCCAAATTACAATAACAAAGGAAGGGAAAGAAAGAAAGAGAATGCCACGCTAACACAGTCTGAGATTGGAGAGTCTAAAAATGAAACAACACGACACATATTCCAGTTAGTCCTTTTTAGCAATTTATACCTGAAATGATAATTATATACAAAAACACATGTAAAATATAACTCAAATAAGTAGCTTCTATGAATTTAGACCGCAAACAATATTAAACTGCTGGTTTAAAGACGAACATCTGAATTCTTCACTTCTTGCGTACTAGTATTAAATATTAATTTTATCAAAGTAACATTAAAAAGTAAAACTTGTTTTGTAAATAAAAGAACTATGCCATTATATCCCCCCCCCTCTCTCTTAAATATTGTCGCATAGTTAAGGTTAACAACACTAAGCAGCATTTTACAACTGTAACTTGTAACATTCTGCATTGGCACAGCAAATAACTAATATTACAATTACACAACGGTTCAAATACAATAACATGACTAAATCAGATTGCGTCTGTTGAACTCGATAAAGCATGGAAAACATGACGACCAGCGTAAAGCAATTTCAAATTCTAAATAACTATAAAAATAACTATACATAGGACATACACGTAAGTATAAATATTGCCAGAATCTTATCTAATTACTTTCTAGATTGGCGCTGACGAGCTCGTCTCAACTACAAGTCACTAAAACTTAAAGACAAAAAATTACGTATTTACAATAGTACATTCAGATACAATCACCAAACTAGCACCAATAAGTGAACAAAGCGTACAGCATTAAATAGTCAACAATGGTGTAGTATCAAACTCTTAAAATTTCTAGAATGCAATCAACCTACGTAACCGTACAGAAGCAAGCAAGCGATAGCTATTGGCCATAATATTTTCTCTCGCAAGCCGTGAAGGGTTTTGGTAATTTTTTAGGAAGTAACGATTTTTAAGCATTATAGCAAAAAGTTGATAACAACCCGCGTGTACGCTTGAATGGTATCGTAGCAACACTTTAGCATCCACTTGACAACAGCATAAAAAAATTTCTTTCGAACTGCCTGGATGGGCTTACAGTTAATAAATAGTATCGCAGTGAAGAAACAACAATAGTCACAATTTATAATTTAAATTACGCGTTTTATGTATAGCTAACGCAAAGTACGCTTTATCAAGAAAACTTTTAATAACCTCTTGATCGAAAACTTCATTGCAAAACTAACACTTGAAAATACATTGACAAAAGATCCAAAAACGATTTTTAATCCAATTTAAATAGCAAAGATTCAGTGAATTCTTGACTATCCAACACATGCCTAGAAAGTATAATATAACAAATGGGGATTCGTAAATTAAATAAAAGGATTAGTAAAGTTGGTTGCCTAACTGAGATATTAAAAACTTGAAACAATGAAAGCGTAGCGAACCCGTATATTTAAATAAGTAGACATTGAAATGGTCTATAAATTAAAAAGGCAAGAAGATTTACAAAAATGGAACGTAAGAAATTCGCTATCGCCCGAATTCGCGTCGTGTTTCATTAGCCCATTGGTGCACCACACCTTCAAAATCAGGATCTAGCACATGCACAGAATGTTTGTTTCGTATATTTGCCATAATAGACAAATTATTCAAACTAAAACACGATACTCGAATTACACACTATAGAAATACGTTTGTACTCACGACGCGCTTTCTATGAATTGCAATTGCAAACTAATGCAGGCAAGAATAACATTGTAACGAAATCTCTATTTGCACAACAATAGTTCTTTATTGTCAATTGATAACACAGACTTTTTCAACAACTCATAGCTACAATGAAATTCTAAAAGCTCTCACAACAATTTATTCCAGCTAATGATTAACTATCTTCTTAATTACTATCGAAGCACTACAATTAACTGTCCAAGCACTAATTATTAATTTATATCGATCACTACAGTACTTTATATCACATAGGGCAATTTATATTAACACTATGAACCTCTAATTTATTTCATATCACGACTTTCAAAGCTTTAAATTAGAATTGCTTAACTACCGCTCGCAATTTATACCCTATCCAATTATTCCAGATATTTCGAGAACATACCAGAATATGCAAATAACGTTCTAGCGATTTCTTGTTACAAGGCTAATAAAACTCTTAAATACAAACTCATTTCTGTCAATTATATGCAAATAACGTTCTGGCGATTTCCTATTGCAAGGCTAATAAAACTCTTATACCTGTCAATTAAATCCATGTAAAAGATATCGCGCCGCAGGTGTCTATCAATCATCTTTTGCGTACAACCGCATCGCTTACATTCCAATGTATTATTCTAGTCAGAGATAACCTGCACCGCGCTACATTGCTTCACTTTTAAAGCTGTTCTGTTCCAGAGTACTCTCTGACCTAGACGTTGGAAGTCCCTGTTGGAGTAAGGAGAGCAGTTCCCATATGGATAGAAGTAGCAATCAACACTTTTCATAGCAGACACCGTAAAATTTGAATTGTAATCACACACCCAGATCTGAACCGTGGCTTTTTGGAACAGTATTTATAGCATATTTTGTAGCATTCTCTAGTCCAACCCATCCAGGCCACAACCGATCTTGGGTATGGCCAATTTCTTGTCTTCTTTCATAGATCCTGGTAATTCGTTTACCAGAAGGTTGTAGCCTAGTCGCTAAGTAGAAGATGCTACGATGTCGGTCTTTGAACCGTATGGTCCTTCCAACCTCTGGTTGTTGTTGGCAAAGTTAATCCATACCACCAAATTTATTTTTAAACACCCGAGCAAGTCATCGGGAAATTTCAAGGTCCACTGCTACGCAATGTGCCAGGGAATATTCCGATGGCACATCGAATAGATCACCTTGAATCTTTTCCGTGGCCCCAAATGTCGCTTTGCTTGTGCCCATGTACGCAGATACGAACCAATCTTAGCTCGGTCGAAACTTTTTCATCCTCAGGAGCATAACTGTTTGTTCGCTTCACTGCTTGTCATTCATCAGCGTTACCGGAGTCTTCACTGCGTGGGGGGGGGGGACTAAACGGTTAACGTGCAACACTATTGCTCTTCTTTTTGTGAGATTACGAACCCGACATAACACGTCGTTGATCCTCTTTATAACTTAGTACGAACCCTCCCAATGTCTTTGTAACTTCGGCGACAGACCACACCTCCGTCTGGGATTGTATAGCCAAACGCAGTCCCCCTCATAAAAACCTGCACCTCGAAGTCATATCTCGTCTTCATCCGATCGCTTGCGATCTGAATATTTTTCCTAATGTCACCAAACTCAAGATTACGTGGTAGAATTATCTCGCGTCCCAGCGTAGCACATGTAGGTGTCTGCCAAGTGCTTTCATGAACCGAAGACCGATAGGCCAATAAAAATAGATGTAAATATTGCTTTCAGTTTCTCTGATATTACAAGACCACCCTGCAAAGGTACTTACCAAAGGCGCGGTTTATGCGCTCCACCATACCATTCGATTTTGGCTGCAAGGGTGTTATTCGGGTCTTTTTCATCCTCTGCAACGGCAAAGTTCTTGAAATAACGCTTACTCAAAATTTCTGCCTTGATCGATGTGCAACTCCATAGGAACTTTAAAATGGCAGAAATTCCTTTACCAGAACGTCAGCGACGGTTGCATATTCTTGGTTTGGTATAGCATACGCTTCGGGCCTCTTCGTAAAAGAGTCCATAGCCACCAAAATGTATTTATTTCCGGAGTCGGTCTCACTGAAGGCAAATACTCCCTGTATGTTTGTTGTGGTTTGTTTAGTATTCTTCTTAATCTTCTTTGGGTATTAAACCACTCATAGTTTTTAAAATTATCTTTATTAACGTTTCGATCCATAACCTAGGATCGTTTTCAAAATAATAAAAACTTCAAGTTTGACATTTATGACACAAATTGAAGGTGACTTTGATTTATTGATGTTTGAAATATTTGGTTTGAGTACACTAAGCAAAATTTTTAAAGTTTAAATGAATAATTGCCTTCAATTTGTGTTACGGCCTGGGACCGACTTTTTTAGGTAGCCAATACGCTTAACGTGAAATCAGCTGATTAATTTTTATTGTAAAAATTCAATAACTTGGGAATTGGAAAACATTTTTTAACATGTTTCTATTTATACAATTTAGAGGATGGTTATTAAAGAAGTGTGCAATTGCATTATTAAAAGGCTTAAGTAGTCGTTTTTTTATATTTATTTTGAAGGGGAAATCATTATGATTTAGGCTACCTCTTTGGTAGATTTTAACATTGTTCTGAGGTAACCTTATGGTGGGTTTTCTTTTGTCAGATACCAATGTTGTTCTATGAAGGTTGTATATGGATCTGAGGCGACCCTATGGCGGGTTTACACTTGTCAGATACCAATAGTGTACTCAAACCAAATATTTCAAACATCAATAAATCAAAGTCACCTTCAATTTGTGTCATAAATGTCAAACTTGAAGTTTTTATTATTTTGAAAACGATCCTAGGTTATTGATCGAAACGTTAATAAAGATAATTTTAAAAACTATGAGTGGTTTAATACCTAAAGAAGATTAAGAAAAATCACTGAAGGCAGTCTTTTCCAGATCTTTGGGTTGCATATTCACTTACCAGTAGTCGATTTTCAAATCCAAGGTTGAGATCCATCGTGACCTTGAAAGTGTATCTAGGGTGTAGTCAATCCTTGGAAGTACATAGCTATTCTTTTTGGTAAAGTCATTCAATCGTCTGTAGTCCACACAGACTTTCTAGTTGCCGCTTGAAGCGAGCGGACGTGTTTCTGCCGAGCTCCCGCTTCAGCAATAACAGTAAGTGTTTATCTAGGGTTTTATTATTTATTGTTGAATTATTTTATTTGAAGCTTTGCTTTTTATTGTGTTTTATTTTTATAATTGTGTGCCATCAAATTTTAAATACAGGGTAGTAAAATAAAATTTTAAAACAGAATTTAAACTAAATAAAAACTAAATAAATCGCGTTTTCTTTGTAATTTAAACTAAATCCGCGTTTTAAAATAAAATAAATAAATTACGGGCCAATAAAACAAAAATCTACTAAACTAATACTCAAAATAATTTCGGAATAACTTAAAAGGCATTTTAATAATAAATTTAAAATAAAACCGCGTAAATCGAGTAAAAACCGGGTAAAACAACCAAAAGTGTGTGAAATTTTTATAGTGCGCGTATAATAAAATAATAACCAAAAACAAAATCTAAGCCTTTTTAAATCAAATAAATATCTCAAAAACTGTAAATTTTAAAACAATTTTAATATAAATTTTCCATAATTTAACTACACGCGTACTTATAAGTTCTTTTAAAATCGATTTTGGTGTAATTAAGCGGTGTAACAGTTACGGGTTGTGCTAGTTACCAAGCGATAAAGTGAAAGGTCATTTCCGGTTACCACATTCCGATTGCGCTCGACCTTATTTTCTTAATTACAGGTTTAAAAATAAAGTGTTGTTATTTATAAATTATATATTTTAATATTTTGAAGTAATTAGTTTATTTAAATGTTCTTCGCGGTACATTTTGAATCGAATTGCGCTAGGGAATTTATTTGATTCTAGTTGTTATTTTGACGCTTAGTGCTTGCTGTATTTTTGTTAAAATTTGATATTTAATTGGGCGGTTCGAAGTTTAAATAAATACAAGGTTGCTTACGGTTCACCTTTAAACGAAACATTTTTATTGGACCAACGTTTTGCGTTCCTCTAGCGTCTTTCTTTTAGCGTCGTAACGGTCAAGTGGTTTTTGAGCTGCGTTTTAGGTGTCATTTTTTGTCGTTTGTTTTGTCAGCATGGTGGTCCACCGCGACGAGGACCCGTTGCCCAGGAAGAAGAGGGGAGATAGGTCGAGTCTAATAGGTCGGAGGCTGAGGGCGCTGTTGGGGAAACAGCTAAAGGTAATTTTAAAAGACGTTAGGTTAGGGATTCAGGAGGAGGTACAGGAGGTAGAGGAGCCTGTGTCTGCGGCGGTCGTGTCGGGGGAGTCGGGGCCCCATGGGGTGGCTTCGGCGCCTGAATCGCCCTCAACTTCGGGAGCCCAGCGAAAGATGTCGACTAGCAGCGACGTTAGCGTTGCAGCTAGCGACCTCGATGAGCTGGACCTCCTGAGATTGAGGGTGAGGAAGGCGCACTGGGTCATCTCCGGGAGGGTGCCGACGACCTCCGCCACTATCGTCGTGGAGGACAGAAAGAAGATTCGCTACGCCCTGGATGATTTCCTCGACGCGGCGAATCAACTTATAGGTATGGTTAGGGCGCTGCGGCTTGTGGCTAGTGATTCTGGGAGAGCTAATGTTGTCGGGGGAAGTCCAGCGGTGGTTGCTTGTGTTTCAGGGCAGCAGGGTTCTGGGAGCCAGGAGGTGCCGATGCCGCGGAAGGCGTCGTATGCTGCAGCTGCTGCAGGTGCGACGCCCACCTTTGCAGTTAGGGTCGACGCCAAGCCAGGGGAGAAAGAAGACGTCATGTCGACCCTGAAGAAGAAGGTCGATCCCGCTCGTGATGGTTTTGTCGTAGTCGGAGCTCGTAGGACCGACCCGTAGGGGCGGTGTGGTAGTTGAGTGCGCAGGTCGAGAAGACGCTAAGAAATTGCAGTCGAAGGTCGGCGGTCACTGCAAAGAGCTCGTAGCGAAGACGATCGAGAAGAAGCGCCCACGGGTCGTTCTTCCGGGGGTCGAAGCGGGGATGAAGGCGGAAGAGCTGGTGCGGTTGATCGCGTGCCAGAATCCCCGCTTCGGCGATTTGAAAATTGAAGACCACCTAAGAGAGAAGTTTAGGTTTGGCGGAAAGGGCCCTAGGGATCCCTTCGTCAACGTAGTCTTCGAAGTGACCCCTACACTTCGGAGACGCATATTAGCTGACGCTATAAACCTTAGGTGGCGAAGAGTCTGGGCCCGGGACCACTTCTCGATGACGCAGTGCTACAGGTGCTACGAGTACGGCCATAGATCGATGGAGTGCAGGGAGAAGGTACAGTGGTGCGGTAACTGTACCGAAGTCGGTCACGAATTCAAGAATTGCCGGAGGGCAATCCCCTGCTGTGTGGTTTGCGCTAGGGCAAACGACAGAACTGGCGGTGGTGCGAAGGTCGATACGCGCCACGACGCCAAGTCGAGTAGATGCCCCACGATGCTGAGATTGAAGAACGCAATCACACGGAACATCGATTATGGACCGTGAAGAAAAAGAAAGATTTAAAAGAAGCAAGAAGATAAAATTCGCGCAATTAAATCTCGGGAAAGGAAAGGGCTACAAATAACTTCGTAAAGTTATTTAACGAAAATAATATCGACATCGGGCTTGTACAGGAACCGCACCTGTACAGCCACAAAATAACAGGTTTTGGGAAAGGGGTCACCGTTTTAAACGCAAACAGCGAACGACCGCGTAGCGGTATAATAATAAATAATGGGACGTGCGCCGGAATAATACTAAATAATTTATCCAACGAATTTTTAACAACGGTCGAAATTAAATCAGGGCTAAATACATTTTACGTGATCAGCGCGTATCTTCCGCCGGTTGATTCCCGGCGAGAAAATCCTCAAACCGAGGACTTAGTAAACCAAGTTGAAAACATTTTGCGCAAAATCGGTAGGAATAAAAATTTAATCATCGGGGGGAGATTTTAATGCTAAGTCGCCATTATGGGGCAGCCCTATCGAAGACGATAGAGGCTCGCAGGTTGCTGATCTTTTTACGGGATGGGACCTTAGTGTGATAAACACTAATGATTCACCTACGTTTGAGACGCATAGAGGCAGCAGTTTTATAGATATTACTGCAGTCTCGCACGAAATGTTAGAAACGATTTGTAATTGGAAACTAAGGTCGGACGAGGAAACGCTCTCTGACTATAAATTAATAACATGGGACGTTGAAACCAAAACAAGCGCAAACGAGCAGCTAACTATATTTCCGCGGTTCTGTAATAAAAAAAGCAAATTGGGAGCGGTTTAAAGAAAAATTTGGCGAAAGTATCCCTGCGCTCGAAAATGAGCTATTTAACTGCCGAGAGGCAGACGAAGTAGAAACACTCGCGAAAAAATTGAACGACGCGGTGGTAGACGCGTCGTCGTATTCCATGCCGCAAAAGAAAACATTTAAAGACAGCGTACCCTGGTGGACCCGGGAACTAACCACCAAGCGGGCAGAGACGCGTAACCTAAGGCGCCGCTATCAACGCGCCTCGGGAGATATAAGAGAACAACGGAGAATAGAATATAATCAAAGTTACCGCGAATATAAAATATTAATAGAAGAAACGCGAACGAATAAATTTAAAGAATTCTGCACGCAAAACTCAGAGAAAGAACCTGGGGAACCGCATACCGCGTAATTAGAGGAAAACAACAAAAAATCGCGCTCAGTAATATAAAGAAAACAAATGGCGAATACACGGAAGGTTTTAAAACCACAGCGGAATATTTATTAGAGAAATTTTTCCCATCGGATAATCCCGAGGGGGATGAAGGGTCGCACGATTTAATACGTCGGGAAGCTGCAAAGACGCAGGGAACAGGTGCCGATAAGGCAATCCTAGTTCACGAGGTCGTCAGGGCTCTTAGGAGGATGAACCCTAAGAAGGCACCGGGGCATGACGGAATCACTTCAGACGCAGCTCTGCAGGCGTGCCTGTTAGCCCCGTGTGTCTTTGTTGGGTTGTTTAATCTTTGTTTAGAAAGGGGCGTTTTTCCGCGTTGCTGGAAAATCCAGAATGTGAAATTTATACCCAAACCTAAAAAGGCGGATGCGTCAGATCCGGGCAGCTATCGTCCAATTAGCTTGCTACCGGTGCTGGGGAAAGTTTTAGATCGCGTTATGACTACGCGTGTTGAACACCTAGTGCGAGACAGCGGTGGTTTTAATAACCGACAGTTTGGTTTCGTGGAGGGCAAGTCGACTATCGACGCGTTAGAGTTCGTTGTCGGGGAAATTAAGCAGGCAAGAGATGCCAAAGAGTACTGTGTCGTTGTTGCTTTGGACATTTCAGGAGCATTTGATGCTGCCTGGTGGCCATTAATCGTTTGCGAGTTAGATCGTAGGGGTTGTCCGCGAAACTTGATGTCTTTGGTCAAGAGCTATTTCTCGGGGCGATTAGCACAGGTTGAAATTCCGGGTGAAGTTCTGTCGCGTGAGGTGGAAAGGGGATGCCCGCAAGGGTCATGTTCTGGTCCCACATTTTGGAAGTTGTTGTATGAGAGCATCTTTAGGGTCAAGTTGCCCGCAGGATGCTCAATCGTTGGGTTTGCAGATGACACGCTTTTAATTGTAAGATCGAGATTGCTAATGGATATGCGCACAAAACCGAACGAGGCGCTTAATAAATTACACGAATGGTCGCAGGCGGTAAAATTAAAATTTAACACGGCGAAGTCAGAGGCGCTTTATTTCGGCACGAAACCAGGACAGAGACCTCCTAGGTTAGAGCTAGGAGGAGAAAATCCGTTTAAAGATTGTATTACCTACCTCGGCGTCAAGATCGACAATAAATTAAATTGGAAAGCGCACGTACAATACGTAAAAAGTAAGGGCGTCGAAATATCAAACAAAATGATGGCGGCGGCTAAAATAAAGTGGGGTTTCAGGGGCGAATCGCTGAGGACGGTTTATGCCGGAGCAATTGAGCCGGCAATACTGTACGCAGCTTCTGTATGGGCAAAAGGTTGTAAAGTCCGGGAGATGCGTCAATTGACGAGCGTACAACGCATAACCGCGGTAAAAGCGGCGAGGGCGTACAGGACCACCTCCACTGAGGCTGTCCTGGTGATCAGTAGGATTCTCCCTATCGAATATGTCGTTAGGGAGATTAGAGATAGACGATTAATAAATATAGAAAAAGGGCGCGAAATTATCGAAGATCTTAATCTTGGTAATAGGAAATTGCAAGAAAGATTGTTGTATCTGAGTTAGGGCACCCGGCTGATATTAGAGGATCGAGTTTGTCGAAGGTGATGAGGACGCGATGGGTATCAGAATTTATACGGACGGTTCACGTATGGACGATGGGCAAGCAGGCGCGGCGTTTGTCGTGTATAAGCAGGAAAGGGAGGTGTTTCGGTTTCAAACCAAACTCGCGAACTGGTGCACTATCTTCCAGTGCGAATTGGTAGCCATACGAGAGGCTATCGATTACGTAATAAACCATACGGGCAGAGACGAGTATTATATAATCAGTGATAGTAAATCGGCGCTAACGGCTTTAACAAACATGAACACCTCGACAGATCTCCAAGCGGACGTCTGGAGGATAGCGCGTACGGCGCTAGAGTTTCGACGTTTAAAGTTCTGTTGGGTCAGGTCGCACAATGGTAACGTAGGAAACGATAGGGCTGACGAATTAGCTAAAGAGGCCGCGACGGGCGACTTTCGAATATCACATTCGTCGATACCGAGGTCTTTAATCAAAAGAAATCTGCGCGAAAATCAATTCGACAATGGGAAGAGGTGGAACAACGCTGCCACGGGCAGGTTGACCCACAAATTCATACCGAGCATAGAAGCCAGAGGTAAGATCGAGGTTAAGCTCGATCACAAAATGGTGCAGTTGATAACAGGGCACGGCGCCCTGAAGGCGTATTTACAAAGGTTCGGTCTAACCAACAGCGACCGCTGCGAATGCGGTGAGGGCGCGGAAAGCGCAGAGCACGTGCTCTTCGACTGCCCGCTTGAGGCGGGAAATCGAGGGTTGGCTGATAGCAAACTAGCTATCCTAGGTCTGGCATGGCCAAAGAGCCTAGAGGAAGTCGGGAAGTGGTTAACCAGAAGGCGTTCTGGACAGCCTTAAAAGAATTCGCGGAAGGGTCGCGAGATTAGACAATCAATGACGACCGCGTGTAAAAATTCGGTGGGGTTGGTGGGAGGATTGAAAAATTTTAGATTGACTTGGCGTGAGTAAGGATACGAGCATAACCAAAGCCTGATATTAAATAAATAAAAAAAAAAAAAAAAGATAATTATACCAAAATGTCCAATATGCACGAGAAACCCCCACTCCATTAATACAATCACTGCCTATCTTCATAATTATGTGCGGAAAATCGGGAATAAATAATACCAAATAAACAATAACAAATAAATCATAAACCCTCATTAAATTAAATCAATAAAGTAAACAAGGATAATAAAACAGAGCGCAACCGCACATCCCCCCAGGACTTGAAAGTGAAGTGATAGTGATAGTGATTGTGATCCCCCCAAGAACATTTAGTGCATACCCACCAGGACTTTAGCAGTGCACCCGTCCCACCTTTAGAAGTAAGTTACAGACGACCAGATCTTCGGATGCTGGAGAATTTTATTATCGAGGTAAGACTTAAATTGTGGCGGCTGTACTCGCACAAGCATTGATTTACATTAATTAGTAGTTTTTGAAATAATTTAAGAAGCACGTTTGGTGTGTAAAGGCGCTAGCCGACATAATGCTTGTGCGAGTGCACCTGATAAATAGGGTGATGCTTTCGCTATTTTGTGCACTGCTATATGCTTAACGCTTATTAAACATTTATTTATATATTTATATAATTATATTTATTTATATTTTATATTTACACTTTATATTTATTTATATATAGCATGTATTATGTGGCTTATTTGTTTTGTTTGACGTTCTGTCGCCATTTTGGTTGCAGTATATATTTGGGAAGGACGAGCAGAATTGCGAAGATTGTAATCATAATGTAAATCAGTTAGGGAACGATAGGAAAGCTAGGGATGGATTTAAATTAGTTAGCTAGATTTGGATAGTTTTAAGACGACCCTTCAGGTCGCACTGGTAAGCAGAACCGGCGTCTGCTATCCGGTATTACGGATCCCTCCCCCTCTCATTTTTGCTTGTTGATCGGGTACACTCGAAAGTCAGCGCTAGGGATACCATTATTTACAACCCTGTTTTTAGTTTTTGTTTTGTTTTTGTTCCAGTTTTTGTCAGATTTTAGGTTTGTTAGATTGTTAGATTTTTAGGTTTGTTAGATTTTTATTTAGGGTGGATCAACTATGAAGTAAGAATAAATTAGGAGCACGACTATTTTTCGCGTTTAAACCCAATGTAGTACCTCCGGGTGGAGCATTGGGGACGTGGCCGCAAGTATAGCGGCCCTAATTCAAATTATAATGTAGTCCACACAAAATCTTGTTGACCCGTCTTTCTTCTCAATAAGCACAACAGGCGATGCCTATGAGAATGCTCAATTACACATTGCCCTCCATATCTCCCATTACTTTCTCTATTTCCTCGTGTTTGCCCAGTGGGAATTTTTACATTTGCTGTCTAATTGGCCGGGCATCTTCTGTATCGATTCTATGCTTGACTATCGCGAGTCTTTCGTAATGGACCGCCGTCGACAGCGAACACGTCCGGGTTCCCTAAATTTAACTTTCAATACTCCAGCCGAAGGTACTACATTGACCAGGAAGTGAGTTTTTTACCTCGAAATTTTGAATTTTGTCGAACTCTTACTCTTCCAAGTAAAGTAGGGATCTTTAACGTGCGTGACAACACACACACGGGATCTACATTTTATTTCTCATCCGAGCGAGGGCGTATTTTTGCGAAAAATGCTCGCCTAACATTTTTCAAGCGGTCCGTATCGGGAATCGAACTCGGGACCTTGGTAGTAGTAGTCATACACAAATCTATCTAACCTACGGAAACACTTCACGCCAAGTACCGTCGGATCAAGTTTTAAGCCCTGCCAGTTGCTGTTCAAGATGTTGGTACGGTTTCGTAAACTATTCCAATAACTCTGGAGCACTCTTTGGTGGGAGGTTCTTTTTTAACACTGACACATCTCGCCACGTCAACGCCTGAAAAACACCATCCGACCGTTGCATTCTTTTTCAACGCAATATCGTAATTATTGACATTTAAGAGCCTAACAGGTACACCATCCATCGTTCATTTACATTTCCAATGCTCCACCCGTAGGTACTACATTGACCAGGAGGCGAGTTTTTTGTTGCCTGGAAATTTAGAATTTTGCCGAACCCTTGCCGTTCCAGGCAAGGTAGGGATCTTTAACGTGCGTGACAACACTCACACACGGGACCTCCATTTAACCTCTCATCCGAACGAGGGCGTAATTTTTGTGAAAAATGCTCACCTGTCATTTTTCAAGCAGTCGGCCGTGTCGGGATTTGAACCCGGGATCTTGGGATCCGTAGTCTTACGCTTACTACATTGATCCACGGCGACGCCTACACCATCCATCGCTTTGATCACAGTCTTTCCCACAAGCACGCCTTTTTTGAGGGATTCGTTGGAATCAGTTCGATATCGCTCAAAAAGCCTTCCAGGAGGGTACTTCCTAAGCATCCTATCACCATATTTTCTGTCCTTCCCAGTAGGATAACGTCGTCCGTCAAACAAACTCGCAAAGACCTGTCGTCTGTTTCGCAAAACGTCACTTTCTCATTTCCCCATCTTCAAGATATCCTCTTTCATATCTAAGTGGAATCTATCCTTCTTCAAGATATCCATTCCCAATACAACTTCTTCGATGATGGTCGCTATTACTACTTGATGGTCAAATATTTTTCTCGCAGCTCCCATTCACACATCTAGCATTCCAAATGTTTGAATTTCCTCACCAGTCATGGTTCGAATGCGCAACGTCGCGGGTGACACTTTACCACGATTGCGTACTACATCCGGAGTAGCAATTGTCCCATCGACTCCGGTATCAATCACGGACTTCACATCCGTTAAACTGTTCATATGTATCTGCATACTTAGATCGTGCGATGCAGATGATGGTCTTCGGGATAAAATCTGTGCATATTGCCTTTCATACCCTCCTGACGATCCTTCTTGGTTTTCGGCCTGTTGGGCTGTTTACATTGGGACTGTATACGTCCAAATGCTACAATTCCAGCATATAGGTCCCTTCCTTTTTGGTTGGTGTTCACGAAGTACCCGTCAAATCCCTTGTATGCTTTCTTGTTCTTGCTCCTCTACGGATCATTTTACTTTAGCACTATTACATTAGTGCGAAACTTGCTTTGCCGCTTCAAATTCCGAAAATATGAGCTAGCACATCATCTAGGGCCCTTGATCGAGTCAGCCGTAGTGATTGCTGAACCTCTCCGTCGTGTATCCCGTCAAGAAGGATTGTTCTACGAAGCTATCCGGTGCTGTTGGGTAGGTTAATCTCACCAAGCGAGCAATATCTGCTTCAAACTCTTGCAAATTTTCGTTTCCTTTTGGTAACGGTTCTTTACTTGAGCGTGATGCACTTGTTGCACATGAAAGTCGCCGTACCTCATTTCCAATCTTGATGTTGAACCCCTGTAGTTTATTTGGTTATGGTCTGGTATGGTTTGCAAAATGTTCAAAGTCTCACCTCGTAACGCGACAATCAATTCGGTTGCCCTTACACCATCGTTCCAGCAGTTCGCTCTTGCGGCAGTCTCGAATTGCTTGATATGTGTTTGCCATGGTGACTTTCCATCAAATGCGGGTCGTTTTACTCTAACCTTTAACGTTGCCTCGCTTTTCTCTTCTTTCATTTTTCGCGAAATTGCGTCTAGTTCTTGCGCGTTTTCTAATAAATCCTCAGAAAACTTCTCTTCAAAAAATTTGGCTTCCAGCTTTTTCGCGGTCTTTGTAGTTTCTTGTATAAACTCCTCTGGTATTTCGTTCTAATTTCGCTGCCATGTTGTAGAGATTTGGTCTTGTTTCTCTGCGTGTTCTTTTAAAATGTTTGTAAAATTTGTGTTACTTTCTTCTAAGTTTACTGCCAGACTTGCAGAGTTTTCCTCCGTGCCCGATTTGAATTCTCGCAAAAAAAACAGGATTCGCTGTCCATCTGTTGTTGGCTACGAGTTACTGGCATTCAAATAGAAATCATTGAAATGTCATTTTGTTTTTACTAAAAATCCCACTGCTGACACTAATATAACGAAAACTATATTTGCACAACAACAGTTCTTTATTGTCACCGAGTACACAAGTCTTTTCAACAACTTTAGCTACAGTGAAATTGTAGCAGCTCTCAACAAGTTATTTCCACTTAGCGTTAACAGCACAAATACTTACTTTTTAAAGCTACGATGGATGCTATCTTTTTAATTGCTCGCGAAGCACTATAATTAACTATCCAAATACTAATTACTTCATAAATTACGGTGTTATCGTCTTCACTATTTACTATCGAAGCACTACTTATTAATTTATATCCATTATAACAGTAATTTATATCACATGGGCAATTTATATCAACAGTAATTTTTACACATAGGGAAATTTATAAAGGGTTTTTCAATAAGAGGTGTTATTTTGAATAGCCCACTATTTCGGTAGATATTGCTTTTGAAGCTGTCATTTTTGACATTTGACAAGTAGAAACTACGCCATTAATAAAAATGGAACGATACACGCTTCAATAACGCATTGAAATTATTAAAATTCACCATAAAGATGGTGAAAATTTGGCAGAGACGGTTCATAAAACTCGGAACATTTTTGGGTCGTCGTGAAGCACCTTGTCGGACCGCAATACAGAAATTGGTGAAAAAATTCGAGCTGTTGGGACAAGTTAGTGATGTGAAGAATAAAACCTGTGCACGTCGCTCAAGAACAGCCGATAATATTGCTGCTGTAGCCGAAAGTGTTGAAGAAAACCCAGGTTTGTCCATTCCTCGTGTAACATTATTTTGAAATGTTAACTTTTAAACAGATTAATTGATTAATTAAATTTCAATAACTTGCATAACTTATAGGAAAAATTCCATAATAAATTACTTTTATATTTTAGTTAGCATCCCGTATAATAAAGAACAGTTTTAGAAATAGCTTAAGGCTTAAATATTATAAAGTCCAGGGGCAGTCATCATAATTTAATGGTCCTACCTTGCAAATCCGAATACAAAACCCTTTTAAAGCTTATGTCGGTTATAGATTGATGAATCTGATAAATTTAAATTGTATAGTACCTTTTAAGGTAAACAAAGAAAAGCAATTTTCAGTGGTAAAACTTAATCTTCTTAATATTTTCGTGATTGACAGCGGGTTATAGAAAACGAAACATTATAAATAGCCAAACTATTTCCCAATTTGATTTGTTCAAAGATTGCAAGTAATTTTAAGTAGTCTGGAGACATCCATTGTATTTAAAATCCATTTCGGCTCACGTGGGTTAACCGGTATTTTGTTAATGGCAGACCACTGTCGCCAACAGGTATGGTCCACAATTCAGTAATTAAAAATTCCAAGAAGATACAAGATAGTTATACTATTAGAAAAATAATTGCTTCCGTAACCCTCATCTCCAAAGGGGTTGAATTTGGGTTTCTGAAATCTTGTTTTGTGGGAGGTTCTGTTAAGTCATTGGATAACAAAAATATGACGTAAATAATGGTTAGAGTAGGGATTAATATATAACTTAAGGCTTTAGCCAAAAGACGGGAGATTCCAATGGGGTTATCTGTTGTCGAAAGGTAGGAAGAAACGTAGTTCGCGGGTAGCGTTCTTCGGCATCACAGATATGATATTGCACTTAATATCACGATAGTGAAATTGGAAAGGAGTAATTAACTCTTCCAGTTCGCGAAGGTTACACCCGTATGTTCGCGGATTTATAGTGATATAAAGTAATAATAAAAAGCTTGTATGCATGTGACGCACAAGTTAAGTTAAATTACCAACAAGATCTTGCCGGGTTCGTGTGCCATTCAATTATTTAATAATTAAAAGTAACAAGAGCAACAAGCGAGATTCTCTCCCCCAATTTAAGAGCTGTTTTGCGTTGGAAGGCAAGCCATCAACCAAGTGACGATTTTTAGAAGTAAGTTTTTATAGTTAAGTTAGCATGACCAATTTTTAGTTAATTTATTTGTTAGGACGTTTTGGCCATAAACCGTAGGATTAATTTAGTGTAAAATTTATAAGATAAGTTTCTTCCATATAGTGTTTGGGAATTACTTATGTACGCAAAATTATCATAATTCCATATTCACCCATTCAATTAAATGTCGAAATTAAAATCAATGAATGTAAGAGGTTCACGTTTATTGCTCTGTTAATTAAATAGTTTTTGTTTGCCGTTGATTAAGTCGAGTTTTTTTTTTATTTTTTTATCATGAAAGTTGCATGTAGTCAAAAAGGAAGGAATTGATTAAAAGAAACAATTGTCCTCCTTGGGATGGCAAGTCTCTCAAGGTTTTGCATGAACATTTGGACATTCTCGACTTGTCTGGTGCCCTTGGTAATTGTCATTGAGCCACTATATTTATGAAAGGTAAGTGTCGATTTTTTTTGTAGTATATTATATATTAATTTAGCCTTGTCTGCAAAATTTTAACCCTCTATATGATCCACGACCTTCCGCTAGCTAGTGCCGGCGACCCCTCTTTAATTTTTGTTTTACAGGCCGCCCCCATTTTATAATTTTACTGAAAAATATATACTTAGTAGCTTTTCCGCCTGTAACACTCGTCGTTCTTTGGAAGTAGGCATTCCACAAACGTCATTACACCGTATTTTGCATAAAGATTTGGGTCTTAAGGCTTATAAAGTCCAGTTAACACAAGAACTCAAGCCGGCCGATCATCAACAACGTCGTGTCTTTGCTGATTGGGTCGTTGAAATGCATGAAATGATCCGGAATTCTATCGAAAAATCATCTTGAGTGATGAGGCCCATTTCCTCCTCGGTAGCTTTGTCAACAAGCAAAATTGTCGCATCTGGGGCTCAGACAACCCAAGAGTTATTGTTGAAAAGCCTCTCTATCCTCAACGTGTGACTGTTTGGTGCGGTTTATAGTCCGGCGGAGTCATTGCACCTTACTTTTTCGAAAATGAGGCTGGAGCAACAGTTACGGTAAATGGATTGCGCTATCGAGAGATGATTAACGATTTTTTATGGCCGGAATTGGATGGTATTGATCTGGACAACGTTTACTTTCAACAAGACTGCGCTACATGCCACACAAACAACGAAACCATTGATCTTTTACGGGAAAAGTTTCCGGACCGTGTTATCTCTCGAAGAGGTGATCACAATTGGCCACTGAGATCTTGTGATTTAACACCTTGCGACTTCTTTCTTTGGGGCCACGTGAAAGAGAAGGTCTACGCCAACAGCCCACAGTCGATTCAAGACCTCAAAGATGGAATTCGTGAGGCTATCGAGGACATAGGGCAGCCACTTTGCGATTTGGTTATGGAAAATTTCATGAAAAGGATATTGTCCTGTAAGCGTGGTCGTGGTGGTCATTTGCCTGATGTTATTTTCCACTATTAACGGCATACCTTCCTCTTTATGATGAAATAAACATCCGATCATTTATATTAAAAATAGCATTTTTCTTTGAATATCAAAATAACAGCTCTTATTGAAAAACGCTTTATTAGCAGTATGCACCACTAATTTATTTCATATCACGATTTTCAAAACTATAGATTAGAATTGCCTAAATAGCGCTCGCATTTTATACCTTATCCAATTGTTCTAGATATTTCAGTACACAAGAATATGCAAAGAACATTCTAGAGATTTCCTATTGTAGTGATGATAAAGCTCTTAAAGCATTCTGTACCTGTGAATTAAGCCTACCTAAAAGATATCGCACCGCAGTGGCCTATCAATCATATTTTGTGTACAACCGCCTCGCTTATATTCCGGTTTATTATCCTAGTCAGAGATAGACTAAACGCTGCCACAATATTCATGCGTAGTACGCTTGCGTACTAAAAGTAGGTCGAATTCTACAAAGAATACATCACTGAAACGCAAGACATGTCAAACTCTTAGCTGAGGTATGTGGGATTCCGTGCATAAACAAGTCGCCCATTATTAAATTTTTGGAATTTTTTCAAACAAAACTTCTAGGGACTAACAGTTTAAAGTAATCTTAAACGTTTATTATATTACCCTAAACAGAGTACGGGATCTACATAATCCCGCCAATGCATTCGAGCGTTAAACTTAAGTTAGATTGAACTTGATGCGTACCACCTACTCTCAAGAGAACTATTTGCAGGCAATTTTTGCTTGATCTACTCAAACCAACGTGCTCCATCACCCTTCACCGTAACATCGAAGAAACAGAACTTGAATTGTGTATTATCATAAGGCACTGAATTTATTATGTATTTTTTTAACTTTCATCTTTTAAAAAATGAACGTTTTCCCCTTCCGCAACTTTTAAGTTCGGGGCATAGTTTAGAAATGACCCTAGGTTAGCGTGAATGTCCTACGTTAGTCTTAATCGGTAAGTTCTTTATTCGGTTCAGTTTTGTCAGTCGTTGACTTTTTATTCGTACAAAACGGAAAGCATCACGTGTTCGCATGCATTAAATAATAATTAATGAAGTGTGTTAGCAGGTGTGTGAAGTTTTATTATTCCACGGGTGCGGCGTTCCAATTCATGCAAGCTGTTCCACTGAGGCGAAAAGTATTTAAATTATAGTTTGATAATAAATTAGTTGGTTAAAGGTAGGCGGAATGTTAGTTAAGTTTATTGAGCAATTTTCGTAAACGAAATTTCGCCAAGATGTCAGTCTTGCACCCGCTGTAGTAATAATAGCTCCTTTAGCGTAATCTGAATACAATGGTTAAGAAACGAATAGTTTAAACTGTTTTGAAAGTATCTATCTTTTTGCGGAGGTGCCTATTGCTAAATATAGTTTGTGCGGAAGTAAATTTGTATACATTATAATGCGGAAATGCTAACGTTCGGTTTGAAATGCAAGAAGTCATTTGGCAAGGTAAATGTGGTCAGCTGCTTAACGGTAATGTCGATCTTTAGAAAAGGTTAAGATTGTTCTTTTGCACCGAACACCTTAAACAATAATGTGGATGTGCAACTATTTTGCTTCCTCCAGAATAGAAAACCTAGACCGACTTTTTGCTTTCCTCTAACTATTGAGAAAGAATTCGCTTAATGTTCAGTTTATTAGTCAACCTCTATAAACTTAATCTTACTTTCGAAAATACAATATTCAATCATAATTAGAATGGAAAAAAATAGCGTTTTACGTATAAATACTAACGCGTATATTTTAAGCAGATATACAATAGCAATTCTGGCTTTCTTCAAGGTCAAAGTTCTATTTAGCGGTAGATTCTGTAATTATTTGCAGGGTAGTCTGAGAGGTAAACAATTTTTATTGCGAAGGACGTCTATCCATATATCAAAATTGACTTTACGCCACTACTACCCTGAACGGGCAGAGGGTGAAACAGTTTACCAATACACCGGCTAACTACAGTGGTGTGGGATGGGTCCCATTGAAAGCAAGAACGCTCTAAGGACTGTCCAATTTGCGAAACTCCTCGAACAATTAATCTAACTCTAGGATTCACCTTCCTTGAAAGGCTTTTCAAAGTTTACTTAGGCTTACATCAACATTTTCTGTAGGCGCCAATCTGCTGACGTTTAAGTTCTAATATGCTGGAAGACGAGTTTTTCTAGTGGATTCCTCGGGTACTCCAGCTTCTTGGTTTGATGGAGTCTCTTTTACACAAAGAAATCTCCCACGTGTGTTGGAAATGAAGAACACCACTTTCTTCTCACCGTCATCATTAGGTCTTCAGTCCTGGAACTTGTTAGACACGTATCCTCGTTGTTTCCTGTTCTGAATTAACCTTCATATTTCCCAGAAATTTGCACAGTCTGCATCTGTCACTATTTGCATGCGAAAGTCTAATCTCGGTCTACCTGTACCTCTTTTTTCCTATCTCTGCTTGTGATATATCCCGTACTATTCCCCAAAAATGCCTTAGAACGTATTTTTCCCCACAAGTATCTTTATTCCTCTACTATTTCTATAACGTATTTTTTATTAACTTTGTTTGTCCATGCTATCATCCTCATACATCTGAAGCACAACATTCCAGAAGGCTTGTATCTCTTTCTGTCTGCTTTTCCTACTGCCCTTATTTCATAGACGTACTGTGCTGTGCTCCACACGTATGCTTTGAACAATTTTCTTCTTGTTTCTATGTTTGTTGTCTTTGAACATAGCTGCTGTTCTTTGTTGTTTGATGCAGTTCGGTCACCTTCTATTGTTTTACAGTTGTATATACCCTATTTCCTCGATATTCAGGGGTATGTGAATGGGGGGGGGGCAGCCTTTGGCTGCCAAGTTCCCCCAGCACTTGAACATTTGTCGAATTAATAATTAGGGGGCAGCCTTTGGCTGCCAAGTTCCCCCAGCACTTGAACATTTGTCGAATTAATAATTTTTCCAATATATACTTTCACACAATCAGCATTAGTTGAATATTTCACAACCAACACCTGTAGTTGTTTATAGTAATCATCAGATTTAAGTGCACTTATTTTTTTGTCATTGGGTGTGCCGTCTTGAAACTGGTTGGACACGTACCTCCACTGTAATCTTTATAATTATTTACTTTTCTAAAAAAAATTAATTAGGTTAAAATTTTCTTGCTAAAATATAAATGGACTGCACTCTTATCTCAAGGACTGCAGTGGGTTCTTTGAATTGTTATTCCTACTAGTAAAACCATATACTTGATTTAATCTAAGTTCAATAAACAGTAACACCTTGCCACTATTTTAGTGAGTAAAAAATATATTATTAATAATTCTTTAACTAATGATATGTACAACCAAATTTATAGAAAAATAACTGTTTTTACAATCTTTACAGAATGAAAATGTTGCCACTTGAACAGTAAGAATACAATAAAAAAATTTAAAAAAATTGCTGCAATGCAAACTGCATAAACAAATTGTTAAATACTTTAATATTGAATGAAGTCGTCAAGTATTTTAAATCGAGCTCGTTTTAATTGTTTCAGACTTGTACAAAATTGAAGTCCCTAGATTAGTAATTAATTCAAGCAAAAAAATTTAGGTTAATGAAATTTCATGTGCTGCTTTAAAAAAGTTTTACAGTACCGTTTTAACTACTCGCACAATTAAAATTTTGCTATTATAAAAGGAATAAAATTTGTAATACCTGTTTGCGTGTTTGGTATGTAGATATTTGTTGTCACCTGATTTAAGACGTTGATAGCGATCTAGGTGCCTCAACCAGAAGTTTCTATTATTGATCGACCAAGGACAACACATGTGAAGATAACAGCTTTAAAAACAAAATGGGACAACGTGCACGATTACAGGCTTCCATATTGTACGATTACATCACCAAAACGCATTTTTGTGGATTCCATGCAAAATAACTTATTAAACTGTTGATTGGTTATACGGACAATTGCTAAAAATACTTTTTAGAAATGATGGCTGTATTGCAGGGTGCGGTCAGAGTGGCAACGAATAGTGTTTTGAGATGTCCCAAGCTTAGTGGTTAGAATTCACCATGTGCGAATTCTATTAAAATAAAACGTATTTTGGAACCATAATAATTACGCCGGGATCAAAATTATTTCCACTTGCTCCCGGGAATAATTTAGTATTGCGTGCTTCTCGCAATAATTGAGTGTCACACGAATCCGTAACTAAATGGTGAAGTGAAAACCCTCGTTAGATTGAACAATTTCAAATTGATAAATTTACCCACTTTCGGCTTTGCACATTATGACAAAATGAATAGATTAAGTTATGAGCACTTAAATACTTGATGCTTTTCAGGCAAAACTCAACTTCACAATTAGGAAGACCCATTTTCGTGCAGTGCTTAAATCAAAAAAGAAGACAAAATTTGCGTATCTAACAAGGTAGATAATATCCCTCCTAAGAACAAGTGGTTTTCAACCAAACATGTTCCTACGAGGTTGTCTATCTATCAGAATAAGTAGAATACATTGCCTAACCAACAAAATTGGTAACAGAAAAATTTAAATTGTTACACCACTTATTTATGTTCTGAGTTAGCCTACACAGTTCCTTAAAATTCCCACAACAGCCTATATACAGCTCGATTCCCCTTCTATTGCCTTTTAATTATATGCCCTATTTCAGATAGACTCTGTGTATGTGAGGGAGTTAAGCAACCTGCGGCTGCCAAGGATCCCCCAACACTTAAACATTTGCCGTATTAATAGTTTTCCAGTAAATCCTTTTGCACAATTAACATTAGTTGAGAGTATTGCAAAACCAATATCTGTAGTTGCTTATAATAGTCAGCATATTTAAGTACAGTTATTTTTCTCATCATTAATTTTTCTATTTTGGAACTGGTTGGATGCATATCTCCATTGATTTCTATTCTGAGCTAGCCTAAACATTTCCCTGAAATTCCCACATCCTACATCTTTCACTATCTGTGTGTAATAGTCTAACCTAGATCTACCTCTACCTCTCTTTTTTCTTATCTCTGCTTCTAAAATATTTCGCATTATTCCCTCATGCCTTAGTATGTGGCCTATCATACTATTTCTTCTATTTTTTACCGTTTTCCACATATTTTTTCTTCCCCAACCATTTCTAGTACCTCTTTGTTCTTAAAGTTGTCTGTCCATATCTTCATCATGCGTCTGTAGCACCACATTTCAGTCTTCTACTTTTTTCTTGTCAACTTCTTCTACTGTCCAGACTTCACAACCATACAGTGCTGTGCTCCACACATATGTTTTAAGCAATCTTTTCCTTGTTTCTATGTTTGTTGTCTTTGAACCCAGTAGTTGCTTTTTCTTGTTAAATGTAGCACGACCTTGTGCTAATCTTTGTTTTATATCTTTTGTGCTTTTCCCATCGTGCGTTATATGGCTTCCTAGGTAGCAGAAATCCTTAACCTCTCGTAAGTTCTCGTTACCTATTTATATTCTTGATTTATTTTCCCCTCTTTTGCATACTAGAACTTTAGTTTTATTTTTGTTAATTTTCATACCGTATCTCTCTGTTTCTATTTTAATAAGATCAACTTCTAACTCTTCTTTGCTAGATGTTATCGCCGATATATCAACTGCAAATCTAAGCATATCAATCTTTTGTCCCTACATAGTAATTCCAAATGTATTCCTGCATTTGACAGTATTCATTGCCGCTTCAATGTACAAGTTAAAAATTAGCAGGGATAGAACACATCCCCGTCTCACGCCTTTCCTAATATTTACTTCTCTTCTTTCCCGCTGTTTGCTTTTTGTATAAGCTATGTACTATCCGTCTACCCCTAAAACTCATTGCAATCTTTTTGAGTATTTCGAACATTTTTTTTCATTTTACATTGTCGAATGCTTAGATCTACAAACCCTATATACTCGCTTTCCCCCTTTTGTATTGTTTTCTCCATTATCACCTTCAGAGCTAAAATAGCCTCCCATGGTTCCCTGTTTCGCCTAAACCCAAATTGATCTTCTCTTAGTATTTCTTCCTCTCGTCATTGTACAATTCTAGTTCATATTTTTGAAACGTGTGCTGTCAAACTTATTGTTCGAAAATTTTCACATCTATCCGCACGCACCTCTTTTTTATTGTTATAGTTACTATGATGTTACTTTGAAATTTTTAGGTATCTCGCCTGTCTCATACATATAGCTTACAAGTTGGAAGAGACGTTCTGTTACTGCTTGTCCAGAGGCTTTTAGAGTTTCTGTTTACACCTTATCTGTACGCGGCGGCGCCTTACTATTTTTCATACCTTTTAATGCTAATTCAAACTCATCTCGAAGTATAGGATATCCCAAGTCATCATTCTATATGTTTGATTCCTGTTCTAATGCTTCTAGTTCCTCTCCTGCATATAAATTACCTATATATTCATGCTATCTAACTACTTTCTCTACATTTTCTTTAATGAGGTTTCTTTCCGCATCCTTTATATTTTTGCTATATGTTTTTATATCCCTTCGTTCTAATTAGTTTGTATGCTTCGTCTGTCTTTCCTATGTCTATCTTAGTTTGCACCTCTTTGCACTTTCCATCAATCCATTGTTCTTTAGCTTTCCTGCATTTGCGAATAATTTCCCATTTTATGGCTTTATATCTCTGTTTTCCTGTTTCGTCTGATCTATTTTTATATTTTCGTCTTTCTTCTATTGAATTCAGGATATCTTTTGTTATTCATGGTTTCTTTTTTGTGTATATCTCAGAATATCTCTGGCCGCCATGTCTTAGCTAAATGTTATTCCATTTTGTTTCAACTTCCTTAGTATCAGAAATTATCTCGATATCTTTCAGCAATTCACTTGACTTTTTTTTCAAATCTTTCGTTGATATCTTTATCTTTTGGTTCTCATAGTCCAATTTCCTTTTTCCGTTTCTTTTTTCAAATTTTTTAATTTAAGAGCGGCCTTCATAATTACGATGTTGCGGTCAGTGTCTATATCTGCTTTTGGGTAGCTTCTACAGTCTTTTACTTGATTCCTAAATCGTTTTCTAACAATAATGTAATCTATTTGGTATCTTCCTATATCTCCTGGCATCTTCTACGTATATCATCTTCTAGCAAAATTCTATCAGCCTATTTCCCGTCATTGCTCGTGCCTAAACCAAATAAACCTATTACCGCTCCTTCCCTACCCTCACCTACCACTGCATTAAAATCCCACGTAATTATTAAATTTTTATGTCCTTTTACGTATCTTAGTATGTCTGTGATATCTTTGTAGATCGTCTCTACCTCTTCCTCACTGTAGCTCGAGGTGGGCATGTATTCTAGTATTATTACTGTATTTACGGGTTTAGATCCTAATCTAACCATGAGTACTCTTTCGTTCTTTTGTAAGTAGTTTTCTTCACGTTGTCCTATCTTTTTTCACATAACTATCCCCATACCCGAAGTTCCTTCTTCTGATTCTGTATGAATTACCCTGAAGTCTCCACTCCAAAGATCCCCTGCCTCTGGCCATTGAACTGATCCCTACTATGTCTAGTGCTAACCTATCTATTTCAATTTTCAGGTTCTCTAGCTTACTTGCTTCATACTTTTGACATTCTATGCTCTGACTCTCAGAATGTTCAGGGCTCTTATTTTATACTTTCGGATCACATTTCCCGAAGTAGTCTCCTTGCTTCTTTAAAATCTTAAACGAAAAGTTGCCTGCAAATAAAACATTTCCAACATACCATAAAACATTTTAGGTGCTATAAGTTTATTCATAGTATAAGAATTATTTGAAGTTGAAATAAATATTATGTAGCATTTGTTAACTTGATGCAGTTATTAGATTAATAGAGCAGAGTCATGAATAAGTAAGTAAAATCTAAAAACATGCGGAAAGCAAAATTAAAAGCTATAGAACTTTTTGAATATGATATGTTTCGGTGCTATTCCAAGCAATTATTAAACATACTGTATTTTGTTACACAATGTTTTGTTAATTCATTATTTTTATATTGGGAACAATGATATTTGCCACTACTTCAAACATTAAACATGTGTTTCTTTTCCATCCTTCGAAGGGTGCACTGCTAACTTAATTTATTGTGGTGGACCTAATGTGTTTCGGAACAAAACTATCCAGATAAATTATATTTAAACTATGATTATTCAATAACATTCATTTACTGGCATAAACAATTTTAATAATTATATTTAACATACTTATTCTTTATCGTGTTGCCAGGTCTTTGGTAATAACTTTTGATTTGTTTCAGTTATGTCGACACTGCCAAAGAAAAAACGGAAGTTAGTATAAGAGTGGTATTGAACTACAGTATAGTCGAAAGACCTGATGATATTAAGACTTGACGTATACAAAACTGCCATTAGAAAGATAATATGAAGCACGTTAATACCAATCTTATTACACTAAAATGTGTTATGTTTTTATTTTTTGGAGGTAAGTAAACTATTTTTAAAAAACATCACAGCTCTGGGTTTCATACCTGTTGATAAACTTGTCAAATTCTTAGTTAGCTTTAGGCATTGGAGAGTTTTACGTTTGGGCCTATGACTATTGATATGGCCATAAGAAAATAGCTTTAAGTAAATTTTAATATAGCGATCACTAGAATGTCGGTAATACGTGTACATAAATGATTGTCAGTAAGCATATTTTATTATTAGAAATAATACATTCCTTAATGGATTGTGAGTAGAGTGCTGGGAATAAAGAGCAAGAACCAAAACAATTTTTTTAAAATAATGTGCAATTAAGTTGACTAAAGAATCTAACAAAGGTTGTTTTGTATTTGCTATTGGTGTTGATTTATTGGCCATAAATACATAGCTTGGTATCAGCAGAAATTAAAAAATTACAGAATTACCAACATGAGTAGAAAAACCCTCTCCCTACATTTACAGTTATACTTTCCGACAAGAGTGCTGTATTTAGTTTTGGAACTTATTGCGTGTTAAATTGATGCCAATTACCTGAGTGAAATTTACTCAACCAATGAGACGTAACAGTGAATAATACACCAGGTAGCTTTCAGTGGTGAGGGGTGTCTTCTATAGAAGCCAATGCAAATCTTTTAGAGGTATATAGATGGACAACATTTTCATTTATACCTACCTGGAAAGTTCTCTGAACTTTCTGTCTAATGCAATTTGTTGAGTGCCAACCCACTTGGATTTTTCATTTTCGTTAGAACGACGTGTTGTTGAAGAGACAATTTTAAATGTTTTTTAAATCCCTACAGTACAGTTTGCTGGAACCTTGTGTTCACATGGAAAGTATCAAAGCTGAACATTGCAGAATTGTTTCACAACCTACATATATAAAGATTGCTGCTCCCCATTTATTTTCAAGTTGGGCTATTGAGAAATTTAAGATGCCACAATGTGTCAAATTTAAATTCAGTCATGCCATTTGCTTCGTTCAGTTTCAAAAAACTTGCACGTGCCTATCTAAAGAAGATCATGAATTCGACAAAAGGACAGGTTTTTATAATCGTCATGTATTCGTATAATAAAAACACTTTAAAACAGAAGATACTTTTATTAACTTTGTGTTACACAAATACAGTGGGAAACTTGATACCGCCAATGTCATAGTTAAGATCAATAATTGAATGTCACGTTGTGTCTCTTATCACTATAACTGTAAATCTGAAGCTATGTTCACATTATACATAATAATAATTAAAAGCGTTCATAGTGGCATTGCACTGTGCATGGTACCTGATTTATTTTCAGTAAAATTTTATAATGAGTCAACACTGTCTATATCAACATTACAAGCTTATTACGTTTTAAGGGTAATTTATACATTAGGCATCAACGTCAAATTTTACCTTTTTACTTAGTTAAATTGTAAGGTTATTGTAAGTGCAAATTTTATACATTTGTCTAAAATTAAAACACTCACTATTTTATCTCGTGGTGACGAGCTTTTCAGTGGAGATCAAGTTCCTGTAGATTGATTGGATATAGGGCTTGCCGATAGCAGTTGTTGTGTCCTAATAGAAAGGGTAGGAAGGGTGGAACGATAACAAGCACTGCATCGTCGCACTAGCGATAACGGCACCTTGACAAAACACAATCGTTTTGGTTGATTCTCGGTACCGAAGTGTCACTATTTATTTGTGCAAATCCTTCACTCATTCCAACACTGTAGTCCTCTTTCTCAGGATTGGTTCATTCAAATTAGCTGATGTCCTACAACCAACTGGAATAGAGAACCTTGACACGTCGACAGTACGTGTTTACAATGCATTTCAAGAAATAATTGATAAAAACCCAAGAATATCTTAGCATATTTAAACATAATAAGTCATTCTAAACCTACAATGTGACTAACAATTTATAAAATAAACAGTTCTAGATTTAGGAAACAGGGGGGATTACATTACTTTTAAACGAAATACGATAGATTTATTAAATATAAGAAAATGAAAACTGGTTATTCAATAAATGAAAAGGTGTTTTATGGGTTAATTCACTTAACACATAACAAACTTTAATAACAAATTTTGAAAGAACTGGCAGTGCTGCTCTAAAAGTTAGAAGAGGTAAACTATTGATGCCATTTATTACTTTTGGCAGTGCTAATTGTAAACAATTTTGATTTACTAGATAATCAAAGAAGAAATGCAGGTGGTAATGTGGAAGATTTTGTACTAACTATGATTAATATCGACCCAACTTGTAGCACTAGACATATTGCTCAAGAATGTAATATAATGCATACCACCGTAAGAAATATTTTAAGAAAATATAAATAGTATTATTATAAATACAAATGCCATCAGGAAATATTTAATGTAGACGAAAAAAGTAGAAGAGTTTTATGTGAAGAATAGATCAAAACACATTTCTTACCTTAGCTCTGTTTTATTGATGAATGTACGTTTATGTTAAATAACGAACCAAACGTACAAAAAACGCATTTTTGGCGTCAGCAAAACCCATGGCTAAATTTAAATATTGTGACCCAGTATCCAAAGAAAATAAACGTTTGGACAGGAATTTTCAGCAACAAGTCTCTTCAAAATTGAACGAAATTGATATCTGAGGTGTATTTAAGTTTAAACCTAATAAATGATATTGGCCTTGCTATAGAGGTAGTTGCCTGTGCCAATCAGGAAGTCTGGTTTCAACACGATGGCTGCCCCATCCATTTTGGTATAAACGTAAGAGCTACATTTCCAAACTATTGGAACAGTTGTTTGGGTGGGGGAACATCTTTAGTTGGCCGGCCAGGTCTCCTGATTTAGCTTCATGCGATTTCTTCATGTAGGGCCATCTTAAAACTATAACTTATAAAACGTGCTATAGCAGTATTGATTCGTTGTGGCAGGTAGTTGTGAAGGGAATGTGCGATGATGACCGATAGACAACTATCCAATGATTGCAACAGTTTTATAACATATTAGGATGTTCTCAAGTTCAAAATGATGGTCTTTTTGAATACTTGTTGTGAACTTCTAGTAAAATATTAATAATTACTTTTTATTGTTATTCAGTGCATTTATCATTTAAATTAATAGGTTTTTAAAAGATTTACAGATGCAACTAATGCTGTTGCTGCCGCTCAGGCTTCAATTCTTATATACTAGAATAAATCTTACTTTATTTCCCTTGTAATATAATATGTATAACTAAACGAAACAAGTACATGAATAATTTCTATTTGACTGATCATGGCATCCTAGATTTTCAATATCCCAACTTAAAAATTAGTTTTCATTAACAAAAAAGTTAACTACGGAAAATAATTTTAGTATCATATCAGAGTTCGTAATTTTCTCTTTATTTTGACACTACTAATATTTTCGTATGTTCAAACAGGGAGCACTAATCTCCATACACGTATGTTACAATGCAATTCTGCAATGTTCGGCTTTCATATCTTCCACCTGGGTATGTTGCTGCTCAATAGAATTTGCATCTTTAAGTAAACAGGCAGTTCACTTTGAAGAAAATCCTCATATCGCTGGCTTATAAAAGTAAAAATTGATTAACTTACCTTCCCCATATTGTGCACTACACTTGTATTGTACACTGCAGATTAATAAATACCACTAATAGTAATCGGATCTTGCCCATACTATTCGATGAAATCTTCAGTGATAAAATTGAACATAGAATCTCCATTACTTTCCAAAAGAGCATTTACCAAACGAATTTTATTGGTTTGAATTTATTAAATTTGAGTATTTTGTGAACAGAACCGGCCTTTTTTGAATCACTGTTATAAACATATGCGGATTCTTTGTGTTCCACTTGCTCATATACAGACACTGCGTGCTTAGGATGTATTATGTTGCATTATCGATAGGGCATTGTGAGCCAACACAAAGCGCTGCTCATTCCCCTTAGTTCAGCAATGACAGAGTTTCATGGCACTTCAGTGTGTGTGTGCATGTGCACGCATGCACGGCACGTGGGTGCATTGTGGTGCTACCAAAGAGCTTATGACGGGAGTTGTATACTTCGTAGTGCAGTATAATGTTCGTATCTAACTACCCGAATGATCACTGTTAAGAAGAGATATTGTGATATGAACACAAATTGAGCATAATGTTCTTGACCATAATATAACTATAAGCTGCTAAATGCCATCTAGGTTGAAAATGGTCTATTATTACAGATACATAGTTTTCACAAAAAAACAACTAAATTTCACAAAAACAAAAATCCAAAAGTTCGCATTTATTATCTAAAACCAAAAACAAATCTTCAAGTCGGCAACAAAATAATAAGGTTGTAAAATAAAATGAATTCTCACTTTATAAAAAATATTGGCGCAACATCTTTAAATTTAATTTAAGTATAATATATGTATCAGGCAGTCTTACTGTTAGTTGAAAATCGACATTGTTGTTGGGACAGAATAGCATACAAATGTGTTGGTAGGTCTCGTTCCTTTCATTAGATGTCATGTGTGAAAGGCTAATTTATTCTTCTTCTCTGCTGCATTCATTAGCATACTTTTGGCTACAGATCGATCTCGCCATTGTTATTTGATAGAATACGTTCAATCATTAAAAAAAAACCTCGACTTTGCCGCATTAAAGAGGATTTTAAATTTTTTAATTTACTCCACAATAGATGTGCGAAAGGATATCTTAGCACCTTTCTAAGTGTTCAATCGATTGCAAGATCTTTGGACAAAACTCAAATACACATGTCATTTGAACTTTTATTTTATGTGCCTGAATTTTACCTTCAAAGCTTTCTTTTATAAAACTAGTACTGGAGGTATCGCCCTAGTATTCCTTAAAAAAAAGCAATAATGTAATCCATATTCGTTTAAATAAATAACAGACATGAACCAAGAATTCCACCTTGTTATAACAGGTTTCATTGTAGACCTTTGCTGCTAACATAGGAGTTTTGCTTGTCAGAAAATTTAAATATGCACTTTCTCGAGTGTAAAAAAACTGATCTTGTCTTTGCCATGATAGAATTCAATTCTTTAAACTCTTTCACGAAGATGTCACCTACATGACACCTTTTGCCCAGCGTTGCTAGTGTAAAGTAGTGTTACCAAGAAGTATTTTCAATAAACCAAAACATACATCCATGTATCGTGTCATCTAATACTAGGCCCGTTACTTGAGAATAATCAATGTACTCTTTAGGGTATCGATAGTTGCTTGAAAGCATGTGGAAGAAATAGTACAATAGAAGAAATTAACACAGGCACCAAGTAAAAGGTCTGTTCAAGTTCCGAATTAAGAGTTTTCAAAAGAACTGGAAAAACGCACCTTCCTTGTTTGTCAAACGTTTTGTTGGCCACGATGATTACAGGTGGTTTATCATGAAGTTGTTGTTTTGACTTCCCTGAATTTTCAAGGCGGTAGGTATTTTTATCATAAAGCATCTCCTGATGGAAGGTCACCAGGTATATATTTAGCAAAGTAATCGGTAACAGCTAGATAATCCAATTAATGTAAGGAAATATTGACTTTTAAACACATTCTTACTGTGTCGTTAATAAATACATTTTTCTTGTTTTGCACATTTCTGCACTTCAAAACTGCATACGATGGTAGATTACCATTTTGTTCCGGAAAAAGCATTTTTCTTTTTCCTTCAATATAGGAAAACGTTTGTTTTTACAGAGTGTCCTTTTTTTGCCCTTCCAGACAACATTACAATAATTGCAAATGACGATATTTTCTTCTGCTAAATGCAAGCCTTCTTTTTGTATTCTTTCGCTCGATTACTTATTTCTTTCTGTGGACAGCCCATATTGATATGTAGAATGTAGAGTAATATGCAACGCAGTACTGTATATTGACCTGTTCAATGTCTGTAGATGATTCTCGAACAATCCCTTGTCCGCAGTACCACAGGTTTGCACTCCTCACTCCTCGCTGCCATGTCCGCGCTGCTAAAGAGTTAGAACATGTCCCCACCTCAAGTACTTATTAGCGGTATGTCGGAAATAACAAGTCTTTGAATAGAGGGTACAGATTTTATCAGATGTGCATCGCTTTGTGTTTATTTCCATATTTTGCATTTATTCGCATTTTTTCTATAATTTCACATTTATTTGCACTTATTTCATAAATATGAAAATTATGTATTCTTACCCTTTGTGTATTAACAGGTATTCAACATATCGTGTCAAAATATATTGAGTTTTTAATAGTTCAAGAATTTAAGTAGGTTTTTTTAAGAAAGTGTATCGGTTAAGCTTTACTATTATTTTTAACTGTTAAAATTATTTCTAATGAAAATTATTTTTAAGGTATAGGATGCCTTCATCCATTTCTACCTCTTCATATGCTTAACAAAGGACTGACAGTCGAACAAGCAAAGATAGTAGCTGTTGTTGCCCCATCCATTGCAATTTTAGGACCATTAATAGCTGGACCATTAGCAGATAAACTAGCTGGAGTGAGTGATGGAAGCAAACGAAGTAAAAATGCTAATTACCTGCGGATTATGATTGGTTTATGTTTAATCCTTGCTGCTGTATTTTATTGGCTTCTCATGGCTGTTCCAACTATTGTAAGGTTACATATAATTTAATTTAAATCTAAAACTTTTATTAAAAGATTTTGAAGGATGTGGCAACCTTGAATTGATTGAAGTAGAAGCAGACACAAAATTGTAAATTCTTATTATGTAATTTGTTGAAGGATGTGATTTGTTGAATTTTAAAGTGATTCTACTATTTGACAATGAATTATTAACTATAGGTAGAATTAAATTGTATGGTTTTGTTAGTTGGTTTGTAATGATATGTGAACAATTGGATTCTTGGATTGAACCATTTGAGTAGTCGTGCATTTATTAACCCAACAAATTTTGTTTGATACATTTTCAACATAAACCAGGTGATTCTGTACATACACAATTCTTAAAGCGTGTTATTTTTCAGTTGATTTTGCTTTTCATGTACCCTTTGAATATAAGCAAACATTATATAAAGCCTGTTGTTTGCTACTGGGGTTTACATTAGTATTGCATATCTCCCCTGACTAGTGTGTAATACTATCCAGTGTAGTATGTATGCTAAGCATTTATAGGCTACATAATTTTGATATATTGTGCTATCTAGTGTTCAATAAATCGCATTTGTTAACTTCGTTATAGATAATCCTAATTATCATGAATACACAACAAAGCCTTTAAATACTTACTCACTTATCAAAAACGAATACCACTTCAACCCAACTGAAAACGTACCACATAGGTTTTAATTTAAGACCCATTTTCCTTTCACATAAAATAAAAAGTTAATTTTCACTACTTTTTTTTACAATAATTTCAATAGCAAACTCACAAACAATATTGGTCATTTTGAGCTTCTTTAATATTTCTTAGGAAACAAGTAATCTTTTCAGCTAATTTATAGCCAATACAAAAAATAAAGTAGATGTTATTGCCTTGGGACATATAAATACACTATCTTGCAGGAATTTGTAGTGGTTATTTCTGCTCCTTAGAAAGATCTTGTGAAAGTTAGGCAATACTAGTTACGCCCTTATTATTTGTAAATATTTTAAACCGAGAATAGCTGTCTTTGTTGTTATCAATTTAATAAATTTGGTAGGGATTGTAATACTATTGGAGTTTGGCTTGCTTCACTTTCTCTTCTTTATCACAATCTTGAGCATTTTTACAAATGCCATTGCGGGTGTTGAAATCATTTAATTTTGATTTAATTCATCGGGACCAAATGTGATTTTATATTGTAGCAACTACCCTGGAGCTAATTTTATCATACCAAGATTTAACAAAAAGTGAGTCAAATTTGTGATTTACTCTTTGGTTTATGAAGAGTGGTTTTCAGTTATGGGATATTCCTTATGCACTTTTGAAAAGAGGCAAGTCGATTCTATTTATTTTGTGTTTTATTTAAGAAGTTTATGGTTAGATTTTAAATGGGTCAAGGACATCATTAATCAAAATTAGTGTACATCATGTTTTCAACCAAAAATTGAATTATTTCTAGCATTAGGCGTTTTGGCGTAGCTTCACCTTTGACATCTGTTTAGATGCTTCATCATGAGATGATTACTTGCTAAATGGTTTATCACTCTCCAGATATTTATGTAAGCCTACAAATTATATTTGAAATTAATTAATTAATTGTTGAAATATTAAAATTTAAAACCTAAATAATATTATGTAGTCTTGTCTAACTGCAGTAAAATTTTGTTTAATTGTTGTGTCAGGTATTATATTGTATATTATACTGAGCTCAGGGTAAATACTTTTTATTTTTGTTTACTTAAATTATATTAAGGAGATTTAACACATTACTGTAAATTTATTATCAAAGGTTTTAGTTCTTGGTCAAAATTGTTGTTTGCTTCTTTTTATTATTTACTGAACAAGTGCTATTTATTTGTCTTGCTGTATTTGTGTATTGATTTATAAATAACAGATGTCTGCATAGAAGGTATACTACTTTGTTTTGTGAACATTTTGGTACATATTTGGCAGTCGTCGCAAATTTATTATGGAAAAATATTTGATAAACCTATGTGTTTTAATTGTACAAACCTTTCATGCAAATGAATCATCGATTACTGTAATGAGAAAGTTACGTGAATTTTTTGGGGGAAATTACAACAAAACGCATTATCGTATAGTAAATGATTTCGAAGAAAGACGGTATGTAGCCAGTAGGCCCAAGCATGGGACTACAACGCACTGCAAGATCATCTGAAAATATTGGTATTGTTCAAGAAAGTGTTCCAAACAATCCATCAACCTCAATTCGACACGTGCTCAGGAACATGGTTTACGAAGAACAACTTTGGCCATAAGTTTGCATATGGATTTGGATTTGTTTCCATTTAAGATTATATGAATACAGGAATTTCTTCCACAAGACCGTTTACACCGTCGTACATATGCTAATAGGATGTTACAGCTCGCCCATGACAACTCTGATTTTAATGAAAAACTCACAATGAGTGATGAGACAGTACATTTTCATTTGAATAGATATGTGAATAAACAGAATAGTCGATTTGGGCAATGAAAAATCCACAAATTATTCATAAGTTATCTTTACATCCATTAAAGTGACAGTCTAGTGTGCAATTTGGTCACTTTTGTGAAAATAAAAACGGCTTAACAGTAACTGTCACTGGAGAACGATATCGTGAAATGATATAAAACTTTTTGATGCCAGAACTGCACACTTTGGGCTTGATTAACATCGCATTCAGCCAGAATTACAATGGAATTACTGCGAGACCTCTTTCCACAACAAGTTATCTCATGCAATGGTGTTGTTGGATATCCCTACATTTAACTTTCCAATGCTTCACCAAGGTACTACATTGGCCAAGAACAGAGTTTTTTACATGGAAATTTTGAATTTTGCTGAATCCTTGCTATTCCAAGCAAGTTAGGAATCTTTAACGTGCATGACAACACTCACATAGGGGAGCTACATTTTACTTCTCATCCAAATGAAGATTTTTTGTTTGTAAAAATGCTTGCCTAACATTTTTCAAGCAGTCTGTGTCGGGTATTGAACCCGGGAACCTTGGGTTCAGCAGTGCGATCCATGGAGCCACTTGATGTTGGGCTTCTACGGTTGCCGGATTTAACTATCCCGTACTTTTTTCATGAGGATATCTGAACATCAAGGTTTATGCAAACAAAACCAGGAACCCTTGAGCAACTAAAACAAAATATTTATGATGAAATCAATTAAATACTAGGTGAAATGTGTCAAAATGTAATGAATAATGTGCTCCTGGGGGCCACATTTTTAAGACTAACATAGGCAGATATTTATCTGATATTGTATTCCATACATAATTGCTAACATTAAATAAACCATTTATCAACAGTAAATTCACTTTCATCATCATCATCATCATCATTAGGTCTTTAGTCCCAGAACTGTTTGGACGCATACTTCCATTGTTTTCTATTCTGAGCTAACCTACACATTTCGTTGAAATTCCCACAGCCTACATCTTTTACTATCTGTGTGCAATAGTCTAATCGAGGTCTAGATCTACCACTCTCTTTTCCTTTCTCCGCTTCTAATATATTCCGCATTATTCCTTTATGCCTTAGTATGTGTCCCTATCATCATCTCTCCTATTTTTTACTGTTTTTCACATATTTTTTCTTCCCCTACCATTTCTAGAACCCGTTCTTAACTTTGCCTTTCAGCCATCAATATATAATTAAGTGTTACAGTTTCAGACATCAGTGGTGTCAAGTTTTGTGATCAACCACAATGCCTTTATCGTTCATTTATACTATAAGCATACAAAACACTATATTATGTCGCCAAATTCTATTAATTACTCTGCTCTGATCTGGAAGTAATAAAAAATGCACCTTGGTATGCGAGAATATTTATAAAACATAACTGTCCTAAATATCATCGTAATAACTCAATTATACCAGTGATATTACATTTCTACGCAATCTGTCAAGTGACATTGAGTTTTTCTTACAGTGAAATGCCTCTACAAGCAATTTAATCTATATACTGCTGAAATAATACCATCAAAGAAGAACCCACTTTTAACCCTGCAAATTTAGTTCAGACTGTGGCTTCGGGGCGTAGTTGGTATGCATGTGACTACTACGCCCTAGGTCCCGGGTCCGAATCCTGACACGTCCGCTTGAAAAATGTTAGGTGAGAAATTTTCACAAAAATACGCCCTCGTTCGAATGAGAGGTAGGTCCCGTGTGTGAGTGTTGTCATACATACTTGCTTGGAACAGCAAGTGTTCGGCAATATTCAAAATTTTTCAGGTAAAAAAACTCGCTTCTTGGCCAATGTAGTACCTTCGTGTGGAGCATTGGAAAATCACATTTAAGGACTTAGTCCATTAGTTATAATTAATTTTATATTGATATATTAATCAGATTCTTTACAAAAATACTTGTCACCACCTTATTAGAATCGCACAAATTTCTTCACAATTTCTATAGGATGTACTTTTAGAACTTTAAAGATGGGTTTGTAAACACTTTAACTGTCCTTATTCTGCTTTATTGGCAAACAAAATGATTATAGCCCAATAAAGAATTTAAGAATTATGTATCACCTTTATTCCAAAAGTTTCGCTCAACTTGATTACTTGGCGAAGAGAAAAAACATCTAGCAAATAACAAATACTTAAGTATGCAACTCAAGTGGAGTAAGAACTTTGTGTTTCAACATTTCTAAATCTAAATAAACATTGTAAATTAATAATTTTAACTTGCATCAAGTTATTAGTTCTAAAATTTTAATTTTAACTTCTAAAGACTCGTGTCCCTTTTTTTCCTTGAAATTGTTGACTAATTCGAAAACTTGCGTTGCTCTTTGAACGACTCAAAATTGTAGTTATTCTGTTAATTATTTTGTTCTTTTTTCAATATTTGTTATTATTGTACCTAAGTTTTATGGCTAATATAAACCAGTCAATCATTACATTAAACAAATGAATTGATGATGATCAAATATTTGGTCAATAGGGTTAAGGAATCAATGTTAAATAAGAACAATGATATTTTGCACGAATCCAGTTATATGATTTTAAATTTAAAAATAAAGATTTATTTTGTTTTTATTTTTATATGTATAATAAAATTATCTGGTATTTCAATTTTTTGTCTGCAATTGTACGACCATTTTTTTATGTTGTTTTACAATACTTCTTGTGCTTGCCACATTCTTTAAATTATATTGCATTTCAACATTGTTTGTTGGGGAACAGAAAAATCGACATACACTTAGGTGAAGTTACTCTTTAAGAAACTTTTAAAAATAATTTTAAGCAATAAAAAAATGATTTCTTTTATTAGAGTAGAGTTTATTTAAGAAGAACCTCTATGTCATGATGTGCACTAAGACGGTGTCAGATTAGTCCATTGTTTATAAATAAGTGTGTTCGTTCAGCATTTCAGTGGCATAGATAATTTGCTGTTAAATGTCAATTGACATTTGTGACTTTGACACTCTATATTTATTTCTTAGGCTTGCATAGTTTTCTTTGTGTTTTCTGCCTTGTAAATGCCATGTAAATTTAAACCACCAACAAAATAAAACTTTATTTTAGAATATTTACTCTATGGGAGTGTTTTTAAAACCCTAAAAATTAATAAATCCGCTTCGCCACTGACTTTCAAGGTTTGCGCATATGTCAAATACATCATGCTCTTCTTAAATAAATTCTACTATACCTTTTTATGACCATAGTACTGATTTTTATTTATTTGAGGTAGTTATAAAAATGATACATTGCTATTAAGATAGAATGTATATTAAAAAACATTACTAGTTACTTATGCAATGTTACTGGGAGATTCATACACCATAACAGCACTCAATTCATAATAAACCTTGTCAAACCACATAACACGATGATAATTACTATTATCGACTACAGTCACTGAAACATAATTTCCAGAACTACATTCCTGATCAGATTGTAATAATATTATTTGGACCAATTTTACTGTCCCATTTTCCTCATGTACTTTCATTTTCTAGCATTACAATCAGGCTACATTTTTATTTTTAATGATAATTCTGTTGACTTTACTTTTAACTACTTTAAAGTCTAGTGGAAAGTAGCTACAATTGCATATAATTGTTAAGTTTGTCTCAAAAGGAATCTAAAAATATGTAATACACAGAATATTCTATTTAGATTTAGAAAATTGTATCAAATTTTGACGTGAAATGATTCTCAGTTAAAAATATTTTTGTTAAATGCACCAGATGACATTTCTAACAGTAATCTTACCATAACTATTTTTACAAATGTGCCAGTTGCGTATTTTTTCTAGCTGCAATATTCAAATTTTCATAAATCAAAAACTTTTTGGTGTATTTGTATTTAGTTGTTGGATTTATTTATAATGTGAGCTTTTCTGCTAATTTTATATATTTTTATGAAAATGAATAATAACAAAATGTTGTCTAGCTTGCAATAGGTTTGAATTATAGCCAGAAATTGCATTAATGTCTGATTTCTTATTGCAGTAATTTTTGTATATAATTATAATATGTGTCCCTTCATTCTGATCTTTTTAGTATCGCATTCGTCACTTATTTAAATGCTGTTTTATTATTTTATCACTTTTTCTAATTTATAAAGCTGATGTGATTAGCTCTAAGTTTTAGTGTTTGTTCTTTTACTGTTTCCTGATGTTGCCTCTTGACACAAACAGTCAAAAGAATTCATGCTCCTTCTCAAAACCATAAGCAGCCGATGCAGCTCACTTGTGCTTTGTTTCCTCATTAGTTTTTTTTTGTAAGTGAGGAACTGTTTACTGCAAATTTTTAAGGATTTCTTGACTGTCTTCTCATGCTCAGAAATTGGAATAGAAATGTTGTTGGCACTTTCTTTTACCATGTACGTAGGATAGGGTAATGAGAAAAGCACTTTGCCTCTAATTAATCAATTGTCAATTGATTCCAATGCTTTCACTTTATACTCCTTTTTGTTATTGAATAGTTCGATGCTTTATATTCCTCGTAAAATCTTCCTCCAATTTTGAAATATTGCAATGGGATAAGTTGGGACTGAAGCTGGACTTTGTAGAACTTCTCGTTTCATATGACAAAGTAGATTTTGAATTATCTGTTCTACATGGGAGCGGGCACTATTATGTAGAAAAATGACACCATTTATGAGCATTTGTGGACGTTTATTCTTGATACTGGCATGTAAGCCTTTTAAGACAACTGCATAGCACTCGGCGTTAACGTTGACACATGGTTCAATCCAAGAACGTACACCCAGGTAATAAAAAAATACAGTCAACATTACTTTTCCTGCTGAAGGTTGGGATTGAAATTTTTTATGTTTGGAGAATGTACATGCTTCCGTTGCATATTCGGATGTTTGGCGAAGAAAAAATTACCTTGTTCATTACGTATCAAATGTTGTATTGATAAGTCCGAACACATATTTTTCGGTAAGCAATTGTGGAATCTACTGAACGACAACTTTGTGACAGCCAAAACTATAAATGATGGAATGAACAGTTTGCTCGTTGATGTTCAACATTTGAGAAAGTTCTCTAACTTTGATGTATCCTATTTGCGTGCAACGCTGTTTCCAGCTCTCTTGCATTTTCATTCGATGCTGCTATACATGCAAGTTCAGGATGGACCAAATCTTTAGTGGATTTTCTTCCCTGTCGAAATTTATGGCACAATTAAACTGTTACCATATGAGAATAACTATAGTCACCATACACAGCTTTTATTCTGTTATAGACTTCCATTAGTTGACGCCCTTGAGTGGCCAAAAATTTTCTATCGCACATGCCATTTTTAATTCAGTCACAACACTTACCAAAAAGTAAGCTACAAATATTTTTCTCAGATGCGTCAGAACTACTTACGCAAACAATATGCCCAAATGAATTTTGTTGTCGTAGAAACGAAATCATGACTATGCTGATCAAAAGTGTTTCTGGTGAATTGTCTTCATATGACAGTAATTAATTGACTTTATTAAAATTAAAAGCTTAATATTTGAATTACAACTATTAACAATAAAAATTACTATTTTTACTATTAATAATTTTTTACTTCTATTCGTATATTTAGTTTTGTGATTTAACGCTTTTCTATTAGTGTAACATGTTGAATAAGGGATGGTACTTAATTTAACAAGGGTTTTGTATATATATTGTAAATTTTTTTGTATATAACGTTAACCAATGGTAATTATTGCTTATCTAACCTAGGCGCCATGTCCATTATATTACCTAGCATCGTCAAAGTGCAACAAGACCAAGAGTATGTTCGGGAATGTAACAGTGGATAATATGAAATCAGCAGTAAGCAGCACTTTGTTGATTTATAGCCATTCTCAAATTTTTATTTTTTTAATTTTAAAAAGATTAACATTCATTAACATTTTCTTTTTGGCATGTTTTTATAACAATCACTTTTTGCACTGTAGTATGCTTAACTACACAATCTTTATTGTAACCAGTAAAATAACTAACTTTTTTAATAGTGCTTGGTAATGTGTTGCAATTTATTTTTTTAAAATACAGATTTTGTTCAATTTTGAACGAACTACCAACAGATACCTTAATTGAAATTTGGTTTGTTCGAATAACATTCTTGCAAATTTCTACGATGAATAATCTGCATATGAAGTTTGTATTTATAGAGTCCCAGATTCAATTGTTACATTCGGGGATGTTAATATATTTCTGAGGCTGTTTACTATGAATTATAAAATGTTGGAAAAATGACAATCAAATAAATATCTCAAAATATTAATACAAATCTCGTCATGTATAAACTCAGATGGTGTATTTCAAAACTTTATAATTTACTATTATTGTATACGGATTTAATACACCTTGTACAGTGCAGTTTACAAGCATTTCATGCTCAATTATTTAAATTATTATTTGGTAAATTTAGAGCAACGTTGATGTTAGATAAACGTTATGAGATTTATCTAATTGTGAATAAATTCAGAGGGATCATGGAACAAGAAGACTTTTCTCTCGACTTTCAGTTTGTATGGTAGTGTAGACGCAGTGTCTGAGTTCAAGCGTCCTTGAGTCTCAGTGTTAGAATATAAGTCTATAGAACTTTTACTAACTTTAGTTGCAGTTTGGCTTCTAATCTTTTTATGCACTGTCATGTCATATTTGATTTGTTAATTAGATGTATAGCTTATGAACGAATTATTATTCTAACTAGTAGTTAAAGACTTAAATGCTTTTCTGACTTGACTCTCTTGCCTCCATTAACGAAGCAGTAGTTTGATTGGGAACTCTCATGATGTAGCACCGCTCGCAGGCCAATTGAGTATAGTGTTCACTACCTACGCCAACCTCTTTACGTACAACTCCCATTACACTATCTCACCCCCACAGGTGTAAGTCTTACGTAACATATGGTGGAGGTGTCGTTATCGCAAACATATGCAAAGGTGCCGTTTCTGCAAACATGTTGGTTTTCCCGTTTTTAGAAGCATATCTAGAACACACCATGCTTAAGATATAATACATCCCGATGCTGACATTTACATTTATTTATTAATTATTTCTTTATAAATTAAAATCGATATATATTTAGCAGAAGGATTATATTATTTTGCTAATCTTTTATGGTAAAAACTAGCAGTGTGCCTATACACGCACACGATACGAAAGGCAAGGGCAGAAAATCACAAGAGTGATAAGCATTACCACAACATTTAAGGAAATCGAGAAAGAGCATATGTTCACACTGAGAACCAGTCTATCTAGATCGCTGTCACACTCAATCGTGGACAAGAACGTAAGGCAATTTAAATTTCCAGCAACGCATGACCTAGAAGTACATATCAATATAAGCGACTCGGGGATAAATACATAAACCACACTTAATCAAATACCTAACAACTTGCAACACAATTGCTAGAAAACCAATGGAAAATAAATTGTGTGTAAAAGTAGAATATATAGCCAAGGTAGAAACTATTCACCTGCATTACACAAATTTTCTTAATCGCAATAACGTAGACGCGAATCTCGGACAAACGAGAATAAGAAATAACTATTCAATGTGACAAATGGGTCTAACAAGGCCAATTCCTGAATACAACAAAAATGTATACCGTCAAAGCTATATCTAAAAACCAGTTTATCGATATCCTAATTGACACTGGTAATTACTATAGTATAGCATCAAGAAAATTTTCTATGACAGAATTGCAGAATCGCGCAAATTTAGGATTGAAAAAGGCAAATAATATAAATATACCAATTTTAGGGAACTCAAATATAAGTATATACAGGACGAATGGTATCGTTCGAGCAAAAATGAACTGGGGTATAGTAAACTTAATTCGCAACAAAAATTGTTAATATGACCCCTGTCCTATCTCGATTGGTTTAGAAGATATGGTTTTTTTTAGTCTGTTTCTTAATAACGCGACTTCTTGCAGCAAAAGTAAAATTTCTCGGCTTCTGCTGCAAATAACTAGATAAACAATCCGATTTTCATAAACTACATTAAATTTCCCATAAAAAACAACTATTTCGATTTTTTTAATTTTTAAAGAAACGTTTATTATAAAGCATTAAAAGGTAAAAAATTACAAAGAAAATTTTTTTAACAAAGTTTAAAGTAATATTACAGCGAAATTATTTTATCTACAAATGAGCAAATGGCACAAAAACAACCTCACTTCATAAGGTTTCCAGCTGTGCGAAACACTTTCTATTTGATTTTTAATTTATTAAATTATTGCCTTCGTAATGCCGGAAAAACCTTGTTCGATTATAAGATAATCAAGGCAGTGCGAATTGAAAACAAAAATGTACAGTAATTTTAAGAGCACAGATACGTTCATAGCATGTAGTTCTCACATTGACAGTGTGAAGCATTGTCACTGATTAGACAGTTGTATTCGTATAAATTTTTGATACGTACTAAATTACTATCTAAGATGCCTGCTCATTATAGTAATAGAGAATATGCAGATATGCATTTCATTTATGGTTTTTGTAATGGTAATGCTACAAGAGCACGGAAGGAATATCAACGTCGGTTCCCAAATCGTCCGATTCTCAGTGGCAACGTGTTTGCAAGAACGCACCAATGGCTCATTGATGGAGGAGCATTTCAAGTACCTAATGAAAGGGGGCAAGATCTGGACGTAGAAATTGATGAGTTTGTCTTGGATCGAGTGGAACAAGACCCTACAACTTCTACACGTCAAATTGCAAGAGAGGTTGTAGTTTCGCAATGGAAAGTAGTAGATGTTCTGCACAAGAATAATATTCGTCCTTTTCACTTTACACCTGTTCAAGCTCTGGAAGGCGGAGGCAAAGATTTCCAACGAATGTTGATGTTCTGTCGTTGGTTATTAGCACGGAATATTGAGGAGCTCCATTACTTTCGAAAATCTTATATCTTAAGACCACAGGGTCTTATGAGTCCCTCTTTACGCACGCTGGCATTCTAAATCTCTACAATTACCACTACTATGCCGATGAAAACCCTCATGCAATAAGACAGAAATCGTTCCAACGCAGATTCAGCATAAATGTGTGGACGGCTGTGATTGGAAACACCCTTATTGGCCCCTATATTTTTGAAAGAAACCTCAATGGAGAAGTGTATTTGGACTTTCTTCAAAATCAACTATCCTTATTGTTGGAAGATGTCCCTTTAGAAGTTCGTAGAGATATCATTTTTCAACATGACGGGGCTCCTCCTCATTACACACGTGGTGTCCGCCAGTTTTTAAACGAACAGTATGCAAGGTGGATTGGTAGAGGAGGACCGATTCCGTCGCCAGCAAGATCGCCTGACTTGAATCCCATGGATTACTTTGTATGGGGCTTTTTAAAAGAATACATATACAGCACGGAGGTAGTCAGTTTGGAAAATTTGAGACAAAGGCTCGAAAATGGATGTCAACTCTTAAGAGAGAAGCTATCTATGAGCGTGACCGTGGTAGGTATGCGGAAAAGAGCAAGAACCTGTATCAGGTGCAGTGGTCAGCATTTTGAACAATACAAATAAAATTTAATTATTCAAATTATTGCCTCCGTAATACCGGAAAAATTTCTGGGGGATCATTAGATAATCAAGGCAGTGGGCGAATTTTAATGCAAATTGGAAACAAATATTTGTTTCCATATTTCCATGCATGATAAATTAAAAATCAAATAGAAAGTGTTTCACACAGCTGGAAACCTTATGAAGTGAGGTTGTTTTTGTGACATTTGCTCATTTGTAGATAAAACAATTTCGCTGTAATATTACTTTAAACTTTGTTAAAAAAATTTCCTTTGTAATTTTTTTACCTTTTAATGCTTTATAATAAAGGTTTCTTTTAAAATTAAGAAAGTCGAAATAGTTGTTTTTTATAGGAAATTTAATGTAGTTTATGAAAATCGGATTGTTTATCTATTTATTTGCAGTAGAAGCCGAGAAATTTAACTTTTACTGCAAGAAGTCGCGTTATTAAGAAACAGACAAAAAACCATATCTCCTAAACCAATCGTGATATGACATGGGTCATATTAACAATTTTTGTTGCAAATTAAGTATACTATCTCCCAGTTCATTTTTGCACGAACGATACCATTCACCTTGTATTTAGATGGATAACGAGTAGACGTACCCGCTTTAATAATTTATGAACTTCTTGTGCATTTCGTTTTTCAGATTGACATATTTGCAAAAAATGAAGCTATACTATATTTCAAAAATAATACAACGTTTTATGCATAATGATAATAAACTACCACTTGAGTCAACAACGAAGAAAAGTTTATACAAGGTACTAATGTAAGAAACTGACACGTTTACTGCAAACTGCAGTAGCAGCAAGCCTGAAAAAGTTCAATTAGCGAACAACATAATATTAAATTGAAACCAAGAAACTCCACTTGAAGTTGATTGTAAACATGTTCCAAATTTATTTACTTTTGTACCAAACAATAAATTGGTAAGTACTCCCACTCGGACACTGCAACTGCTCTACCATACAAACTGAAAGTTAAAAAAAGAGAAGTCTTCTCGTTCCATGATCCCTCTGAATGTGTTCAGAATCGGACAGATCTCGGAACATTTAATCTAACATCAAGGCACAATTAGCTTAGGGTTATCACCCTGGTGGTTTGCCATTAATTGCATCACTTGCAAGTCTGGGTATCAAAAGCCCCTCCGGCTGCAGGTAACAATGAATATTCTCAAGACAAATTATAATCATTTAGGATGCTCTGGTTTTCCTGATCAACCAGTGTTGTTTTAATAATAATAATAATAATAATAATATAGTAAACTGGAGTAACACCGAGCTGGAACAACTAAACCGACTAACAAGGACTACAGCCACTAAATACCGAATGCATCATCCAAAATCTTCTGTCGAACGTTTTAATATTCCGTGTTCAGAAGGCGGTAGAGGATTCACGGATATCTATTCTCTCCACTACAACCAAATACATAAAATCAGAGAATACTTTTTACTAAAGAAAGAAACGAGTTTACTATATTACTCTATCGTAATAACAGATAAGAACATAACACCACTTCATTTAAGAACAAAAAATTTTCATCCATTGGACAAAGTTGAAGATAGTGTTGCTAAACAAACAAAATGGTCAAGCAAAGAACTACATGGACGATTCTTTAACCAGTTACAAGAAACCAACGTAGATAAATTGAAATCAAATGAATGGCTTAAAAAGGGAAATATTTATGCGGAAACTGAAGGCTTTATGATTGCAATCCAAGATCAAGTAATTAAAACAAAAAATTATTTGAAATACATCATAAAGGATCCTACAATAGAAAATGATAATTGCAGATTATGTCAATCAGAAAGAGAAACAACGGATCATATAATTGCAGGATGCAGTACATTAGCACCTCTTGACTATATCTATAGACACGATGCAATATGCAAGATAATACATCAAGAACTAGCCTTGAAATATAAATTGATAGCCCAATACACACCCTACTTCAAATACAATCCACAACAGGTTTTAACGAACAGCCGACAGACTCTTTATTGGAACAGACAAATTACAACTGATAAACGTTTACTACATAACAAACCAGACATCGTACTTAAAATCCATGATTCACGAGAAACATATATTATTGATGTAGCAATCCCACTGACACAAAATTTAAAGAAGAAATACAAAGAAAAGTGCGAAAAATATCAAGCTTTGGCACATGAAATAGAGAACATGTGGAAAGAAAACATCGTTAAAATTGTACCAGTGATCATCTCAGCAACAGGAATTACACCTAAAAGTTTTTTTGATAGTTTAAAGTTACTACGCATTGACAAAGATATTCACCTGCAAATACAAAAAAGTGTAATAATTAGTACAACCGCCGTCACCAGAAGATTTTTACAACATTCATAGCATAAGCAGAAATTGTTACTTTAGTTTGACTTTGTCCACTAATGTATTAATCCCAGATATTTAAATCTGTGAATAAAGAGATAATAATAATAATAAACGTTTATTTCCAACAGGAATACACCCAATTACAGGAAATAATTTACAAGTTATTTAACACACATTCACAAGGTACAAAATTGTGTACAAAAATAAACCTAATAGAAAAACAAAAAATTGATATATCAAAAATTAATTAATACATTTTATAAGGTCTTCAAATCTATCGTGAAAAATATCCAAATCATTGAAGTATTTGTTGTAAGTTAGACACACTACTGTAGGTGGAGAGTGCAACAATAAATTTGTTCTACCCGTTTGAAGATAAAACGTATTGCTAAAATGCGCATGTTGACGAGGCACTACCATTGAAATCTTTCCTAGTAGATAAGGGCAATCTATTTCATTGTTTAATAATTTATATAAGAATCTTATGTTTATACTTTTTCGTCTGCATTGGAGTGACCGACAATTAAATCTTTGAAGTAAAACCTCATGGTCAGACCCAATAGGTGGATAGAATCCGTCACAGGTGAAAGATACATATTTTAAAAATTTCCTTTGAATGCTTCTAAGCTATCGCTATGAACTTTATAAATTGGTTGCCATATCAGAGACCCGTACTCAAGTTTAGATCTAGCAAGAGTGTTAAATAGTAGTAGTAATGTATTAACAGAGAAGTTGCTGCAGTATCTGTATATTAGACCATAAGATTTATATGTATTTGAAATACATTTATTACTATGTTCAACGAAGTGGAATTTTTCATCAAATAGGATACCTAAATCTTCAAAGCTAGATAATCTTTGAACAAGCGTTTCTTGTATGAAGTACGAGAAGTTTATCATGTCATGCTTCTGTACATAGGAAATTACACAGCATTTTTGTATATTTAGATGCAACCGATTACTTAGGTACCAAGTAGTCAAACTTTCAATATCATTTTGTAAAAGTATGCAGTCATCAATGTAAGTAATAGTTTTGAAAATTTTTAAATCGTCTGCAAATAGTAATTTTTCTACTTTGATAGAATCTACAATATTATTAATAAATATTAGAAAAACAAAGGGCCAAGATATGCCCTTGCGGGACACCTGATGTTGGAGTAAATGTTTGAGAGTGATAGTTCGAATAAGCTACGTACATTTGTCTATTTTAGAGGTAAGACTGAGTAAGTTCCAAAAGTGCTTGCGAGAATTCAATAGCATTTAGTTTATTCAAAAGAATGTAATGATCGATTTGGTCAAAGGCTTTCTGGAAATCAGTGTAGATAACATCAACTTGTTTGTTGCTCTCGAGTGATTCGCAAACAAATTGACTGAATGTAGCTAAGTTGGTAATTGTTGATTTCCTTTCCATAAAGCCGTATTGTGCAGGTGTAATATAAAGTTGTATTAGAGCATATATATGCTTGTATAATGACTCAAAAACTTTGGCAATATTCGATATAAAGGAAATAGGACGATAGTTAGTAACATCGGAGGTGGAGCCCTTCTTAAGTACTTGTGTAATCATTGATATCTTCCATATATTCGGAAAAGACCGCTGTCTAAGAGAAAGATTGTATAGGTAGCATAAAGGTCTGACCAATACATATGCGCAGTCTTTAACAAAGAAAGACGGCACAGCGTCGACACCAGCAGTATTTTTGTTTTTTAGTTTTCTTATAGCTTCCAACACTTCCACCTCAGTAAAACTAGTTACCAAAATAAAGCGAGTGTTAAGAAATACTGGAATGGTGCTCGATGAATTTGACTTAACGTAAACACTTCTGAAGTTTAAAGCAAATGCATCTACAATTTCTTGTTGAGTAGTGATAGTTTTATCATTGTATTTCATTATATCAGGTGGAGCCCTTCTATTTATTTACAAATTTCCAAAAATACTTCGGTTCTGAAGAAATGTTCACTTGAATCTTGAGAATAAACATTTTGTACGCTTTATCAATTAATGTTTTACATAAGGATCTTATGGATTTAAATTTAACATAGTCATTAATACTGTAAATTTGTTTATAGTTCTTCCAAAGTTTATGTTTTAGTTTCAATTGGTTAATAATAATTGAATCAAACCACGGCGGGTTTGTACGGGAATACTTAATACTATAGTGTGGCACTGTCAAATTAAATAATTTATATAAAGTATTGTAGAATTTCGAAATTGCAGAGTTAATTTAAATAATTGAACATGAAAATGCTTCTAAACTGAATTGTACAAGATATACTATGTATTATGGGAAAATATATTCGACATGGAATAGTTTGACTAAAGGGTTTAAAAAAACATTCAGTGTTGTATTGGAGAGGACCTATTATTATCAGGGATACAATTTAAAATTATTTTCATATTATATAGGATGTTACAGTATCAGGTTGTGGTTTTAAATGGCAACTCCTGCATATGATTTTATTTTTGACTTCTACAATCAAAATTTCTTTTTTGATTGGGTATGATTAATGTTTATTGTACCTAAACCAAATGGCTTTTGAAATTTATTATACTTTGATCAAATACAATGCAAATTAAAATACTGAATGTATATCTTCGTACACATCCTGAAAAGAAATGGTTATTGGTATCTCCAAATCAGCTATGACATAACAGCTTAGTTAAAATATCAAATATCAATGTGTGATTTCTGTATATATTTGCAATCTCTTTATCGTGTCATGAAAAGTTTTTTTGCTCACTCTTTATGTTCACTTCAGGGATTTTTTTGTCATAGTACAATCCTCTTATTAAGTTTTATGGAATGAAACCTGGGGAAATGTGTAGTCTTCTGCGATTTACTTAGGTTAACATTCGTGTTTCCTTATGTCTTTGCACTATAAAATGAATACATTGTAACATTTTGTATGAAACAATTAAATCATCTGCAATCTTTTATCTGTGTATTTCACTACTCAGCGTGGAGTTTTTATATTATATTAAAATGTGTCTGGGGTTTTCTTTATGTGCAACATTGATTCTAATTCATCCAACCAAAATTTGCGATGTGTATTAATAAATTAACTGTTTTTTTTTCTTAATAATTCCAAAGCTTTCTGAAAAATAACATGACTCCGTTATGAAAGTTTACAGTGATAAATATTTGTTTATATTTGTTTCAAAAAATTTATTTAAAAAAATTATTTCTCGTGAATAAAGAAAAAAACATTTCTTAATTTTATGTGAGAAACGCCTAATATTAAAATTTGTTTTCTCTGTTTGTGGTTATAAAAATAATTTGTGAACCTGAGTTCCATTCTAATATGTCTTATACCATAAATAACTTTCTAATTTCGTTGTTTGAGTTTATTGCTTTAATTATACTAACTTGTCCCATTCAAATTATATTTACTAAAAACAAAAGAATTAAATTTGTACGCTTAGCTGCTTTTAGTGTTCAAGAAATCTACTATACAATGTGTGTCATTTTTAATTTGTCAACTTTACTAAAATTTTCTTGCTCCTTTTAATTTAATATCTAGCATAACGCATCCGCATTACAATATAAGTTAACTGTAATTTGAAATTCTGTTTACGTTTTAGTAATAAATGGTGACTAATTCTTCATCTACTATTTGTGTATCTAGAATATCTATTGATCTAATTAAATAATAAGTATTACATAATATGCAATACATAGTAAACAATAAATCTAAAGTATCCAATAAAAGCAAATAAAATTCTTGTCGATTTATTACATGTAGTTTCCTGTATGAAGTTTATTTGATGTTCCTGCGATATTTTAGTCTATTATCAAAATTAATTTCAATTCTGCTTTAATTCATGGCATTCATGGCATTTGGAAATCTACAAAAATCTAAATCATGTACGTTACCATACACCAACCCAATTTTCAATTACGTTTGGCATTTTTGTTAATATCTGATAGTGTCAAATTTTTTACTTGTGTCAAATATATACAGCAAACAACGCTTAATGCTTGGTTGTAAGTCAATTATTAAATATGGATATTGAGTGTAATGCACAAGACAAAATTATTATAATATTATAATATTAACTAATAAGATGAAATAGTAACTTATACTTTTATGCAAAGCCTAAGTGATCATTCCCAATTGAGGTAGTAATTGAAAGATAAAAAATATAAGCCTGGGACAGAATTTGAACTTGTATCTACGGCTTGAAACTGTCAGATATGATTAACAAAAATGCCAAACATAATCGAACGTTAGGTTTCCAATTGTCATCACTCATTTGGGTGTCGCATTTGGTTAGCACATCGGCAGTCAAAGTGGAAGATACAGGTTCGAATCCTGTATGGGGTCTTATATTTTCCATCTTTCAATTACTAGCTTAATTTGAAATGATTACGGACGTTGTCTTCTTCGTCAATTTTCCAGGTATTATTCCGCATAGCTGGCTGGTTCTGAAGTGAACCGCTGTCAATTTGGTGACGTTTCGGCAAAACGTCACCAAATTGACAATGATTCACTTCAGAACCAGCCAGCTATGCGGAATAATACCTGGAAAATAGACGAAGCATCTATATGTATGTAAGTAGGTATGTATGTCTTCGGTATATTTTTCATTTTCCCTATTGTGATATTGAAAACCATAAAAGACAGGGATTTTATTAAGTAGGGAAAGAAGCTTGTTCAATCCATGATATCTGCTTTTGATTGCCACTCCGTTTAAGCCGGATGTGAATTAAGGATTTTTTATCTGAAAACCCAAATTATATTCGATTTTAGTTTTAAGTAACTTTGTCAAAAAAATGTTTATCTAGAATTCATAACTTTCGATTATGTATTTGGTAATTGTCATATTTAACATGTCATGTAAGTCCAAAATAACATATACATATTTGTAAAATGGAAATACTTTTCATGGTTGATTTCAGTTCTATATCAATTTTAAACAATATTTATAAAAAACATGTTTTATTTAATGTTAACATTTCGAGAAGAATATTGATTTGGAGATTAACATATTTAATGCAACAAGTTTGTTATTTAATATAATAGTAACCAAAACGTGGTTACATGGAATTTTTTTAATAATTGTGTTTTGCATACACCTAGTCCAGTGTTATTCAAACTGTGTGTCACGGAACCCTGGGGTTCTACAAAATGTCCTAAAGGGACATATTCATCAAAATGGTGAAAATAATTTAAACAAATCTGAATTGTTCGTACGAGCCTGCATTGTCTATAGCTTAGCACTGGTTGTATCTTTTATAATACTTCTTTAAATTTTATTATCATATAAGAAAAGATTATCAAAATGTTTTTCTTTATATGTACCACCTACACTGTGAATATTCTAATGATGATTCCAGGTTCCATGAAATAATTTTATACTCCTAAGGGTTCCTTAAATTGACAAAGTTTAATTACCACAGACTTAGTCTATCAAAACTAGCATATTAAACATGTCAAGTATACTATTAAATGTATAATTAACTAAATATTTTAATGATGTTGTGGATTTTCTTTATATATAGTAAGTATGAGTGCATAAGACAACAGTAAAAACTATAAAACTTGTTAAAATTTTGTGATCGTCTTTTAAGTAAAGCTCAAAAATAAGCATCTTAGGGAAATTTCTTATATGTAATGCTAACGGGAATTTATATTAAAATAGTTTAAAGTCTGTGTGATCGGTTAAAAATGTATGACTTCAGGTTCAACCAGCAATCATATTAGAAACAATTGAAGGTTATTTTGATAAATTAAGTGTACACAAAACTTGATCAATTAAAAGAAGTTATGTGATATAGTTAATTTTACACTTAAAGTATTTGTGTTAAACGTGTCAATCTTTGAGTTATTTGAAAAATATGAATGTTGGATGAAGACGGTAGCTATAAAAATTGCTTAGAATTTAGATCATATCATAAAGTTTAAAGTTTCTGTTTAAAAACAAAATGTTGGTGATATTTTCAATATATTTGACAAGTGAATTTGTCCATCTTTAAGTCAAATATTACTCCAAAAATTTGAGCTTTCGACAAAAATTGTTTTCTACAAATTTCCTAGAACTGAATTTATTATCAAAAATAGAGTTAAAAAAATTATTTGGTCATTTTTGACAACTAAGAAAAATTTTAAATGTAAATTCTTTCTTAAATAACTGCATCTCTTTAGCTATAGGTTATCAATATGACAGTAATGAAAATGAAAAACACCCTGCATATATGCCAATCGATAAAATAAAATATTAGAATATTGGTTACATAATTATATGCAGAAATTGTAAAATTATTAACACTGGTGTTAGAATTTTTAAATAAACTTATTTTATAGAGCTACATTTTTGGTGGAACAGGTAAACAGCATGAAATGGAATAACAAGATCCTATGATTATTTAATACACTAATAACATATTAACTGAAATCTTTAATATCTTTACTGCCTTGTCGCTCATATGACTTTTCATTAATCATTTGTAGAATTTTAAATTTATACATATTATTTTTTAGATAATGCATGTATGCACTTGCTTTATTTATGTTTGTACTTTATATATTTACAAACATATAATCTATTATTAATGCTACGTTACAAGTGTAAAAGCTCTATTTTTGTAGGTGAGAAATCGCCAATCCAGTTTTGCTGGATTAGTATGCAATAGTCAAGGAGGCCAAATCAACATTGAGAAGTGTGCTGCAGGGAAACCTTGCAACCATTGGGATGAAAATTCTGTAAGAGTTTCATGATAATTTATTTTGTAATTGTGCATGTGTTTTTAGATGGCTTCGTTTCGTGTAACAAATTGTAATTATACATGTGAAAGCCAAGATTATAATAACAATACTACAACGATTGTACCTGATGACGACGTTAGTCAATCAGCAGCTGAGTATGATTTTCGAAATTACGATGAGAATAATATGGGTAGTAATGCAGAAGAGGCAGGTATGGAAGTGGATCTTGAAATCAAGGTATAGTATTAATTTAAACATATATAAAATTTAAAATAACTCAATCAGATAAAAGGTGATTCAGTTATATCTATTATTTTACAAAGGTTAAATTTTGAATGAAAATTTAAAATTACATCATCGGATAACCAGAGTAAAAATCAAAAATGCCTAAGATGTTTGGTGCTAAGGATGAGATTCCCATTTTCAATGGCTGTTATGATATGATGGGGAGTTGCTGAATCTTTAATAATATTGTAGCATTTTCAAATGCTACGTTTGCAAAATAACCCCAATGATTACTTTTATTGTGTGGTTATGCATAACCCCTAATATATGCAACACACTTTACAATATCTATTACGCAGTTGGTATATTTAATCAGCTATGATTAATACAATAGGACATTATAATTATATCCCAACAATTGCTGCAGTTGTTGTTTACAACATTTAATTTATATTCTTATGTGATTTAATAAAAATTTATTATTACATTTATAATGTAGGTAAAATAAATACATTCATAATTTACATCTTTATGAAATATTTGGTAATATGTACAGCCATCTGCCATAAATATACAAAGACGAAGGTGTCGTAGTAGAGGACAACTTGTTCTTAATCAGAAAGGAGTGTAAGGTCGCTCTTATAAAACAAATATGGCTCGTTTAGCGTCCTCTGACCTGAGGATCGGGATAGTTGAAGGAAAATAACTGAAGCGTCAAGAAAGATCGACGTGATGTTTCCTTAGGGAATTAACAATGCAAAATTTTCGGTACGTTAGTTTAAGATCTAATATTACAATTTTAATGCAGTACAATTGCTTGGTACAAGATTGCAAGATTTCACCTTTGTTGAATCAAATGGTCAAAGTTCGATCAGCCGTAATTCGTTACACAAACAGCACGTCATCGATACATAAATCCGGTTGGTATAACAGGTGTTGAACTGGATTTTCAAGGTGTGTACCTTTAATAATTTTATTCGAAAGATGTCATTTGTCAATTTCGTTTTGTTTACATTCTAACAATGGTATCATAAAACCTAATTTGGCTAAGAATATTTCATGAAATTTAAGTGAACTAAAAAATTAAGAACAGGGTGTATTTCGCATTGATTATGTAATTTGATAATATTGATCAATACATTTAAACATAACCCTAGTTCTAGCTTAATTAATTATAACTTACTATAACAGTTATCAAGTAAATTTTTATATCGTTCACCTCTTATTGTGACTAAAGAGAGACATTATAGTAATCTAATGAGTTTATATTGAAGTTTATTGGTTTATCAACATTCCACTCTTCAAATTATATTAATATCTAACTTGTATAAATCATACAGCTGATTTAAATTTTTGTCTATATATATTTTTTTGCTTCTTTTGTCGTCTGATCATGAAGCGTTGCTCAATTTATTTACTATATCAATGTATTTAATAGCTATACATTCCAATTTTGAGTAGTTAACGGATCCGATTTCTACATAATATAATAATTGTTACGTTTTATTAGAATCAAACGTTAAAGTTTAGCATTAACGTGAAATTTAAAATCAAGAGAGTCATATTTTCATTTTATATATATTTAAAGAAAGCTAAGTTACTATTGCACAAACATTTTTAAATTATATATACGTTCCATTTTTGCTACAACATATAAATTTGTTAGAGGATATTGTGCTACATTATACTTTTCTAAGAAACCTAGAACACTTTTATTTAAACAAAAGGGTATACAATCTTTAAGTATATAAAATACTTTCATGAAGGTTAATGGTATAAGATATAAAAGTACTTACAATATCATGTTATTTTGAAATATATTGGAGGAGCAAGCTGCTGCCTCATATGTTATATTTTTAATCTTGTAATTTGTTTCAGGTATCTCATCGTAGTAGTCAACTTTTGAGTTCTACATTCCCCTTTTTTCTGAATGTAGTAGCGCTCAATATTTTGTTAATTTCTTTAATCTCAATTCCCACCCCTGAACCATGCTTTCTACCGCTTAGAGTAAAGTCTAGAGCATAGCATCGGTAACATCCAATTCCCTAGTAAAGGTTATTGGGTTAAAATATGTAATAAAATATTTTTTTATTGGGTTATCTATCTTTAATTAATAACACTTTTTGATCTAAAAATAATTCAATTCTGAAAACTTGATGGGTTTATTTGTCGTTGTTATTAATTATTAAATAAATAAAGCAAATAATAAATTAACATTAAAAGGTATTAAAGATTGTTGTTAAGAATTTATTTACTTCCAATTAACATTTCGGTTAATATTTGTATTTGCCACGCCAGCATCTATAGTGCATTCCCATTTTGAATCTTCTGAGATATTCATTACTCGTCTGACTCATATGATCACAGTCATGTCAATGTTCGCGGTAACAACATGGTTGCTACTAACTTTAAGTTGTTATTTACATTATTCTAATCGTAATAATTATACGTTCAAACAAGAACTCTCGTCTTTATTTTAGTGTAGTACATTAAAACATAAACCCTATAACATTTAACGTTCTGTGACAAAGGCTCCAAGGCTTACAACACGAAACGACCAGGGTATTTGTATTTGTCTATTTTATAAAATTATAGTGACAAAGGCTCAAACATTTGCAACAAGGCTTTTTTCTACATACTTTCTGGTCCTACAATCTCATAACCACATTTGAATATACAACCATTGCGCATATAGTCTGTTACGGTTTTCCGCGCAAACACGAAAGAAAACATTAAGAGTAAGTAAAGAAATCGTTTATGCCGAATACCACAACAAAACGCAGACAGAGTGGTAGAATTTGGATTAGCTCAAAAACGTCGTAGAGAGGCGTGGGTGAAATAGAAAGAACACATTGGAAACCTCTGGGAAACTATATTTTCAACTTACAATCTCGAAAGGCTATTTACACAAACAAAGAATCCAATAATTTGTGTAATCGTTTGTCACAGTGTGATAGAAAATAAGGCGTCATAACATAAGAATATAAAATTGGTAAGCAAATATAACAACTTATAATCTAGATACTTACTTAATGCTTCACCTTAAATATATACAAAAGAAAATAAAACATAAACTATACAGTACTTCTAGGAAAAGAAATAAAGTTATATATACATGCTGCATTGTGAAGTGCACCTCCTCAAGGAATATTGTAACATTAAATTTATACACCCTAACTAATTTTTTCAAGTGTCAACTACTTCTAAATTTATAAGTAAGTTGTTTACGTTAAAAAGCCAAAACAAACAGTTAAAAACTGCTCTAACATAACACTTTGATTAACTAATTTTTAATTTATAGATAGTTTATATAGTCGTTCGAGCATTGTGCATGTAAGTTTTGTAACGTGGTGGTGCCAATTTATTGGATAATTATAAGTAATAACAGCAAATGAAAAGTCTATTCTGCACAGCAGCATCAAAAAATTACGAAAACAGATAACTGTACCTTGAGCTATCGGCTTTGTGTTGGTATCATCTTAGGACTGGGAAAATGCGACTGTATTTTTCTATTGGCTGGATGTTGGAACCACCAACTTAACTCATACTAGCACAGAAAGCATTTTTAGTAGCGCGACTTTACAACATGTATCTTCGGTCAGAAGATGTATTCAATCTTGTTTCAAAGCACGGTCTCTAATTTATAAGGATAGAATCATGTATGGGAGTAGGTATTTGGCTTTCAAAGATATCGTCGAAGAATCAGTGTGCAAAATTCCCAGACAACAGCCAAAATACAAACTGTAACAACTTGCCAACAACTAGATAACGCAATTAACAAAGGATTTTTAGACAAAGGAAAACGATCTTATTACTTTGAAACATCTTAACAGCTGCAGAATAACAGTATACTTATAGATAACAAACCCATTGTAAGCAGATGTAGGCAGGTGGTAAGTGGCCTTATCTTTTAGAAGGAATCTGTGCATTACGTGCAGCTTTTAATTAAAATGTAATCACTGCAGGTGGTATGAAATATTGCAACTACTTTGTAACGTAAAGTATTATTAACTTTATCCTTGTGACTATCAGCTAAAAAAATTACACCTTTAAATTTCCTAAACCCTAACCTGATATCACAAGGTCGAGAATTTCTTCTTATTAATGTAAGCCCAAGGTAAAGTTGGTTGGAGAATGACTTGAGATAAAGAAAAACTCTTAAGACATAAACGGCTAGTCCAGTGTTAGCTCTGGGTAAATCATGAGCTTGGGTCATGGGTTGTTAAAAGGCCAAAAATATATTTAATGAGCGCCGCCGTATTTTTCAATACAATAACCGACAAAATTTAACTGTGCTTGTATAAGGGGAATGCGGAAACCTTATCTTAACACCACTAACATAGCCATAAAACCTGAATTTCACTCTTTAAAACACACTTACCAAGACCTCAAACACCAGATGTCATACAGATGTCTCGGCTTGACCTGTGGACAAACAAAGGTACAACATGGACACCATTTGTGTTCTCAAAAATATTTGCCAAAAATAAAATAATAGAATTTAGGCTACTAAAATATATACCGAGGGAATTTGTTTTCATCACACTCTATTTCTAATCAGGGATGACTTGTAAAACTTCTTTTTTGAATTCTAAATAATAAAAAGTCATTCAAAACAAAATAGATTCTATTTGGATAAATTTTCTGAATATATGTAACCACAATATTTAAGTTTGTATCTTTATAAAATTTTCTCTTAATAATTTTCTAGAACAGAAATAGACTAGTGAAGTTTTGCATTCACAATTAGGAAGATTTCTGAATGGATCTTTTCTATAAAATTTAAGTATATTGACTTGGAATTTCTAAGTTACTCATAATACATAAATTTCTTTAAATCTATGAAGTACTTCGTTGACCTTTACAATAAAATTGGATTATCAAAGTGCTAATATTGTAGAATGTAATTATTGTAATTTATTTTTATTTAACAGTAAATACGCGAATTTCACATGGGGATGAAAAATGCAAGTTCATGACCTCAAAATATTTAAACATATTTTAAATTAAATTAAAACGGCATATGACGTCTAGATAGGACAACTGAATCTATGTTTTTTATATATCTGACATAAGATGTCATTTACAGCTTTACCAAATGTACACTTTGTGTACGTGTAAACATTCTGACACACAATAGATTTGTTATTTAATTTGCTGTTTCAATAAAAGCTTTTTACGTTACTCAAATTCTTAATGTTATATTCTTTATAGCAATTTAATTAATGTTCAAAGTGACTAAATCCTAAGGTACACTCACGTGTTACAAAACTGCTTTGAACGAAAGATATAGGACCTTGACCTCAGCTGTCGGAAATTTCCATAACCATCAAAGTTCTTCGGAATACAATGATTATATTACAAAACCAACGTCAGCTCGAATGAATTTTTTTAACAAAACTTAAGCTCCAAAATTTCCTTATTTGATGTTATTTATTGGTGAAGTTAAAATATACGGAACACATGTGAAATTGCCTTCTACGTTACTGCATTTTATATTAAATAAGACGTAACCATATATGTTCTTGCTTTATATATTGCCTTAAGAAATTGTCTTAAGTTATTATCAGAGATATTGCACTAAGATGAAAAATATTAGTATAATCTATTTAATTAATATATACCAACTGTATTAATGATGTCAAAAGGGGCTTCCATCTTCTTAGGCCTGCAGGGATCAACTGAACTGCTCTGAGCGAAGCTTATAGAAAATCATTCTCACGCCACCGCTGTTAGGCTCGACCTCCAGACACCAAGAATTTATCAATTATTTTCTTTTCCTTACTCTGTTAGAGGCCACGTGTTTAAACACGACCATCTTGACTCCACTTACTTGTAGAACAGCTTGCCCGTTCGAACGCTGATAATGAAGTGCTCAAATTGACAACTCGAAAGAGCTTAGTAACTAACTTTAAAGCATAAACGTAAAAGAATCTATGTGTTATTATCAATTTTATGTATTAATTTCTATTGGACGGTAATTCACAAATTAAATATTTTAAATTATAGTTGTTTTATTTTTATTTTAAAGACCGAAGTGTAACTAGAAAAAAAAATACGTTGCAAAGTTGTAAGTATTATCATAAACAACTTCTTAAAAATGCTATTTATGTATTTATTTATGTATGGTTTCCTTTGATGAGGTTCATGTAATTTGTATTGTTTAATGCTGTTGAAGTGTAATTACCATTTTATATGGGTACAAATAAAACAAAAACAATAACAAATATTTAGTTACTGCAGAATTTTAATTGGATTTGTGTTGTAGCCTCGCATTAAACCGACTCACTCTCCACAAAAGCCAGTTCCTCATCCACACTTGTGCCATACAACTGTTAATGGAACATTTTGTCATGTTTATTCGCTGCACGCAGATCCCATACAACTGCATGTTCCATTTATACAGGCACAGAAAGAAACAAATGAATTTGGAATATGTGTTTATTCCATAGGTATAAATATTTCAATCGCTTATTTTAATTGGGTAACTGTTTGTTTTAGGTGCTAATTTTCACTGTCGTATGGGACCACAAGTTGAAGAAAATCTCACCATCTATTTCAGTGAAAAATGTAAACCTATTATAACATGTGAACTATATAACCAATATAGTGAGAGTAAAAGCATAACTATAGAAACACCTTGTGTTGTTAATGCTTCTAGTTTTTGGTTGTACTTATTAATAAGGTCATTGGCTGATATATTTCCAGTTGCAGCTGTAACATTGTTGGATGCAGCTGTTATAATAGCAACAAGGGAAACTTCAACTGGTAGAGGGGATGCTGGCAAACAGTTTGCTGCTGGAGCACTTGGACTTGCAATATTTCCACCAATTATGGCTGCAATAAATGTACCAATTGTTCATATTGCGGTATTTAGTGCATGTATGATCCTTGCTGCACTTATAATGTTGTTTGATAGGTAAGACGAATTGCTAACATGGAGTATTTATTATTAGAGATATATTGCAAATTATACAATGTCATGCTGTATTACATAGTATGCTGTTTTGTCTGACTCTTTGGTACACATACTTTCCAAAATATTACCAGCACATGTGGAACCCTCTGCATATAAAAAACTGGTTCTAAGTTACTATATGTAAAAGAGACGTGTTTAATCGCTTCTGTAACTACGATAATAATGTATTCTAAAATAAGAACCTATCAGGTATTGTTTACAATAAACATAAAATAATTTATATAATTAGAACACATACACTTTATGTATTCAACTAAGCGATTGCCAATTAAACGTTAGGATTTTGTGCATGCGTGGGTGCAAGCATATGTGCGTTCATGTGTGCGTGCTGTGTGTGTGTGTATGTGTCAGTCGTCACAAGCATGAAGATGTTCTTGACTACATGGAAGACTGTTATCCCGAATAAACACTCTCGCTTTAATTATTCCTACCTTTGATCGTGACATTTGTTTGTTTAAATAAACCACTCCTTCCAGATCTGCCTAGTGCTGGGGCGGTTGAGTCTTTACAAATTACTAGTTATTTGCTAAATAAGTTAAATTTAAAAAAACACCAACCTAACTTAACCTCTTTCGTCATAAAATGCATCATCATACATATAAATATACTTTTCGAATATTATCTTATCTGCAATCTGGCCAGATGATAATAAACTAAATTCTAAAACAAATCCTGAAAAACAGCCTAATCCAGCAATAAAGCAAAGCAATGCTCCACATTTTTCTGCTTATCTATTGAACCACCCATTTATGGATCTCAAATCAATGGTTATGTTGTAACTCCAACAAGAAAACCAGTCATAACACCGTTACACTGTCACTTTGTCCCTTCCAAAATGCATAACCCCCCAACATATCTCTTACTATTTTGCAACTAATAAATTTCTCATTAAAATAACGTCCTTGCTGAAAGAAATGTCAAAACATGTGCAGGTTCACGTTCACATATAAATCATACTAATTCTTACATGAATTTATACTATTACCAGTTTAAGTTTCTACAATTTAGGTATTGTTCAGGCCCCACCAGGTTTCTCCATTCTTTAAAAGACCAGCTATAACACTACTTCAAGATTCCCCAATTTATGGCAGGCTAAACAAATTTTCACACGTAGGCATTTTTATTAAAAGTTTGATTAAAAAAATTTCCCTCATGTCAAATCCCTCAGGCTTGACCTATATTTTTGTTACTTCACATCTCTTTATCAAAACTTTATCAATAATCAAAAATAAATCTCAAAATTCGAATAAGCATCCGGGTCTGAAGAAGTTTGTCGCATTTGAGAGCGATATATTTTCCCCTAAAATTCATTTTCAATCCAGTAACTAACTTCAAGCCGTCACGCATTATAAGTACGTTTACCCGAAATTATTCTGAATCTGTTAACTGTCAAATTATTACTTTTTTTATATCCTAACTCGTAAATCATAACTTCGTTCATTTTTCAATAAAAGCCCATATCTAGACGTATAAATTTCCACTTAAAATAACAAAATTTCTCAATTTTCAAGTCACGATCAGTCAATTTCTGCCTTAGAATCCTTTTAAGATAAGTTTTCAAAAAAAATCTTTCCAAAAATTTACAAAAGATAACTAACCTTTTAAAAAAATTCACAACTTAAAATATATCGCATGAAAAAATTTTTTATGGTTAAATAATTAAAACTAACAAAAATTTACGACCTATACATTTACACAAAAATGTTTTGCCAATAAAATACCAAAAAAATAAAAAAAGACCCTAAAGTTAAAAGGTTACTTCAAAATAATTAAAAATGACTCGTGTATAAAACTATAAAGTTTAGTACTAAAAATGTTAACAAAAAACAAAAGTTTAACAAAATTGCACAAATGAGATTTCATATATAAGAAAATATCCTATGTAAAAAATGGCCCTATTAAAACAAAACAATTTCAACATTTTAAAAAATTTTAAATAAAAAGCTGCTTCCTTTAAAAAAATTTATTGTCCTACCAAAAACAGCGGTCCGAATAAAAGAAAAACATAACTTAAAAGTTTGAAAAAGTCCTAACATTTAAAAAAATTCTCCATCCAAAAATCCTGAAGATGTCCATCAATAAGTTTACAAAACAGCTAAAATTTAAAAACTTACATATTGAAAAACAACTAAAAATTTTGCATAAAATCACGAAAAACTTTTTCGTACTAAAAAAAAAGCCTAATGCTTGGGCACCTTTGTTATGGATGTAATGTTTCTACCGTTACGGGTGGTGAAACTATTTCAATTTTTAAACTGCCATCGGATGATTGATTTCTCTCCATTAAAGCTTTGACATCTCAACCTACTTCTAACGCAGGTGTTGAATAATTGGCAACCAATATGCCCGTAAAAAATAAACTGAGTTGCTTGATAGGGGTTATCCTAGCATAATAGGGCACTTAGCAAAGATGTAGTATGTGGGAATTTCAGCTCAGAATAGAAATCAATGGAGGTATGCATCCAACCAGTCCCAAGATAGAAAAATTAATGACGAAAAACATAACTGTACTTAAACATGATGATTATTATAAATAACTACAGGTATTGACCTTGCAATATTCTCCACTAAAGTTAATTGTGCGAAAGTATTTATTGGAAAACTATCAATACGGTAAATGTCTAAGTATTGGGGGATCCTTGGCAACCACAGGCTGCTTAACCCACTTCGCATACCACTGAATCTGGTTGAAATAGGGCATATAATTAGAAAACAATAGAAGAGGAATCGAGCTGTTAGCAACATAGTCTAGCTTCGAAGAAAGAAACTGCTCTTTTTAAAACTACATGAGACATTTTTGGCAAACTTCGGACGGGTGAATCAAAATTGGACGTTTTTGATTTCGCTTTCTCTACCTAACCTTTTTATATTTAAACTTACATATTTCAGGTTTTACATATAATCTGAATCAACACAAAACTGTATTATGACCTGCTGTATTAATTACCAAAATTGCATCACTCCTAACCTTTCTAAAAACTGACATATGAATTCTATAACATTTGACTATAGACCGAATATGATGCCAAATAATTCTCTCTTAAATTTGAATTTATAGAAACCTAAAACTTGTATTTCCTGAACGGAATAACCCAATCCTATTGGTGGACTTATACAGAAACTATTAAAATGAAATGTGATTACAATCATTTCTAAGGGAATATCACAGATTTTTAGCTTACAGTAGAAACTCTTCATGCCTAGAACAAAATGACAGTTTTAATGTGTTTGTATTTCTAATACTCCACTTTTTTTTATACCAAGAGCGGGTGATGTTTGCACCTTACCCGGAAGAAGGTGATGCAGGTATACAAGAGTGATAGAAGATAATAACGCAGCTAAAATAACAGGCATGTTAAATCTTAATAGGGCACCACGGAGAGTAAGTCGGTGAGAATTACTTGGCATTAATCTTCCTAGCCTTAAAATAAACCCTAAGGATGTACTTGAAATCATCAAATAATCATACAGTATATCCAACTTTACCAATACCAGTAATACCATACCATCCCCAGTACCATAACCAATAAATAAGGAAGCCTTAACACAATATAATTTAAAGACATAATGAGATCGGAATAAATTTTGCTTAACAGCGTATTTCAATTTATTTACTACAAATTATCATTTGTTCATGATAGTGCCATGGCATACGTTTACAAGTTTCAAAATAAGTGATATGCTTGAAATATTTATAAAGTGGCACCAATCTGCCACAACTTTCAATAGACAAATTATAACCAGTTCTCTAGTTCAGGTCTTCGATTTGTTAGACTTTTGTTTTCTTAGTGTACAAAATGTTGAAAGAAAAATATTTTCTTTCTGTTTTAAGAAGAGAATATAACTATATTCTTGCTCGAGTTTTATTTTTGGTAATATCTAAACATCGGTATACAAACAAACACATGTGATACTTTTTACAATGCATAAACATTTGACAACACATACCACGTAATTAATTTTTAAAACTACACTTAATGCATAGCACTAATGTTATTCGAAATATCACAAAATACATTCAAGCGTACTAAATAAAAAATAATTCGTACATCACTGCTAAAAACAAAATGTCTATCGCGACCATATCGCGATCAACCCACGTATCCCCTTTCTTTTTTGCCGATTCTAGCTACGAACCTCCCCATTTCCTTAGCAGGAAATTTAAAATTCTTGCATTTAACATACGTTAGACTAAACTTAACATAGACTTCTCTTTCTGTGTTACTTTTTGTCACCACAGATAGTTTTAGAATAATTATTAGCTATATAAGCGATTTATCACCTATATTTATATAGTTTAGAAAAATAAAAAGTTAGTATTTCAGTACTCCCGGATACTTGTTCTTCGAATGAGCTGATCTCATTGTATAACAAAGATTCCAGCATCCAAACAAAAGTAAAATCTAATTTATTTAATTCAACAACTTGAAATGAGAAAGAGACTCATTGTCTACTTATATTTTATTATATGATTTTAAATTTTATATTTTGTGTTGATTTAGTTACTCCTGTTATTGAACATTCTAAAATATACGTATTTTCATTTATTTGCTGCCTAACCTTGTATAGTTCTTCATATAACAAAAAGAATTTTTTTATTTCTTTATTTAACGCGCAAGATTGATAATGAGTATTGGTTAATACCAAATCACCAGGTTTATAAGTTAACGGTTTAATATTTTTATCATGTCTCAACTTTCTCATGTTAACTTTAGATAATAGAAGTTTTTGTGCCAATTCAATTTTAATAACCTTATCTAAATCTTTCCTTTCGGGGAAGTTTATCAATCTTTCAACTAATTGCTCACATCTTTTATCAGTCATGAATTTGATTGGTGCAAAACCTGTAGAATCATTTTGTACACAGTTAAGCCATCCTTCGATTATTGGTACGGCATCAGGCCAAGTACTATGTTTTTTATGACACATTGTTCTAAATAATCTCCCTAATTCCCTCATTATTCTTTCTGCAGGATTACTTTGGGGATGATATATAGTTGAATATATCTGCTTAATATCTAGTCGTTCTAATGTTTCTAACCAAACCCTGCTCATAAATTGTGGTCCATGGTCACATAACATACAGACAGGTTTACTTAAATCTGGTATAAAATTATTTTCTATTTTCCTTAATAATGTTTTTACTGTTGCTTTTTGAACTGGATACAGCTTAACAAATTTTGTAAAAATATCATGTAGCACAAAAATGTGCAATATTCCCCCCTGCCTCTTGGTAGTGGTCCGTATATATCTATGGCTACTAGATCTAAAGGTTGTTCACTAATAATGTTTTTCATTAACCCTGCTTGTTTTTTATTTATTAGTTATGCTTTCTGGTAAATATCACATCCAATAATTGCCTTTGCAACCCGTGTACTTAAATTTGATATATAGCATATCTCTTTAATTAACACACTAAATTTCATTTCACCGGAATGCCCGTATATAATATGGTATTCCCAGATTATTTGGTCAACTAAATGTTGGGGTACATATATCAACCACCATTCATCGTTTTTAATCTTTCTTGGGAATAAAACCACTTATGTTTGTTAAAATGATCTTTATTTACGTTTCGATCCATGACCTAGGTCGTTGTCAAAATAATAAAAAATTTTAAGTTTGGCATTTATGACACAAATTGAAGGTGATTTTGATTTATTAATTCTTGATTTGAATACATTAGGTGAACATTTTTAAAGTTTAGAAGAATGAGTATTTTCAATTTGTGGTGCGTCCTGGGACCGGTTTTTTAAGGTAGCAAATATGCTTAACGTGAAATCAGCTGATTAATTTTTATATAGTCAAATTTCATATAAATTCAATAACTTGATATTGGAACATTTTTTAACATGTTTCTTTTTATACGGTTGAGGGGGTGGTTATTAAAGAAGTGTGTGATTACATTACCGTAAGGCTTAAACAGCCGGGGACTGCTAATATGCCTATGTTTGATTATATAAAAATTAATCAGCTGATTTCACGTTAAGCGTATTGGCTACCTTAAAAAGCCAGTCCCAGGACGCAACACAAATTGAAAGTACTCATTCTTCTAAACTTTCAAAATGTTCACCTAATGTATTCAAATCAAAAATTAAAAAATCAGTTACTTTTAATTTGTGTCGTAAATGTCAAACTTAAATTTTTTTATTATTTTGACAACAATCCTAGGTCATGGATCGAAGCGTAAATAAAGATCATTTTAACAAACATAAGTGGTTTTATTCCCAAGAAAGATTAACAAGAATAGTTAACAAACTACAACAAACATACAGGGAGTATTCACCATCCATCGCTTTTATTACTCCTTTTAAATAACAAGCCATCATTTATTTATTTATTTATTTATTTACGGTTGAACAAACCATTTAACAATAGAAACTTATATCAAAATAAATTAAATATAAAAAAGAAAATTGACGCTAACCTTTTCTTTATGACCTATGTATTATCATTCAAATTAAACAAATTCCTCCGTAGTAATGTCTTAAACTTATTGAAACTTAGATTAAAAATATCAATATCTTTCAAATATAAATTAGCAAAATGCGAAATGCGAGAAGTAATACAAAAGTGCTTTCCATAATTTGTTCTATGAAAATCAACATTAAATAAATCATGATTTCTTATATTAAACCTATGAGATAAAATACCAAAACTTTCAAGAATTTCAGAGCTGTTAATTACACTATTAAATTTTATATTAGAAACAAAGATAAAAAATAAACGCCTTTTTTATAAAGTAGTTAAACCTAGATAAGTTAAAATAGTAATATAGTTTTCAGGGGAATACATAATATTAAATTTAAAACAAACAAATTTAACAATTCTTTTTTTGACATTTTCAAGTCTATTTTTATGACTATAAGTATTAGGACTCCAAATAATAGAACAATATTCTAGTATGGAGCGCACATAGCTAATGCATAATAATAAAACTGTTCTTAGTTGATAAAAATCTTGAGATTGTCTTTTTACATGCCATTTTATTGGCTCTGTTCAGAATATAGTCAATTTGTATGTCCATATTTAGGTTACTACTAAATAACACACCTAAGTCACGAATGTTTAAAACAGTGTCCAAGACTACATTGGAGATAGAATAATTATAACTATTATCAACACGTTTCTTTGAAAATCTTATACATTTACATTTGGAGATGCTCAAATCTAAATAATTTTTGTCACGCCATGATTTTATTGAATTTATATCCTTTTGAACTAACAAGCAATCCTGTACTTGCTCAACTTTCCTGAAGATTTTTATATCATCAGCATACATCAAAATTTCACAGCTCTTAATTACAGATGTAACATCATTAATATACAATACAAACAACAATGGACCAAGATGAGATCCCTGTGGAACACTAGAGTTAACAGTAATTGGATGTGATTCCTCATCATTTCTTTTTACAGTTAGTATTCTGTTAGAAAGATAGGAGTTAATCCAGTTCACAATTTGATTATCAAAATCTACAGAAGATAACTTAAGAAGAAGCAAATTTATGTCGATGCGATCGAAAGCTTTTCGCATGTCCAAATATATAATCTATATTATGATCAGATTCTAGATTATTAACAATGTAGTCAACTAAGATATATAAATTGGTGGTTGTAGAACGTCCTTTGACAAATCCTTGTTGTTGAGGAACTATAGTGTGCTTTATGGCACTATATTTGATCAAAAATCAATGATTCAAATATCTTAGCGATAGATTACATTATAGAAATGCTTCTATAATTTTTTACATTTGATGTATCTCCATTTTTGAAAACGGGAACAATAAACGAATTCTTCCAGTATTGTGGAAATTCAGCTAGATGTATGGATTTATTAAATATAATTTCTAAAGGTTCGCATAATACCCAGGATAATTCCTTTAAAAATAGCGATGGAACTCCATCCAGACCAGATGAAGCTTTTCTATCTAAGGAGTTCAATTTCTTTAAAATATCATCGGATGATATGTAAACAAGTTTTACATTCATGACTTCATTAATACAAATACAAGGATAATTAGTGCTATTGCTATTGTGTTGACAATAGACTGTTTGAAAATACTTAGCAAACAAGTTTGTGATGTTTTTCATATCACTTGCAGTATCTGTATCATAATTCATAGTGTTTAGTATACCATTATTTGCTTTGTGTGAGTCAATGTAATGCCAAAAGCATCTAACATTGTCAAAAATTTGTCTCTCAATATCATTGATATATGATTTTCTACATCTTGTAATAGCATGTTTACAAAGCATTCTAACGTTTTTAAATTCATTATAATTGTCAATTGACCCTGATTGCTTGTATTTTTTATGTAAAATTTTCTTTAACTGAATTAGTTGTTGACATTTCTTATCAAACCATCGAGGATACTTTTTTTTTAGTATTACCTGCTTACAAGAAATAAATTTGTTAATTGTGTCATTAATTATTTCATAAAAAATTTCAAGACAATGGTCTAAGGATATAGATATTTTCCAGTCTATACCTTCTTACATTCGCGCCGTGGTTACATATAAAAAAGTTCTATAAATGCAACCCCGGAAGCGAGGTTTAATATACACTATCAGCAGTTGGCAGCGCTAATTCGAATACAGATTTGGGCGCGGTCAACTACTAATGATGTGCCAGATATTGCGCAATACTACGAAAAGTTCCATAATTCAAACACAAAGAATAAAGCACACAAATTAAGTAAAGGATTACTTACATCAGAAATCCTGCCTTCGCCCGGTTGCGCTGGGTAGGCCTCTAGCCAAGTCCAGTCGGGGCTCCTCCCGGAGGAATTAGAGATGACACGTCGACGCTCTCAAATGCGTACGGATTAGCTCCGGCCAGCTAAGGTAGACATGAGACCTTCATCCACAGACGTGAAGATCGGTATGCCTAGGTGGCGGCAGATGTCTTACCTATGTAGGGATTGGACAGGAGAAGGTATGAGGTAGACAAACAAAAGATAATTAGGCAGGGAACTACATAGGTAACCCTAACGATACGTTACCAGAACGAGCACTTAACTCGACGATACCCGGTAAAAAGCCACGTTCTCCCGAGAGAACCGGAAAACTCTCCCACCCCTTGTCTAGTAGTATTGCTCTACCCCTCTAGGGATAAGCACACTGCGCAAATGCACTACTCTGACGTACGGAAGTACCGCCTAGTCCATTTAAAATTCTCGTGCACCGCGTATTTGAAATTATGCCGCGAAACTTCCATACATAAAAACTTAACCTAAAAACTACTGTTTAAGTGCAATAGCACGTAACAACCTTGAAGGTAAATGCCTATCTCATCATAAGGAGCATTTATAAAATCAATATATGTTTTTAAAACATTTTGACTATCTATATGATTTAAATTAGGAAAGTTAATTAAAAGTGTTGGATGGTGTTGATCACAAGGCTCAAGTAAAGGATCACTTTTAGTCACGATAATTTAGTTAGTGTTACTAAATACTAGATTCAAAATTACTTCATTCTGATTGATTACGTTATTAAATTGATTTAAATTGTAATATGAAAAATGATCAACTATTTCAGCCTCCATTGGAGTGGTTATATGTGAAGGTATTAGAAAATTAGAATCATCAATATTATTCCAAAAAATATTAGGTAGATTATAATCACCTATTAAACATATTTTGTGTGTAGGGTATTTTGCACAAATGTGTTTAACAAATGTTACATGTTGCTCATATATCGCAGTAGGGGAATTAGGAGGTATGTATACAGCACATAATATTAACTGATGATCACCTAGGTGCAATTCAATAGAAACCGACCTAATGTTCGTGTTTAATTCGTTTACAAGTTTGGAAGATATGATTTTATTTATGGCTATCAAAACACCACCTCCTAGTGTCTTTGCACTGGTGATTGATGACCTATCTTTTTGATAAACAATGTATCATGAATCAATTAACTCACAACTATTAAAATCATCAGAAAGCCATGTTTCCGATAACACAATTATGGAATAGTCATTATTTAAAATATTATCATAAAGATTTTTAATTTTAGTCCACAAACCTCGAACATTTTGATACACTATATCTAAGTTTTGTTTTTGTTGTACTGTTGATATTGAAAATTTGAATTAGCTTTTGAATTTTTTTTATCAATAAATTTTCTTATTGCAACCCCATTAGGCCAAAAAGAAGGATTCATAACTTTTTCCATATATGCAGAATTTATTGTGAGCATAAAAGAACTGCAGCTTTCAGGATATTTAGAATTAAGTTTTTCTATTGTTACATGTGTGGGAATGTTACCTTGCAAACATTCATTCAATTTATTAACTACAAAGGATATAATTTTTTGTTCATCAACAGTGGGATTAATTCGTGTGAGATGCAATTTAGAGTATCTAACTTTGCATGCAACAGCTATGAAACCATCTGATGATATACAATCATTATTTACTATTCCTGTTCTAATAATTAACTTGATCTTATTTCTGATAAATGCAGACTGATTAATCTTTAAATCACTATTATTAGAATTATTAGAAGCAACAACGCTGCTATATGAATTTTTATTTAAAGCATGTGGCAAGACACATTCTGTTGATTGTTTACCAGATGATCTATTGTAATAATCTAGACTTATGTCAACCTGCTTGGCTTTTTGTAAACCATCATTAACAAGAGCTTTTTCAGTACTAGCCTAACTAATTAATTTTGAACCAGTGTTATCTTTAGTAAGTAATTTTATTAACTCAATGTTGCTAGATTTTAATATAACAATTTCTTCCTTCAATTCTTTAATTCGTTGTTTTAAAACTACTGTCTCTGATTGGACTATCTCAATTAAAATTCTTTTAAACTCATCTCTTAGAAAAAATGAAGAACTTATCCCATATTCATTAATGTGACTCTTCTTCTACTTGAATTTCATTAACAAAACTTGTTATCTTAGTTTTATTATCATTATTCAAAACTGCATTATCAATACCTCCATTGTTGTTGTCACAATTTAAACAATAATAAAGTTTATCTCCATTACTATTAACTTTTATGATACTTTTTCGGTCACTACATGAATAATGAATTTTGCTTCTGCACTTGATACACTCAAACTATTTTGATACTACTTTTTTACTACAATATAAACAAAAATTAACTGGTAGACTTACAGATGACTGTTCATTGGTAGCCATCATGAACTATATATTTCTTTTTAAGTTCTCTTCTTTTACTATTGCTATCATTAATTAATTTGTTTTTAACCCATTTTATTTGACTATCATTTTCTTGTTCCTGCTCTAAATTTTTAAATAATTTCCTAAGGTTATTTTCAGAATATATTTTATCTACAGGTGCAATTACAATTGCTTCGTCCCTATGTTTACCTTCATATCCATACCGTGATAAAAAATCAGCAATAACATTTAATTTACTTTTTCTATAATGAATTTCTAAATTGAACTCTTGTAAATATAAGCTCCAGTGCATTAATCTGTCACTAACAGCTTTGCTTGTATGCAAAAATTCTAATTCTGGGTGATCAGTTTAAATAAATGTTTTATACCCTAAGATATAGGATTTAAATTTTTTACAACCAAAAACTATGCTTAGTAATTCTAATTCAGTAATCATATAATGCTTTTCTGCATTGTATAAACTTCTACTTGCAAATGCAATACTATTAATTTCACCATTATCATTTATCTGAAATAAATGTGCTCCTAATCCTTTTGTAGATGCATCAGTTTCTAAATAAATGCTTTTCTAAAATCAGGATGTTTTAAATCTATATCATTTATAAATGCCTATTATTTTTTTGAAATATTCTTGTTCATGTACACCCCAGATCCACTTTACATTCTTTTTTAATAAATGTGTTAAATGTGATGTTAAATCTGCTTGTTGCATAACACACTTTCTATAAAAATTACAAAACCCTAGGAACGATTGCAATTCCTTTTTTATTTTTTGGTTCGGGGAAATCCTGAATCACTTGTATTTTACTTGGATCTGCTTTAATTCCATTTGCACTAACTATAAAATCCAAAAAATTTTATTCATTTTTGAAAATTCCGATTTTTTTATATTTACTGCCGTATTTGCATCTCTTAATTTATACAAAACAGCATCGAGTTGTTCTGCATGTTTTTCATCAGTTGATGATGCAAACAAAATGTCATCAACATAGACTGTTGCATAATTTAATACTTCTTGTCCCAAAACATGATCAAGACATTTACTCAACATTGCTATTGATACTTTAAGACCGAACGGTAATACCTGAAAATGGTAACTGCGTCCATTAACTAGGAACGCCGTCAAAGGTTTACTCTTTTAATTTTTAATTGCCAAACCCCACTGGTGAGGTCAAGCGGTGTTAAATATTTAGTACCATAAAATTTTTGCAACAGTTCTTCGACTGTTGGTGGTGATTCACAATCGATGACGAAATTTATATAGTAAAAGGATTTAATAATATAATATGGCAAAGTAAATTATTAATATACAGCCAGTATTCCATTGTATGGATTTAACGGGTTTTAAGAATACTTTTGAATGAGCAGGGAACAAATGAAACACCTGCAGATAAAATATGTTTGTATTCCAAATTTCAATAGCAATTTACTATTTCTTCCATTTTTACATATCATATTATTTAGAACACAATATGCGTTCAGTACTTTAACCCTAACATTATAATAGTCTAACATATAAAAGCACGTGGTATGCTTTATTAAAGCGCTTTAAAAAACGACAGTTAAAATGGTCTTTTAAGAAAATTATAATTTAAAGTGTTGCAGCGCAGTATATGGCTGAATGCGCTGTTACAAGCGGAAAAGCTACTAAGTATATATTTTTTAATTAATATTATAAAATGGGGGGTGACCTGTAAAACAAAAATTAAAGGGGAGTCACCGGCACTAGCTAGCGGAAGGTCGTGGATCATATAGAGGGTTAAAATTTTGCAGACAGGGCTAAATTAATATATAATATACTACAAAAAAAATTGGCACTTACCTTTCATAAATATTGTGGCTTAATGACAATTACCAAGAGTGCCAGACAAGTCGAGAATGTCCAAATGTTCATGCAAAACCTTGAGAGACTTGTCATCACAAGGAGGCCAATTGTTTCTTTTAATCAGCTCTTACCTTTTTGACTACTTATGCACCTGTCATGATCAAAAATAAAAAAATAATTGACTTAATCAACAGTAAACTATTTAATCGCCAGAGCAATAACCGTGAAACCTCTTACATTAGAAAATCCATTGATTTTAATTTAGAAATGTAATTGAATGGTTGATATTGAATTATAATAATTTTATGTACATAAGCAATTCCCTAACATTTTATATGGAAGAAAACTTATACTATAAATTTTACACCAAATTAATCCTACGGTTTATGGCCAAAACGTCCTAACAAATAAATTAACTAAAAATTGGTCATGCTGGCTTAACTATAAAAACTTACTTACTAAAAATCGTCAATTGTTTGATGGCTTGTCTTCCAACGCAGAACAGCTCTTAAATTGGGGGAGAGAATCTCGCTTGTTGCTCTGGTTTTTCGTAATTATTAAATAATTCAATGGCACACGAACTCGGCAGGATCTTGTTGAGCTTAACTTGTGCATCGCATGCATACAAGCTTTTTATTATTACTTATATCACTATAAATCCGCGAACATACGGGCGTAACCCTTGCAAACTGGAAGAGTTAATTACTCCTTTCCAATTTCACTATCGTGATACTAAGTGCTATATCATATCTGTGTTGCCGGAGAACGCTACCAGCGAACTTCTGTGGCTACGTTTCTACCTTTTGACAACGGACAACCCCATTGGAATCTCCGTCTTTTGGCTAACTTTTTGTTATATATTATTCCTACTCTAAACTATTATTTTACGTCATATTTCTGTTATCCAATGACTATTAACAGAACCTCCCAAAAACAAGATTTCAGAAACCAAATCCAACCCCTTTCAAGATGAGGGTCACGGAAAGCAATTATTTTTCTAAGGGTTTAAATATGTTGTATCTTCTTGGAATTTTAATTACTGAATTGTGGACCATACCTATTGGCGACAGTTGTCTGCCATTGACAAAAGACCAGACAGCCCACTTGAGCCGAAATGAATTTAAATACAATAGATGTCTCCAGACTACTTAAAATTACTTGCAATCTTTGAACAAATCAAATTGGAAAATAGTTTGGCTATTTGTAATGTTTCGTTTTCTATAACCCGCTGTCAATCACGAATATATTAAGAAAATTAAGTTTTACAACTGAAAATTGCTTTTCTTTGTTTACGTTAAAAGGTACTATTCCATTTAAATTTATCAGAATTGTCAATCTATAACCGACATAAGCTTTAAAAGGGTTATTGTATTCGGATTTGCAAGGTAGGACCATTAAATTATTATGACAGCCGCTGGGATTTATAATATTTAAGCCTAAAGCTATTTCTAAACCTGGTCTTTATTATAAGGGATGCTAACTAAAATATAAAAGTAATTTATTATGGAATTATTGCCTATAAGTTATACAAGTTAATGAAATTTAATTAATCAATTAATCTGTTTATAAGTTAACATTTCAAAATAATGTTACAGCGCCCACTCAGAAGATACAAAAGATATTTTCATATAACAAAACAGGATGTCCAGCAGAAAATGCTATTAGTTGATAGTGGTAATAAAAGTTGTTTTTTTACTGAACGCGTTCGGCATTCAATTATAATTTAGAAGCTGTTGCTTTGCGTTTAGGGAAATACAGTCATGGTTTTCTCAGAAAACGTCGGTAATTTAACTGTGCTTACCTTCCATGTAGCCAATCACAAATGCAGATTTTAACACATGACATTTAAAATGCTCCTCTTGGTTAAAAAACAGAGTATAGTAACACTAAACTCTTATTAATATATTAAATCAAATCAACCACAATCAGAACTGTTATGAATATCTCACAAACTCACAAGTATTACCTTATTGTTCGAAATGAAGTATTAGAAATAACAATCTGTTAGTATTGTCCCTGCATGGAAATATTTTTGTTCCTACATTGTAATGTTATTTATATATTGGGGTGTAAATTATTAGCCTAGGGCTAAATTGGAGATCTTCTTATGGTGAAGGGATCTCGACATTCTTCCGACTAAGTTAGGGGTCTATTCCTCGGTTAGAGCTTATGAGGAGTGGTCGTGGGTTTTACGACAAAACATTGTTTACTTACTGACTAATAATACTAAAATAGGGGGTGCAAATGGTGTGCCACCAAGTGCTTAAATTTTTTAATCAGGGATTTGCCCTGAGGGATGACTTGGAAGTCCTTAGAGAGAAATATCGTATTTACCGCTAATGCAGAAGCTGTAAAGAAAATATTATTAATATAACAATGAAGGACACAAGAGATGTACTCTTGCTACCTTATACTATAAAGAAAAAGATTAGCCATTTATATCAATAATTCAAACATTATTATATGAACCAATTTAGGCATTAAGCCTCTTGAAGGTGTTGTTTAGTGCTTCTTTATCAAGTCACTGTTATAGACTTTATTTTTATGAAAGGGTATTTATACCTTGTTACCTTTTTAACTCAATTACCCTATCGTTGAACTCACTTGTCCAAAATAAAACAATTATGCAATTGAATTTAATGGTTGTTCTTTAATTAAAATTTTGCTTTCTAAGTAATAACATTTTATGTACAAAATATACATCACAAATGTGGTCGAAAGTCTTCAACACAATGATTGAATATGAAAATTACGACTGTCTTTACTAAGAATAAAAAAATATCAATAACGTATTAAACATTTTTACAAGGCTTTCTAAATTAATTACCCAAAATACACAGATCTGTTACCTTGGTTTACAAATGTGTATTAAATATTCAAAGACTAAAAATATTAGTTCTCGTAATTACTTAAGGTGTGATTGAATTTGAATGAAATACTTTGTTAGAATTAAATAAAGGTATTCTATTCATTTGAAATAATATCATAAATAACCCTTGATTCAAACTGTGATAAATTCTAGATAGCAAACGTTTTCATAATTACATGGTAAAACAAGAATCATAAATTGCTACAATGTTGTTTTCGATAATCTGCCTCGCTGTTAAGATAGGCGAACAGCTTTAGTCATGTCAAAGTGATAGAAAAACGCTTACCTTGTAAACAGTTGTTTTAAACTACATTGAAACAATCACGTTGTCCAATCCAGATGTGCTGACCTGTGATCCTTTGACAAACAAATGACGTCAACGTGTTGTCCACATTTAGTTAGTGAGAATAGACTTGATAATTACAAAGACCAAATTTCGCAAACCATTTATGTTAATTTTGTAATAAGTTAATTGAAATTAATATTAGCAAATTTTAAAGAAATTATTATTGGAAATTCTGTAAGACCATAACTAGAAAATCCACAGAGCACATTTTCTAAATTCAGTGAAATCAAAATTAACAAATTTAAGGAATTCATTATCAGAAATTCTTACAGCGCTGTAATAAAATTATTTAGTCTGACTTAACAATAATTTAATCTGCTTACCATTATTAAAATACACAGAAAATCAAGTGCATCTCGCACTTGGTCAAGTGGCAACGCCTATTGCTACACATAGGTTGCTGGCGAGGACCCTATTCAACTGCATGGTGCTTGTGACTCCACAAGTGGTCGTGCCAGACTGAATCGTCCGTTCGATGCGCAGAACTCACATCAAAATCGCCTGACATTGGGGATGCAATTCAAATGACCAACGTTTACTAGTAGTAACTAAATCCAATACTATAAAGTAATATTCGGCTTGTGATTGGGGTACACGGCCCTGATCTAAATATTTATTTACATCGCAAAATGTAATTGTTTACTTAAATAGACAATGCAGTGTATTTTATAAATAATTTGAAAAGGATTTGTAATCGTCAAAAAAAAGTGTTACAACATAATTAAATCTTATATTTCTTACATTCTTTCCATGATCATGTGAGTATTCATTAACAATTTCGACTGCTTTCTAAATTGAAATGAATATCTATTCATAGCCCTGTAGAATTTTATTAGTATATTTATTATAGTTTAAAAGTACCTCAGTATATCTCTATTTTTGATATAGCATTGAAAATGTATTCAGTTATCAGCAACGTTTTCTTTCTGAAATGATATACTCGAATTATTTAAGAGTATTTCCACAAGCTTTATGTAAAATGGGTTTTAACATATGTGATTAGCGAATTCCATTCAATTTGAATTTGTCGGTTTCTTTACCTATATATGGATATTTCTTGAACAATAACATATATTGCATTGCAATACCAATTATCAATTGGGTTTCCCGCTAACGATGATAGTTGGCTCTGAGTTTTCTAATGTGGGCTATTCGAGTATTCATTGTTGAACTGTTATTATTATATCCATCTTATGACTTGTAGCGGTCCGAATTACGAGATATTCGTATGGAAATTTACTGATATATTTAACATAGATTTTGTGATCAGACAGAAGTAGTATGTTCTAGTCGCCAAATTGAATAAATTTTGTGTCAAATCTACCTAACTTTATCAGTAATCACGGATAAACAAGCATTGTAAAAAATGTGTAACTGTCTGTAAAATTAGAAAATCAGTGGGCTCCTATAGCTATTAAATTTATAACATGGGGTTCTGTATGAAGTTGTTTCTTGAGAAATGGAATTTTTCGAACTAATTATCTACTACAGTATTGAGACAAAAATGCAGATGAAAAGGAATACTATTTATAATTAATTTCTACTGTATTGTTATACTGACTACTATGGAATTAAGTTTAGATTTCTTTCAGCAAAATGCCATTGAGTCCTCCAGAGTGGTGGTGGCATACCAAGTGTGGATTACTTGCATTGCCATTGTCTTCCATTAGACGTTATGGCTTGGAAATAGCAGGACTTGGAATTATAATGTTCCTATTAGGAATATTATGGAATGGAATTGATCCTTTCCTTCCATGGCATATACATGCATTATCAGGCAATGCACTTAATATTGGCTTAACTATAACTGTAGGGGCACTACCAGCTGTTTTAGTGTTAATATTTATAGAGAAAATTGTCGATTATTGTGGACACAATAATTTATTAATAGCGTCTTTCACATTCTATATAATTCATTACACAGGTAAGTCACAGTATTTTATAATGTTACTCAAAAAATTTGTTGTTTGAAGGCTTAACATGTATTGAAAATCCATGGCTGTACCTGATAGTGGAGGCACTGGAGATCTTCACATTACATGTGACTTGGGTCACAGCTGTTCTGTATTTAAGACATTTAGTTCCTCGGAAATTTACTGTATGTGGCCAAGCATTGCCTGTTATTGTTCATTTTTGTTTAGGTAAGTAGTAAATTTATATAATATAAACATACGTGTTTGTAACACTAATGTGTTATTAAGCAAACGTTAGTAAATAGGAAAGAATTTATTGCTTTCAGTTAGTTAAATGAATTTTAATACAAAAAAATGTTCTGAAAAATTTATAGAAGCTTGGATGGTTTGCATTTTATAAAAGGGCTCTTTCATATTATAGTAAAATAAAATACAAAAATAAATGCGAAGCAGCCAATGCAGATTAAATATAACCAGAAATAAAGATTGGGAATTTTACAATTGTCGTATTAATTTAGAAAAATTGTAATGTTTTGAAATTTTTTAAGGCATTAAAATCATAAATAAATCTAGGTTCAATTTGCTTGGAGACGACACGCCCTGTATTATGCTTGTTACTACCTATCATGTTAGAAAATTATAAGTTTGTGCATATTGTGCAGCATCTGTTTTGTTTTTCGTTATTAAATTCATTGAAAACAATTTATATAAATCTTTAACCTTGTAATACGCACGAGTATTTCCAGCTATTTTAGCCGTTTTGCTGTGTAAATCAATAATAACGGGTTCACATATAACATCTTATGCATGCTTGTTCCGCCCTAAGCTTTCAATCCTTGGTTGTCGTTTCAATTTGACCAGTTGCTCGTTATGTCTTATCAGCGAAGGATGGCTAAGAAAATTTTTTACGAGCGATTTATGGCTTGCTGTACTTATTATTTGTATGGGTGTCTGAAAGTACATACATTATATGTTTGTGAAGTATCCAATCAAATGGTTAGTAAATACAAAATGCAATACAATCTTCACTTTTAGAACTCATGTATTGCTTGCCTTATAGCTCAGTGATTGGTTTTGTTAACAAAGTGTTAATGTGCTCCTCAAAGTATATTAAATTTAACTGATAAAAAGTGCTACTTATATATCAAATTTGGTATCATCTTAGAGCTAACTACACAGGCTTTCAAACTACTAAACTTTTTTTTTATAAAAAGTGCATCACAACTATGATATCAACAGATAACTAACATTTTAAATTGGTAGTATACAAACTTTTGGTTATTATCAACAGTTATCTTCATAATAACTAGCTCTTATCTCTGCAATTACAAGTGCCACATTGTTTTGTTATTGTACAGGACTGAACCCAGCAAATTGAAAGAAAGTTATTTTGGAAAATATGCAAACATATTTTTGGTGAAAGTATTAATAATAAGGGTATAATATGCAAGTTTGTTGGGAATGTAATCTAAATATAGAAGATGACAAATGTTGTGAGTGTGATGGGTGTACAAAAATAGTACATTTTGACTGTACAGACTTACCAAGTTCTGAAATAAGATGTATGCAGTTAAAAAAAGGAAAAGTTCTAAAATTTTATTGTTCAAAGTGTGAAAAGCAAGTGACTGAGACGAAATATGTACTTGGGGAAGTTATGCAAAAATTACAATCCCTGGAAAGAACTCATGAGGAATTTTTTAAAAAGTTTGATGAACAGGGTAAGGACTTGGTAGAAATAAAAAATAAATTATTCGAACAAAAGTGTCCAGAGGCAGAACTCAATGTTAATAAATTGTACAGTGCAGTCACTAAACGGAATGTATCTCAACCTCCTATAGTAATAATGGATAAAATTGGTGGAAAAACAGACTCTAAGGAAATCCTTAAAAAATTGAAAGATAATATTGACCCTGTTAGTTTAGAAATTGGAGTAAGTGTAGGGAAAACTACAAAAAATGGTGGTATTGTTATTGAATGTGAAAATAATAGGGCAGTAGAGGTGATGAAGAAAACTATATCACAAAAAATGGGAGAAGAATATACAGTAAAGACTCCATTAAAAAGACTTCCAATGATAAAAATTATAGGAGTAGATGAAAGTGACAAAGAAGGCATTTACAAAAAAATTATAAATCAAAATAAGTTAGATGAGCATAAACAAAATTTTCAAATGAATATTAAGTATGAAACCAAAATTGTTAAAGGGTTATTCAACATTATTGTAGAAGTGGATACAGATACATTTAAATACATTATGAGAGAAGAACTATTGAGAATAGGATGGAGGAGATGTAAGGTATTAGAGCATGTGGCAATAAAAAGATGTTATAAGTGTTGTAAGTTTGGGAATATTGCCAAAGAATGCAAAGGGAGTGTAGTGTGCCCACGGTGTGCACAATCTCATAATGAAGCAGATTGTCAAGAAAGTCAATTTAAGTGTATTAACTGTGTGGAAGCAAAAGTCGTTTAAATATAGAATTAGATGAACAGCATACAGTATGGGACTATAATTGTACATGTTTTAAAAGGATTATTGAATTACAAAAGCGTAAAATAAACTACATATAGCAATTACCTTCTAGATGTTTAAATATAACAGCAGACTATAAGTCAATAATTTTATGCTTAAATACACAAGGCTTAACTACACATTTTGACGAAATACAACAGCTAATCAATCGAGAAAAACCAATATTGGTATGTTTAACAGAAACACATCTGACAAATTGTATTGAAAGTAATGAAATAGGCATTAAAGGATACAGTTTAGGTAGGGTTGATTATAGTTCACGACATACGGGAGGTGTCATAATTTACTATCAGTCATTTCTACAGTTTGAAATATTAAAAGAGTATAGCCTCCATTTAGAATATTGGGGTATTGTTGGTAATATTAAGTTGAATAGTAGAAGTATAAGTATAGCTGTGTTTTACCGCTCACCAAGTGGAAGTTGTGCAAATTTTCTAAACCTGTTGGAAAATTTGTTAGAAGAACTAGTAGAATCACGTGGTAGTGAAGATATAATTCTGATTGGGGATTATAATATTGATTGGAATAAAATAAATGATTTCTATACAATTAAGTTAAAAAATATTGTAAAGGACTGTGGATTTGTACAACTAATTTCTGAGAGTACAAGAATTACTAAGGAATCTGAAACATTAATAGATTTAGTGATAACTAATTATAATGGATTAAAAAGTACAGTATGGCACACTCCAAAAGTTACAGATCATAGTATTGTTGTTGCAGACATTAGTCACATCACACAAAAACTCCAAGTTGATGCAGAAAGCAAAATAAAGAAAATTCTTAACTATGAGGCCATAAAGAACGAGTTAATATTGGCAGATTGGAAGTATGAAATAACCGACATCGATAAACTTTATAAAACATTTTACACAAACATTAAAAATGCAATTGACCATAATTTATATGACAAGGAGGTGTCGCAAAATAGTTCAAAATTATGGTTTAATGGAGAAATACAAAGAGTAATTAATATACGAAATAAATTTTATAAAAAATTTACATTCACAAGAAGTATGGAAGATTGGAAAGCATACAAAGAATGCAGAAATAATGTGATATTCATGATCCGTAGAGCTAAGATTAAATATTATGAAAAGAAAATAGATGAAAATAAAGGTAACCCAGTAAAATGTGGAAGACTTTAAAATCTGTATTAAAACCGAACGTATTCAAAATAGTAAGCACATTATATTTGAGAATACACTAGAAACTAGTGACAAGACTATTGCTGAAAACTTCAATACTTACTTCATAAATAGTATAACAGAAATTACATCATCAATTGGTATTGGAAAGTTTGAGTTTCACGATCCAATACGTACAAGCCTGAAGGAATTAAGTACTTTTAAATTATTAAAAATACATGAACTAAAAGAATTGGTATATAAGCAAGCAAATAAAAGCAGCCCGGATGGTGTAAACAGTAGAGTTCTTAAAGAACTTTTTGATATTATTGGTTATCCGCTACTAAACATAATAAATGTCTCTTATGCATGGTATTGTGCCCAAGGACTTAAAGATATCAACAATTACACCAATTCAAAAAGTAGTATCAACAAAGAAATGCGAAGAGTACAGGCCTATAAATATGTTGGCCACAATTGAAAAGGTATTAGAAACAGTAATATATAAGCAACTGAAGCAATTCTTGGTTGAGACTAATATATTAACCACCTATCAGTCTGGTTTTCGAACGAAACACTCGTGTGAAACAGCGATTCACCTAATTATAAATGACTGGAAAGAATCAATGGATAAAGGAAAGGCAGTGTGTGCAGTTTTTATAGATTACAAAAGAGCATTTGCGACTATAAGTAGAAATATTCTCATTCAAAAATTGGAAAAATATGGGGTTAAAGACAATGCGTTAGAGTGGTTTAAAGACTACCTACAAAACAGGGAACAAGAAACGAGATGGCAACAGGAAACATCTAATAAAGCAGAAATTGAGTGGGGTGTTCCAGAAGGAAGTATTTTGGGACCATTGCTTTTTATAATTTACATAAATGATATAGTGAATGTAGTGAAGGTAACAAAGATACATATGTTTGCTGATGACACTTTAATATATGCTGTAGGTGCAAATGTAATAAACCTGATTCAATCTGTAAATAGTGACTTAATAAGAATTAGCAAATATTTAGTTGGAAATAAGCTGAAAATAAATGTTGATAAAACAAAATGGATGTTGTTAACGAATGATAGAAGTTATCAAATGATCAAAACAGAAAATAGGAATGTACAAATAGATGGGTCTGATATTGAACTGGTAGAGAACATTAAATACCTTGGCGTAATAATCGACCAAAAATTAACTTTTAAAATGCATCTACAGATGGTTATAAATAAAGTAAGCAAAAAAGGTTGGATTTCTGAGAAGAATTAGTGCAAAGTTATCAAGTTTTGCTCGAATAACTTTATATAGAGCAATAGTTTATCCACACCTAACATATTGCAGCACCATTTTATTTGTCTCAAACCAAGGTGATTTGGAAAGATTGCAAAAGATACAAAATCGTGCAATGAGATGTTTATTAAAATGTAGCAGATTTGCCAAAGTCCGTAAAATGTTAGAATGCCTTAATTTTCTAAATGTTCAGGAACAAATGAAATATAATAGTATGGTTTTTATATATAAAATTATAAACGGTTTGCTGCCTTCGTACTTGGTTAGCAACTTAATTAAAGTGTCAGATATACATAACTACAGCACAAGACAAGCAGACAATTACTATATATACAAGAAGAATAAAACGATAACCACAAAAAATGTATTTCATTATGGCGTTAAGATATATAATACATTACCAAAATCAGTTACAAATCAGCCTTCTCAAAGAAAATTCAAGAGTAATTTAAAAAAATATATTTTAAGTTGTAGAAATAAAAACTAATTATATTATTAACTGTATTTTAATAATTTGCTTTATAGTGTAATATTTTGTTTTATACTTTATTAACCTATATTGAGTTATGCAATAAATCTACTTACTTAATAAATCTACTTACTTGCCACATCCATTGCTTTATTTTTCGTGTAATATCCGTTTATTTTAAACCATCTAATTTCACTTTCTACAGCGCAATCAAGTTTTAATATAATGAAACCAAGATTTAATATATTGAAATAATTTAGTTTTATTTTTGCTACAATCTGTTGGTAAACGATAATGACGAAATATGCAGCAATTTCATTCCAAATCCGGTATCTGGTAACTTAATTTATTGTAAACAACCGTTTTGTTTGATAACAAGAATAGAGTCCATTTCAAAAATTACACATATGAAGATTTACTGGAATTTCCTGTCATGGTTTGCAGATGTCGAGGTCAACACAAAGGCGACACGTTTGTTTGAGTTGATAATATGATCTAAACTTTCTAAACAAGCTTTTAGTGAGTGATGTTTTTCTGTTATAAAATGTTTGTTTCCTCTTTTGTTTTCCCTTGAATTCAATAGTCTGTAAAATGAAATATGAAATAACCTAAATTTTTTTTGCGATTAAACTGGTAGGTTACAAAAGTCAGTTTTGATCAACTTAAATCAACTTCACGTTCCTATACCATAAGAAATTAAAATTCTGTTATGATAAAGAATATAATCTCATTTGATGTTATACTAAAGTATAGTCAATGTAGTAGACAATACATTTTAAAGTTCTAATATTTTTTCGATACCTTTTTGTAAAGAAAGTAAGCTAACTCCAACATGTAATGCTTATGGTTCAGTCTGAAAAATACGCAAATATTTACCAAAAAAGACTAAGATTTTTGAACATAAATTCACTATAAGTTAATAACATATGCATAACATATTTCCATCCTACCAAAACTGTTTGATCTACTTTTATTGTAAATACATTAAAACATGTTATTTATGTTTATTTGAAGAGAAATAGAAACATGATTTTCGTTATTCAAGCTTAAGATTTCAATATGTAACTGTGCTAAAAGTATTGTGAATACATGTCGATGAAATTTCCCACAAAAGTTTTAAGGTTGATGACAAAAACATTGCATTAAAGGTAATAAATGGTTATTCCCATAATAAGTAGAACACACATGTAGGTATGAGTTAAAGTATACGTGATCAACATATTTTAATTTTTTATTCATTTTCCCTTAGACAAATATCTTTTTATTTAATATGTATAGAATAGTGTTTACATGCTTATGTGCACCTTTTCTTTCAGGTTTCTCAATGAGAGTACTTCAAATTAAGCATTTACGTTATTTATCGTTTCGTTTCTACATTTTCTGGATGGTATCTCTGGTTGACATTTCTTAAGTGTAGTGGCGCTTAAGGGTAATCCTCTGTTAGTCTCATCAAACTCCAATGAAGTTAGAGTTCAGAGGTAGTCCGGAAGTCTCCTCAAAGTCTCTTAATACGGGTTAAAATTCCATCTGTTTTTAATTATAGCTTTAGGAGAAGGTACGTTTGTCGAACCAATCTTTTAATACAACCATATTCATACAAGTTGTCGAACCGTAACATTAGCGCTTAATGCCAAATCTTCAAAAAATTGTTACAAAACTCCAACATTTCAGTAAATCACCAGCCTATGAAAGTGTATTCGTAAACATTCACAGAAGTTTAAAGACAACGAAACCATAGTAAATTACACCAATAGAAATAATCTCATAAATTTAGAGTCTTAAAACTATTGTTGCGAACATAAACATCCACATCGCTTTCAACAGGGTGAAAACCGGATGACAGTAGATCTAAAGAGAATGACATTTATAGATACCGAAGGATTATAATAAGGGACGGGATTTCAGCTTTTGATATTCAGTGACAAAGCTTCGAGTTTGACAGGCAACCATCACCGAACAGGTTATAGGTTGTGTAATTCAAGTGACATTAGTTAAATGTGGGATTGTTAGAGAAACAGGTGTCCAAACGTAAATGCAATCGCGGATTTAAAATTTGCCGTTACAAGCGAAAGTGCTCCTATGGTGGATGATTTCCTGTAACACAAAGTTGGATTCTTAGATTAATTATAACACCAATTTTGTCCAATACGGCAAGGTTGTTTGAGCTTCGTACAAGATCAACAAATCTTAAGAAACTAAATTTTGACTCTCCCCCTGCTGATGTATATTTAATAACTGGTTGTATAGAACTTATTTTTGTAAAGAGGACTTTTACGTTGGTGCACACTTAGTTAAAAGCATATTGTAAACAGAAAATTCTAATCTAGAAAACCACCACAACTGTATCTGCACAAATTATTTGTACCATTTAATTTGATTGAATACCTACTAATTGATAAACTTAAGATGCTTTTTTTTAGATATATGCATATTTGGCCAATTAGGAACAGAGCCTAGTTTTTTGTTTTGTCATGTTTGTTATTTACTGTGATATTTATGTTGGCTTATTATTTGCGTGTATTTTAAATTAGTAACAGGTGAAAAAAATTGTATACAAGGCTCCATCGGCGTATATTACAGCAACAAGAACCATTAACAATTGCTTCTGGAACACCCATCTTCTAGGGATACTGAAATCCAGGTGCTTGATGCCCAATAGCTGTTAATTAAACAGAAAGTTCAATGACCTTTTCAGATAAGTGTAAGTGAAAGTACACCCTTAAGTAGATTTGCATTTGTTTTTATAACCCCATCCCTCACAAGTGAAAGCTTTCTGGTGCATTTACTGTTGTCTCTTTTGTAGAGTAAAATTAATTTCACCTGTAATGGTGTTATTAAATTCCACGCTTACACTCGCTTTTGGGAATTTGTCTCTCTAGCGATCCTGGAGTTTTAAATACTGTCTTTGTTGATACCCAATTTACAACCTTATCTGCACAATGATGGTTGTGTAGCCCTGTTCTGCTGTTTGGTGTGAAATAACTGAATAAAAACAGCTCCCTTCCCTAATGATCTGCTGATTTTAATACTTATGATGTCCCAGGGTATTACCAAATTTTTGTCGCTATCCTATTGTCCAGTTTAATGTCATTCTGTTATGTCCATGGTCATCTTGTTCTCACGCTTTTGAAGGCGGTGCGTTTATGTTCACATAATACATTCTTTTAAGACTACATTAATGAGTATATGGTTATTGGGTTAATCTACTATGATTTCGGTGTCTGTGAATCCCAGTGAGCTCATTATTCCTCCCATGGGGTACATGTAACATTAAAATTTTTTAAGATGGACTATACGACTATTGGTGTTATGGAGTGTGTCGATCCAATTCCATTATTCAATGGTTTGTTTTTAAACTCGTGGATTGTTTACGAATATGCTTTCCTAAGCCGGTTATTTATCAAAATCTGTCTGTATTAACACGAAGCGTGTAAAATCCTGATCTTTATTACTGGTTGTATTTAATATATATTAGGTGCTTTCCTATTTATTTCTGTGTCCTAATTTGATAATAATATATTGTAATAACCACGTTATTAAAGTAAACTACCAACTCTTCAAGTTTTTCAGGCTGTTTTCCTTGCTGAAAGCTCATTTAACTAACTAAAATAAATTCTTTCCTATTACCAAATGCTAGACTAAATAACGCACTAGCTGTACAGTTTTTATATGGAAATTATATCAGTCAACATTGAGTTTGAGATGGGCTTAAATAAAAGAATTGGGAAACAAATGAATACTAATTATTTAATTTGTGCTTTCTTAAGGAAGGTCCATAGTACTTCTGAATTAAATCTGGGAAGGTGCTAGTAGTCTTGCTTTTTCAAGATATGTAAGATTGATATGATACAAATCTCCTAGCAATGAAAAAAAGATTTGTAACATTTACTTCTAGTAAAATACCTCTAGAATATTAGACAACTAGCCTTTGCGTTAACCTTTGAGGTTTTTAATTTTTCTCAATTTAGATTTTATATTGGTTAGGCATATTTATCTAAATTTATAACTCTTCAGTACACCTATATAAAATTCAGTTTGCTACCAGTTATACATGAAACTTGAAATATGTAGTGTATTACGTTGTATCCTTGACGTCAATCACTGTATAACACCAGGCATAATTTATTATGCCCCAAATTTGGTTGCAATTATTGCCATCATGGGTAAAGCTAACAATATAAAAATAAACCTGAAGCTTGCTACCTGCTTACTCGCTGGAGGCAAAGGCAGCTTCTGATCGTTTTTATGAGGTCAAGGTCATGTTTCAGCAAATTCTGGTGACGAAGTTCAATAAACTTTACGGAACACGAGATGGTTATTGGGTAATTAATGCAAAAGTACAAGGACACGAAAAGGAAAACTTTGCCTGGAATTAACGTGCGCCTTTGTTTGATCTTTTCAGTAGCCAGTAGTCAAGGTCCTTACTTCAAAAACGCCTCGTTCTTACAGGCCTGTTGGTATCCCCTCCATACAGCATTTCTCATGGCTAACTGTACAAACCGTACCACATTCCTTTCCCTGAGAAATGTGTGGTTAACACGAATACATACAGTAAATTAGGCGGTTATTGTCATCTGCTTCATGGGAAATTATAATCATAGAACTTTGCATGTAAGAACTTAATTAAATTTAGGATTGGAAAAAGCTCTTCTTTACCAGATTCGAAAATCTCCTAAATCCAATATTAAAATGAAACTTGATGCGGCAATGGCATTGGCAGGATTTAATACTGGTGCTCTTCATACTGCTTTATCTACTATTTCATTACCCAAAATGCCCAAATGTCCACGCAACCATACAAGCATTATTTATTTTCTAGCGTGGCACAAACAAATGATTTGCCGAACCAGTGAAATAAAAGTATTGTGTAATGCATCTAATGCACTAATAGAATTTCTAAAAACTATAAATCTCTTACAGTTAGAAAAATTACAATACAATAGTGCTCATCATATGGTATATAGCTCGGCAGTGTTTATACTACATATCCTATTAAGCATCCATGAATGTGTTAATTCATGTATAAGAAAGGCGTTGCTTACTCCTTGTTAGGTCTTAGATCCGTATGTGTATATGTGACAGTTTCTTTAAATTTATTACTTAAATTATCAACTGGTTGGTATCATGTTACGGGTTCTTTTTATCCCCTAATGTGACCAGTGACCTTTAAGGAAGGATTTCCTTAAAATGATGGAACGCAAATATCTTCAGACTATGCTAGGGGTTTATTCCTTGGGCAGAGCTTATGAGGATTGCTTTTTACAAAGCATTATTTTCTTACTAGGGCTAGATTCTTAACAAAACAGGGGTTTAAATAGGGCGCCGCCAAGTCATTAACTTTAAACACAGGGTTTCCTAAGGGGACTTGGGCGTCCTTAGAGAGGAATACCGACATTGCTAACGCAGAAGCTGTAAAGAAAATTTAATTAAATTTACAAAAATGAGGACACAAGAGGTATTCTCTTGTTACCTCATATAAAAAAACAACAAAGATTAATCAGGCAACAATATTTTGAGCACAAATTTTATGCTCCCAAATCTGAAAAGACTATTAAAGCTTCTTGTTAAATTGGGGTTACCACTTTACGCTATTTTATCTTACATCTGGTACTCTACTTCTGAACGTACTTGTTCAGAATAAAACAATTAATTAAGAAAATTAAATGTTACTTCTTTAATTAAAATAGTTCCTTCATAAAAATTGTAAATATAAAATTCATATTTAAGAAAAGATTATACAAGTTTCATCTACTCATAAGGTAGGCTTATATATTCAAAGGAAATATTTAAAACTTTAAATGTTGTTTTCGTTACAAAAATTTAACTTGAATTTATACCAGAAATATCAGATCTGTTTTTCTGTTTACATAATTATAAAAATTTAACTACATTGTCTATAAACTCATCTTTCAGAAATTGTAAGTGAAATCATGCATATATGAAATATTAATAAGAACTCTTCAGGTTTGCTTAATTTCATTAAAATTAGTAACTGTGATTACAGTGCACTAGTATTGACAATAAAATTTACTAAGGGCCTTTTCAGTTTGTTAAACGGGTTAATGATAATAAATGGTTGCAAAAATATTTTCTGAAGCAGCCTCGTATCAAAGATCATCAAATGTAGACTTGATGTAAGAATTATACTAATCTCTTACCTTGGTTCAGCAGGTGTTGTTTACGTGATGGTGTTACAGCATGTTAGGGCAGGTGTTAATACATACGTTCTTCAGAAAACAAGTGACGTAAAATCCACATGTTCTACAGGACACAAACAGTTGCGTGATCCTTGGACCGGACCATATGAACTTCGTGCGTTTTTCTTATACGCACAAACTGGACCAACCCAAATCCAATATAAAACTTAGATGTTCTACAGTGTGTAGATCTTGATCAAAATAATTACCATCGTATAGTCGTCCTCCTAATTACTTGTAATTTCACACTCGCAACTTCAAAAATACCATTTCAATTCATCATCGGACTTTATTTCCAAACCATAAAAATTTCTACGTACTTTGTAAAAAGTTTCCTTAAAATCCAAACTTATCGTTTTCTCGCATAACATTACATAAAATCCAACTATTCATTGTACGGTTGAAGGACGTTCATCTGGGATCGATATTTTATATCGCAAAGTTGACGTGAATGAACTATAACTTGATACTCGCAGGTGCGAAAGTAGAATTAATATCCTCTTGAAAAACAGCATACAGACTGCCTTATTTTTATAGAACCAGATAAGACGAGTTCATTCTAACAAAATGAGCATACGGAGAAGCCTTACAATTGATATACAAAACGGTTTCTTAAAAGGTTCTTTCTCTAGAAATTTCAGGGAAATTTGTAGGTTAGTCCAGAATAGGAAACAATGAAAGTACGCGCCTAACCAGTTCCAAGACTAAACACCTAATGATGATGATGAGATTTACAGTACACGTGTCAAAAATATTAACTAGAATTGTACAAACACGAATGGAGAAACAAGTTGAAAAAATACTAAGAAAAGATCAATTTGAGTTTAGGCAAAAAAGGGGAACACGCGAGGCCTTTTAGCTATAACGGTGATAATGGAGAAAACAATACAAAAAAGGAGAAATCGTGTATATAAGGTTTGTAAATCTGGAAAAGGCATTAGACAATATAAAATGGAAAAAATGCTAGAAATACTCAAAATATGGGAACGAATTATAGGGAATTATAGGGAACGGATGGGATAGTACGTAGCTTATACAAAGAGCAGGCGGCTACAATATAATTAGAGTAGGAACGTAAATAAATAAATATTAGGAAAGGGGTGAGAGAGGAATGGGTCCTATCTCCCGTTAATTTTTAACTTGTATATCGAAGACACAATAAATACTGTCAAATCCAGGAACATATTTGACATTATTATGTAGGGAGAAACGATTGATATTTAGAATTGCAGATGATATAGCGGTATTAGCATCTAGCAAGCACAAGTTAGAAGCAGCTCTTATTAAGTGGAAACAGTACCAACAGAGAGATACATATAGTACGGATAGTATGTAAGAAAGGGGGAAAATAAGTCAAATATCAGAATACAAATAGGAAACGAAAATATACAAAAAGTTTAATTGAAGATTTTCTAACGAAGCGTTGAAAGGCATATTTTATTGTAACTTTTACGAAATTATTAAAGGAATATTTTAAGTGCTATTTAAACAGGTGTCCAAAGAATTATTAAATGAATTTATCCAAAGAATTATTCAAACGAAGTTATTAAAAGAGTTTTTCAAAAGACATTATATAAAGACGTTATAAAAAGAAACTGTCCAAAACGTTGTTAAAAGAGCACTACAACAAAATTATTTAATTTATCTAATAACTTATTTTCAACTCTTACCATTGTTAAAACCACTACGCCTAGTGTTCAGCGCACTAGGGCTCTACTACCGCACAAGGCCAGCCGCAAATTACATGCTAGAACCCTTTTGGTTTCCATGATGGTTCTCGACAAGAGCTCTAGCTAAAGTGAGTGCTGATGCAATATGCACGAAACTGGAAAGCTGCTTGGCCTTGATAATATTTATACTAACATTCGACGCCTGATGTTAGCAACCAAACTAGCATTTTTGTATGGCGGTTATCACTCATAATACCAATACTGGTATTTATTTATTTAAAAATGGTTTACCTTATATAAATGACTAGACAAGAGTTTGTAAAACTAAAAATTCATTGACGTTCTGCAGTGGTCAAAAAAACTGTTACAAATTTAGTAGCAAATGTTTGCAATAGTTTCAGGTATATGCTATAAGAAGTGTTTTCTCTGGTATAATAATGAACATTGGTCAGAATCTCAACGTTTGTGACTGTCCAAGGTGGTATCTCCAAATGTCGATTAGGGACATGTTTGGTAATTTCATAGTTCTCGATTATTTCTCTAACTCGAATTTGAACTGGTCTGCTTCTAGGTGGAAAATTACTATATAGATTTGTATTACCAAAATTAAAACGATTGATGTTGGAATGTCTATGTACAGTCTAGACGCTGTTATGTGTAAAAATGATGTTGCATTATGAAATTCGAATTGTCCAGAAGGGGCGGGAACCCCGTAACAATTGTTCACTATTATTCCATAAGTCTAAAGCTTTCTTAAAAAATGACACGAGTCTACTACCAAAGTTTACAATTATAAATGTTTTGTTTACATTTTTTGGATTAAATTAATTTACAACCCTATGATTCTTCCTAATTTGTATTTGACAAACATAAAACGTTTATTTTTATGGTTTTTACTACCAGTTTTTCTGCAATGTCTTAATTTTGAACACTACTATACATAAAATCAAAATTATACAAGGTGTTTCAATAATAGGTTTGTCCATTCAAGATTAATTTGTACCTACCCATGAATTTTTATATCTAGTGCACCGCAAGGTGTTACAAATTTCATGTTTGTTAAGATTATATTGTGGTTGTAGGAAAAATGATGTACATTAGTTGTGCAAAAGTAATATTTCACACTTACAGAATATTTCCACTCGTGTGAAAAACGTTACTTTTCACACTCGTAATGCAATATACTATTCCACACATTTGTTATAATAAATTAATCTTTTTCTGTGTCTATTGGCAAACTTGAATAATTTTAAAACTGTCACTATTGATTGAAGCGTTTTTATTTTAGGACGAATATGTGGAACATTAATTGGTGGATTACCGTTTCCTAGAACAAAGTTAAATGTTTTGGAAGTACACGAGTCTCTTGCAGCTGCCGCTGCAGTTATAGCTGTTTTATACTTTGTGACATATCACTTCATATTTAAACCCAGATGTGCTGCTCCAATTGCTGAACTGGATCGTCCTTCACCAGCTTTAATACAGAGTAAGTTGCTAGATTACTATTATTATTTTCTGGAACAAAAGCTTTAAGTTCTGACAAACTTACCTTCTGTACATTGATATTATTTTTTATACAGGATGTCGTTATTGTGAGGAAGAAATATGGAAGTGTAAATATAATATACATCTAAAATGTATAATAAACATGTAGAGATATGTGTTCTTGCAGATAATCAGTTTTGTGTATAAAAATATTTTGATAAATTTATTTATTCTTACAATTTATAAATGTGAATGTAGATAAATTTTTATAAATCGAAGGTAGCATTTTAATTGTTATTTTAAAGGGAATCAAAGTCCCAAATTAACTTAAACAATAGAGAAATCTCTTAGTTTGTTTATAGTATTTTACATTATTAGCCAGGTAACTAGGTTTTTACTGGCGATACAAGGGGTTGCCAGGTGAACCGATAAGTGATGTAATTTGGATTTATAGAAACAATTTCAGAAACAAAATCGTAGACGTTTCGTGAAAATTTGTTTCTACATTAACACTAATAAGTGCTTACTCTCAAAGACGTCCTTTCAAAAATACGACTGCGAATAAATATTATTAATTAGAGGTAATAATGGACATGCCAGACAAGATTATCGCCGGAGCAGCAGCATTCACCGCAAGCGTGTTACTGGAAAAGTCTGTGGTAAGATACGAGCGGTACTATGTTGACTTCAAAGAGTGATAAGCTAAAAACAGCATTGTTGGCATGACAGAAGTCACGATCTTAACATATATGAATAAACTTGCATTCAAATTTAATTCCGATACACTTTGGTGTAAGTGGTTAATGTTGAAGAGCAATTAAAAGATGGTATTGATATTCGCAAGTAACTAACTGATTTCCTGAGAGTGTATCAAAAATTTAATTTTTTTTTATGAATGCAGATTTCATAAAGTGATGGCTTTTCTTAAACGAAAAATGAATCATGTGTTTCCAAAAAGGCAAAAGTATTGACGAAGGAGCAAATTGAGGAATTTTTAATCAATTCAACTGACGAACTATGGTTATTAGCCCAGGTGGTGAATATTTTTTGAATATTTGGAACATGCCTTTGTGATGAGCTGCTACATCTCGCTCCAGATGATATAGAGAACGTTAGAAAATACATTGTAGTTTCTTTAAACAACGCAAAGACCCGTGCATCCAGAATATTCACTATTACAGATGATGGTTGTCGTTTTAAACCGTGCCGGTTGATTAGGAAATTCTAAGCTCTACGACCACAGCTATCTAAAAGTTTAAGTTTTTTTCTAACTTACCATTATGAACCGTTCTGAATGGACCTGCACCTCGAAGAAGTTCTAGATTACTAGAATGGGCGGAAAGGCTTGTGAGTTCCGGTGATCTAAAGAGCCTAACTACAGGTTTAACCAAATTAGTGGACTCTTTAGTGAGGAACCAGACTAGACAGGTCACTGAAAGAGAGCAGCAGTTCTTTTGGTACTTAGAGTGGCAGAGACCATAGCGGTAGGTATGGCATTCTAAGACACTACTGCGATGTGGAAGGCACCGAGAAACCACTACGTTACCTCGCAAGTACACAGCGTACTTAAATTGTTACTTAAGATGATGGCATCCTCTGGAGTACAAAAATTCCGGAGTTAAAATAGTCCCCCATTCAGATCTCCGAGAGGGGACTACTTCGAAGGATGTGATCAGAAAATTTAGAAAAATATTCGTGAACATTCTGCGAGTCGGAGTGTTGAATGTCAGAAGTATGAAGCAAGTAGATAAGTCAAGAACTTGAAAATTGAAATGGATAGGTTAGCACTATACATAGTAGGGATCAGTGAAGTTCGCTGGCCAGAGGCGGGGGATTTTTAGAGTGGAGACTTTTGAGTAATTCATACAGGATTAGAGGAAGGAAATTTGGGTGTGGGGATAATTATGCGAAAAATGATAAGACAACGTGTACAAAACTACTTTCAAAAGAACGAAAGAATACTCATGGTTAGACTAGAACCTAAACCGGTAAATACAGTAATGATACAAGTATACATGCCCACCTCTAGCTACAGTGAGGAAGAGGTAGAGGCGATCTACAAAAATATCAAAGACATACTAAGATACGTAAAAAGACATGAAAATTTAATAATTACGGAGGATTTTAATGCAGTGGAATGTGAGGGTAGAGAAGAAGCGGTAGTAGGTTTATTTGGTTTAGGCACGAGAAATGACAGGGGAAATAGGCTGGTAGAATTTTGCGACAAGAACCATTTAACCATCACAAGCACATTATTTCAACGTCATGTTAGAAGTCGATACATGTGGAAGATGCCAAGGGATATAGGAAGATATCAAATAGATTACATTCTTATTAGACAACGGTTTAGGAATCAACTAAAAGACTGTAGACGCTATCTAGAAGCAACTGACCACAACATCGTAATTATGAAGGCCGCTCTTAAATTAAAAAATTTGGAAAAAGACACTTTGACTTTTAGAAACTAAAAGATATCCACGAAAGATTTGAAAAAAGTCAAATGAATTGCTAAAAGATATCAGCAAAATTTCTTATTCTAAGGAAGTACAAACCGAATGGAATAACATTAAATCCAGCTTAGACATGGTGGCCAGAGATATTCTGGGGTATACACAAAAAAAAAGAAACCATGGATAACAAAGGATATCATGATTTTAATAGAAGAAAGACGAAAATAAAAAAATAGATCACATGAAACAGGAAAACAGATGTACAAAACCATAAATTGGGAAATTTTTTGCAAATGCAGGAAAGCTAAATAACAATGGATTTATGACAAGTTCAAAGAGGTACAAATTAAGATAGAAATAGGAATGAAGCGTACAAACTAATTAGAATGAATTTTAGAGATATAAAACCGAATAGCAAAAATATAAGAGACACGGGAGGAAACGTCATTATAGAAAATGTAGAAAAAGTGGATAGGTGGCAAGAATATATAGGGAATTTATATAAAGGAGAGGAACTAACAGCATTAAAACAGGAATCAGACATTGAAACGGATGACTTGGGATATCCTATACTTAGAGATGAGTTTGAATTAGCATTAAAAGGTCTGAAAAATGGTAAGGCACCTGATACAGATAAGGCGCAAACGGGAACTCTAAAAGCCACTGTACAATCAGTAACAGAACGTCTCTTCCAACTTGTATGAGACAGGTGAGATATCCAAAGATTTCAAACGTAACATCATAGTCAGTATATAAAAAAAGAGAGGCTCGGATAAATGTAAAAGTTTTCGAACCACAAGTTTGGTAGCACATGTGTCAAAAATATTAATTAGAATTGTACAAACACGAATGGAAAAACAAGCTGAAGAAGTACTAGGAAAAGATCAATTTGCATTTAGTCACAACAGGGAAATACAGGAGGCTATTTTAGCTCTGAGGGTGATAATGGAGAAAACAATAGAAAAAGGGGAAAGCGTGTATATAGGGTTGGTAGATCTGGAAAAAGCATTCCACAATGTAAAATGGAAAAAAATGTTCGAAATACTCAAAAAGATTGGAAAGGAATAGCCGGATAGTACATAGCTTATACAAAGAGCAAACAGCAGTAATAGAATTAGAGCAGTAACATAGAGAAATAAATATTAGGACAGGGATGAGACAGGGATGTGTCCTATATCGATTAATTTTTAACTTGTACATCGAAGAGGCAATGAATATTGTCAAATGCAAGAAGACATTTGGAATTATTATGCAAGGGCAAAAGATTGATATGCTTAGATTTGCAAATGATATTGCAGTATTATCATCTAGCAAGGAAGAGTTTAGAAGCTGCTCTTAATAAAATGGAAACAGTTCTAACAGAGGGATATGGTATGAATATTAACTAAAATAAAACTAAAGTACTAGCATGCAAAGGAGGGGTAAATAAATTAAAAACTAGAATACAAATAGGTAATGAGGGCTTACAAGAGGTTAAGGATTTCTGCTACCTAGGAAGCCTAATAACCCAAGATAGGAAGAATGCAAAAGATACAAAACAAAGACAACAAACGTAGAAAAAAGGAAATATTGCTTAAAACATATGTGTGGAGCACAGCTCTGTATGGCTGTGAAACCTGAACAGTAAGAGAAGCGGACAGGAAAAAGATAGGAGGAAGCTTTTGAAATGTGATGCTACAGATGTATGATAAAGATATCATGGACAGACAAAGTTAAGAATAGAGAGGTACTAAAAATGGTAGGGGAAGAAAGAAGTATGTGGAAAACGGTAAAAAATAGGAGAGATAGAATGATAGGTAACGTACTAAGGCATGAGGGAATAGTGCGGAACATTTCAGAAGCAGAGATAGGAAAAAAGAGATGAAGAGGTAGACATAGGTTAGACTATCGCACACAGATAGTGAACGATGTAGGTTGTGTGAATTTCAGGGAAATGTGCAGACTAGCTTAGAATGAAATCATTGGAAGTATGCATCGAACGAATTTGAAGATGGAAAATCTAATGACAACAAAATAACTGTACTGAAACCTGATGATTGTTATAAACAACTACAGTTATTGATTTTGCAATACTCTCAACAATGTTAATTGTGTGAAAGAATTTACTGAAAAACTATTAATTCAGGAAATGTCTAAGTGTTGGGGAATCCTCGACAGCCACAGGCTGCTTAACCCCTTTCACATACCACCGAATCTTGGTGAAATAAGGAATATAATTAGGAAACAACAGAAGGGGAACCGAATTGTATCTAGGCTGTGGGAATTTCAGGGAACGGTGTAGGTTAGCTACGAATAGAAATAAGTGAAGATATGCATCCAACCAGTTTCGGGACGGAAAACCTAATGACGAAAAAAATAATGCACTGATGATTATTATAAATAACTACAGGTGTTGGTTTTGAAATATTTTCAACTAATGTTGATTGTGCAAAAGGATATATTGGAAAACTATTAATTCGGTAAATATTCAAGTGTGGGGGATCTTGACAGCCATGGGTTGGTTAACCCCATTCACATACTACTGAATATTGGGGAAATAGGGTATATATTTATAAACAATAGAGAAGGGACCGAACTGCATTTAACAAGAAAGAGCAGCAGTTATTTTTGAAGACAAGAAACAGAAAAAAGGAGAAATTTGTTTAAAGTATATGTGTGGAGCAGAGCACAGTATGTCTCTGAAATAGGGGCAGTAGGGGAAGCAGAGAGAAAAAAACGGTCGAATCCTTTTGGAATGTTGTGCTTCAGATGTATGAGGATGATAGCATGGACAGACAAAGTTAATAACAAAGAGGTGATAAAAATAGTAGGGGAATAAAGATATCTGTGGAAAAATATAGGAGAAATAGATGGGCAGGATACGTTCTAAGGCATTTTTGGGGAATAATGCATGATATATTACCAGCAGAAATAGGAAAAAGGAGGTAAAGGTAGATCTAGATCAAACTATTGCACACAGATGGTGAAAGATGCAGACTGTGGAAATTACAAAAAAAATGTGTAGGTTAGCACAGAATAGGAAACAATGATGGTACGTGTCTAACTAAGTTCCAAGGCTGAAGACCTAATGAGGACGAGAACTTATTCTAATTTAGGTTAAAACATATTTATAAGCTACTAACAAAAAAATAAAAAAATTTATACTGACTGTAGTTATTGTCAAATAGCGCTTTTCCAAATCTCATTTCCATCGTAATTAACGACATTAAATACTTCTTGGTTCTATCTCAAATTAATGTTAAAATACCAGTTTACAAAAGTGCCTTTATTGTTAATTGATTATAATCATCAGTGGCGATCTTCTACCAAGATTATTTATATTATTGTGATAAATCTTCTACTATAATTATGCTTGATAACTTCTATGTACTTGAAACGTATAAGTTTTATGTCGTAAAATAATTTAAAACGTACAACTCTGCTTGAATCTTACATGTTTGATGTTGTAAAAAGAATTAATCCTCAATAAATTCACTTCCTCCTTTATACACAAAAATTGACTGACGTCATATTCTCGATCCTCCAGGCTCTGTTTCGAAGTATGACACCCTGGTGATGTAATAATTATGCGAATTTCACGTTTTAATGAACTAATTAAGTGTAAAATTATCATGGTGGTTATAATTTATGTCTATCATAAAACGTCTTCATTCTTTTCTAATGTACGTAGTCAATGTTCGCTAACTTCTTTTCTCTGTAATACGTAAAGCTATTAAACCACGTTATCTTTACTATTTTATGGCTTTTTGATAGCCGCGCGTTTCTCTGATTCGGAGTGTTTGTTCATTGATTCAAATAATTGGTTTTTAAATAGTTTTTGGTATATTTCTTAGTAGTGACGTATTCATTTATTAATAAATAAATTTTTAACAAGGAAGTTTTGGAATTAATTTGTTTAGAATAAAGGTTAAAGTTCACAAAGTGATATTTTTTAACAAGAATGGTTATTTTATTTTTGGTTTTAAATATTTTCTCTACACATGGAATTTACCTTTCAGTAATTCAGCGAATTATGTTTTCAATAGATAACGTGAATAACTTAAAACGAAATTCGTTTTTACTAAGTTTAGAATGATTTTTTCACACTCTGCAGTACATGGGATTTAATTACATGATTAGTAAATGTTTCTTTGTATGTTCTAATGAAATACACTTATATTTTTATACAGGGTAGAGAAATTAAATATTGTGACATTTTAAGTTTTCCTGTTTTTTTTCCATAAAATTTGGTTTCAATCACCTCTTGTGATCTCTTTATCACTTCCATATAAATAGGAATTTAATGATATTGACTGTTCTAATGTTATAAATACAATATGGACATCGGGCATGCAATTAGACTGGGCCTGGATCTAAATTAAACTTCTTATTACCATTCGACCGTCACAAAATATTTTCCTTATCAGGATGCTGAAAAAGCATAATTCAATTTTTATTTAACAAATTATGTAGGTTTGTTTACGATAATGAAGCTTACAATTCTACAAAATAATATGACATTTAAAGGACATGGACAGGTGTTTGTTTGTAGATATACATTTAAAAGATTGCTTATAAAATTGTTTTAGAAAATCAAAGTTAAAACACGTTCATGTATTACCGCGTTTCTTTTACCGATTTTTGTTTGTTTGTTTTGAGTTTTTTGTAATTTGTGTACAAAAATATTTTTGAATTCGTAATTTGGCTGAGATGAATGAAATCTAAATGTACTAATTACAACATATTAATTGCGGTCTGTATGGGATATATAAGGAAATACAAAAAAATTAATATTGAAGTTGATCACATTTCCATTTTCTTGGCAAGGCCAGTTACAAAGTAACACATTGTCAGTAAGACTGTATTTCAACATATTTTAATCACAATATTTATTGAAAAAAATAATTTATATACTACTTTTTCTGTTGCAGGTGTAAATGGTAACGGCGCATATACACCACTAAGAGTGTATCATAACAGCAAAGCAAAGAAAGGACACTTTAAATATTAATTTTAATTATTATAAACATGAGAATTATAAGATTGTTGTAATTTTTAAGTTTTGATATTGTACAAAGCTTTAAATTCTTTTGTATACAGAACTAATTATTTTGATTAAGTAGTAATTTATATATAAATCTTCTTGACCGCTTTATTATTGTTTTGTATATCTAACGCTTTCTGTTTTTGTTTATTAAATAATTTTATTTTTTACTTTTCTGAATTGGGCCGCATCTTTGGAATATTAACTGCTATAGTTTTACAGCAGCAAGCAGTTGCTACGAATACTGAAAGATTACATAAACTTTTAGAATGAAAAATTATGAAAAACTTCATCTTCCAAGAAAGAAACGAATCTGGCATAAACTTGACATAATTAAAATTAGATTTGCTTTAATATGCACCATATTGTAAACAGTACGGCTGAATGTGAAAGTGTTATTGAAAATGGTGTAACATTTAGAAATGCCATAAGGATATAATTAGCATAATTAAAATAAAAATAATTCATTTAATTAATTGCATCAAGAGATCAGGGTTTGAATGTTCCAATTTAATCAATAAATAAATTCAAGACATGCTTTTACGTATCATTGGTTGTCATATAGGTGGAGGATTGCATATATTTGTTTGCTGTTGTTTTACTTGTTGTTTGTACGCGTTTCTTACGACCGCACATTACTACAAGACTCGATCAAGTAACGAGACACTTGTCGGAATCCCTCCAAACCGTTAACATGGCCTTCGAGTTTTGTAGGGTTCGAAACACAATAATAAAAAATAGTGCGACATCCATAAGTTAAGAATCACTTACCGGCACCTCGAGTTCAAAGTATGGCTAATAGCAATACAGTCGACTAAAAAATTGCTTATTAAATATCTTAAATGAATGCATAATTCATTCATTAAACCAATTTAAATACACTTAAAATGATCCTGTTCTATTAAAGTAACGGTGATTAATAAATACGTAATTGAAGTAAGTAGCGTTGATACCTGTTGACCGCAAATGTCGAATGTTCCAGTACCGAATATTCTTTTAGAGTAAAACGTTAAAATTCCAATCTAAAAAAGAACTCTCATAACATCTACTTATAAATATTTCTAGATAGCATTTCATACTAAATGCATCACTCCTGTTCAAAGACTAATTACTATTGCTTGCCCAAATTTAGCACGAGACTCCAACCATTTAGTGATTAGAATTCTGGTTCTGCACCAACTACATGGCACTTCCAATAAAATGGAAAACTTTGAAAGTATATTCCTTCATAGGTGCTAAAAAAATTTACAACCTTATGAGTGAAATTCAATTAATAGCGCAAGAAAAATCACCCCGTACAGGACTTTAATTATTTCAACTGTCAGTTGAACAAACTGGCCACAACGTTGTTGAAATAACAAAAAAAACAGGCATAGTGATGGCAATCTCTCGCCCACTAAGAAAGGGAAGCAAGCCGACGTGTGGGACTGCACTTTGCATAAACAAGTTGAACTGCACGTGCCTATAATCTTAGCAACCATCATAAATTAACCATTTATTCACGTAGACCCAAGAATGCATACAAAGCATAGTGAATTCACCAAATTTTTGGACAGAAAATCAGTACAAATAATTGTAGAATATAAAATGGACGTTAATAAATTAAATACGCTACTTCTCGCTTAATCTATCATAATTAACTCCCTTTAGTCACATCGGCCTCACCTGTCATTACCACCTCTTTCAATAAACCCACTTTTGTTAAGGTTGTGCTCACGATCAACCAGTCTTTCTCACCACCTAAAACTCTTGCAAGATTAACAAATCCACCCCATACCCCCCAATTCGAGCTTAATTTTACTAAAATATTATTGATTAAGTTACCGAACTAATAACTACGAATAAGCATGGCGACTGCCAACTAAATAAGTATACATACTATAAAACGACAACAAATGCAATTAACATCCTTAAACTATGAAAACTCCCATATTAGGGAAATACATTACATTTGATTTTCCAATGCTCCACCCGAAGGTACTACATTGGCCAGGAAGCGAGTTTTTTTTACCTGGAAAATTTGGAATTTTGCCGAACCCTTGTTGTTCCAAGCAAGATAGGGATTTTTAACGTGCGTAACAACACTCACACACGGGACCTCCATTTTACCTCTCATCCGAACGAGGGTGTATTTTTGTGAAAAATGCTCACCTAACATTTTTCAAGCGGACCGTGTCGGGATTCGAACCCGGGACCTTGGGCGTAGTAGATTAGGGAAATACATCTGGAAGTATTTTATAAGGCTTTAGATTAATAATGTTGTGTTTCCTTAACTTTTTTCTATTAGAGTTGCTCAACACAGAATTGGGACCTGCAATTTTAATAATGCAGAAAGGACCCTCATAAGGAAGGAATAATTTAGCCATGTTGCCATCAAAAGCTGACTGATGATGGGACTTAAGCAACAACTGATCAATAACCTTAAAATTTGTGAATTTTCTTAAGCTCCGGTATCGTTCCTGACACTTAAGACCCTTACTACATATACGATTATGTATGAACTCCCAATGCCTCTATAATAAAACCCCGTCCTTCATGCTATCATCAATAGACAAGCCCACAAAACCCTCTAATGGATTCTTAAGAACTTTCCTCTTTTGCAAGAATAATGGAGTAAAACCCGTGATATCATGCACCACATTATTTAGACAAAGTTCAAATTTATCTATTTCCCACTCCCATTCCAGAAGGCTGCTACCATTTTCTGTCTGCTTTTCCTGCTACCCGTATTTCATCGGCATACTGTGTTATGCTCCACACATATGCTTTCAACAATTTTCTTCTTGTTTCTATGTTTGCTGTCTTTCATCATAGGCGCTGTTCTTTCTTGTTATATGCAGTTCGGTCCCCTTCTATTGTTTTACAATTATATACCCTATTTCTCCGACATTCAGTGCCTGTGAAGGGGGGGGGGGAAGCAACCAGTGGCTGCCAAATTCCCCCAGCATTTGAACATTTACCGATTTAATATTTTTTCCAATATATCTTTTCGCACAGTCAACATTAGTTGCAGATATTTCACAACCAACACCTGTAGTTGTTTATTATAATCATCAGATTTATCTTGGCTTATTTTTTCATTAGGTTTTTTTGTCTCAAAACTGGTTGGACACATACCTGCACTTATTTATATTCTGAGCTAGCCTACACAGTTCCCTGAAATTCTCACACAGCCTGTATACAGCTCGGTTGTCTTTCAATTGTTTTCTAATTGTATGCCCTATTTCACTGAGATTCCGTGAAGGGCTTCAGCCTGTGGCTGTCAAGGTCACCCAACACTTAGACATTTGCCGAATTAATAGTTTTTCAGTAAATCCTTTCACACATTTGACATTATTCGAGAATATTGCTCAACCAATACTTGTAGTTGCTTATAATAATCATCATGTTTAAGTACAGTTACTTTTTTCGTTATTAATTTATCCATCTTGGGACTGGTTGGATGCACACCTCCATTGATTTCTACTCTGAGCTAGCCTATACATTTCCCTGAAAATCCTACAGCCTACATCTTTCACTATGTGTGCAGTAGTCTAACCTAGGTTTACTTCTACTTCTCTTTTTCCTATCTCTGCTTCTAATATATTCCGCACTATTCCCTCATGCCAGAGTATGTGACCTATCATCCTATCTCTCCTATTTTTTACCGTTTTCTACATATTTCTTTCTTCCCCTCTCTTATTTTAGTACCTCTTCATTCTTAACTTTGTCTGTCCATGATATCTTTATCATACGTCTGTAGCACCACATTTCAAACGCTTCTACCTTTTTCTTGTCCGCTTCTCCTACCGTCCAGGCTTTACAGCCATACAGTGCTGTGCTTCACACATATGTGTTAAGCAATCTTTTCCTTGTTTCTATGTTTGTTGTCTTTAAACACAGTAGTTGCTTTTTCTTGTTAAATGTAGCACGACCTTGTGCTAATCTTTGTTTTATATCTTTTGCGCACTTCCCATCTTGCGTTATTTGGCTTCCTAGGTAGCAGAAATCCTTAACCTCTTGTAAGTTCTTGTTACTTATTTGTATTCTTGTTTTTGATTTATTTTCCCCTCCTGTGCATACTAGTACTTTAGTTTTAGTTTTGTTAATTTTCATGCCGTATCTCCTCTGTTAGAACCGTTTCCATTTCATTAAGAGCAGCCTCTAACTCTTCCTTGCTAGATGCTAATACCGCTATATCATCTGCAAATCTAAGCATATCAATTTTTTGTCCCTGCATAGTAATTCCAAATGTTTTCCTGCATTTGATAGTATTCATTGCCTCTTTAATGTACAAGTTAAAAATTAATGGGGATAGGGCACATCCCTGTCTCACCCCTTTCCTAATGTTTACTTCTCTACGTTCCTGCTCTAATTCTATTACGGCTGTTTGCTATCCCTATAGCTCGTTCCAATTTTTTTTTTAGTATTTCGAACATTTTTTTTCATTTTAGATTGTCAAATGTTTTTTCCAAATCTATCAACGCTATATACACGCTTTCCCCTTTTTCTATTGTTTTCTCCATTATCACTCTCAGAGCTAAAATAGCTTCCCGTGTTCCCCCATTTCGCCTAAACCCAAATTGGTCTTCTCCTAGTATTTCTTCAGCTCGTTTTTACATTCGTCTTTGTACCAATCTAGTTAATGTTTTTGATAAGTGTGCTGTCAAACTTATTGTTCAAAAATTTTCACATCTATCCGTGCCTTTCTTTTTCGGTATAGTTGCTATGATGTTGTTTGAAATATTTGTGTATCTCGTCTGTCTCATACATATAGCTTACAAGTTGGAAGAGACGTTCTGTTACTGCTTGTCCATTGGCTTTTACAGTTTCTGCTTGCACCTTATCTGTACCCAACGCCTTACCATTTTTCAGACCCATTAATGCTAATTCAAACTCATAAGTATAGGATATCCCAAGTTATTTTCAATGTCTGATTCTTGTTGTAATGCAGTTAATTCCTCTCTTGCATATAAATTCCCTATATATTCTACCCACTTTCTTTACATTTTCTGTAATGACATTTCCTCCCGTCCCTTATATTTTTGCTATACGGTTTTATATCCTAAAATTCATTCTAATTAGTTTGTATACTTCATCTATCTATCTTTCCTATTTCCATCTTAGTTTGTATCTCTTTACACTTTTCATCCATCCATTGTTCTTTAGCTTTCCTGCATTTGCGAATAATTTCACATTTTATGGCTTTGTATCTCTGTTTTCCTGTTTCGTTTGATTTATTTTTGTATCTTCTACTTTTTCTATTAAATTCAGGATATCCTTTGTTATCCATGGTTTCTTATTTTCTTTTTGTGTACACCTCAGAACATCTCTGGCTGCCATGTCTAGGCTGGATTTAATGTTAGTCCATTTTGTTTCTACTTCCTTAGTATCAGAAATTTTCCCGATATCCTTTAGCAATTCATTTGACCTTTTTCGAATCTGTCTTGAATATCTTTATCTTTTAGTTTCTCTACGGCAAAGTGCCTTTTTCCATTTCTTTTTTCAAAATTTTAAAGTTAAGTGTGGCCTTCATAATTACAATGTTATGGTCAATGTCTATATCTGCTTCTGGGTAGCTTCTACAGTCTTTTACTTGATTCCTAAACCGTTGTCTAACAAGAATGTAATCTATTTGATATCTTCCTATATCTCCTGGCATCTTCCACGTATATCGCCTTCTAGCATGATGTTGAAATAATGTGTTTGTGATGATTAAATTGTTCTTGTCACAAAATTCTACCAGGCTATTTCCCCGTCGTTTCTCGTGCCTAAATCAAATAAACCTACTACCACTCCTTCCCTAACCTCCCCTACCACTGCATTAAAATCCTCCGTAATTATTAAATTTTCATGTCCTTTTATGTATCTTAATATGTCTTCGAAATCATTGTAGATCGCTTCTACCTCTTCGTCACTGTAGCTAGAGGTGGGCATGTATACTTGTATTATTACTGTGTTTACCAGTTTAGATTCTAATCTAACCATGAGTACTCTGTTGTTCTTTGGTAAGTAATTTTCTACACTGTATCCTATCTTTTTCCGCATAACTATCCCCAAACCCAAATTTCCTTCCTCTGCTCCTGTATGAATTACCCCATGTCTAGTGCTAACCTATTTATTTCGATTTTTAGATTCTCTAGCTTACCTAATTGCTTCATGCTTCGAACATTCCACGCTCCATAAATGTTATTAAAAGACATTTAACCAAACTCTTTATTGTAGCATTCTGTTACATTGTCCTGCAGAAAATAAGGTAATATAGTCTTCACCTTAATTTCTTACTCCATTTTTTCAGTCCACTTTCCAGACGTGAATTGTGTTCTGTTATCACTAAGTTTGCATTTAGGTAACTCGGTACTTGGGGTGTAGTTCTTCACAATGCAGTCTATAATAGCAGGCGACTCCGTGGCATAGGTTGGTATGCGTGTGAGTACTACGCCCAAGGTCCCGGATTCGAATTCCAACATGGTCGGCTTGAAAAATGTTAGGCGGCAGCTTTCACAAAATGTGTGAGTATTGTCACAGCAAAGGTTCGGCAAAACTGAAAATTTTTCAGGTAAAAAACTCACTTCCTGGCCAATGTAGTTCCTTCGGGTGGAACATTGGAAAATCACATGTAAGGTCTATAATAGCCAGAGCGGTAGCTCTCTTAACAGCATATAACCTTACAAAACGACAATGCATCAACTATAACAACAGATTTAGGCAAGTGGCCCATAAGATCAATACAGACAAGATCTCCAGACTGTTCTACAATTACCAAATTTAATTCTCCATGTAAAGTCTTAGAGCTTTTTGGCTTTTGAAAATATTTTTATTCATTTTGGGCCAGTAAAACAATCTCTTCATATATTCAAAAATTTTAGTTCCCTCTGAAATGTCCAAGATTGCTGATATTGCACCAGCTCAACAACTTGCTTTTTAGACACACAAATCTTAAAATCTAACGAGCCTTCGTCACCGTTCCTAAATAGAACTCCCTCGTGAAGCTTGTACCATCTTGCTTGCCACTCTATTTGTATCCATCCCCTTCTACTACCACCCTGTCATCTATCTTTTTCAAAACATTGACTTTAATCTTAATCCACTCTTCCTCAGTTTGATCATTGCGAATTAGTTGTAAATTTTCCTTCACTTTCTTAAATTCACCCACCAATTTATAAAAAACAGATGACTATATCTTTACCTTTATCTGGACTGCCACATCTGCTTACCCCATATGGTATACGTTGTTATGGTATACTGTGCAGTCTAGAAAAATAGTAAAGTAAGCAAAAAATATCGCAACAAAACGAAAAAAGGAAAGGAAGAACTTTTTAGAACTTACCGTGTTAACTGAAATGTCATAGAGTGGGGTGGGTTAACGAAAAAGAAACTTCTTCGATACAATTTTTATTAACAAATCATTTAAGTAAAATTTAGAACAGATAAAAAGAGATGCAACAAAAAAAGAAAAGAGATTGTTCGCATTGGTCCCGACGGGTTTTGTATATGAAAATCTAAATTTTTATATACAACTACATACAATTTTTTTAAGTATTAGCACCTAATTTTAAATGTCAAAATAATTTTTTTACATATTAAAAGGAAAATCACCTTCCATTCTAGCAATACTCGAAAAAAATTAAACAACCTTAGCTACTGATTTTTAAAAATCATCTGCAAAATATTTCCCAAAATGCATTATTCTACATTATGTCTATATGTACTAGCCAAGATTTATAATCCATGATAACTGAACAAAAAAAGATTTAATAGTAGTCAATAAATAGTTAAAAAAAAGAACCCTCACTCAACGAAGTGCACTTCGAGGTAGTGGTGAATAATTTTATAAACCTTAGCCTATTGTGACCATAAACATCATGTTCCTAATTGCTTCTTTAACAAAAAACCCTAGGATAGATGAGTTTTTCTAAATTAAATGTTTATAAGAAGTATCATTGTCTTATAAATTATTAAATAAAGGGGAAAAAATATTATTGCCCTAAGGTTTGTAAGTATGACACTGTGCAGCCAACTGCATCAGCTGATTAAAAAAGCAAAAGCAAAGTATAGAATGTAGAGAATAAAGAATTTCAAATATATACAATTTGTGGAGGGATTCGGATGATGTACTCGGCGAAGGCCTCGTCCTGCAATAAGTAGGAATCTTGGGATCATCTATTTCATCACCGACTTACCATCGACGAAGGAAAACAAACCATCAGCAACAAACCTCGCTAGCTATTTCCATATGATCATCAACCCGTCCGAGCACAGGTTTGCAGTAACATAATTTGTAGTAAACTCCCAGCATTATGGTTAGGGTAGCGAATATGTTCTGCACAGGATCGTTTAGTTCGAAAAGTCATTCCACATTATAAAAATATGGAACAGCAGCTTTCGCGAATCACATCCCAATCTAATAAAATTTAACCATCACAACACCGGCAATAAGCACAAGCCGCTACACATAAAATTACATCCTTCATACGATAAAACGAGGAGCGATTCGGTTTGTCACTCAAGTAACTAACGTATCAAAAATATATATCTTCGCATTGTCCCGAGTTGTAGATAATGTCATTTGTTTACTTCATTGCGAAGCTAGTAGAGAACTGACTGTACCAACAACACTCAAATGAATGAAACAAGAAAAGTCCACTAAAGGTGTTCAGATGTGTAGTGACAAAACAACGTTGTATAGCAAAGACCTCACCTTTCCAACCGTTTTGTAGAAAAACCCATTTTATAAAAACCACGTTGCTAAATGAATGTAATATTTTTGAGCCAAATGTTTTAACAATCGAGAACCACGTTTTAAACATATTATAATATTTCTGAAGCATGTTTTGATAAAAAGATACCAGGATTTTAATACTCTATTGAAAGAGTAAATTTGTTATATTTAACACGTTGAAAACTGCATTGCAAAATCGTATTTCTCACATATGGACCGGCATTTTTTTTTATTGTTAATTACGTATATTATTTTTTAAATATTTTTTTAGTGTACAATAGTTTGAGGTAGACATTATTTAACCCCTAGATTTATTTCAATTAAAGTGCCCACGGGTGGTCACCAGGTCCCAACATGTAAATTTACTCTTGTGGACCGCGTGAGTCACCGGTGAGTCATTGTTTGTTTTGCACATTCTTTGGTTTTTATAGTTTTGACGAGTTAAAACTTGTCGAACATGTTTATATACGCATAGATTGTAACACCCAAGAACAAATTTAAATTTCAAAAAATATTTTCGGCCAATCACAAACAGTTCTATCTAAAATGTAACCTATCACTGACCTGAATTAAGATAGTTATCCAATCCTAGTTTGATTTTGGGTGACAATTGACACTTTAAATGAACATAACCTATTAGTTGATATCTAACATCCTGTGAAATGTAGAAGATTTTAAATTTAGGCGCCAAAAGAAATGCCAGTTTGTTATAGAAAAGTCAAAACCGGAAATACGTAATAAAATGTAATTTTTCTTGATATCTATAAAAATATGAACAGGAAATACTTTAGAATATTGCAGAATAACTTAAATTTAATTATAGGGTAATTTCAATTAGCAATGGCAATAATAAAAATGGATTTAAACCATTAACCGAAAAGCACATGTAGGGATGATATACAATTGTGAAATATGTAAGATTTTTGATTGGCTAGACCAGTCACGTGATAAAAGGTATATAAATACAATGATAAAGAAAATTAAAAACACGACACACAAAGATTCACCAAGACACACAAAGACAATAAAATAGATGAAAGTAGGCGTGAAAATGAAACGTAACTAGCCTGGAGCTCGGGCGTGTTACGCGGTAAGGTCGCATAGCATAAATTAAAGTAATGTTTAGTGAACAAATATAAGAATTGGTATGTCTATTACGGAAAGAGTAGTGAATAAAGGACACAGATAAGTTTGGCTCCTAAAAGAGAATTAAATATAATAAATTTAAGTGTAATTCGACAACGAAACGATTACGCTGTAAGGCGGTCAATGGTAGGAGGTGTAGGTTTATTAACTGCAAAGAACAGGCTTAAACATACCTATATGGTTCATTATTGATTGATTGGGGCAAGTTTGGGTTTTGGAAGTTCGATTCCAAACCAAGTTGTTACAGCAGTAGGGGAATATCAAGAGTTTCGAGCATAAAATTTATCAACACCCGAGTTAAACATTTTCAACCCTGGTGAGAATAGGTTACCTCAGGGGCATTGTAGAGAGTGGAGCAACAGTGGGTATTGCATACCCGACACAGGTATTGAGTGAATCTTTGCATACATGGTTCGAGAGAACGGACGTGTATTGGCATGCATACACGGAGGTTGCAAGTATGAATTTTTATATAGTTATATATATATATATATATATATATATATATATATATATATATATGCTTTTACATGAATATGTTAAGTTGCTAGATTAAGGTTGGAATCCTTGGACATTATTATTTACGTTACTGCTTATTATTATGAATTTTGTATAGAATATTAAAAGTTATTGGCTATGTTTAAGTTGGAAGCCAATTTGTTTTAACTATAGAATTTGCAGTGCTTAGTATAATATTTAACAACCCGGATTAAAGTAACTTTAGTTAAGTAAAAGATATTTTTTTATTGCATTCAAGCATGTGAATATAGTAAATGTAAATAGTTATATCACCATATTAAAGATTATTAAATTCATTACTTGATACGAATGTTGAGACATATTACAATTAAAAGGGGTTTGTTGAAATACATTTAGGTACAGATACTTTGTAAACTTTTGGGTAAGTTAACTCACCAGTATCGGTTTCAGAATTCTAGGCCTATCCACCCTGGGACATGTCCATGTACTCTCCGCTGTAGAGTAGCCGAGGCGTTTGAAGAAAGTAGAGTAAAGACTATTGGAATAGGTAAGTGGACCCGTGTATTGCAATTTTGAACCATAAAAAGTGATATAGAGTTGGCATTCGACTATATATGTATTAGGTAACTCGTTTCTTGTTTCTTTGACTGCTAGATAGGTCAGGGAAGGAGGACGAAGTGTTACAAGATTTGGAATAAAATTATTTAAGCTTTGTACTACTGGAGGATACCATCCATCGTGATAGATTACAACAAAGGAAAGGCATTTATAGATTTGTCGGATCAAATGGCCGCGTATACACCATATTTACGAAGATCTATAAAATGGTATAAACGACTGGTATTCCATATTATTACTGCTACAACTGTAGTGGATGCTCATTATTTGTATAAAAAAGTTTGTGGTAAAAAGATGTAACTTACCAAATTCAAAGAACTTCTTGTCCCTGCAATGACAGTTACAGACTCATCACCGACAATTCCAACTCCCTCAACGTCTACTGTACACATCTTGAAAGAAGTTGAAGGGCAGAAAAGGCAAACAAGAAAACGATGCCATCTTTGCTACAAGCAAATGTCAATTTCAAAAGGATCTGCATATGCTCGCAAGAATGCCAAAAAAGTTAATACAATTTGCGAAAAATGCAAAATACCAATTTGTATCAACTGTTTTCAAAAAAATCATAAAAATGTTGCATAAAAGATATTTAGTAAGTTGTATCACAAATATTGAATAAAATATATATTAAAAGATGTGGTTTTATTTTTATTTTACTTTGAAAATCTTATAAACAGATCAATTTTGTTCGAATTTAAAAAAAAAATCGTTTTAAAACGAGGCAATGTCAAATTAACTAAGTCCGCTATATACAGTATCTCTTCGAGAGACCGGCGAATCGACTGCTGTACATAAATTGTATTGAAGTCATGCCCACCAGTGCACAAGCGGTCCCCAAGTAAAACATGTCGTGTGCCTACCCGTGAGCACGCGAGCCGGTAATGTTGTTGAAGAGTGACCCGCCGGTGGGCATGCGGTCTTTAACGTGTTAAATTATCATTGCCGGTACTAATACAACCTATTGAAGGAATGGATAAATTAAACCTTTGATAACCAAAATAAGATAAATTCCCATACTTTGTTACGATAAAATCTCAGGTTTTCCACATTATCAAAATAGGCTGGATTCAAAATAAGTTCGAAGTATCTTGAATTTTATAATTGAATATTTAATACAAATTCTACAGATAAATAAGCGAGTGTTCCAATCGACAAAGGCTGCCAGATTCGCTAATACACGCAAATAACCTTAAATACCATACGGAGTATGAAATTTTAAATTAACTACACGTCAAATTATTTAATTTCAGGGATGAAATGTAACAACATGACAATGCATCGGTCACTACATTATCTTTCGCAGAACAGTATTCAATCTTTAAATCAAATTCTTGAATCAACAAAATCCATCTAGATAATCTAGCAGATTTTAATTTGTATGTAAGAAGGAAGCTCAGAGCCTTGTGATCTACAACCAATACTAAACTTCGACCTAATACTATGGTACACCACAGTTGTAAAGCATAAACTACAGCTAACACCTCTTTTTCAGTTACCGTGTAACATACTTCACCTCACTTTAAGACCCTGCTAGTGTACGCTACAACTACTCTACTTCCCCCATCATCCAACTGATACAAACATGCACCAAATGCTAAATCTGACGTATCACACTGGAAATAGAATGTTTTAAATAAATTTGGGTGCGTAACCATGGTGATTTCTAAGTAATTATATTTTATTGCTTCAAAAACCACCTGTTCTTAAAGACATCACTTCTATATTCCACCCTTTTTTAACAAATGAAGCTACGGAATAGTGTGCTGTGCTTGTCTTTCACAAAAACTCCTTTCAAATTGATCAAACCTTAAAGGGCAGGTGACTCTAATATCTCTTGGCCTAGAATAGTTCTTAATAACTTCTTCCCATTGTGGATCGATATCAACCCCCTGTGCTGCAATTATATGCCCTAGAAACACAATTTTTTCAACAGCAAATAAACATTTACAAAACTTCATGGTCAAATCCACCTCCTTCATTCTCTCAAATAACATATTCAAATGTGTTGAATGTTCCTACACAGATTCCAAATAGACTAAAATATCGTTAACGTAGATACACATGAACAATGAACACCGTGGACCTAAAATCTCATCTACACACCTAATTAACCTGGCCATAGCCGTAGCTAGTCCAAACGGTATAACATTAAATTGACACATTTTATCCTAGAGTAACAATCCAACAAACTTGCAGTGACTCTCCTTTATATCAACTTACCAAAATGAAGCTGAAAGGTCAATGGTGCTAAGGATTTGGCCTTTTTTGAAATTAACCACTAGTTCCATCAAATTTGAGAGTACTACATAATCTTTAACAATGTGTGAGTTTAGCTGACGACAATCTAAAAAAATTCTAACATCTTTTTCACAACACTTGCCAAGGGCGATATGTATTCAATCTGAATTGGTTTAGTAATATTCCACGCAACCATTTCCGCAATCTGCTTGCAAACCTCATCTCTATGTGCAACCGTTATAAGGTAAACACTTTTATTAAAAAGAGCCTCATCCTGGACCTTAGGAAAAAACTTCAGTATGTCGTAATAACATTTCTATTAATGCCTCTTTCTCCTCGTTATTTAATAATTCATATTTATTCCCAATTATTGCTACCTACTCTTCTGAATACCCATTCTTTTAAGGAGCCTCTTTTACCACTGAATCCGCCCTTTGCATATCCTTACTATTACTAAAGAAATTGATGTGAGAAAATGATTCTTGCCGTAAAATAATTATATTATATTTATCCCCAATTAATAGCTTAATTTAGACTCCTTAAAATCTATACTACCCTTATTGTTGGATAACCAGTTGTGATATTTCCTTACAAATAATTGCAATCACATTTCATTTTAATAGTTTCTGATGTAAGGTCCATCAATAGGATTAGGTTATTCCCTTCAGGAAATATAAGTTTTAAGCTTCTATAAATACTAATTCAAGAGAGAATTATTTGGCATCAATTTCAATCTACAGTCAAAGGTTATAAAAATTCATGTCAGTTTTAAAAAAGTTAAGGGTCATGCCATCTTGGTAATTAGTACAGCTTGATTTGTTTTCGTTAAAAAATATAGAATGCACTGACGATTTTATCGATCCAAGAGCAAAGCAAGTCGGATATTTCATATTTCTATAAATGGCAGTAATATTGAGATTGTAAAGTCAATCAAATACTTGGGGATTTATATTGACTCAGAACTTAAGTTTACTGGGCATGTTGATGAATTATGTAAGAAGATGGGCAAGAAAATTGGCTTTTTAAGTAGACTCTCAACCCATTTAACACTATGGGCTAGGTGTGTTGTCTATAATGTAATAATTTTGCCACATTTCAACTACTGCCAGACTGTGCTCTTTATGTGCAAAAGAAAGGACGTACAAAGACTGCAAATTCTGATGAACAAGGGAATGCGTGTAATACTAAAATGTAACATTATGACTCCAATTAACAGTATGTTACGGCAACTGAAGTGGTTGCCTCTAGAAGTACAAGTTGAACATGCTGTTATGGTCCTAGTCCACAGGATTAAATACAATCGGGCACCGGAATATCTTTTGCAATATATACATTATAGATCAGCATATGTCAACTATAACATCAGAACCAAAGATTATATTAATGTGAGTAGAATGAACAGAAGTTTGACGATGAAAACAATTATATATAAGGGATTTTGTTTATTTAACAATCTTCCATCTGACATTAAAGATATTCAAGACATGAAACTGTTTTCTAAGAAAGTTAGGACTCATATAAAAGGAAAATATGAAATTATGTAATGGTAGTGGTGTATCTGCAAGACGATTGTATTTAGTTAAGGATCTGACTTATTTATAGAAGTGAACACTTTACATTTTCTTTTCTTTAGTTCTTAAATTAAATTGTTTTTTTTTAAATTCACTTATGTATACTGTAAATAGCATTGGGCTAATTAATTAATTAAAATAAATAAATAAATAAATAAATACACTTTTATGCTGATTCAGATTAAATGTAAAACCCGAAATACATAAGTTTAAATATATAAAGCTTAGATAGAGAAAGTGACATAAAAGGAAATACAATTTTGATTCATCCGCTCAAAGTTTGCCGAAAAGACTTCGTGTAGTTTTAAAGAGCAGTTTCTTCCTTCGAGGCAAGACTCTGTTTCTAACATCATGACGCTCAAAAGGTCACTTCGGTAGGGCAAGTGCCTTGATAGAGGGTCGCGAGCTTGGCTGAGCGGCCTATTATGTTATGCAAATCCTCTACCAAATGGCTCGATTTATTTTTTAGGAGCATATATTTGGTTCCCAATTATCCAACCCGTATATTGGAAGTAGGTTGAGATGTCAAAGTTTTGGAGAAAAAATCATTCACCCGATAGTAGTTTAAAAGTTGAGTTGATAACCAAAGGCTGAAACTATAGTGGTGCAAAAGTTAGTACTTGAATATATTATTGACTATATAAAGAACGTACTGGCAAGTGCATCAGTGTTTAGGTTAAGTTTTAGTTAATAGGTTTCCGTTTTAGTTAGTAGATTTAGGACATGTGGGACTTTTAATATTTATGTAAGCTGGTACCGTGTGAATGCATGTTTTATAGAATTAATAATGTCGCCGTAAATTTTGTGAAGATTGTATATTTAGTTTTCCATTACTGTAAATGGTATAGATATGCCAAAATAAATTACCTTGTGAATTTTGTTTGAAGCGTGATTAAATATTTCAAGTATTATCTAACATTTACTTTCAGAAATATTCTTTGCAGCTAGTAGTCATAAATAGTTCTATGTGTTTAAGTTTGGTTTAGATTTAAAATAATGTTTGTTTCAATGAATTTTCAGGTATATTTGTAAGCCAGAATCACTCTATTGATCTCAATATTTTGGCTCCTCGTCTGTTATTTATTCTAGGGCTTTTCCCTAGCATCCCCACGAGATTAGATGGCGTTCAAGGTATTTTCTGATCAAGATCACATTTTATACCTGATAGCATTCTGAACCATCAAACACTTACACCATCTGTCCCACTGAGTTAGTCGGCGGAACAACCACATTTTTGTTCGTACAGTCGAGGTTTTCAGTATTTTACCGGCATAGAATTTTTAGCAGAGAAATTCACTGAATTATCTGTGAATTACCTGCTAGATATTCTGAGGGCCAAAATGGTACATAACCAGTCACATCCCAATACAAAACTTTTATTTAGTTTTGGTATAACCAAACGTGTGATGTCAAACTCATCACCTCCTATAACTGGAAATAACACCTGCTAGTTGACTTTTTGCATTCTAGACCCTACTGCAATGGCTACATTTACATTCTTTACTGGTAATATTGGAAAATCTATTTTCTTTAATATCTCATAGAAATCATGAAACCGCTGAAACCTCGCTACCACTATCCACTAGTATATTAACCTGTATTCCCACTATAACAGCATTTGTATACAGACTTAGTTTCTTGAAGGTCTCCATCTCCATCATCACTTAACAGTACCTGCTCATCATTGCAAAATTTTGTAATTAAATTTGTTCCCGTAGCATCGATAAAAGTTGTTTGTGGTTACCTATCATACCTAACCTCCATATGCTTTATGCTCACAGCCCTATCTGGACCATCAATCCTATTATTTTGTGTTTGTACATTGTTACGATTTTGCACAGTGTTTTATTTCTACCTAGTCCAACAACCACGTTCTTGTTTGGTATGCCAATTGCTACCAGTTATGTTTTTAACATAAGTTTCATCGATCTTGCTAAACATTTTTCCAGTTCATCTATTTTACATAACCCCAACGTTATAATTCCTTGAATTTTAGAAGACTAGTGCTGTGAAAGCATTTCTATTGTCTGTTCAGGTATTTTTCACTTAAAAAATTTGTCTCCTTAACAAGTAATATTCAGCCTAATTTCCACTTTCAAAACTACCACATTTCAGTTTTAAATAAAGTTTCCTTTGTTTATCTTTCCCCAAATACCTTTCTTTAAACGCAGCAGATAATTCTGTGAAATTTTCAAGAACTCCCTCTTTTAAGGTGGCCCACTCTACAGCATTACCTATTATGCAATTCAGCACTAACATGCCCTTATGACCTTCAGGTATCCCGGAATTAATAAAACACTTCAATTTTATTTAAAAAACCTTGGGTTGAGTGACTCTATGAGGATTATAAACCAATGTTGACCCACCTAATTCACAAAAATAAGTTAAATACTTTTATTATTATCAATAATCACTTCTTTTCACTTTCACAAACTACCTTATCTAAATATTGTTTAACAACCAACACCCATACTGTTTTCTGTGTTACGTAATTCCTTCTGCTAGACGTAATAACAGTTTGTAAAATTGCCATCTCTACCAGAACTCCCACGTACTGGTTCTTCAAAATCATCTTTTGTTGTAGGCATAATTACAAATCGCATAGCCCCACGGTTATAAAACGTGTATACAATAACACAATTTATTAGAACTTATCTTAATCTAGTTTATGCAACGTTTGTAAACAAAAAGCTGTTCAGAGTTCAAGTTCAAAACACAAAACAAAAAAGCAGATAACAATACCTCTCTCACTTATAGTCTGCCAAATTGCACGTCTTGATCCAACCGGTTATGTTTACTCTTCCCGTAAACCGGAGTTCAACATCCACTTCTCCAACTGGTTTTTGATTAAGAATGCTAATAGAGAAAAAAGAGGTAATATTTACAAGCTGTAATACAATCCTTGCTGGCGTTGGGCGTCAAGATGATGTGGGACTCTTTAAGTTGATGAAAATAAATAACTACATGAACCACAAATTAACCATTTATTCACGTAGATCCAAGAATGCAAACAAAGTATAGTAAAATCACCAAATTTCTAAACAGCAAATGAATATAAATAATTGTAATATATTCTAAACGGACCTCCACCTTGAGGACGTTCTAAAATACTAGAACAGGTAGAATGGCTAGCGCGTTTAAATGAGCTAAAGAACCGAACTATAGGTTTAACCAAATTAGTGTGGTCTTTAGTGAGGAACCATACAAGACAGGTCCCCGAAAGAGGACACCAGCTTTTTCGGTAGTTAGAGTGGCAGAAACCACAGGGGTCGGTATGACATTCTAAGACACACTACTGCGATGTGGAAGGCAAAGGGAAACCACCACATTACCTCCCTAGTACACTGCGTACAGAAATTATTAGTAAACATGATGGCATCCTCTGGGGTAAAAAATTCCGAAGGTAAAATAATCCCCCATTCAGATCTCCGGGAAAGGACTACTTTGGGAGATGTGACCCGAAAATATAAAACAAGATCCGTGAACATTCTACGAGTCAGAGCATGGAATGTCAGAAGTATGAAACAAGTAGGTAAGCTAGAGAACCTGAAACTCGAAATGGATAGGCTAGTACTAGGCATAGTAGGAATCAGCAAAGTCCGCTGGCCAGAAGCGGGAGATTTTTGGAGTGGAGACTTTAGGGTAATTCATACAGAATCAGAGGAAGGAAATTCGGGTGTGGGGATAGTTATGCGAAACAAGATAGGACGACGTGTAGAAAACCACTTACAAAAAACGAAAGAGTACTCATGGTTAGATTTAAATCTAAACCAGTGAATACAGTAATAATACAAGTATACAAGCCCACTTCTAGCTACAGTGAGTAAGAGGTAGTGGCGATCTACAAAGATATCGAAGACATACTAAGATACGTAAAGGACATGAAAATTTAATAATTACGGGGGATTTTAATGCAGTGGTAGGTGAGGGTAGGGAAGGAGCGATAGTAGGTTTATTTGGTTTAGGCACGAGAAATGACAGGGGAAATCAGACGGTAGAATTTTGCGACAAGAACAACTACATTATTTCAACATCATGCTGGAAGACGATACACGTGGAAGATGCCAGGATATATAGGAAGATATCAAATAGATTACATTATTGTTAGACAACGGTTTAGAAATCAAGTAAACGACTGTAGAAGCTACCCGGAAGTAGATATAGACATTGACCACAACATCGTAATTATGAAGGCCACACTTAAATTTAAAAATCTGAAAAGAGGAACGGAAAAACGCACTTTGACTTTGGGAAGTTAAAAGATAAAGATGTCCGTGAAAGATTTGAAAAAAAGTCATATGAATTACTGAAAGATATCGGGATAATTTCTGATACTAAGGAAGTAGAAACAGAATGGAATAACATTAAATCCAGCCTAGACATGGTGGTAAAAGATATTCTGGGGTATACACAAAAAGAAAATAAGAAACCATGGATAACAAAGGATATCCTGAATTTAATAGAAGAAAGACGAAAATACAAAAATAGATAAGACGAAACAGGAAAACAGAGATACAAGGCTATAAAATGGGAAATTATTCGCAAATGCAGGAAAGCTAAAGAACAATGGATTGATGAAAAGTACTAAGAGGTACAAACTAAAATGGAAATAGGGAAGACAGACAAAGCATACAAATTAATTAGAATGAATTTTAGGAATATAAAACCATATAGCAAAAATATAAGGGACGCGGAAGGAAACGCCATTATAGAAAATGTAGAGAAAGTAGCTAGATGGCAGGAACGTATAGGGAATTTATATTCAGGAGAGGAACTAATAGCATTAGAACAGGAATCAGATATTGAAAATGATGACCTGGGATATCCTATACTTAGAGATGAGTTTCAATTAGCATTAAGGAGTATGAAAAATGGTAAGGCAGTGGGTACAGATAAGGTGCAAGCAGAAATTCTAAAAGCCGTTGGACAAGCAGTAACAGAACGTCTCTTCAGACTTGTAAGCTATATGTATGAGACAGGCGAGATACCCAAAGATTTCAAACATAACATCATAGTAACTATAACAAAAAAAAAGAGGTGCGGACAGATGTGAAAATTTTCGAACAATAAGTTTGACAGCACACATTTCAAAAATATTAACTAGAATTGTACAAAGACGAATGGAAAAACGAGCTGACGAAATACTGGGAGAAGATCAATTTGGGTTTAGGCGCAACAGGGAACACAAGAGGATATTTTAGCTCTGAGGGTGATAATGGAGAGAACAATAGAGAAGGGGGAAAGCGTATATATAGGGTTTGTAGATCTGGAAAAGGCATTCGACAATGTAAAATGGAAAAAAATGTTCGAATTACTCAAAAAGATTGGAATGAGTTTTAAGGGCAGGCGAATTGTACATAGCTAATACAAAAAGCAAACGGCGGTAATAGAATTAGAGCAAGAAAGTAGAGAAGTAAATATTAGAAAAGGGGTGAGACTGGGATGTGCCTTATCCCCATTGATTTTTAACTTGTACATAGAAGAGGCAATGAATACTATCAAATGCAAGAAGACATTTGGAATTAATATGCAGAGACTAAAGATTGATATGCTTAGATTTGCAGATGATATGGCAGTATTAGCATCTAGCAAAGAAGAGTTCGAAGCTGCTCTTAATGAAATGGAAAGAGTTCTAACGGAGAGATATTGTATGAAAATTAACAAAAATAAAACTTAAGTTCTAGTACGTAAAAGAGGGGAAAATAAATAAAAAACAAGAATACAAACAGGTAGCGAGAACTTACAAGAGGTTAAGGATTTCTGCTACCTGGGAAGTCAAATAACGCAAGATGGGAAAAGCACAAAAGATATAAAGCAAAGATTAGCACAAGGTCGTGCTACATTTAACAAGAAAAAGCAACTACTGTGCTCAAAGACCACAAACATAGAAATAAGGAAAAGACTGCTTAAAACATATGTGCGGATCATAGCACTGTATGGCTGTGAAGCCTGGACAGTAGGAGAAGCAGATAAGAAAAAGATAGAAGCCTTTGAAATGTGGTGCTACAGATGTATGATGAAGATATCATGGACAGACAAAGTTAAGAACAAAGAGGTACTAGAAATGGTAGGGGAAGAAAGAAGTATGTGGAAAAGAGTAAAAAATAGGAGAGATAGGATTATAGACCACATACTAAGACATCAGGGAATAGTGCGGAATATATTAGAAGCAGAGATAGGAAAAAATAGAAGTAGAGGTAGACTTAGGTTAGACTACTGCACACAGATAGTGAAAGATGTAAGCTGTGAGAATTTTAGGGAAATGTGTAGGCTAGCTCAGAATAGAAATCAATGGAGGTATGTTTCCAACCAGTCACAAGATGGAAAAACTAATGACAAAAATAATAACTGTACTTAAACATAGTGATTACTATAAACAACTACAGATATTGGTTTTGCAATACTCTCAACTAATGTTAATTGTGCGAAAGGATTTACTGGAAAACTATTAATACGGCAAATGTCTAAGTGTTGGGGGATCCTTGGCAACCACAGGTTGCTTAACCCCCTTCACATACCTTTCGTGTGATTTTCCAATGCTCCACCCGAAGGTACTACATTGGCCAGGAAGCGAGTTTTTTACCTGGAAAATTTGTAATTTTGCCTAACCCTTGCTGTTTCAAGTAAGGTAGGGATCTTTAACGTACGTGACAACACACACACACACACGAGACCTCCATTTAACCTCTCATCCGAATGAAGGCGTAATTTTTGTGAATAATGCTCACCTGCCATTTTTCAAGCAGTCGGCCATGTCTGGATTCAAACCCAGGACCTTGGGATCCGCAGTCTTATGCTTACTACATTGATCCACGGCAACGCCCCCCTTCACATACCACTGATTATCAGGGAAATAGGGTATAAACTGTAAAACAATAGAAGGTGACCGAACTGCATCAAACAAGAAAGAACAGCAGCTATGTTCAAACACAACAAACATAGATACAAGAAGAAAACTGTTCAAAGCATAGTGTGGAGCACAGCACAGTACGTCTATGAAATAGGGGCAGTAGGAAAAGCAGACAGAAAGAGATAGAAGCCTTCTGGAATATTGTGCTTCAGATGTATGAAGATGGTAGCATGGACAGACAAAGTTAATAACAAATAGATTGTAGAAATAGTAGAGGATTAAAGATATCTGTGGAAAATGAAAATAATTGGAGAAATAGGACAAGATACGTTCTAAGGCATTTCTGGGGAATAGTAGGGGATATACTACAAGCAGAGATAGGAAAAGAGAGGTAGAGGTAGACCGAGATCAGACTTTAGCACACAGATAGTGATAGATGCAGACTGTGCCAGGGAAATGTGTAGATTGTTTCAGACTAGGAAACAATGAGGGTGCGTCCAACCAGTCTAGGATTAAAGACCTAATGATGATGATATAAAAAGGATGTTAACAAATTAAATACGCTACTTCTCGCGTAATATCTCATAATCAATTCCCTTTAGTTACATCACTCTCACTTCTCCTTACCACCTCTTTCAAAAAACCAGCTTTTGTTAAGCTTGTGCTTATGACCAACCAGCTGTTCCCACCACTTAAAACTCTTGCAAGATAAGCAATCCCATCTCACATGATAGAAGGGCAAAAGGTCTCACTCTTACGCCTATAATAAAGCATGCACATAAAGTTGCCTAACTTCCCAAAGTCGTAACAGGGAATCCAGGATTCTGTTTGTCCTGCTTTTATGAGATGCAGTAACTTTTAGTTCTATATTAAATTTTATATTAATTAAATAATAATGTATTTATACAGTTGTTTCTAATTTTTGTTAGTTGTGTTGCCATTTCTTTTATTTTTATAACAAGATTAAAGTTTTTTGTAAATATATTTTGATAAAAGTCACTATTATCAGAAAACAAATTACAAAAAAACGTGTAAGATCAAATATATTTATAAATATAATTGCTGCCACAGTAAGTATTTTCAGACGTCTAGTTATATATCTGCTTCCCATTTACACAAAGCACATATTGAACATCTTAAGTGCACTGGCCGTTACCACTATTTTATATTGATAAAACATTGAGTTAATTAGAATAATGTCTACGTGAGACACGTGTCTCGTATAAATCATTAACAAAACATGAATGAGTAATAAATGTTCCGCACTGCACCTGTGTGATCATACAATATCTGGTGCAGAAGTCTTGTAAATACTTCCTGTATGTTTGTTGTGGTTGGTTATGTATTCTTCTTTGTCGACGATTCTAGGTCATGGATGGAAATGTCAATAAATATACAGAGTGGCATTAGTTTTATGTCATTAAATTTAGGAGGTGATAGAGATTGATTAGCTAAACAAAAAACCTATAAGGCATTTTTCTCTTGAAGCGCTTTTTAAATACCCGACCTAGGTCAACTTAAGTAAAAGTTTTAAGACTGCTGTTTTGTCATGTTTTTTAAGAAACAACTTATGTATGTTATTCTGAATCACATAACGCACATGAAATGATTTCACAATAAGTGATCGAAATTTCCACTGTACCTGCAAGTTCGTGGTTGGTATAATTCTCAGGTATTTTCAAAAAACAATTTATTAAGTTAATAACACAACAAAAAACTTTAATTACCTATATACAATTACAATTAAGTTCCAAGTGTATCACCTAAGCATGTGCGTGAAACACACAACGCATACAAACACTTACAACGTCTAACCCAGGTTACGAGCTATGTAATGAAAAAATCCATTCAACTTAAAGTAGGATATCATATTCTGCATAAACACTGAATTGTAACAAACGCAAAACTACACAGAAACCCAATACAGTCGATCACATCAGTACTATAGAAAATTATTTTTTGTCGTGATTGTTAATTCGTTTTATTTTTAAAGTTTGATGTTAGTTACAATTAGTAAATTGGTATTTGTTAATTTTATATGTTTACATTTGCTTAAAAATGAGGATCATATACTCTGGGCAGACAGGACGAGAGGTTGCGATAGAAACAGAAGGGTGACAAGAGAGAAAAGTCAAAAGCGAAGAATGAAACTTTATCTATGCTCTATATACGCCACTATTGCGACATAATAAATTTGTAATTACCTACCTTAATAAAGTCTATAAGATATGGTATTGGTTAATTCACGGATTTAAAGTAGTGATGCGTATAGGGTTGCCTGACTGCATTATAAATTAACATCTTACAAATTTATTATTGTGTTTATATACGCAAGAACTGTTATAATTCACGTCTATTCTATCATAGTCTAAGGTATACTGTTAAAGTCCCGCACGCAATTGATAAGAGCCACTACGACAGTTGGCAACATAATAAACACGTACATAATATTGCACAACAAGGTATTACGTCATTCTTGCATCTCATATTTGTATCACATACAAAGGAAAAAGATAAAATGTACTTACGTAAAATGTGGAGCTCTTCACAACATTGCAGCTACTCTGGCGGCAGGATCTCGGCGTTAGTTGGGCGTGGGTCGGCCTTCGCCCTCGTTGAAACCAAATTGGTTTGTCTTCCCTCTTCTTTTGTTGTAGCGATACGATAGGAATAAGGTAGGGAGTGATCAAAGGTATGATACAGGAAACCTACATATCTGAAAGACAAGACAAGATAAAAAGGCGACATAGATCAACCTCACTGTTCGACGTCCCGTTGACCAGTCCTGTCATGTCGGAAAATGCGCACTTCCTTCCACACTCCACGTCTGCGCATTCCCTGGCGCCGACGCAACTGTCTGAAGTGACGGAAATGCACGCATAAGTCTATTTTTGGAAATATTGACGCGATTTCAGTCACAAATTTTAAAACTAAAACCAAAATAGCCAATTTTCGGCATGTAACAGAACATTAAGGTAAATGTCAGGTTATTATTGTACTCTTGGTAACCACATTTGTACGTAAAAATGTCGGTAAAAGAGGACATTAAGGAGTTCAACTGTGGACTTTGTGATAAGGTAGACACAGTAGATATGGTACAATGCGATAAGTGCGACACATGGTACCATTTTGGCTGCATAGATGTTACAAAAGAAATAGAAAATTTGCGTACAAACAGTGCAAAATCCAATCTACCAGTAGAATCAGTAAACAAAATGAACGCAGTAGTGCCAGTTCTACTAGGACTAGATACCACGCTTCTGCAACAAGAACAAAGGGTTCGCATTCAAAACATAAAGAATTACTGAAAGCTCTGGAAGAACAAAGACGGATACTTTGAAGAAACGAGAATCGGGCAATATAAAGAAGATTGTCACTATTTTGAAGAAAAATATAAACTCATAAGCAAAATAATCTATTCAAGCGAGTCCAGCAGCTCTAAGTCAGAAGAACATGAAAGCGATAAAGCCTTCAAGCAAACATCACTAACGAGATGGGTTGTTGAATAGCCACCTCATACTAAAGATACCTCTCATCGACTAGAAAAAGCTAACACAGCATGTGACAGTTCAGTCCATGCTCTTGGGGTAAATGCCAGAAACTTGAATGAAGGGTTAAGTGTTGACGGTACAAGTACGATACTTCGGAAAAGATGTAACTCGTCCGTCCTGTTTCAGGTGCCTGATCTACGTAGCTTTTTTGGGTCTCCAAATGAATGGCCCATGTTTATTTCAAGTTACACGTGATCCTCAACTGTGTTTAATTTAACAAATGATGATAACTTAATCCGACTTTAGAAAAGCTTGAAAGCAGATGCCTTAATGCTGGTACGAAGTTGTCTGGTGTATGAAAAGGCTGTGCCAAAAGCAATTGAAGCTTTGCGTATGCGATTTGGGGGCAGTCCCAAAAATTAACCCTGAAAAATTAGATACGATTCTAGACTAGTCTATAGCTGTACAGCAGTTATGCGTAACAATAAAAACGTCAAATATGATGAAGCATCTAAACAATCCAATGTTGCTTCAAGAGTTAGTAGAAAAGCTACCGGGCTCTCAAAAATGGGCAACATATAAGTGTAACTATGAAGCCACAAACATTTCAATATTTGACAAATGGCTAAGTGAAATAGCGAATATATCTAGTACAGTAATGAATAACAATACTACACCATTTCGAAGGTATGAAATGAAACCACCATACAGCGCCGACGCCAATAAAAAGGGACACGTACATGCTGTGCGAGCAGATAACTCAGATCACCAGAGATGACAAGCAGGACTACGCGGCATTTGTTCTATCGGTACACATAAAGTTGAAAACTGTCCCGCTTTTAAAAAGAACAACATTAATGAGCGTTGGATCTAATTAAAAGGTTTTGTCTTTGCAGAAAATGTATATCAAAACACTTTTGGAAAAAGTGTAAGATACAAAAGGTGTGCGGTGTAAGTGATTGTGACTACAAACATCACGCCTTACTTCACGATCCCAGTAAACATTTTAAAGCAACGCGAGAGGCTACACAAGGTAAGCAAACTACTCCAGACCTAAATGTGATAGCTATTCATTCTTTACCAAGGGCTCAAGTATATTTTCGAATTCTTCCAATAATTTTATATGGGCCTACAAAAAGTGTCCGCATATTTGCGTTTCTTGACGAAGGCTCATCCAGAACTTCTTGATGAAGATAATGCTAAATATTTGCAGCTTGAAGGACCTGTAGAACCTTTACATCTTAAGTGGACTGGTGAAACTACACAGGAGGAGAAACAAAGTCTCCGCCTATCTTTAGAAATTTCCGCAGATGGTAATATGCAGAAACGGTACCGTATCATGAACATTCGAACTGTTGAGAGATTAAACCCAACCCGACACCGCCTCGACTTCGACCCAAAGCACATACGATATAGTTATCTAAGAAACTAACCAATACAAACATACAGTGAAGTAAAACCACAACTGATTAGAGTCGAACATTGGCGGTTAGCGTTACCATTAAAAGTGAAAGAAGGCGGCTGGGGAAAGCCTAACTACTAAAACGAAGCTAGGGTGGACGATTGTTGGGAACGTTGATAACGCTAAATACTCGGAGGAGCAAAGTCAACATTACCACATCTGCGACTGTACAATGGACAATGATATACATTTGCAAGTTAAAGAATATTTTGCAATAGAACGTATCGGGGTTAAAGCACCACAACAAATATTGGGAGTCTAAAACAGATCATCGTGCTAAAGAAATATTACGCAGCACTACTAAAAAACAAGAGAACAGGTATGAAGCTGGTCTCCTATGGCGGCATGATAAAATAGTACTTCCAGACAGCCTTTGCATGGCCACCAGCAGACTATTGTGCCTTGGAAAAAAAATTGGCAAGAAATCCGGAGCTTGTAGCAAATATGAAACAGCAAATGCAAAACTATATCGCTAATGGATACGTACGCAAGCTGAATTCTGACGAGGTTGAACAAAAGACACTAAAAACGTGGTATCTCCCTGTTTCCGTTAATGAATCCAAATAAGCCGGGGAAAGTGCGATTAGTTTGGGACGCTGCAGCGCAGATGTCTGGAGTATCCTTATATTCAATGCTTTTGAAGGGGTCTGATTTGCTTTGTTCACTTTTAGAGATTCTATATAGATTTCGACAAAATGAATTTGCGATAGCAGGTGACAAAGAAATGTACCATCAAGTGAGTATTCAACGTGACGACCAACAAAGTCAGCGATTTCTTTGGCGTGATGATCCACATCAAGAAATTGGTATCTTCGTCATGCAAGTGATGAGGTTTGGAGCTACATGTTATCCATGTATTGTCCAGTATATCAAGTACAAAAATGTGCGACCCAGTAACGAAAGCCCATGAGCTATCTACGCTATTTGTGATTACTACATGGATGACTGGTTGGACGGCTTTCAGACAGAAGACGAGGCAATTACAGTGACCAAGGAAGTAGATCCAATACACAAGGCCAGCTTCATTATTCGTAATTGGGTGTCAAACTCTAAAATCGTGTCAGTATTTGGTGCTACAGACAATGAGCATCAAACAAAAAATTTAAATCTATAAAGTGAGGCTAGTAATTTAAAAGTATTGGGTATGCAATGGAGCACCTGAAGTCGAGTTAAACGTGACGTTTTGCATGGAATTCGTTGACCAACTAAACGCGAAGTTCTCCAAACTTTAATGATGGTATTTGATCCACTCGGTTTAATTTCCTTCTTCTTAGTCTACATAAAGATACTTCTACAAGATATATGGCGATCGGGAATAGAATGGGATCAACCTATAAATGATGCACAAAATATAAAATGGGTGAGATGGATAAAATTACTACCATAAATTCAAATGCTTCGAATTCCAAGGTGCAATTTCAGTAACCAACACGACAGTTTGCAGCTTCACATATTTGCCGATACAAGCGACTCTGCATTTGCCACCATGGCGTATTTTCGATACAAAGGTTCGAATACAATAAAATGCGCTTCAGTGTGTGCAAAAACAAAGTGGCTCTGCTCCAGCCCCTTTCAGTACTAAAGATGGAATTGAAAGCCGCAGTTCTCAGTGCTCGTCTTTGCAGTTCCGTATTATCTGGACATACATTAAAACCAGACAAAATTGTGCTTTAGTCAGACTCTAACGATGTTCTTTGTTGGCTAAGATCTGATCATCAAAAATACAAACAATTTGTTTCCTTTAGAGTAGGAGAAATCCTGGAGACAACCAGTTTATCCAACTGGCGCTGGGTACCTAATAAATGTAACGTAGCCAATGAAGCAATAAAATGGGCAAAACTATCAAGCATTTCAGCACAGAGCGGATGGTATATTGGTCCTAAGTTTTTGTATTTGTCGGAAAGCGATTGGCCAACAGAAGAACAGAAAGGAAATAGAATGAACTCAGAAGTTAAAGAATTACGAGTTCTGCTGTCGAATATTGAAACAGAGCCAAATCCTATAAGCATGATTATTGAAAAATGTTCCAAATGGCGATGTACCTATAGAATTGCGGCGTGGGTGCTTCGGTATTTAAATAATCTGAATAGGAATCGATATAAATCTACGAGAGTTCTAACAGTAAATGAAATCCGACAAGCGAAAGGCAAGTTATATAAACAGGCTCAATTAATGTTTTACTCTGAAGAAATCGCCTTCTTAGAGACGCATCCTCAGCGGTTTGTGGAAAGAAACAGCGCTCTCCATGTGTTGTCACCTTTTTTGGATGACTTGATGGTGCTTAGGATAAAAGGAAGAACTGGCAAAGCGGTTGGTTTGAGCTTCGAGAGAATAAATCCCATTTTGTTGCCCTGAGATCACAAAGTGACACAACTAAAGGTTATGAGCTATCATGAGCAATACCTGCACTGTACTAGCGAAACGGTTATAAATAAGATACGTCAACTTTATATTCCTCATCTACGTGCAATATTGAACAAACAGCACAAGTTGCTAAATTTATAAAATAGCCCATGCCAAACCAAGACCTCCAGAAATGACTGATCATCCCGCGGCTAGAGTAGCAGCAATGTCAAACCATTTTCGTATGTAGGTATTTGGTTCGCTAGAAGCTGAAAAGAGATGGGGGTGCCTCTTTACTGTGAGAGCAATTCATTTCGAAATAGTCCATTCGTTAAGTAAGGATTCCTGCTTAATGTGCATCCATAATTTTATTGCTAGGAGAGGAATGCCAATTGAAACTAGAACAGGCAATGGTACTAACTACATAGCAGCAAAAAATGAACTGAAAGGATTGACTCAAAAGATTCCTATTGATGATATTAAAGCCATCTTGGATGGCATTAACTGGAAATTAAATACTCCCTCTGCCCCACATATGGGTAGCAGCTGGGCAAGGTAAGTACGGTCTATCAAGAGATGCCTTGAACATATAATGCCAACAAGAAGACCAAATAACGAAACTCTTCGTTGCTATTTGCTAGAAATCAAGAATATCATAAATTCTAGGCCTTTGACCTATATACCTGTCAAGGCTAATGAGCAGGAAGCGATCACCCCAAATCATTTTCTACTTGGATCATCCGGTGGAGCCAAACCCTTTTGTGAATATGATGACAGTATTACTATCTTACGAAAAATTTCCAATTATCCCAACAAATGGGTCTAACATTCTGGCAAAGATGGTTACAGGAATATTTGCCGACACTTACGCACCGAAATAAATGGTTTGCAAAAGTCGAACCTATTAAAGTAGGAGATGTAGTAGTATTAATGGACGAAAGCCGGCGCAATTCGTGGTTAAAAGGTATTGTGTTAGAAACCCTCGCGCGGTACATATACGTGACCGGCATCTAAGGTAGCAGTGTTGGATGTCGAACCAAAGGACGTTAATAGTTAAGCCAAACTTCGTTTATAAAGTTATGGGCCTACCAAGGGGGAGAATGTTAATTCATTCTACTTTTAAAGTTTGATGTTACAGTTAGTTACACTTAGTAAATTGGTATTTGTTAATTTTATATGTTTACATTTGCTTAAATAGGGATTATATACTCTGGGCAGACAGGACGAGAGGTATTGGTTAATTCAGGAATTTAAGGTAGTGATGCGTATAGGGTTGCCTGACTGCATTATAAACTAACAGTGATTATTATCTAAACATGCGAATTTTAAAGAAAAATAAAATTAAAACTTATTTCTGTAGCAGCTAAACTGCATTGAGTTATTTCGTTTGGCACCAAAAATGCACTTTATTTCATTAATTTGAGTTTGCTGATGCTCACAACTTAATTGGTCGACTTTAAAGCATGATGTAATTGTAAATTTCATTTGTGACCTACTTAACATTAGTGATTTTAAAACAATTTTGATTTTTTCTCGTGTGTCCGTTTGTAGCTAAACTATTTGCTTTAGACCTTAAGTTTATTAACAATTTTTGTTTGTTTTATCAATCTCTACATCCCCTATCCCCTTTAAATGAATGACATGAAACTATTGCCACCTTATATAGTTAAAAACTCTATATGGTTTCATTTCAAGAAAAAGAAGAATTCATATTTTGGTTGACTGCCTTTCGGAAAACGAGACATTTCCTTTATAATACGAGATATCAAGGCATCAGTCTTGTCACTGCTCAATGGACCACTGAATAATACCCAATTATTAGATGGGAACAGTTCATATTTACGACCTTGTAGCTCGGAACTCAGGAGGATTTCTCAATTAATTAAGAAAGAGGTCCTTGGATGAGTAACGTGCAAATAATGGATCAGGTTTTTCTTAACAAGTGAATCGTTACCACCCTTTGCATTATGTTTTGTAAGTCACGGTCTAATACATTACAGTTATTCTAGTAATAAGATTCCGTCAAGTAGATTTATATTAAAATATTATAAAAGTGTGTGATTGATGCAATGCAATCACAGCTTAGAAAATGTTTTTACTTCCCAAAAGTTTAGGAAAAATTATTTAATTTACTGTACTTGTTTTTTAAAGGTGTACTTACATCAAATTTGTAATTACTTGTTCCCTTAAATGATCACTTCGACTATTTCATGCTTACAAATGGAGTTTCCCTCCATTGACAGGTCATTGCTTATTGAAGTTGTTTTTCATTTATTTTTAATTAATACCCAGCTAAAACTTTTACGAATAATTCTAGTGTAAATAAATATGAGGACAGAACTTACGATTTTATATACATTAACTTTTTATAATAATTACTGACGAGGAAGAGTTTAAGAGCTCCAAGTTAACCTTTAGGCAAGCTGCCGAAGCTCCTGAAAGACCAGAAATATTGTAACATTTTTGAATAAACCAACGACCCTTCAGGGAACTAATTAGCATGATTGGCAATATTTGTATCATGTTAGATTTGACCTTAACAATACCACTGGAATTTTTAAATATTGGAGAAATATTAAATTTTAAGTGTGTTTTAATTTGTTGCATAAATTCGTAAACAACATTATTTCCACTCGTTTTATAAAAAAACACACATCTAGAGCAGTGATTCTCAACTTTTTCTTTTGTTGCACTTTCAACAATTTCAAAATTTGGCAACACACCAACATTAAAATAAGTTTAAAGAATTTTACTTACCTATAATTCACTGTGTAAAAGCGGTACATTTGATCGGGCTCAAAATAATTGAGTTGGCATAACAATAATGCCGACGATGTGCTGTGATGATTGTGGCATAACTCATTATATATCTTTTTCGCATGGCATTCTGGTTCCATAAATTGCTGTAAAAAAAGTACATACAAAATAATTTTTATTGTTTGCATATCTAAAATTTGGCGGCACAAGAATTTGGCAGCACACAAAAGTGTCATGGAACGTGGTTGAGGATCACTGGTCTAGACCTTGCATTTTAATTGACAAAAGGACTGTTTTAAAAATTTTCACATTTCGTAGCTACCTACCTTCTTCACTTTTTCTGACCACCTACCTTTCTCATACAACATGTATGTTCACCATTAACCCGTAAAATAAATACAACCATTGCACAACTAAATGGGATCTTGGCACAGACGTAGATTGGAATTGGAATAGTTTAATATCAATTTCGATGCTAAATATGAAGAAAAGTGAAAATGTCTTTTCCGCATAGAACACTAGTTTGAGAAATTTTCTGAACATTCTACTGGGTGTCTGCTAAATAATGGTACACAGCAAAACTGCGTATTCCCCAGGTAAAAATATTGAGATTAGACCCAACTTATCTCAGTCCATAAGTTGATAATAACCGAGATATAGGATGTCAAAGTTTTAATTTGTATTTCGTTTTTTTTTTAAATAATTCGTCAACGGGGCGACATAATTACGTAATTAGGCATTTCGGATTTTCAAATTCTTTCTTAGTTTAGAGACCACTTTACAGTACATTAAATCTCTTTAAAAAAACCTAACTTTTTTGTGTCATGGTGTGTTAGCATAAATGTTAAAGATTATATATTTTCCATCTTTTTTACACACAAAAATTAAGCCTTGCAAATGTCTCACCGAGTGACCGTTTTCCAGATATCTTCATATTAATTACTCAGTACACCTTTTTAAATTCCCTGACCTGAAATTTTTTGAAGTAGGGTGTGACTAGTGATAGGCAAAAGCAATATTCCCAATTCGGGAATATTCCTAGGCAAAATCCCCCTGACAATTAACATCCCATCAACATGATTAGGTCTTCAGTGCTAGAACTGGTTGGACGTGTACCTCCATTATTTTCTATTCTAAGCTAACCTACCATTTCCCTGAAATTCATATAGTGTACATCCTTCACTACCTGAGTTAATCTAGGTCTAACTCTACCTCTCTTTTTCCCTTCTCTGCTTTTAACATATGCTGCGCTATTCCCTCATGCCTTAGCATGTGTCCCAACATCCTATTTCTCCTATTTTTTATTGTTTTCCACATATTCCTTTTTCCCCTACCTTTTGTTCTTAGTTTTGTCTGTTTATGATATTTTTATTATGCGCCTGTAGCACCACATTTCAAAGACTTCTATCTTTTTCCTGTCCACGTGTCACAACCATACACATGCCTTTAGCAATTATTTCCTTGTTTCTATGCATGACTCTGAACACATAACTTACTTTTTCTTGTTAAATACAGCACGGCTTATGCAATTTTTTTTTAATATCTTTTGCACATTTCTCATTCTATTGTTTTCTAAAATACGGAAATTAAATGATACACGAATGGGATTAAGCAACTTGACGGCTACCAAGGTCCCAACCACTTAAGACACTTACCGAATCAATAGTTTTCCAAGTACTCCTTTTGCACAAACAACATTTGTTGACCATTACAAAACCAACATCTGTAGTTGTTTACAATAATCAAGTTTAAATAGAATTACTTTTCATAATTAGATTTCCGTACTAGAACTGGCTGGACGCGTACCTCAATTGTTTTCTATTCTGAGCTTACCTACACACTTTCGTGAAATTCCTACGGCCTACATCTTTGACTATCTATTTGCAATAGTCCGATCTAGGTCTACTTCTACCTCTCTTCTTTCCCTTCTCTGCTTCTAATTTCTCCTATTTTTTTAATGTTCACCTATTTCCTTCTTCCCTTACCATTTCTAGAACCTCTTCGTTTTTAACTTTGTCTGTCCACAATTATCATCACCATACATTTTTAGCACCATATGTCAAAGGTTTTCATCTCTTCTCCTGTCCGCTTGCTTCTCCTACTGTCCACGTTTCACATCCGTACAGTGCTCTGCAATACACATATGTTTTCAGCAATCTTGTCCTAATTTGTTTGTTGTGTATGAACATAGTTCTTGCTTTTTCTTGTTAAATGCAGCACGATCTCGTGCTAGTCTATGTTTTATATCTTTTGCACTTTTCTTATCTTGTGCTATTTGTCTTCTTAGATAGCAGAAATCATTAACCTCTTGTTCATTACCTTTTCGATGTACAACTTAAAAATTAATGGGGATAGGACACATTACAGTCACACCTTTCCCAATATTTATTTCTCTACGTTCATGCTCTAATTGTATTATCGGTGTTTGCTCTTTGTATAAGCTATGTACTAACCATCTATCCCCTAAAACTCATTCCAATCTCTTCGAGTATTTCGAACATTTTTTTTTCATTTTAGATTATCGAATGCTTTTTCCAGATCTACAAACCCTATATACACACTTTCTTCTTTTTCTATTGTTTTCTGCATTATCACTCTTAAAGCTAAAATGACCTTCCGTGCTTCCCCTGTTTTGCATAAACCTAAACTGATCTCCTAGTATTTCTTCAGCCCATTTTTCCATCTGTCTTTGTACAACTCTAGTTAATATTTTTGATGTGCATGCTGTCAACTTATTATTCGAAGATTTTCATATCTATCAGCATTTTTCTTTTTTGGTATAATGACTATGGTGTTACGTTTGAAATCTTTGAGTATCTCGCCCGTCTCATACATAACTTACAAATTAGAAGAAACGTTATGTTACTGCCTGTCCGGCGATTTTTAAAGTTTCTGCTTGCACCTTATTTATATCCAGTGCTTATTATTTTTCAGACTCCAATGCTAATTCAAACTCATCTCTAAGTATAGGATATCTCAATTTATATCTTATAATGTCTGATTCCTGTTCTAATGTTTCTAGTTCCAGTCCTGCATACAAATTCCCTATATATTCTGCCATCTAGCCACTTTCTCTACATTTTCTATAATTATGTTTGCTCCCATGCTCCTTATATTTTTGCTATACAATTTTATATCCCTAACATTCATTCTACTTAATTTGTATGCTTCGTCTGTCTTTCCTATTTCCATCTTAGTTTGTACCTCTTTGCACTTTTCATCAATCCATTGTTCTTTAGCGTTTCTGCATTTGTGAATAATTTCCCATTTTATGGCTTTGTACCTGTTTTCAGATTCGTCTGGTCTCTTTTTGTATTTTCGCCTTTCTTCTACTAAAAACAGAATATCTATTGTTACCCATGATTTCTTATTCTCTTTTTGTTTATACCCTAGAACATCTTTGTTCGCCATATCTAAACTAGATTCACTGTTATTTCATTTGGATTCTACTTCCTTAGTATCAGAAACTTTTCTGTCTTTCAGCAATTCGTATGACTTTTTCTCAAATCTTTTGTAGATATCATTATCTTTTAGTTTCTCAAAGTCAAAGTGCCTTCTTTTCATTACTTTTTTTCAAATTTTAAATTTAACCAAGGCTTTTATAATTACTATGTTGTGGCCAGTGTCTATATCTGCTTCTGGGTAGCTTCTAGTCTTTTACATGATTCCTAAACTTTTGTCGAACAAGAATGTAATCTATTTGATATTTCTCCTGGCATCTTCCACGTGTATCATCTTCTAGCATGATGTTGAAATAATGTGTATAAATGATGGTTAAGTTGTTTTTGTCGCAAAAATCTACCAGCCTATTACCTCTGTCGCTACTCGAGCCTAACCCAAATAAACCTACGACCGTGCCTTCCTAACCTCACCTACCACTGCATTAAAATCTCCTGTAATTAAATTATGATGTCCTTTTACGAATTTTCAACCAAACTTCGTTTGGTTAATAAGATGGTCTAGTCTGTCGGTCGGTCTGTCTGTCTGTCCGTTGCACGGTTCCCGTGATGTTACAAGACATATAATATATGATTCTTATCCAGTTTTTTACGCTGAATACGAATACGCTATTCACTTTTCGATATTTCAATTATTAATCAAGATATTCGACTTTAAATACGAATTTTTACACATTACTATTTATTATTTTTTTTCGCGTACAATTAAATTTCAAATATTTAACACAAAGGTAAGTAATATTTGTTGAACTTAATGTCTAAGTTTGGTTGTGAGCCGTACATGCGGCTTAGATTCTTTTTAGTTTGTCTTCAATATCTTTATAGATCCCTCTACCTGCTCCTCGCTGTAGCTAGAGATACGCATGTATACTTGTATTATTACCATATTTATGGGTTTAGATGCTAATCTATCCACAAGTACTCTTTTGTTCTTTTGTAAGTAATTTTCTTCACAGTGTCCTATCCTTTTGTGCATAACCATTCGCACACTAGTATTTCCTTGTTCTGATCCTGTATGGATTACCCTAAAGTCTTCACTCCAAAAATCCCCCACCTCTGGCCACCGAACTTCGCTAATCCCTACTATGTCTAATGTTAACCCTATCCATGTCAATTTTCAGAATCTAATTCATTTTAATTTTTACAATTCGAAGGATGTCTTGTTGTGAATCTATAAATGTGATAATATTGGTAGAAAGTGTGCTAAAATAAAAACTGTTTTAATATTAAACACAAAGTAGCAGAATGTAAATTTTGTAAAATAATTTGAAAAGTGATAAATGCTAAAAATATGCAGAGGCGCGTTCAAAATTATTTTAAACGTCCTTCACAGACTAGAAAGAAGTATTCAAAAAAACATAATCATCAAGGTCTAAAACAGTTGATGCCATCGGAAGTTAGGACAAGCATGTAATTAATTCTAGCAACTGCAACCACAGGTACTGTAATACCCAAGGCTTGAGTTTCTATAAAAAGTTTTGGATAGCATACCATAAACCCAACAGATACCTAAATAATAATTCCTTATAACATATACACTGTGTACGAGATAAAGAGGGCCACTATGGGGATCTTGAAAACGGTATGAGATACAGATTTGGTTAAATGGGAGAAAAGTTGTGTAATCAAAGGCCTAAAAAAATGGCATTTAGAAATCCCCAAAACAGTTTTTGATTTTTGAGATATTTCGAAAAAATTGGATTTTCTTATTTTACATATTATTTTGTTCTGGCGTTAATATGGCACCTAGACCAAAACCGAAGGCACTTCTCCACAGCAACTTTTAATGTCCTTTAACATGGCATTGTCAATTTTTTCACCTGACGTTTCATCTTTGCGGAACTATCTTCAACTTTTTTTTTACATACCGTCCTGGTGATCTGGTATCAGATTCTGAAAGCCCTTTTTATGCCGAATTCAACGATGTATTACACTTTATGGTTTAATTGCGTTTTCGTTTTTTTTCCGGCTTTAATAAAGAAAATTCGTATTACGGACTGTAGTGCATAGTTTTTAATTTTAAAGAATAAACAATTAGCTATATCAATTAATAGTTTATTCATTTAGGTGTTTAGTAATAGTCTACTGGCTGAGTTTATGCACTAATTTGTAGTTAAAATCGTCTTGATTTACGTTTCGATCCATGACCTAGGATCGTTGTCAAAATAATACAAATTGTTAAGTTTGACATTTATGACACAAATTGAAGGTGACTGATTTATTAATGTTTGATTTTAATACATTAGGTGAAAATTTTTAAAGTTTAGAAGAATCAAAATCTTCAATGTGTTGTGTCCTGGGAGCAACTTTTAAGGTGGCCAATACGCTTAACGTGAAATCAGCTGCTTAATTTTTATATAGTTAAATTTCATATAAATTCAATAACTTGAAGATTGGAATTTTAGCTAAAGGAAAATAAATAGTTACAAGATAATTCGAAAAAGTCCAACGCATCAATAGTGCCACACCAAACGTTAATGTCGAATTCATGTTGGAAATGACGTTCGGTTACTGAATGCGGATTTTATAAATATCGCACATGTTTACTCCTAAAGTTGAAAACACCTCTAGGTGTATATGTTGCTTAATTTGTAAATATTTTGTTTAAAAACAATATGTCAGCATTGTGCTGGATACGACAAAAAAAATAGCAAATGCCAGTCTAGCAGGCAAATCAGCTGCCAGTACGTTCTGTACCGAAGTGAAGTGAAACAAATACGGTCTCTCTTCGTGAAGATTTTTGCAAAGAGTGGACTTGCCTACACCAGTTCTCACAGTCAGGTGTCTTGTGCTTAATTTAACATTATTAACCAGGCGGATCAGAATTTCTTCTTCATAATCGGTAGTTATAGTCTTGGCGTCCTGCAGAATCTCCTTTGGAACGAAAAGAGTCCGTTTCTCCCAGATTCTTGAGAATCTTAAAATTCGGCTGTCTCTGTTGTGGATGGATTTCCAAATACTTGGATGGACCCTTTGTCCATTAAATTATTCCTGTGTATTTACATACCATATCCCGCACTCTTCGTTAGAAAACTCACTGTCTGAACATTTTGTACTATCAAAAAATCTTTCAAAACTATATAAAACATGCAAAATGTCAACAAACACCAGAAATGTTCGACATTTATTAAATGTGAAGCATTAGTTATTGCATTTGATTTAATCACAACCTACTAAAAAATTTTTTTTTCGGCAATTTAAAAAGGTGTGTTGAATAATCGATATAGAGATATCAGGAAAACGGTGATTGAGAGACATTTACAAGGTATTTTTTGCATAAAAAAAATTAAAAATACATCATTCTTAATATTTAGGCACCCCTATAGTAGGGGATAAAGAATACTACTATAGTAAGCCTGCTTATCGTAAAAGGCGATTAAAAGGCGCAGCAGCCTTGCTGGCTAAAAGATATTGGAGGAGGGTCGGTTGGTCTCGGGCGATCCCCAATAATTTACAATCGTGTTGGGGGTTGGCCGTGACGGATACGGCTTTTTGCTAAAATCTTTAAAAACTGCGTTGTGGAAAGATATGGGAACCTACCACAATATTTCCCAGGTGTGCGTGACCTAAAACACAAAATATATATGATGGAGAGCTCGCAAGTAAAATTCTTGTCCGGAGGTAAAATACTCCCTCATTCGGATCTCCGGGAGGGGGTACTTGGGGCTCGTCATCGTAAGAATATAAAACAACAGTTCGATTTAGTGATAGGGACTTGGAATGTAAGATCATTACTTAGAGTAGATAAGTTAACGAATTTATTAGTCGGAATGAGAAAGGGAAAGCTAGACATTTTAGGTATTAGTGTGGTGAGATGGCCAGATAGTAATGACTTTTGGAAAGATAATTATAGAATAATTACAACTTCTTCAACTAATGGACAGGCAGGGGTAGGAATAGTGTTAGGTAAAAGATTAGGACATAAAGTTAAAGAGTACTTACAATTTAGTGATAGAATAATTATGGTTAGATTGAGTACAAAACCCACAAACACTGTTTTAGTACAGGTTTACATGCCAACAACTCAGTACGAGGATGAGGAAGTAGAAAAGGTATACGAGGATATAAATAGTATAATGAGAAAAGTAAAAGGAGATGAGAATTTAATAGTTATGGGCGATTTTAATGAATCAGTGGGAGAAGGCAGTGAGGGAAAAATGGTAGGAAAATTTGGGTATGGCAGACGAAATGATAGAGGAGAAAGATGAGTTGAGTTTTGCCAGGAACATAGATTAGTAACTGTAAACACCCTATTCAAACAACATGTTAGGAGAAGATATACCTGGAAAGCGCCAGGTGATAGAGCTAGATACCAAATAGATTATATTTTAGTTAAACAAAGATTTAGAAACCAAGTTAAAAACTGTCGTAGTTATCCAGGGGCTGACATAGATATCGATCATAACTTAGTTAAAATGAAGTGTAAACTAAAATTCAAAAAATTGAGAACGGTTAAAAGAGAGGGATGGGATCTAGGTAAGCTTAATGATAGTAGGGTAAGAGGAATATAAACAAGTATTAGATAATAAGAGCAAAGAGATAGCTGTAGAAGGGAACGTAGAAAATAGATGGAAAGAAATAAAACTGACTGTACATGATGCAGCAACACAGACTATAGGTAAGAAAAAAATAGAAGCAAGAAAACCCTGGGTAACAAAGGAGATATTAGATTTAATAGAGAATAGAAGAAAGCTTAAACCTTTCAGAGAAGTGGATAGTGAAAGTAAGCAAAAATATAATAGATAGAAATAAGATAGTACATTAGTGTAGAAAAGCTAGAAATAAATGGATGGAGGAGAATTGTAAGGGAATACAAGATGCTTTGAGAGTAGGTAAGACAGACAGGGCTTACAGGGCAGTTAAAAAGTTTTTTGGGGAAGATAGGAAAAAATATAATGGTATTAGAGACGAGAATAATGAGCTTCTAATAAATAAAGTTGAGGTAGCAGATAGATGGAAAAGATATTTACAAGATTTATATAAGGGAGACGATATGGATGAGTTAGAAAACGACCAATAAGAGGATGTAGAAATAGGGTTCTCAATATTAAGAGAGGAATTTGATAGAGCTGTTCGGAATCTTAAACTAAATAAAGCGCCAGGGATAGACGATATTCCCACAGAATTAATAAAATATGCAAGTCAGAAAACTTTAGACAGATTATATGAACTAGTAAAAGTAATATATGACACAGGTGAGGTTCCAATAGATTTCGAAAAAAATATTATTATCCCAATCCCAAAAAAGTCAGGAGCTGATAGGTGTGAGAATTTTAGAACGGTTAGTTTGACTTCTCATGCTTCCAAAATACTAACCATAATAATTAAAAATAGAGTAGAAGCTTTGACTGAGAATTATTTAGGCGAAGACCAATATGGTTTTCAGAAGACAGAGGGACTAGAGAACCGATACTAATGATTAGGGTAATTATCGAAAAAGGTTACAAAAGAATAAAAGACTCATTTTGCGTTTGTAGATTTAGAAAAGCATTTGATAGGGTTAATTGGATTGTTATGTTCAGGGTTTTGCGAAAAATAGGAACTCTCATAGGGATAGAAAAATTATTTACAGTCTATATAAAAACCAAAGCGTAGTAATTAAATTTGATGAAATAGAAAAGGAAGCTAAGATTAGAAATGGTGTTAGACAGGGTTGTATACTATCTCCCTTGATTTTTAATGTTTACATTGAGGAAGCTTTAAACTTAGCTAGAGAGAGAAAAGAGATAGGTATTAGTGTCCAGGGACAAAAAATAGACATGCTACGTTTTGCAGATGATATAGCCATTATAGCAGAGTCTAGAAAAGAGTTAGGAGAGTTTTTAAATATTTTAGAGGAGATACTACAGAGTAACTATAGTATGAGAATTAACTCAGTAAAGATAAAGATAATGACAAGTGAGTTACAGCCTAGTTCTAAACCAAAATTAAAAATAGGTACAGGAGGTAGATGAATTTTGCTATTTAGGTAGTATAATTACAAAGGATGGACGTAGCAGAAGGGATATAGTAGCTAGAATAGCTCAAGCTAGAAAAATGTTTTTAAAAAAGAAAAACTTACTAATAGCTAATAGTATTAGTTTAGATAATAGAAAAAGTTTCTTAAAGTCGTACGTATGGAGCGTTCTACTATACGGTAGTGAGACTTGGACAATTAAAGAAGTAGATAAGAAAAAGATAGAGTAACAAACGAGGAAGTTTATAGAAGGATATGTGAGGAACCCTGTATGTGAAAACAATTAAAAATCAGGAGAGATAGAATGATAGGGCACCAGTTAAAACATGAGGGACTATTTAGTAAAGTCTTAGATTATAGACTACCAAATAAAAATAGAGTAGGAACGCCTAGACAAAGCTATATTAGTCAAATTATTAGAGATTTAGATTGTGAAGGGTATGTAGACCTTTTTAGACTAGCTCAGAATAGAAAAGAATTTAGAGCTGCGTCAAACCGACTTTAAGTAAGTTCGAAAACAAAACAAAAAAAAATCAGTTAACTAAATGTCACCATGACATAACTTGCAATTAGTTAGCGGTCTGGCATGTTGGTAGCGATTCGTTGCTTAAGCCTTACCATAACATATAATTTAATAAACGTCACCAAGACATAACTCACAATTAGGTAGCGGTCTGGCATATTGGCAGCAATTCGTTGCTTAAGCCTTACCATAACATATAATTTAACACTTTTCCTTTCTGAAGCAGATAACCAGGTTATATTTCATTTTCTTATAAATGGTGATCATGTAAACATGTTAGAGTTCTTTAACAACCATCAGGTTGCTAATATCTATGTAGAGCCAGGTGGATAGGAAAAAGATAGAAGGATATAGGAAGACTTAGACCAAGCTATATTAGTCAAATAATTAGAAATTGAGGTTGTGAAGGGTATGTAGAGCTTTTTAGATTAGCACAGAATAGAAAAGAAATTAGAGCTGCGTCAAACCGACATTAAATAAGGTCGAAAACAAAATGATGATGAATATTTAGGCCAATTTAGCCTAATTTCGTGCCGTTATTGTCCTGTTGATGAATTATTAACAAAAACAAAATCCAAATTACAACTTTAATACCCTCTAGCTCTGTTATCATGAACTTTTAAACTGAAGTAAGTTTGGGATAATCTCAATATTTTTACCCGAGAAATCTGCAATTTTGCTGCCTACCATCAATCAGCAGATTGTATAATTGAGAGTACCCTTTATTTGCAATTTCTTCGAAATCTGAGATTTAAAATCAATTTAACTGCAACAAATGACATTCACCATACAATTTCTTACAGTTTATTAGGAAATTGTTAGCTTATTGTAAAATTGAAAAACACAACATATGGCTAGAAATGAAATTATGGTCTAGAAAAACCTTACAAAAGTAGTTTTTTCACATTTCTCCATTAACATAAGTTGATGTCAATTTCAATATTTTAATAGTAATATTAAAAACTAAAAAGATAAAGCAATGTCTTGTAATATTTATAAAATTCCTTATACCTATTAGCACAAATACAGTACTTTTGATAATACACTATATACAATAATCCTATAACAGCAAATGAGATTTTAAATATAGTTGACAATTAAAACCTATCTATAATACGAAAATTCGGTATGCTACAAAGTCGACAAACAAAATCTCTACTCGAAAAATACATCTACAAATCACTGCTCCAAGTTTTACTAAATCTGTTCGATATATTACAAACTAGGTATATATTTTTTATATACGATTATTTTTGGAAATCAGTCAAATTCACAAATTCCATTACTTAGATATCGCCTTCCTTCTCTAACGGTTAAAATAGAATCACTATGTCCATCACTGTTGAAAATGTTGCGTTTGGATATATTTAAAACAATACTGGGGGATAATAATTTTTCAATGTCGTTTTCATCGCCTTTATGAATATTCATTGGTATAAAACCACGACGGGGGTGTGTTCTTGGTGTAGCTGGACCAAATTTATTTTCAACAATTACACGTACATTTACCATACGTTTTAACAAACGATAAGGAATTTCAATAGGTACCTTAAGCTTCAAATTTTTGTTAATAATTGTCTCTAAGTTACTTTCCTGTAAAGCTCTTCTAATTAATAGCCTTGTCTCAGGATTTAAAGTTTCATCTATGACTTCCTGATTTACTGTAACAGTTGCTGATGCTTTTTTAACTTCTTTATTTGGTTGTTCTGCTTCTTTTGTAGCGGGCATTACTATTTCATTTTGAACTGGTGTTTTTGTGGAATTTATTACTTCAGATGTAGCAGGTTCACTTAGGCCATCATCAGGTATTGTAATTACAGCAGTATCCACTACTAACGATGCATATGGTTTAAGCTTTAAACGACCAAAAGTATTTGGAGTATTTGGAGCTGCAGCAGAATTTGGAATAGACAAAGGCGAATCTACTATTATAACATCATCATCGCTAGTAGTTTTAGGTTGTATTTCGGGTTTACTCGATGGTTGAGAAGAATATTTTATTGTTTTTAAACCAGCTATAAAGTCATTACGCAAATTTTTACGTATTTGAGTTAACGACTTAATTGAATTATTTAAAATTTCCTGGAAGTTATTGTGAATAGTAGCCAACTCTTCAAGCGAAGTAACAGAGCTTTGCTCTTTTGCCAGAGAGTTAAGACGAGTAGACAGATTTAAGTTAACACGACTTGTAACTTGGGAGGCCTTTTCAAACCAATCATATTTAGTACCAGGTAGTATCTTTGATGGAGCTTTATTGGGAGGATGTGGTGCAATCGCAGGAAATCTAATGGTTTTCAAGTTTGACTTAGGAACTGTGCTTAAAGTTTTTGACAATAAAGGTCTAGTAGTCGTTGCATTTAAAATAACAGGAATTTTTGGTAATTTGTAACCTAATGCTTTAGGAGCGATAGGATGAGGATGCTTTATTGCAGAAAAAGTATTTAAGGAAGGTATGGGTTCCATAAATTGTGTATCTGAACTGATTGGTGCTAGCGGTGGCGGTGGTGGAAGAGGAGGAGCAGATGGGCGTATTTCTTCTGCCGGTGTTGATTCACTACATTCTTCTTCATCTTCAGGCATTAACAATGATAAATCCGGAGTACAAACAACTTCGTCTTCATCCTGAATGTCCCATGCTCGAGTTGAAGCTACAACTGGATTTGAATAGGTTCTAATAGGTTTTTTACCCATTTCATTTTCAACTGGCAACGTTAATATATTAGATAACATCTTTAACTTAATTTTTTTATTTTTTTGGTGAGTATCATCTTTCAATATACCATTTTCTGCAGATGTTGAATTTTTACGTTTTACTCCAGAAGACCTAATTTTAATTTTGGGTGTTTTTTGTTTATTCACACAACACAAACTATAGTCCGTCTTTAGTCGTTCGGGTTGTTTTAATTCAGCAGCAATATTAATTTCACTTTGTACAAAATCATATAATGCTCTTACAATAACCCTTAATTTAATAGTTTGAGATGGAACGCATTCAAAACACAACCAATCTTCACTGTCTAATACTTCTTGTAATTTGCCTTTGCCTAAATTGCCTTTGATGCATCGCTAAATAAGCTTACAATCAAGTTAGGATTTACTCATAATTAAACATACCTGACAAAATACATATGCGCATTGCGCACAACATAGAACCTTGCCACCTTGCCCACACCAACGACAATACAACTCGCTACCATCGTCATCTTTATCAAAGTCACCACTGCCATAAAACTCGTAGCATGCTCCACATATAAGCACTCTTAATAAAGGATGTATGTAACGGTTATGCTGTTTATTTGGCGCACTGCCTAAATGAGTGTTACAAGCTGTACAATGTAGTCGTAAATATTGTATCGATTGATTACCTACAATAAATAAAAAACATTAAGAGGCTTCATGACTAGGAACAACTAATACAAATTACAATTGTTGCTATAACTATCTACATAATGGGCACTTAAAAATCTTCTCTACACTACATTACAAAAAAATTATTTAGCATCAAAATGCTTTCATAGATAGATATTTATTTATTCTTTCATGAAAATGTACCAACAGAATATAATACTTGAAGCATTGATTGTTTATATTAAGAATTACAAGATAATTCAAGAACTAAGTTACCATAGTTGTATGCAAAAATATTAATTCCACCAACGTACAAATTATAGTTTCTACACAATCTCGTAACACAGTTAGTAGACTCATAATTATTACTGTCTTTATAAATATTTATGGTTCCGTGTTGAGACCGTGTCATTTTATAAATTAAGGTCGACGTTTCACCCACTTTTGTAAAGGGTTTCATCAAAAGACAAGAAAAGAAATAAGTAATAAAATAAAAATAATAAAAATATAAAAAAGATAATATTAAGTAGACAAGTTAAAGTGTAAAGAGAAGAGTTACCCCTGAATTAGCAGACTCACTAGCCCATTCAAAGCCAAAAGGTGACCTGTGGCGAAGTAACTAGTGAAAGTAGCGAAAATGGTAGTTTATATAGGGCGAGAACTTGATGCATGAGCGATCATGAGTAGAGAGGAGTGTCGTAGCGAATCAGTGAACGTCACAGTTCCGCTGTTGTAAACATAGGCATGTTTTTCAAATGGGGGAAAGGTAGTATCCATCGTATTTGTTTAGGTTATTAGATTTTTTTTTGATTTCTATGGATTCTCTAATTTTTCTATTGTAGAAAAATGGAATTTTGGCAATTAGTTTCATCTTGCCAAAGTTAATGGTATGGCCTGTTTTATGTTGGGGTTCGGCAATTGTACTGGCTTATTCTTAAGCATCGCTTATGCTCATTTAGTCTAGTCTGTATTGACCGCAACTGCAAGGTATACTATATACGCATGGGGCTTTAAGACTATTTTCGGAATCTTTTGGGGTTGGTAATATTTGTGAAATTTTATTGGTGGGTTTATAGATTGTCTTGATGTTGTGTTTATGTAGAATTTTGCCAATTCGGTCTGTTACTCTGTGTATATATGAAAGGATTCCTAAAGAACGTGTATCGGGATTTCAGCGTGGTTTGGGGGTTCGTGTAGGATGCAGACCGGTTTATTACTCTGCCGATATCTGAGTTACGATAGAAGTTTTTTATAAGACTGGTTTTAAGATAGGTAAGTTCATTAGATAAGTATTCTGGTTGTGAAATCTTAATTGCACGGTGGACTAGAGAGTTGATTACCGATGATTTTTGTGAGGGATAATGGTGTGACGACGCATGTAGGTATCTGTCTGTGTGTGTGTTTTCGATATATGGAATGACCTAGTCGTCCTTTAGGTTGGCGCTCCACCAGAACGTCAAGGAATGGCAGAGTTCCGTTCTTTTCAATTTCTATAGTGAACTTAAATCTTTATGTTGATTGTTTACGTCATCTAGAAAATTATTAAGCGTTTGATGTCCATGGGGCCACATTACAAAATAGTAATCTACATAAAGGAATAAAATTTTTGGTTTAAGGTCTTAGGATTCTAGAGCCATGGATTCCAAAGACTCCATGAATATATTGGCCACAATAGGGGAAAGAGATGAGCCCATTGGTGTGCCCGAAGTTTGTTTGTAAAATTGTCCGTCGAAGACAAAATAGGTAGAAGTTAAGCATTTATCAATGAGCGTGGCCAGGTACTCAAATTCGTTTTCTTGAGGTAGGAGTTGTTTAATAATGGAGACAGTGTCTATGACAGGTATGTTTGTAAATAGGGATGCTACGTCAAAACTGACTAGTATATCATTAGGGCCTAGCTCAATATTTGCAATCAGTTCTATGAAATGAGTGGAGTTTAAAACATTAGTAGGGGTGTTACCGGAATAAGGTTTTAAGAAATTTGCCAGGTATTTTGCCAGATGGTAGGTTGGCGAGTCAATTGTGCTAACTATCGGACGCAGAGGGACATCAGGTTTATAGACTTTAGGAAGGCCGTACAAGCCAGGTGGTTTAGATTCGCAAGGTATTATGCGTTTTTGGATGGTTTTGGGAATATTAGATGATTTGATAAGTGCTGAAATTTCCCGTCCAAGTTTTGAAGTAGGATCATTTGTTATAGGAGTGTAGGAATCGTCTTCTAATAATTGTTTAATCTTTTCTTTGTATTCTGTACGATTTAGAATCACAGTCGTATTACCTTTGTCTGCAGGGAGCATAACAATTTTCTTGTTTGTTCATAGGTGTTTTAAGGCCGTCATTTCTTGCTTTGTCATATTTTTGTTATGAGTTTTGACATGCAGGAGACATTTAGTAGTTTCAAAGCGAATTAAGTTTGCATCGTCTTGGGGTAGAGATCGGATCGCTGATTCCACAGAGCTAATGATTTCCTCTGCGGGAATTTTTCTGGGTGCAATTGAGAAGTTTAGTTCTTTGGACGCGATATTTAGTTTGTTTTCGGATAGGATATGTTCTGATCGGTTTATGACGGTATTTGAGGACAGAGTTTTCGGGTAATATGTTTTTTCAGGGTATGAAAGGTTCTTGGACGGGAAATTTCAGCACTCATCAAATCCTCTAATATTCCCAAAACTATCAAAAACGCATAATACCTTGCGCATCTAAACCGCCTCGCTTGTACGGCCTTCCTAAAGTCCATAAACCTGATGTCCCTCTGCGTACGATAGTTAGCACAATTGACTCGCCAACCTAACATCTGGCAAAATACCTGGCAAATTTCTTAAAACCTTATTCCGGTAACACCCCTACTAATGTTTTAAACTCCACTCATTTCATAGAACTAATTGCAAATATTGAGCTAGGCCCTAATGATATACTAGTCAGCTTTGACGTAACATCCCTATTTACAAACGTACCTGTCATAGACACTGTCTCCATTATTAAACAACTCCTACCTCAAGAAAACGAATTTGTGTACCTGACCACGCTCATTGTAAAATGCTTAACTTCTACCTATTTTGTCTTCGACTGACAATTTTACAAACAAACTTCGGGCACACCAATGGGCTCACCTCTATCCCCTATTGTGGCCAATATATATCTTTGGAATCCATGGCTCTAGAATCCACAGACCTTAAACCAAAAACTTGGCTCCGTTATGTAGATGACACTTTTGTAAACCCATAGACATCAAACGCTCAATAATTTTTTAAATCACATAAACAATCAACATAAAGATATTAAGTTCACTATAGAAATTGAAAAGAACGGAACTCTGCCATTCCTTGACGTTCTGGTGGAGCGTCAACCTAACGAACGACTAGGTCATTCCGTATATCAAAAACCCACAAACACAGACAGATACCAACATGTGTCGTCACACCATCATCCCTCACAAAAATCATCGGTAATCAACTCTCTAGTCCACCCTGCAATTAAGATTTCACAACCAGAACACTTATCTAATGAACTGACCCATCTTAAACTGGCTATCGTAACTCAGATATCGGCAAAGTAATAAACCGACATCTGCATCCTACACGAACCCCCAAACCACGCTGAAATCCCGATACACGTTCTTTAGCAATCCTTCCATATATACACAGAGTAACAGACCGACTTAGCAAAATTCTACGTAAACACAACATCAAAACAATCTATAAACCCATCAATAAAATTTCACAAATATTACCAACCCCAAAAGATTTCAAAAATAGTCTTAAAGCCCCATGCGTATATAGTATACCTTGCAGTTGTGGTTTAGTATACATAAGAGAAATAAGACGGTCAGTACAGACTAAACTAAACGAGCATAAGCGATGCTTAAGAACAAGCCAGGACAATCGCTCAGCGGTGGCCGAACACCAACATGAAACAGGCCATACCATTAACTTTGACAAGACGAAACTAATTGCCAAAATTCCATTTTTCTACAATAGAAAAATTAGAGAATCCATAGAAATCAATAAAAATTCTAATAACCTAAATAAAGACGATGGCTACTACCTTTTCCCCATTTGGAAAACAAGCCTATGTTCACACAGCAGAACCGTGACGTTCACTGATCCGCTACGACACTCCTCTCTATTCATGATCGCTCATGAATCAAGTTCTCGCCCTATATAAACTACCACTTTCGCTACTTTCACCAGTTACTTCGCCACAAGACACTTTTAGACTTTGAATGGGCTAGTGAGTCTGCTAATTCAGGGGTAACTCTTCTCTTTACACTTTAACTTGTCTACTTAATATTATCTTTTTTATATTTTTATTTTATTACTTATTTCTTTTCTTGTCCTGATGAAGCCCCTTACAAAAGTGGGCGAAACACCGACCTCAATTTATAAAATGACACGGTCCCAACCCGGAACCATAAATATTTATAATGACTCCGGCCGTGAAAGCCTCCGACAATATCATAATACTGTCTTCTTATGTTAAATACCGCAATAGTTCGTTTCATGTGACTCCACATTATGCGGATTATTATAACGCATATTTCAAATTTCGTACAAAAATACCCCGTTTTAAGTGAAGGCGTCCATCCAATTAGAGGCAGCGTTTTTCAAACTTCTATTACAACGGCAACAGTTCTCGCTTCTAGCACTTGCTTAAAGTTGTTGTTCTGATAGCATGTGAATATGATACATATGCCGATGAACCCGTTTTTTTGTATGTAAGTACAAGATAGAGTTTAGAAATGAAGAAAGTATTATGGAGAATGGGTAATGGAGGCACAGCTTCAGTCGTGGGAGGGAATCTAAACTCTCAGAATCGACTGTAAAAACAATTGTTGAAAGTCACGAAAAAAATACACTTTCTAGTGAATGTGTGACACCTGTGAATATGACTCGTTTGTGGAATTCAATTCTACAAAAAATTGAGACGCTAAGTGCATGGATAGAAGACGAATAAAAGCAACACACCTTTAAGCCAAGATTTAATATGTACCTTAGGCACGATCTTTGTTTCTAACACTCAAGGAACAAGAAGGCAAGATTACTTTTATTCTACTCTATGATGCTAATAGGGGCTGGTTGGATCGATTTAAATGTCAATCAAATCCAAATAACAGGTGAAGCAGCAAGCTCTGATACACAAAACTTGGCTTTATTGAAAAAAGACGCAATATTAAACATTCATTTCTAATGAAGAGTCACAGGCCAGCGGCGAAAAAAATGCTTTCACTTCTAATAGGTGGTAATGTAACTAGCGATTTTAAATTAAAACCTATGTTAGTATACCAGTCAGAAACACCACGAGCCATGAGAGGTATAGATAAAGATAGTCTGCCAGTTGTGTGTTGGTTTAACGGGAAAGCATGGGTGATCCGAGAAGTCTTTCACGATTGGTTCGCTAATAGTTTTCGCCTGTTAAAGCTTACTGTAATAGAAATGGACTTCCACATAAAGCTGTTACTCTTAGATAATGCTCCTGGACACCCGACAATATTTCACATGCCCTCTGATTTGAAAGTAAAAGTAATGAGTCCTGCCACCAAACACTGCATCGATTTTACAGCCTATGGATCAAGGAGTAATCGCAAACTTCAAAGGTTACTACCATCGCCACACATTTAGCCAACTAAGCCAGGGAACTGATGATGGTGAAGAACGACAATCAATGAGGGAGTGGTGGAAGTCATATCATAATAAATGGTATATTTAACATAAACATTGTGACGAAATTTCTTCTGATCTGTAACCCCATGTTGGCTGCGGTAATGTAATGTTTTTATATTGCTTTTTTGCATGCCCCACGTTGTTGGTGCTACGTGCAATATATTTTTTGACTATGTAATCGCTATTTTACGGAGGTTTCCTGAATATAACGATAGCCCAGGGTGAAGTTTGTTGGTAAGTGACTAAGAGAAAAAGGAAACTCATATTTACGTAAATGGCTAACTTTGAATGTCACTTCATTGCTCTGGCATCAGACGGGATTGTGGGACGATTTTGTTTCGTCACTCAAATAAAAGGGAGGGTGCCACAGTATTTATGCTATAGCAACACGAAAGTACAAGTCCTGGGAAAAACACACAAACGTCTCGGCCATTAAATGAATCTCAACAATAAAACTGACCGTTCTACTAACCCTTTATACTATATCCCCGAAAAGAAAATATATAATTAAATAAACCAAGACCACTGTTTGTAATTCTCCGCCTAGACACAAATAAATACAAAATAACACTTTGTTGGATTGTAAATGATCCATCAATACTCTAATTTTGAACTATTAACTTTGGGATCATAGAACACTCTGAAATAAGCAATTCTTTTTAAGTAAATATTTAACTCTATTGGTAAACTTCAATAATTATCGTATTTACAAAAGAGTGATAACTGTGTAATAAAAAGGATCATGATCAGTGTTGCAACACAAATCAAGTTCGAGCAAATATCTCCTATGAAGCTATTTGAGAATTAATAATATATAAATATAAAGCTTCGGTCATTCATAAATTTCTTGTTTATAAATTATCAAACTTAGTTAACGCTCAGACAATATTTATGAATTCTAATATTACAAAATTGTTTTATTCCATTCAGATCTGATTGGCTTCACATTTACGATATTAAAAGCTAAGAAACATATTGTAGTTTTAATTTAAAAAAAAAATCAAACTACTAAAAGTTAGATTCTTGTTCTTCAAAATTTCAATTTGGTGTTCACAATCACCCAAGAAATTTTATATTTTCAGTTTACAACAAAAATGAAAACTAACAGTTCCTTTACTCTAAAAATTAGCATATCACGTTAGAAAAGAAGCTACTTAATATGTTTAGCTCCAAGAAACGAGGCATAACCTCATGACTTCCAATAACATAAACAGAAGTAAATAGTTTATATCTTTTTATACATTCAATGTAGAGCGAATTAGACCTACTCAGAAGTGGACGACCGTTAAAACCTGTCGCTGTTACAAAATGGCTGACCTTACAAAAAATGCTAATCTCCAACCACGTGATTATTCTTCTCACTTTATCTCACAACAACGTATGGTTATTTTCCATCAAATTTATTCATAATATTGCTTTAGTGATGGCACTTTGATTCGCAAAATTTATTAATTTTATCTGGAGTTAATTCCAAAGCACGAAATTTAGTGAACAATATAAGTGGTATTATATTAGTTAAATCCCGAATTGTTACACTGAAATACCAAAAAATATGCCTGAAAAGTAATTAATCTATACTAACCATTGAAACCCTGAGATGGGGCATTTATCTATTGGCTATCGCGCAAGGAGATCTGGCCTTACAGCTTTTCCACACAAATTTTGACCACAATCCATTCTACTCCTTCAACAAATCACGTGGAAGTGTCCCAATCAGACAGTTCGTATGAGACCAACAACCCAAAAAATACACCCGAGCCGCATGTGCAATTTACAGGACTCTAAACGATTTATGTTTTCACTAGCAACCTGGATAAAACCAGCAGATTTCGTTTGAAAGCATATAAGATTATTGCATAAAACTTAATATTTGTAAAGTGAAATGCAATACAATTGTAGAATTAAAGTCCTTCTACCTATAAATAAAATATATTTCTAAGTAGCAGAACGTTAATTCTACAATTTCGATATTAAAATCTGCTCTTCTAAATTAAATACGAGATGATGCCAAATTACATATCTTAAAAATGTATTTATGTTACAACAAAACATAGAAAGAGCTAAAAACTAGCTGCATGAAAGGTATTTGGCTAACATGTAACGTATTTTTTTAACTCAGTTACACTTTCCTTATTAATCTAATATCATGTTTCAATAAAATAAAAATATAATTTATAATTGTCCGATCACTTAAAATAATTTATAAAGTATATAATGGATTATGCGCTCCTTCACTTTTGATGTCTAAGTTTCTGCAATCCCAATAGTTTGTCTGTCATTTCGTTTCACTTTTCGATCAGCGCTTGAATAAGTAAACTGCTCTTCGGAGCGTTGAAAGGTCAATATGATCAGGCACGTGGCCTGCAATAGAGTTCGTAAGAAAGTTTAATTAGTTTAACCTTCGTGTCTGAATGTGGTTCCTGACGGCTTTTGGTGATGGTTTTATTCTGTATTCTACCTTCAGCAAAGTTAGTAGATTCCTGCAGACCGAAGAAGATAGAAGCTCCAATCATTAAAACAGTTGGTATAATTAATTAGATAAATTTTATTAATGTGTTTTTCGTAGTGCACTACCACTGAAATCAATATTTAGTTTGAAATTTAGAATACAAGAAAATAATTGGACATACTTAATGGAGATTTGATTTGGTTAGATAATATTTTGTTCGGAAGGTCTTTTATAATTCCAGCGTAAAATTCAGTCATAATGGTATGTTTTCATATTGCGTGCATCGCAGATGTACATGAAATAGTCCACATCTGGTGTTATTTGGTTCTAGTCTAAAAGGTCAAGTTTTTTTTGATTGAACTGTACTTCGGCACGTGAGTGACATTTAACCTTTAATTTAAGTTATATTTATTTAAATGTTTTACGAATGGCCGAAGGTTGAAATTTTACTTTGATTTAGTTATCTTAAAATTCATTTAGAAAAGAAAGATCCCGTTCTATTCTTGTAACTTTACAACATTTTAAAGATGGCTACGTAGTTTGCCTATCATATTTGTTTCACAAGCAGACAGTGGTGGCTACACTAAAAAGGTTGTTAGTGACATGATATCAAAAATATCTAGTTATTCAACATAATCACCACATGTTATTTTGCGTTACATTAGAAATATCTTTGGTTATTTTGAGGTCATGTAATTTAATTTTAAAAAACATGATGAATTTTTTGTAAGATATAAAGTAAAGCTAACTCTTTGTTTGAACAATACATTATTATAAGACGTAAAATAATCTAATTTCTCACTTGTAAAGTCGACCGTAGTACTACTGATGACTATAATTAAAATTTGAAATATGAGTTATTAAAAAAGCATATACCTTACAGTAAACTTATGTAGAAGTATTCAATTTAGAGATCTTTGTGTTTTTTTGAAGACAGTCCATACTAGTTTCTGTTTAAGTAAATTTTTGTTGAAAAAGTTAATGCTGAAACAAGCTAAGACAATTTAATTGAATAGAATTTATTTTTGCTTAACTCTTTTATTATTAAAAATTCAAGTGAAATTTATTGGTTCTTAATAAGCAAAAGATTAACTGTGTCTAATGATAACAAATACCCTGGGTGTATATATTTATGGAACTTAAATTCAATTATATTATTTTTTGGTGAATATTTTTAAGGACACAAACGGTGTCCATGTTGTGCATTAGTTTGTTCACAGGTTAGGTCGAGACATCTGTAATACATCTGGCAATTGATATTTTGGTAAGTGCTTTGCAAGGTTGATATATAGGTTTTGTGGCTATATAAGCGGTGTAGATTTCAGGTTTCCGCATTCCCCTAATACAAAGTACATGTATCTTCGTATGTTGTTGTATTGAAAAATACGGTAGCGCTCTTTATCTATATTTTTGGTCTACTGACAACCCATGACCCAAGCTCATGATCTACCCAGAGCTAACACTCTACTAGCCGTTTATCTCTAAAGAGTTTTTCTTTTCCTCAAGCCGTTTTCCTTCCAACTTTACCTTGGGCTTCCTTCATTAATAAGAAATTCTCGACCCTGTGATATCAAGTAAGGTAGTCGTTTATGTTTTATGGAGGTCCAATTTGCTATCTGATATTATTCACAAGGGAATAATGTATGGTTACAAACATTTGGCCTGAGATAGCCGAAGCTCCTAATAGTGACATGCACATACAAAAAGATAAGCTTGAAGACAATAATACAATGATTGAAGGTTTTGATAGAGGATATCACAGTAGAAGAGCTCGGAGAATAGATAGCAGCAAGCGATGATGCTTTCAGTAATGAAGATTTTATGGAAATGCAGAACAATTCCATCGACAATGTTGAGGAGCAAACAGCAGAAAAACATTTTACTTTAAGCAATATACAAGAAGCAAGTGACTCCGTGACTTAGTTGGTGCACTTGTAACTACTAAGTCCAAGATCCCAGATCCGATTCCTGACACAAACTGCTTCAAGAAAGGTAAGTGAGCATCTTTCACAAAATATGCCTTCCTCCGGACGAGAAGTAAAATGTAGATCCAGTGTGTGTAAGTGTTGACCCTTTCTTGCTATGAATAGCAAGGGTTCGGCAAAATTCAAAATTTCCAGGTAAGAAAGACTCACTTCCTGGCCAATGTAGTACCAACATAATGCTCATGCAAATGCACCTGATAATTTAAGTGATGCTTTTTGTTATTCTATGCACTGTTGTATGCTTAAAGCTTTATTTAGATATTTATACTTTATATCATCTGTATTGTACATTTATATATTTTATTATTTTGTTGATTAATTTGTTTAATTTAGCATTTTGCCTGTTTTTAGTCGAACTATCTATAGAAAAGAAGATTGAAATTAGTTAGGAAACGAGTTATGAAACGAAGTTATTCATTTTTGGTGACAGTCATGTTTGTTATTGCATTAAGAACTGTATCCACGGAATTATCTGAAGTAATAGAAATTGATAAGAAATATTTACTACCTTTCGCAATCACTGTTGGAGAGAAGCGATGCGACACAATAACCTTGGGTGTTAAACAAAGACGAGACAGCGAGCATCACTAATAAGTGGAACAAGATTACGAGATAATAAAACGCCGCGATTTTAGACGCTAATGAGTTTTTCTGCAAAACCTTGCATCACAATGTCCCATATTGTAGTAGTACATTCGAGAAATAGATAATTTGGTATCTATAAGGAAGCGTTTATTATATAATTTATTTAATAAATTCAATCGCAAAATGTTCATTTAAGTTGCGAGCTATTGCTTTGCGATTTTGATATTTGAAATATGCAGTATGCAAACCTTAATTTAATAATTAATAAATTAATAATTACAATGAATAAAGAAGTGATATTTTAAACATAACCAACAGAAATATAAAATGGATAAATGCAATTAATTGATCTTGTAATATACAATTAAGACAGGAAATGCTTCGATATAAAGAGCTATTTAAAATTCCATTGATTAATCAAACCTAGGATGCACATTGATTTCTAAATGGAGATGTAAATGATATGAAAATCTGGTAAGCTGATTTGGCCATCAATCTAAAATATTACGGTATTTAATTACGAGCTGGATAAAAAAGTGCTTCGTGGATTTGAATAGTTGAACAAGTTGTTCTGTTATTCGAGCAGTATGAGGCCTGCCATTGTCGTGGAGAAGGACGCCGCCGAACTGATGACTCATCCATAACATTGTCTCCATACACTTCCTTTAGTTAACAATGAATATTGCAGGGTTTCACATTTCTTGCATTGAGAAATCTAATCACAGCCCTAATTTCACAACTGGCGGCGTTCTCTATTTTTTTGAACATTATAAACACTCACAGAAAGAACACGGTCAGTAGCAGTGAGGCGCAACTTTGCACATAGACAGCTGCAATATAACTAAACGTGTTATAACTAGTCCAGATGCTACTCTACTCACTAGCGCTCCACACAGTACAAATGGGTACTACTTTCTGGATGGCCCTTGCAAGTATGTAGGTATACGTACATACATAGATAATTATTTCTGTACCTTGCTTTTTTTATAAAAATACATAGACTAACCTATGTATGCATGTAGGTTACTTACAGACCTTAAAGACATTTCAATTTTTCAATATATATATACATATCACATATTAGTTTCTTAACGTTGTTGTCGCTTGTTTATTAAACCTCACGTGAATTTCGCTTTACACGATGTTTCTAAGAATGCATCCCCAGTGTAAAGCAGAGTATTGCTGTACATCATTGTTCTGTATTTTTATAATAGTTGCTCTGAAATCAATGTTATTTACCAAGTCCTCGCTTTCTATTTAATTATTCAATAGCTTGAACTAGTATGCGTTATGTGAATTAACCCGTAACATGCCTTTTCAATTATTGGATAACCAGTTTCCCTTTTTTATATTCATTAAATCTATTATTTTTGTTTGAAAGTAAAGTAATTCCCCTTATTTCCTGAAACTGATCCTGTGTATTTTATAAATTATTAATTACATTGTAGGTTTAGAATGATTTAGTATGTATAAATATGTTAAGATTTGAATAAACCAATCTCAAAGTGAGAAATGAGTGCTGAAACAATGAAGGTAATTTACAAGAACTTCAATTGATCACTTTAGTACTGGAATCTGATCTGTAGATTTTCGGCATGGTGCTTGCCTGAGGTAACGATAATGCCCTGGTAACACAGTCCGAATAATGCAGTTACGTGTCCAAATTCTGGTACTAAAGTGATAAATTTTGGTTGGTATAAATTGCCTTCATCGTTTCAGCACTCATTTCCCACTTCAGGATGGGTTTATTCAAATTGGCTGATATCCTAAAACAAACTGGAATAGAGAACTTCAACACTTAGATAGAGCGTATTCACTATATATTTCTTGTGAGCAATGTAAACCTCAGAGAGTATCCTAACGTATTTAAATCCATCTAACCCTACAACGTGACTAATAATTTATTACATACATATAACATACACAGGACAGGATTCAGGACACAAAGGAAATTATTTTTACTCTGATACAAAAATTATAGAGTTACTAAAAATAAGAAATTCAAATCATAACATATTTATACATATTAAATCATTCTAAATCTACAATGTAACTAATAATTTATAACATCACAAGATTGGTTTCAGGAAAGAAAGGGAATTACTTTACCTTCATATAAATAATAATAAATTTAATGAATATGAGGGGAAACTGGTTCTCCAATAATTGAAAAGGTACGTTACGAGTTAATTCACTTAACAAGTAACATTACAAAAAAAGAGTACTGTTTCTACGCTTCTGCTCTAAACTGAGTATCCCGCTAATCTATACCTGATAGAATGGTTGAGATTGTCGTAAAGGAATTTGAGTGTTCATAATATTTAATCTGTAATCTGGCAATGTGACACTTGTAGGAGGGTGACCACATAAAAAAGTTGTATTCTATAATACTCAAAACTAAGGTATTATACAGGGTGTTTCAAAATTGCACGACACTATTTTAAGGGAGTGTTCTTTAGCACAAAATAAACATAAAACTTCTAATAAACGTATGCCCTAAAATGTACCCCTATGGAGTTATAACCCCTTTAAGGGGGCTAGGTGAAATTGAGTTTTTTTAATTATCTGAAGAACCACAAAAGATATTTTATTCAGATTTTTGTTGCCTACCCATGTTTTTATGCCAAATAAGATGGGCTTATCCATTTTTCGATAATAAGATCAGGAGAGTCCCATGGGGGGGAGAGAGGGGGAAATCACGTTTAACCCTGTAATTTTTTCTGTGTAAGCTATTATAAATTATAATGCCAGAATTAGAATCTTTTGACATTTCTGAGTAAAAAAGTCACTCTTGTTTGAAGTCGATATCTGTAGCCGTTTTCGAGTTAATTGGGGTGAAGCATTCAGGATGCCCTATGATACTTTACATACCTACATAGATGTTGAGAGTTGAAAATATTCATTACAATTAAACATTTAAAGTAACTGTTCAAAATGCCCCCCATTTTGTTGTATGCAGCATCCAGCACGGCAAATCCATTGCTCTCTGGCAAGTCTTATAACATCAGGATGATTCTTAATAGTATCAGCAGCCTCCACGATCCGATTCTTTAACTCCTCTTGCGTGTAGATAAGCTTAGAATAAACTATAGTCTTCATTCAACCCCAAACAAAATAATCTAACGGTGTTAGATCGGGAGATAGAGGTGGCCATTTAACAGGTCCATTTCGGCCAATCCATCGGTTACCATATTCTGCGTTTAAAAAGTCAGTGACAATATGAAAGAAGTGGGCTGGGGCACCGTCATGCATAAACCAAATCCCACATCTATCGAGAATTGGAATATCCTCTTAACAGCTCATAAAGATTATTTTGCAGAAAATTCAAATAAAACACTCCTGAAAGTCTTCGTGGTAAAAAGAAGGGGCCGATGAGATTGTCACCAAGAAGTCCACACCAGACATTTAAGGAAAATGTATGCTGATAATGATTTGTGACATTGGTATGGGGGTTTTCTTCAACCCAAGTATGGGTATTGCAAAAATTGGTAATTCCATTTCTTCTAAAGGTATATTCATCAGTCACTAGAAAGCGGGTCAAGAAGTTACGACGTCGTGTGCATTTTCGAATTAACCACTGCGAAAAATTTGTTCGTTTGATGTAATCTTGCGGTAACAAATCTTGCACAGATGTCACGTGAAATGGGCACAGTTGCTGCTCGTGCAATGTTCGCCAAACGCTTGCAGATGAAAAACCAAAACGAAGAGACAGTCTTCTGGTGCTAGTACTAGGAGATAACTGAACAGCATTGAGTATTTGTTCTTCAACATTTACATCTCGTCGAAATCTTTGTCGTGCCAGTTTCCCTAAGACGTGTTTCAATGGATTGAAATGTTTTACGATTTGGTATCCTTCTAGTTGGAAATTGTTCTTGGTATCTGCGAACTGCAGCAATGCCATTTCTCTGTACTTCACCATAAACTAACAGCATGTCTGTTTGTTCTGCAAATGTGAACAAGTTTGTGGTGTCTCCCATGATACAACAAATTAAAGTGTCTTTAAAGTACCAATTTACACAAAAACTAACAGAACTAGTAACACATATTAGTAACTTACACAGTGTTTAAACATAACAAAGGTAATACATAGTAGATACATAATTATCTGTCAAACAAATAAACGATATGCAACTGTCATAATGTAGAGCTTCTAATATCCAAGGCTATTTGATTAACATCGCATTTTGACATTTAGCTTTGGTCTTCAACAACTAAGTAATACATTGATTAATTTAAGACATATGTATAGTTTATACATATGCCGAGTTGTTACAGAGATATTGAAAGCATATGTTTATTAGGTTTATACCTATACAAGAGTGACTTTTTACTCAGAAATGTCAAAAGATTCTAATTCTGGCATTATAATTTATAAAAGCTTACACACAAAAAAGTTACAGGGTTAAATGTGATTCCCTCCCCCCGAATGGGAAGCTCCTGATCTTATTATCGAAAAATGAATAAGCCTATCTTATTTGGCATAAAATCATGGGTAGGGAACAAAAATCTGAATAAAATATCTTTTGTGGTTCTTCAGATAATTAAAAAAACTCAATTTCACCTAGCCCCCTTAAAGGGGTTATTATAACTCCATAGGGGTACATTTTAGGACATATGTTTATTTTTTATGTTTATTTTGTGCTAAAAAACACACCCTTAAAATAGCACCGTGCAATTTTGAAACACCCTGTATAATGACCTCAAGGTGAATACATCGTGGAAGTCCTTGCTACTTCTTTTAATAAAACCCAGCATTTAAAAGAAGCTCAGAATGGAAAGAGAAAGACAAATCGAAATCAAATATTGCACATAGGTCTAGAAAACTGTTCAAAACCTCTATTTGAGAACTTTTAATCTGATAAGCGAATCTTGATGGAACCGTACATCCTGTTATGTTCTATGACTAGCAGTAAAATTGTTAACCATGCTGAGCAACACTTACCTTGTAATTATTGTAAGAAAAAATAGTAAATAAATATACTATGTGTAGTAAGTGTAATCCTAAGGTCCACGTATCATGTAGTGAAAGAACAGAGACTTAACAACAACAACAGATTAATAGTGATACAACTTTTATCTGTAAAATTCTTTCTACCATACCTGATATAACCAACAATAGTGAGCATTTATCAAATGAGACAGTTTTAAGAAATGAGTATATATGTTGTTTGAAGAAGTTAATTTGCCATGGAACCAGTACGCTTAGTATGGAACTTAATGACTTAAAAACTGAAATTGTGAACGTAAAGAAAAATAACATTGAACTGATAAAATTCTTAACAAAACAACCTGTTAAATCATTTATTGAACGTAAACACCATCTGGTAAATAAACACAAGCATAACAATTCTAACAGAAAAAAAGCACTAATCTACAAATGTTTAACATAGCTACTAATCAAAATGATAAAATAGAAATGCATTCTACAACTTTTTCATACCTAAATAACAATGCATCAACTATTGACCATAAGCCGTATACAGGGTGAATGAGACCACCGTATCAGTATTTTTTTTTAAGGAACGGTGAGTCGCAGAGTTGGGATAAAAAAATTTATTATAAAAGTCATACTAAAGAATCGAATGGTAATATTATTATTTCTCGAAAAAGTCACCATCACGAGTAGTTTTGCCCACAATGTCCAGAACTCCAAAATCTTAAATGACACCATAAGTCGAAAAAGTATTGTTCAAAAGATCGTTAGAAAAGAAGAAAGATTTGTAGGAAAAATTATTTTACTACTACCATCCCTTTTTAGTAATATTCGATTAAAGTTATTAAATTTGAAATTGGTTCTTAACAAACAAAATTGAAAAGTCGGTTTTTAAAATCTATAGCCCATTTCAAGTAAGAATAAAGTAGATGACCTTGTACGCAAGGTGAATTTACACAGCAAATTAATTATAATTTCTATATATACATACAGAATAATTATTAATTCGATATTTGAGTGATTATACATCGTGACTAGCCTAAATTAATTTCCATAACCAGTTTTTATTGCAAATTTGACAATGGCACAATATATATATATATATATATATATATATATATATATATATATATATATATATATATATATATATTTTTAAATATAAATTTTAGAATTAAGCCGTGTAAATCAGCATCATGTTTTAACCAATCAAATCGAAGGCTAAACTTTCCCTATACCTTTCATCCCTTTATTCTTAGCTGGAATGGACTATAGTTACTGAATTAAACAATGTTACAAACACGTTTTAATGTCAATAATTCCATTATTTCAAATTTAATAACTTTAATCGAATATTACTTAAAGGGGTGGTAGTAGTAATATAATTTTTCCTACAAAACTTTCTTCTTTTTTAACAATCTTTTGAACAATACGTTTTTCGACTTATGGTGCCATTTAAGATTTTGGAGTTCTGGACATTGTGGACAAAACTACTCGTGATGCTGACTTTTTCGAGAAATAATAATATCACCATTCGATTCTGTAGTATGACTTTTATAATAAATTTTTTTATCCCAACTCTCTACAGGGTGTCTACAGAGATTCAAAAACGAAAATTCGTGACTTTTAGTGACCATTTTATAAAATATTAGTGACCTGTGTTAAAAAAAACTTACTTGTATTTATTCTATTGCTGTTAAGTTTCATAACATTATAATCACAAAATTAAGTAATTAGGACATTTGTCGTACTTAAGTATATAAAGGTTGAGAACAACACAATTTAAATTCATAATGGTTTTAATTTTTTCTTTAATTTTTCCAACTCAATGTCCAATGCTTTTAGTTCTTCAAAGCTATGCTTCTCTATGTCCTTCCGTTTCTTTTGTAAGTCTGCAGCTTCCTTCACAATCCGCTTTTTACTGCATACTTCCTTTTCCTTAGATTTCTTTTTGTTTCGGCAATAGCTTCACGTCTTAAAGAAGATGCATTCCTTACAGCATGAAGCATTTTCGCAGTTATATTTAAATTCTTAAATGTTGCTTCATAAATTAATCTTTGTGAAATGAATGATCTTTCTTCTAAACCGCCCTGTAAGCATTCTTTGTTTATAGAGAACCCTCTTTCTACCATAGCATTGCTATGATACATTGTCAAAATTATCCTCACGAAAGTAAGAAATTGTTTAACCGTTTATAGAGGATTTTACAAAAATTCGTTAAAATATATATCCAGCCTTTCATTATGCCACTCTTTTAAAGAATCACGTTCTGATACACACAAAGTTTCATTGTTATACTCCCGGCGACCGTGTTCAGGGCCACTAACTCAGTTGGCAACACTGGTACTATCCACGTTCACATTATTGCACAACAAAGATATTATGACATAACTACGTGTCAAATTGTATCACATGCCAAATATGTTTACAATGATATAAGTTGACCCTTAAAAAGATAAAAGGTACTCACTTAAAAATGTGGAGCGCTTCATGATTTGGCGGTCATCCTTGCACAGGGGCCATGCTGATTTCCGGGTATCTCGGCTGTTAAGAGTTGTTTGTGGTGGGTTACGTCATGCCCTCGTTGAAACCAGATTTAGCGTCTTCCCTCTTCTTTGTTCGTAGGTAGGACGAAGAAAAAACCAGGTAAGGAACGATAAAGAAAAAAAACTATATTCTCAAAGAGAAAAGACAAAAAAAGGCACAGGCAAACATCACCGTTCGACATCTCGTTGGCTAATAATGTCGTGTCACACACCACGCACTTGTGCCATCAATCCGCGTCTGCGCATTCTTTTGTGCCGACGCAACTGTCCGGGATGGCAGAAATGAACAAGTCTGTTTTCAAAATAATGGCGGGAATTTAGTCACATATTTAAAAATGTACAATGCCAATTTTGGCATGTAACATCATATTGTCTTTTTATACCATCGGCACAACCTGGACTTATATGTTTCTTTTCTACAAATTCTTCTAATGCGTCTTGAATCCTCTGTTTCCCAAGTGTTTCACTTTTCATTACATATAGAAAAAGACATGATGCACCTCTAACAATTTTATATTTAACAGGTGACTTTTCACTGATTTTCTTAAAAAGGAGTTTAAGAAAGGTCTGACAATCTTTTTTAAACACTAAAATTTGAAGTTCTGAAACAGTTTTTTTCAAGTTCTTGATTGCCATTTTAGCACCAAAGCCAATATCAATCTGCATTGGTGATAACAAATTTTTGGCAACTTCAAGTTTAATATTAATTAAATCCAAAGACGTTTTTGCACTTTCTATTAATTCGTTTTTTATAAACCTTTCCCCAATACAACACAGCAACGAACTTAGATCGTGATGAAGAAAGGGCAACATCGGCTCATTTGTTTGATATTTAGTTAAAAACGGTTCGAGATCAGACACTATGGACAAAAGAAATTCTAGTTTTGCTAGCAAGAAACTATCTGACAAGCTTTACTGATTTTCTTAAAACTAGCACCATCTGATGGACAAGTTGAAACTGCTGTAATATACTTTTTAAGAGGCTCTAATAGCATAATTGCTCGCTATAAAGCACCACAATGTTTTCACCCATCTTATTGAACAAAATTTGTGTGGAAATGTTGTTGTAACTGTATGATAGATAAAAGTTCCTCTTCTAGTAGGAGTGTCTTTGAAAAGATAATACAATGCACGTAGAAATTCATTGATAAACCAACCAGTGCCATTGTGTGCTGTTTTATACGCTCCATGAACAATGTGCACCCCACACGTACCAAGATCAAACATTACTGGGTCATCATCACTACCAGAAATTCCAATGTGTTCTTTTAGTTCCCGAAGCATCTTCAGATTCACATTAGGTCCATCCATGCTGATGTTACAAATTTTTTTAATGGGTATACTAAGAGAATCCAGAGTATTTAAAAAAACCATTTAAAAGATCGATGGCAGTGGTTTTTTCAAGAAAACACGAAGACAAATAATTTGTTTTAACCATATTATCTTCATCATCCCAGTATCTGACAAGAATGTCCAATTGGCATTTTTGCGCACAACTTTATTCAGGCTTTCGTCAAAACTTATACACAAAAAAAATACAATCTTTAATTTTATTTAAAAGTACGTTTTGGAAAAACAGACGCAAGTCAAAAGTGGCTATATAACATATTTTGTCTTTGTGCAACTGCATGTTTTTCGCTATAAAAGAATCTGGGAACATTATTGGGAAAAGTTCAGTAGCATCCTGATGAACTCTTGACGAAGAATAAGATACTATCTTGTGCATAGTCCATAATATTTCAGCTTTAGTAATCTCGTTACGGATCATGTATGACGCAATATTTTTATTTTCACGATCAGCTTCTTCAGAATACACTTTTGCAGGTAAATCAGCTGTTACTGAGGCTGAAATATCATTTTGTTGAGAATTTGAAACAGGAGTATTTCTAACTAAATTATTCTCAATAGTTGGCTGCTTCATATTGAGTATTGGATTAGATATTTTAGAATGCTTTAGTCCCTTGGAATGAATATTTACATTATATATTCCAGCTTTTGAAATATCAAAATTTTTTTGCAGTAGGCACAAAAAGCAACATGAACATTTCCAGGTACTGGTTGTAACCAGCTTTTAAAAATCTGATTTGTCAGTCAAAGTTCAGAAAACGAACACTTTCCAGGCATTTTTACAAGAAAGTTTTCACTTTAAGTACATACACACTGTGTAAACTTAAAAACGTAAACTGTTGCATTACAAATAATCAAAACGAAACACATCTCATAAGGTTGTATTTACGACTGACTTGCGGTAATATTCTTTAAGTGCGATCGTCCGGCTGCTACCTACCCCACATTTCAATTCCCTATTACAATGAAGGTCATTGGTGCCACGGCCACAGTGTTTAGGGTTGACTACAATAGCAGGTATTTATTATGGCAGCATACAATAATAAAAAAGCATGTCAAAAATATACACACAAAACTGCTGCTCAAGCATTGATAAGCCGCGAATTCTAGATTCAAGGCGTCAAACAAAAACCGCAGGGTTATATAACCCAACCGAATAAATGTATAATGAAAAGAGACAGGCTGCTTTCGGTGCGATGATTGAAGAAATTTTTTGTTCTTTTACATTTATTTGCTGCAACATCTGAAGTAGGGCTATAAAATTTTATGACGTATTTGTGGAAATACATACGATAATCAACCAATGAAGAAAAAATTAGTGACCGAGATATAGGATTTAGTGACTTTTCGTTACTTTAGTTACCGCAAAACGAAATTCGTGTGTTTTTCGTGACTTTTCGTGACAGTAGACACCCTGTCTCTACGACTCACCGTTCCTTAAAAAAAATACTGATACGGGTGGTCTCATTCACCCTGTATATCACAAAATATATGTCTTGCACTTATATATACAGAGATATTGCAAAAAATGCATATTAATATTAATTGCAGAAAGTCAATTAATAGCGATAGTGGCTTATCTTAATAATAATAATAATAAGGAATTTATTGTTCAACAGAAAACATTCCAATTACAGAACAATAACAAATATCTAAAAGGATGATACAGACTAAGATACAATACAATAATGTTAAAGTAAAATTTAGTTAATTATGTACGGGTTTGTTGATGTATAACATGCAGTATATGTTTAATGCTATGGAACATTATATCACTAACATTAGAAATTTTGTTATAATTTTGGCACATAACATAAATAGGCGACTTAAGCAGTAGATTTGTTCTTGAAGTGGCACATACGAATGTAACATTAACTCTCGCATTAAGCAGCGGCGTATGAAAATTAATTTTTGATAATAAATGTGGGCAGTCGACTGCATTGTGAAGCAAATTATATAAAAATTTGACAGAGGAGTCAATTCTACGATTCTCCAAAGATTGTATATCAAATAGTTTAAGTAATTCATTTTGAGGATAGCCGCTCACAGGGTAGTAATTATTCACTCTAAAGTATATAAATTTTAAGAATTTTCGCTGAACACCTTCTACTGCAACTTTATGCTTATCATAATATGGATACCATATCAATGAACAGTATTCAAGCTTTGACCGTACCAAAGAGAAGTAAAGTAATTTTAGGGTCTTCAGCTTGGTAAATGTTTTACAATTCCTAATAAGAAAACCTAAGATTTTAAATGTGGACATTGTGACATCTGCAACATGTTGTGAGAATCTCAATTTATCATCAAACTTAATTCCTAAATCTTTTACCATAACATACCGTGGTATATTAATAGATTCAATGGTATAGTTAAATTTTGTAATTTGATTTTTACGAGAGAAAGTAACGATTTTGCATTTGGAGATATTCAGGTTAAGACTATTGTTATGACACCATAGTACAACTTTGTTTATGACACTCTGAAGTTTAGAACAATCATCTATAGTGGATATTTTTGCAAACATTTTCACATCATCTGCAAAAAATAGATGTTCACTCGTAATTATTTTTGATAAGTCATTCACAAAAAGAATAAATAGTAAGGGTCCCAAATGAGAACCTTGAGGAACTCCTGAAGTTATTAACACGAATTCTGATTGAAATCCATTATAAGCAACATACTGCTTCCTACAAGACAAATACGATTTGACAAACAACTGTAATGATTTAATGAAACCAAGGTTTTCCAACTTCCATGTAAGTATAACATGAGAAATACTATCAAATGCTTTACGGAAGTCCATATATATTGTATCTACTTGACCTTCTGCATCTAAAATCTCGGAAACATATTGAGTAAAAACAGCTAAATTGGATTGTGTTGATCAATTGTGCATAAAACAATGCTGGTTTTCGAAGATAAGTACTTTAACATGTGGATATATTTCTTTATAGATACACAATTCAAATACTTTAGCAAAGTTTGATAAAATACGTATTGGACGATAGTTATTTATATCAGTCGTGTCTCCACCTTTATGAATAGGGCAAACTCTTGCAATTTTCCATTTGTCCGGAAATGTGTTAGTTATAAGTGAAATATTAAAAAGACTACTCAGAGGTTTAGCTAAAATAGTGGCACAGTCCTTTACTAAGAAACAGGGAACTTGATCGAAGCCAGCTGTATTTTTATTCTTTAGTGTTTTAATAGAGGTCAGTACCATTTCCTCTGAAATAGTATTAACAATTATATCAGATGTACTACATGGATTGATATAGTCAAAGAATTGAAACAAAATTGTAGCAGGTGAAAATACACTTGCAAAGTGACTGCTAAAGCCATCGACGATTTCTTTAGCTGAGTTATACATAGTATTGCCAAGTCTCATCTTACCAGGGATTCGTGAGTCAGATTTTTTTGACCTAATATAAGACCAAAATTCTTTTTGGTATAGTATTATGGCATTTTGTATATTATATATGTATGCTTTATAACTTGTCTGGATTTGAGATTTGATAAGTCTCCTTAGTTGTTTAAATTTGGTCAAATCACAAGTTAAGTGCAATTTGTTAAAACGTTTGCGGAATTTGAACTTTAAGTAAATATTATTGATTATTTCTTTAGTAACTATTTAGGGTAGTTACCAGGATGCTTAATATAGTATGGAACGTGTAAGTCAAAAACTCTATATTTTGTGATAGAAAATCCCAATTTATTTGAGATGAAGCATGATATAAATTAAGTATATCTGCTTTCTTAAAATTGTATTTGCTACTCTGTTACGTGCCAATTTGGCACTAAACATTTTTTAGTTTAGTCTTGATGTGCGGGAATTTCGCGCCACAAATTCAAGACTTGGCGTGTATTTCCGTCACGTCAGAGTGCGTTTGCACCAGATCGCGCGACGCGAGTGGCGGAAGAGAAAAGTAGGAGTAGTTTCCGGGGGACTCTGTAACGTGGCTGTTTGCCTTTGAACATCAAGAGGAGTGGTTTGGTAACGTATCGTATCGTGTCTTTATCTTTATTTATGTAGATTTCCTTGCCTATTGGATTGTCGCCCCTTATACCTGTTGCCTTATTCGATCCCTACATAGGTAGAGAGGTAATTTGTAAGCAGCCTGCTCGAACCGTAGTCCACAACCCTAGATGAACGAGTCCATGACCGCCGTAGCTGGTCGGAGCGCTTTGGAAGGACGCCATGCATCCGCTTAATTATCTTAAAGGGGGCTCCAGCCATCCTTTAGGATGCTATCCTATGGGACGCCATCCTTGGCGTACTTCGTGGGAAGTTGGACCTATTTATGTGAGTTCCTTATTGTCTATACTGCATTTGTAATGTTTATTATGATATTTATTGCATAATTGCGCAATTAAATTTGCTTATTGTGTGACGTCATTGACAGATGGGCGCGCTAAAATCTGTAACCAAGATAAGGGTTACCATCTGCCGGTGCGTTACGTAATCTCGCGCTTGCGGAATTGTAACTTTAACTTTTAAATTGTAAGGAATTGGCACCTTTAACGTTTTTTAGGTTGTAATTTCTTTTATCAATATACAATGTATTAACGAATGTTATTTATAGCTTTTTAACTAAAAAAATCAATTATCTAATATCTAATGACCTTAAAATCCTATGTTCCTGTTTCGGAACCCACCAGTTGCTTTAGATGTCAAAAACAGTTGTTATGGTAACGGAAGGTAGTCGGCCATTTTGGATATTGAAATATAGCTCCTGTTTATAAAATATGTTTTAATATAATGTCTTTCAATTTTGAATGTGGTATGCTTTTGTTGACTTCACTTATATTGTTGAGTGCATAGTGTTTTTTTTACACACAACGGTAAGTTTTTAGGAAGGATCAATCCCTTAACCCTACTTCTTCTGCACTATACACGTGAGTACACATAAATAAATAAGCATTTAAGTAATTTCATGCCTTAAACACTGTTTATTAGGGAAATTATCTATTTATATTAGATTAAAACATAATCCTTGCTTGTTCTTTCGACTTCGAAAACTGTTTTTGAAACGATAAATAAACACTGTCTTGTGTGTTTGCATTTTAAAAGTGTCTTTTGGTGATCTAGCTATTTAATTATGACATTCGAATTACCTTTAAAAGAAACATTGTCTTTAAAAACATTTAACGTAATGATTTGAGTCTTTAAAATATTTTTTAAAACGTTAGAGTACTGGGATTTGGTTTTATTTGTTAAATAACACATACTATGTACCTTTTTTATAATTTGGAGTGTCTTTTTGTAACCTAACCGTGATATATTTCTTTCATTAAATACTATCTTGCTCTTATACAGTTCTAAACGTGTTTTTTTAGTGATTTAAATACTTACCGTAATTAAATTTAAATAGTATAACCTACAAATGCCTTTTAAAGAAGATTTTGCATTTATATATAGTTAACGAAATTATCTAACCATATCTTTTACCTTCCAAAATGTTGCAATAAACTGGATCTCTTTATATCTGCTCCTTTAAATACTGAAATAAAGGAATTGTCGTTAACATTTTATATTTAAACTCATTTACGATGGTTGTTGATAACTCCCGCAATATCGAAAGAACATTCCAACAATTTAGAATACTGTTTCTTTATACATGTATCGTGGAATATTTCTTTTGTATAGCGAGTATGAGTTTGTCTTGATAGCATATTTTTTTAGATATCGATATTTCAACGTAGAACCTTAAGATCCATTAAGCGAGATTTGCCATTCGAATTGGTCGTCCAGCTCTGTAAGTCTAGAACGAGACCCATAAAAGAGCCGGTCGCTAAGCATTATAAGTCTAGACGAGATTTGATAGTAAGTTTGTCGTTTTAGCAATTTGTAAAGAATGATGTTGAAATTTTTCTTTATTAGTTTGGGTGGAACTCAAACCAGAGCTTCCCATTCTGGTAAATATATGCTTTACAAGATATCTTTCTGTTATTCAACAATTTTGTTAGTGAATCGAGTCTTGATTACTCTTATCTCTTCCCATATCAATTTAAACTTCATTAAATGGCATAAAATTATCTTTAAAATCGTTCAACCCTACGTACATCTAAAAGCTTTTCACGTTTACTTCTTTGACAATGTTTTCAGCTCTCACTTGGCTTAATAACTTAAAACAACCCGCATGTCATTTGGCAAGATGGATCTTGCGTATCTCTCAATTCACTTTTGATGTTAGGCATAGGCCTGGCAAATTAAATATCGTACCTGATGCTTTATCTCGTGATGTTGTCTCTCTTAACATTCCAAATCTAATTCCTGATACCTGGTATCTTAATATGATTAAAAAAGTTTCCGACAATCCCGATAAATTTCCTACCTTTCGCGTAACCAACAATAGATTATATAAATTTGTATCTTTTTCCCCTCATAAAATATCTAATATTCCGGAATGGAAACTTGTCGTCCCTACCGCTAACCGCAGTGAGGTGCTGCGCACCTTGGTGTTACAAAAACTCTCGCTAAAATATCTGAATTATATTACTGGCCCACACTAAAGCAATCTGTTTGTCCGCTATATTAGGAACTGTAAAATTTGTGGTTCTCATAAGAGTTCACAGGACGCTCGTTCTGGCTTAATGGGTAACTTTAAACGTGTATCTTATCCCTTTCAATTAATATCGCTTGACTTATTAGGACCTCTCCCCTGATCGAAAAAAGATAACCAATATCTTTTAGTTCTCACCGATTGGTTTTCTAAATTTGTTATGGTGCAACCCTTGAGTAAAGCTACATCCGCTGCTATAATTAAATTCCTAGAGTAAAATGTATTTCTTATCTTTGGTGTTCCTCAGATTATTCTTTGTGATAATGGGGCACAATTTATCTCTAAAGATTTTCAAAAATTTCGTTAAGAGTTATAAAGTACAAAAAATTTGGTTTAACGCAAAATACCATCCTCAAGTAAACCCTACCGAAAGAGTAAATAGAGTTTTAGTTACCGCTATTTCTTCCTATATTGATTCAGACCATACTACATGGAATAAACATATTTTTAAAATTGCTCAAGCTTTGCGTACATCTAAACACGAAGCAACCCAATTCACTCCGTCATTTCTTGTTTTTGGAAGATATACCCCAATCGATGGGAGTTATTATGGTTTAGTGCCGGACGATACTAACGTAATTGAATTTGACGATAAAGTACGCTGGGATAAAGACCAACAGTCATTACCTTCTATCTTTAACGACGTTAGAAAAAATTTGTTAAAAGCTTACGAAAAGAGTAAGGACCATTATAACTTACGTAAACGAAATATCTCCTTCGCCTTGGGCAAACAAGTTTGGAAAAAGAATTATGTCTTATCGGATGCATCTAAGAAATTTTCCTCAAAATTAGCCCTTAAATTCATCCTTTGTAAGGTCACTCGTGTCATTAGTCCCCTTATCTATGAACTTCAAGATGCTGAAGGAAAACGCCAAGGCAGGTGGCATATTAAAGACCTTAAGCCATTCTCTGCTGACCCAAATGCTGCTTAAGTTTTTCACGTTCCATTCCCCTCACGATTTACCTAATATTTTTTGTTCTCACCATCAATTAGTATCTTTAATTACTTATTCCTTCTCTTATACACCTACGTTTTATACGTTTAACTCATTTACCTTAAACCTTTTGCTTCTGGTTGACTTTTCTTTGACCGTACCGTTACTTGTATATCATTTTATCCTCTAGACCCCCCAAGTATAACCCTGTCGTTTCATTTAATTAATCCTCGAACTTTTCCTACAGCATATTTTTTTTTGGTTTTTAATATTTTTCATACATCGTTTAATTGTGTGGTAATTGTCGTAATTATGGTTGTAATGACTCATTGAATTTTTATGATTGGTTTTAGCTGATGTTAGAGTGGATGTTTTTCTTCTTTGGGCTCACATAGGACACGCGCAACCTATGCCATTGAAAGAAATAGTTCATATTCACAGTTGCAAAAAACTAGGATTGTCTATTCCATGTGTTTTTCCTCTGAATTATTGCAGTCGCCCACATTATACTATATCATTATTTGTTTCTTTTTCTACTAAATCACCATAACTTATAAACATTTTTTTTTCATTGTTTTTTGTTGAAGTTCGTGGTGAGGCGCTATTGCTTCTTATTGATATCTTATTAAATTCTCGGTTGTTTTAGCATATTGGGACAGTGTATCTGCATTTAATTGCTTATAATTAGGCATTTTTGTGTGTTTAGGGTGTTACCGTTTTAAAATCTACCTTCAAACAGTTGGGTTTTCGTGTGATTGTATCTGTAATGATACTTTTAAGTTGTTGTGTCAACTTTTGTCTGATTTTCTTATCGTAGTGGATGCACTAGTTAAAAAATGATCGTACTAGTTCTCTTAAGAGACTAGTGAATTGTTAAACTATGATATATTTTATCTCGTCGGATTAATATCGCAGGTGGTCCTTCAGACCGCGCTGTGTTTTAACAGGGACAATTCTCTACCTTCTCTCAGACGCTTGTCCAAAAACTCTACTTTCTTATATCCCGCTGTCTCCGTTTCTGCCTTATTCTTCTTTCGGTGGACCTGTTCTTGTCCCGGAACACCCGTCTGCCACATAAGAGTGATGTTCCCTCACTCCAGGCTACTGACCACATTGGCTGGTTGAGTAGTGCTTTGCTATCCACCTTTTTCTGTCTCTTTAGCTCAATGCGAGCCCTTCCTCTACTTTTTTCTACCTGGAAGTGCCTCTTATGCATTCCAAATAACCACCTCCCTCTTTCTACCGTTCCTATTTCTCTGCCTTTTTCATTTCCGTTAGTCACCGTGTGGTTGCGCGGAGGGTTTTCACAGACACCTGGACCATGTCTCTGGGAATCTCTCGTGAGGTCATGCGGTGCCGCTGTCAGCGCATGGGCACTGACAGTGAAGGTATGTATGAGTGTGTGAATGTGTGAGTGCATGTGTGTGATATATATATATATATATATATATATATATCGTGTGGGTATCGGGTGACCATATCACCGATATCGAATAACGCCGGGTGCAGGGATGCACCCACATGCCTTTGCCGGTCTCTCGTGCCATTTCTTGCAAACGGGTCTGCTTCACAAGTCGCTCTTTTTAGAGGGTACGAGAAAATGTCCATTTAACGGCTCCACGGAGCCACTCTATCGTTACCTTTATCTATTATCTTTGGTAATGATTAAGTTAATATCTTTATCTTATTTTCAAATTATCTTTCTTATTATCAAAGATAATAACCTTAGTTTAATATCGTTATCTTACCGATTACCTATAATAATAATTTTAATTAGTACCTTATCTTACTGACTACCATTAGTAATAACTTTAGTTAATTTAGCGTTATCTTACCTGTTATCTTTAGTAATAACTTTTGTTTAATGTCGCGTTACCTTACCTACTATCTCTAATAATAACTTTAGCTTAATATCGCGTTATCTTACCTAGTATCTCAAATAATAACTAAAGCTTAATATCGTTATCTTATCTATTACCTTTGATGATAACAATTTAAGCTCAATATCGTTATCTTATCTATTATCTTTAACAACAATTTGAGATCTTGTTTTATCTTCTTATCTTCCTAACGTTTGGTATTTATGATCAGACGTGGGAATTATTTTTCTTGAATTTAAGTGAAAAAGCTAACCTGATGTAGAAATGTAATTTGTTAGGTTAGCAATGTAAGATTTTAGTAGGGTGGTACTTTTGGTAAATTTGTTGATTCACAACCATGTCATGGACAAGTTTTGATGTGTATCGTTAGTAAACCAAAGTACCAGTAACAAAAATTTGCTAGAGTGTAGACTAACGCACTCTCATGAACATTTTTAAATTTGGGCACTTTTTGCCAACAAAGAATAGTTTTGATGCAGCGCTCATGTGCGTTTGCATGTAGGAAACCTTAATGTTAGCTTTAGCTTAGATAGGTTAGGCGACTTGTCGCATCTGTTTTAATTTAAGTAGTGTTTCATGCTCCCCAACAAATTTGTGCTGTCGATTATTAGTGTAGTCAAAAACAATGGGGCTACATTTTCCGTCTCCTGGTAATTCGGTAGACGTGTTATCGGTCGAAAAAACCAGGTGGCGCCTTAAATAAACATTTTGTAGGTTTTAAGTTAGGATTTACGTAGGGTAACTAGGATTTAGATTTTAAGCTGTTACTGTGCTAACAGACTTTTTCTTTTTTTAAGTTTTTTCTTTTATGGCTTTGTCGCGATTGTTACGTGCCAAATTGGCACTAAACATTTTTTAGTTTAGTCTTGATGTGCGGGAATTTCGCGCCACAAATTCAAAAGACTTGGCGTGTATTTCCGTCACGTCAGAGTGCGTTTGCGCCAGATCGCGCGACGCGAGTGGCGGAAGAGAAAGGTAGGAGTAGTTTCTGGGGGACTCTGTAACGTGGCTGTTTGCCTTTGAATATCAAGAGGAGTGGTTTGGTAACGTATCGTATCGTGTCTTTATCTTTATTTATGTAGATTTCCTTGCCTATCTGATTGTCGCCCCTTATACCTGTTTCCTTATTTGATCCCTACATAGGTAGAGGTAATTTGTAAGCAGCCTGCTCGAACCGTAGTCCACGACCCTAGATGAACGAGTCCATGACCGCCATAGCTGGTCGGAGCGCTTTGGAAGGACGCTAGGCGTACCCTCCGTTAATTATCTTAAAGGGGGCTCCAGCCATCCTGAAGGACGCTATCCTGTGGGACGCCATCCTTGGCATACTTCGTGGGAAGCTGGACCTATTTGTGTGAGTACCTTATTGTTTATACTGCATTTCGAACATTTATTTATTCCGTAATTGCGCAATTAAATTTGCTTATTGTGTGACGTCATTGACAGATGGATGCGCTAAAATCTGTAACCAAGATAAGGGTTACCATCTGCCGGTGCGTTACGTAATCTCGCGCTTGCAGAATTGTAACTTTAACTTTTAAATTGTAAGAACTCACAGACATGTTAACAGGAAATTTAGAAAACCGTGCTCGAGTCTCTAAGGTAACAACTAAAGATGGGTGATGCATATCCTCTGGTACAATAGGACTCTATCATCACGAGAAACTGAACATATTACATTCATCAGTACCAAATCAAGTAACTTATTATTTGTATTCAGAATGACGTTACATTGGTTTAGGCCTAAAATAGATAAAAAATTTTTTAAGATTGTTGATTTTGTATCAGTAGTATTTGCCCAAACAAAAAGTGGAACATTAAAATCACCTAGTATAAGTAAATGCATATATGTAAAACATAGTTGCTCAAATGCTTCAAAAAAAGAAATAAAATCATTTACAGTTGTACTTGGTGGAATGTATAACACAAAAATGGATAAAGTAATTGCTGTAAATCTGCACCTGCAGCCTACAACATCAATTGAAGGAACAACTTGACGTAAGTTAGTGGTGTGTATTGGCTCGGAAAGTATTGATGCTTTTAGGTCAATGAATACTCCTCCGCCCCAAATTGTATTAGACAAGTTATAGTTACGATCACACCTAAATAACGAGTAGTTTAGTGGAACTACTTCATTTATATGTATGTCAGGAGTGAGAGCACTTTCAACAATTCCGATAAAATCAAATTCATTTTCACTAACTATCGAATAAAAACTTTGTAATTTGGTACGTAAGCCAAGAACATTCTGAAAGTAACCTATGAATTTTGCTTTATATGCTACATCATTATTTACTAAGTTTCTTGAATTAAATCTGTTACCTTTTGAAAATCCTTTTCTACGATGGTATCGGTTTTAAGTTTTGAATAGAATTTCCTAATAGCTATTCCTTCTGTCCAGAATTCGGAGTTCATTAAAATAGGAACATAAATAGAATTCATTGTTAATTTAAATGAGCTATAATTATTAGGATAGCGTGACATTATCTTCTGAATTTTAAAGGTGTGAGGACCTTTTATTTCTAAATATGGTTGCAATTTTGCTTCGACATAGTTATTGATTTTGCTAATATCTACAGAGGGATTCACTCTCGTAAGGTGTAGATTTGAGTTTCTCAAATTTTTTATTGCAATAAAATCATCTAAACAGGGTTCATTAGACCCCTGTGAAGTTGGCACGACATTCTTTAAATTTTAAAAAACAATGACAGTTCTAGTAGCACTTTTCGTAGTTCTAGAGTTCCCGATAGAAAATAAAAAAAGTTCCGCATTTTTAATACCAAAAAATACCAAAAGAAAAATTGTCGTGCTAACTCTGCGAATCTAGCACGACACTTACTGCTCGAACCTATAAGAAACCAATAAATATCACAACTTTTAGTAAGAGTTCCCGTTAGTTCTAATCTAGTTCCATCTCTCTATGTAATTAAAATAAAAAATTGCAATAATTAGGTTATTTGCATAAACAACGTATATTGTACCCAGCACGACACTCGGCGAAAAAGTGTCGTGCAGATCATTACTAGCGCATTTTGCGATATATATCGACAGTTCTTCATGAGTTCTAACAACTACGATCACTTTTAGCCTGAGTTCCAGTGACTAACCATTTTTAAATAATTTCTATATTTTTGGTCTAGCACGACACTTGGAAAAAAGTGTCGTGCTGATAATTTCTAGCGCATTTATCGATATATATCGACAGTTCTACATGAGTTATATCAACTACAATCACTTTTAGCCTGAGTTCCAGTGGTAAACCATATTAAGTTTTTAATAATTTCTTAATTTTCGATCTAGCACGACACTCGGCGAAAAAGTGTCGTGCTGATCATTTCTAGCCAATTCTGGATATATATCGACAGTTCTACATGAGTCTAACAACTACGATCACTATTAGCCTGAGTTCAAGTGGCTAACCATTTTTAAATAATTTTCTTAATTTTCGGTCTAGCACGACACTCGGAAAAAAGTGTCGTGCTGATAATTTCTAGCGCATTTTTCGATATATATATCGACAGTTCTACACAAGTTCTAACAACTACGATCACTTTTAGCCGGAGTTCCAGTGGCTAACTATTGTTAAATAATTTTTTAATTTTCGGTCTAGCACGACACTTGGAAAAAAAGCGTCGTGCTGATAATTTCTAACGCCTTATTCGATATATATATCGACAGTTCTACACGAGTTCTAACAACTACGATCACTTTTAGCCTGAGTTCCAGTGGCTAACCATTTTTAAATAATTTTTTAATTTTCGGTCTACCACAACACTCTGAAAAAAAGTGTCGTGCTGATCATTTCTAGCGCATTTTTCGATATATATCGACAGTTCTACATGAGTTCTAACAACTACGATCACTTTTAGCCTGAGTTCCAGTGGTAAACCATTTTAAATTTTTAATAATTTCTTAATTTTCGGTCTAGCACGACACTAGGAAAAAGTGTCGTGCTGATAATTTCTAGCGCATTTTTCGATATATATCAACAGTTCTACACGAGTTCTAACAACTACGATCAGTTTTAGCCCGAGTTCCAGTGGCTAACCATTGTTAAATAATTTTTTAATTTTCGGTCTAGCACGGCACTTGGAAAAAAAAGCGTAGTGCTGATAATTTCTAACGCCTTATTCGATATACATCGACAGTTCTACATGAGTTCTAACAACTACGATCACTTTTAGCCTGAGTTCCAGTGGCTAACCATTTTTAAATAATTTTTTAATTTTCGGTCTAGCACGACACTCTGAAAAAAAGTATCGTGCTGATCATTTCTAGCGCATTTTTCGATATATATCGACAGTTCTACATGAATTCTAACAACTACGATCACTTTTAGCGTGAGTTCCAGTGGCTAACCATTTTTAAATAATTTTTTAATTTTCGGTCTAGCACGACACTCTGAAAAAAAGTGTCGTGCTGATCATTTCTAGCGCATTTTTCGATATATATCGACAGTTCTACATGAGTTGTAACAACTACAATCACTTTTAGCCTGAGTTCCAGTGGTAAACCATTTTAAATTTTTAATAATTTCTTAATTTTCGGTCTAGCACGACACTCGGCGAAAAAGTGTCGTGCTGATAATTTCTAGCGCATTTTTCGATATATATCGACAGTTCTACATGAGTTGTAACAACTACGATCACTTTTAGCCCGAGTTCCAGTGGCTAACCATTTTTAAATAATTTTTTAATTTTCGGTCTAGCACGACACTCTGAAAAAAGTGTCGTGCTGATCATTTCTAGCGCATTTTTCGATATATATCGACAGTTCTACATGAGTTCTAACAACTACTATCACTTTTAGCCTGAGTTCCAGTGGCTAACCATTTTTAAATAATTTTTTAATTTTCGGTCAAGCACGACACTCTGAAAAAAAGTGTCGTGCTGATCATTTCTAGCGCATTTTTCGATATATATCGACAGTTCTACATGAGTTGTAACAACTACGATCACTTTTAGCCTGAGTTCCAGTGGTAAACCATTTTAAATTTTTAATAATTTCTTAATTTTCGGTCTAGCACGACACTCTGAAAAAAAGTATCGTGCTGATCATTTCTAGCGCATTTTTCGATATATATCGACAGTTCTACATGAATTCTAACAACTACGATCACTTTTAGCGTGAGTTCCAGTGGCTAACCATTTTTAAATAATTTTTTAATTTTCGGTCTAGCACGACGCTCTGAAAAAAGTGTCGTACTGATCATTTCTAGCGCATTTTTCGATATATATCGACAGTTCTACATGAGTTGTAACAACTACAATCACTTTTAGCCTGAGTTCCAGTGGTAAACCATTTTAAAAGTGACCACGGCGAGTGTCGTGATAATTAGCGCATTTTCGATATATCGACAGTTACATGAGCTGTAACAACTACGATCATTTTAGCTCGAGTTCAGTGGCTAACCATTTTAAAAATTTTTAATCGGTCAGCACGACACTCTGAAAAAAGTGTCGTGCTGATCATTTAGCGCATTTTCGTATATATCGACAGTTCTACATGAGTTCTAACAACTACTATCACTTTTAGCCTGAGTTCCAGTGGCTAACCATTTTAAATAATTTTTAATTTCGGTCACACGACACTCTGAAAAAGTGTCGTGCTGATCATTTCAGCGCATTTTCGATATATATCGACAGTTCTACATGAGTTGTAACACCTACGATCACTTTTAGCCTGAGTTCCAGTGGTAAACCATTTTAAATTTTTAATAATTTCTTAATTTTCGGTCCAGCACGACATCGGCGAAAAGTGTCGTGCTGATATTTCTAGCGCATTTCTTGATATATATCGACAGTTCTACATGAGTTCTAACAACTACGATCACTTTTAGCCTGAGTTTTTCTAAATGGTTAGCCACTGGAACTCAGGCTAAAAGTGGTAGTAGTTGTTGGAACTCATGTAGAACTGTCGATAGATATCGAAAAATGCGCTAGAAATTATCAGCACGACACTTTTTACTAAGTGTTGTGCTAGACCAAAAATTTAAAAATTATTTAAAAATGGTTAGCCGCTGGAACTCATGCTAAAAGTGATCATAGTTGTTAGAACTCATGTAGAACTGTCGATAGATATAAAAAAATGCGCTAGAAATGATCAGCATGACACTTTTTTTCAGAGTGTCGTGCTAGACAGAAAATTAAAAAATTATTTAAAAATGGTTAGCCACTGTAACTCAGGCTAAAAGTGATCGTAGTTGTTAGAACTCATGTAGAACTGTCAATGTATATCAAAAAAGGCGTTAGAAATTATCAGCACCTTGCTTTTTTTCCAAGTGTCGTGCTAGACCAAAAATTAAAAAATTATTTAAAAGTGGTTAGCCACTGGAACTCGGGCTAAAAGAGATCCTAGTTGTTAGCACTCATGAAGAACTGTCGATATATAACGAAAAATGCGTTAGAAATGATCAGCATGACGCTTTTTTTTCCAAGTGTCGTGCTAGACCAAAAATTAAAAAATTATTTAAAAAAGGTTGGCCACCGAAACTCAGGCTAAAAGTGATCGTAGTTGTTAGAACTCATGAAGAACTGTCGATATATATATATATATATATATATATATATATATATTGCTGTGTTTCCCTGTATTAGATTCGAGCCCCACGTTGGGCGCCAAAGAATGCTGTGAAACCTACAAAATCCGTGAACTACGCTTTATAATCGAGCCTCACTTTTGGGCGTCAAGAATGCTGTGAAACCTACAAAAAGCTATTCATTACCTTAACTGTGTTGGTCCATTGACTTTCTTCCGTTAATCGCCTCGGCTGCTCCTCTAGATAGCTTTCATCCTCATACATAAAAAAAACAAACACATTCCTACCACAAACATCAACGTCAACTCTATTTACATCAATATTCACAATACATTAAAATTTCAAAATTAATATTCAGCATAAATTTTAATATCAGAAAATTTCAAAATTAAATTTATTATCATTTTAATGTGCATCCATAATTAAAGTCCTTGTAGGATGCCTACTAATTACTATAACAATATATGCAGACCGGAGTCTGAGTACAAAGGAGCATCTACCACCCTTTACGTTAATTAACCAGGTTCGTCTAATTGAGCTCAAAGACATACCCATATTTTCATCATAATCCAGAACATCAATACTAAATACCCTTTCTACTTAAACAAGCAAATTTCACCTTAAAATTAAAATATTATTGTTAGTACAATTTCACTACTGTCCATTTTAAATAAACAAATTATAAAGTTATTCAACACACACCAAAATATCAAAGTTCGAACAAAATAGTATAATTTACCTGAAGGTTACTGCACTCGTAGCTTCAATGTACATCGTCCCTTTGTTAATTACACCATTCCAACTGGGTTATATTTACGGCTTCTGATTCTCAACGCTTTTAAAATTTTCTCCATCACCATTTATTTAAAGTTGTTTCAGGGCTTTTCCGAACTCATCTGTGTATATCTGAACCTTGTTTTGTGGATCCAGACACGTTTATGCACCATTTAATTATTAATACCCCGAAAAATAGCAAAGAAATTCATACTTCTTTCACCAATATACGCCAAAACTGCCTACTTTTGTGTATTCATTTGTCGTTGTAAATTTTACTAATTGGTACAGTGATACTAACTTTATTACCTTGTATCTTCTTTTCTAAGTGCACTAAAGTACATTTATTGTAGCACGTAAAGAACAAGCTGTTTTACATCACAAAATATTCGAGCAAACTGTTTAAAATTATTTAATCAAAACCGGAAAACTAAAAGCACTGTTTAACGCGTTGAATCAAGTCGAAGATCTAAGAGAGCTTGTTCATATTCCCTGGGTATATATAGAGGTTAGCCTGTCTGTCGGTCGAGTCTCCAAAACGGACAATTCTAAAGAATTTCGCCTGCTATGTTCCCATTCCGCAGCCCGGCATGCGATTTTACGAATTTTGCACTCGCCCCAGTTAAATCTCAGAAAATTTCCACACGCACGCAACGCCTGAGAATACCTAATTAAATTTTTATACAGAAATGTTATTTCTACCTTTCAAGTTTGCCTTTTACTTTCAACCAATCGCAACCCAATGACGTTGCTCCACTCACGCCATTTACTATATGTGTCTCGGTCTCGCGCATATTATCTGTCTCTATCTAACCTGTTCTTATTGGTGCAAATTAATATTCTTTATTATCGATTATTTCAGTCCACATGGACTGTTATCTGGGTTAAATAACCCCGTATCCAACCTTCCCGTTAATATAAGCGACGGTTTCTCCAACATTCTCTGAAACCATTAATTATCTGCAAAATTTACGCAGAATGAGCTTTTTAAAAATACGCAGGTGTTTAAACATCCTACTTCTAACTAACCCCTCTACGATTTGCATTTTATTGGGTTTTTACAAGTTTTTATAGATATTATATGTTACTAACGGTTCAATTAACTTCAATTAAAATTAATACCCTTTAAATTTTAGTGAATCCTAACTAAATATTAATTATTATCTGTACGTTTTGTTTAATACCGGTTACTTAAAATAGAGTTAATTAATATAAATTTTGCACGTAATTTCTCTTTGTTTCTTTACGTAGAGCTTTTTAATACTGCTTCTTTTGATATAAAGCGTCTTGTACATGATTTAAATCTCTTATTTTTAATGAAACGAATGAATTTTTATTCTCCACGGTTTTTTTAATAAAGCGTACCTTTTCCCAAAGCTTCTACACGGTGATTAAAAATTATTTGATGTGATTATTTAATTTTCTACCCTGGTCTAAATATGAGTATTTTCGCCCCTATTTGAATACAAATAATCCCACTTATTTGAATTCAAATATAAACTATTTAAATCGCAAACGAAATTTACAAAAAAAAATGCCTATCTCTCTCTACCCTTATCTATCTAACTTACCTACCTTATCCAATCAAAAAATTATTTACACCTGTCCTATATCCCTATCTTATTCCTAACTCTCACCTAATTCTCTAAACTGAAATTATCCCTAACTTCATCCTACTTATCCATCTAATCCTATATATATCCTATATACCTATCCTATTCCTAACTTTTAACTAATCTTCCCTATACTTCACTTCCCCCTACCTAATCCTATATACCTATCCTATTCTTATTCTATTCCAACTCCCCACTAATCTTATAAGAAATATCTACACTTAATCTATCTTATTTTCTTCCTACATTTACTCTTTATTCTCTTCCTTAACCTATTTCTAATTATCTCCCATATTTATCCTATACTTAGCTTTATTTTCTATATCTATACTAAAATTCACCTATCTCTATCCTTTGTTCATCAAGTTATTTAAATCTAACTCTCTTCTTGACCCTCCAAGTCTTTCTTCTCACCATCCTAATACTCTTCATCCCTATTTCTCCCCCTTCTATATCTATACTTATCCTCCCTATTATCTCACATACAATAAACTTATCATCCCTATTATCCTGACTCTTAAATATTGCTTCTTCTTCAGTCTCTACACATGTCTGTTTCTCATTCATTATCATTTCCTTTTCTGCCGACAAACCAAACGATACTACTTTAAAATTCTCGCTTTTTCTCTCTACGGAAAATCCTATGTACCTTCTAGAATTCTTATGTAATGGAATCCGCCAGAATGAATTCCTTAAATCTACTTTATTAAAAACAAACTTGCCACTTAACCTCGTCAAAAATGTGTCCATGGATGGTGGACAATGGAATTGCGGTTTGGTCCCTTGACTAATTTTTCGTGCATCTTTATTTAATTCTGCCTTCACCTGCTCCCGATATGCTGCTGTTGCTTCTACCCCCACTAATTCTGCATGTTTTTGTACTAAAGCTTGAACCTCTACTATCCTATCCTCTGTACATCTTATTGTGTTGATCTGTTTACCTTCATCATCCTCTATCTCTACTACATTAATACTCAACCCCGTGTCATCCTCTGTGACTTCATAACTGCCCTTCCATGGCACTACCCTATCATTAATCCTTATTACCTTCCGTTCCATATCTATCAACACCCCTAACTTCATCAGACAGTCAACACCTAAAATGCTCTGAAACTTCAGTCCAGGTACAATTACAAACTCCTGTTCACCGCTTAAACCTCCTATATCTATCCTAAGCACCACAACACTATTTACTACAGCAAACTTCTTTTTATTTGGAGCTACTAAATGGCTACGCTTTATAGGCATAATTCTATCACAAACCTTATCCCTAATTTTGCTGACAAATTCCTCCGATATTAAACTCGCCTCTGCCCCTGTATCAAGTAATACTTCTACACTATTCTCAAAAATTTCTATATTAATAATTGGCAAACATAATTTTTCCTTAGTTTCTGGCTCTACTTCCTCCTCAATTTTGAAAAATTCACGTGGATGTTCATATACATTTACACTGAAATCTAGTGGTCTGTCGCGTTCTAAAAATCCTGTCCAGGTCTGTTTTCCCTACTTGGTCCTGGTCTAGCCGTCACCTCAGCGTATGTCCTAGGCGTTTCCACTGTTCCGTGTCTGTATTAGCAGTCCCCTCATGTCCGGTGAACTATTCCTCTGGTAGGTTCCGGTCTCGTGCAGGTCCCCTTCCTAAACTATTACTTCTAACATATGGTCGTCGCTGTTCCCAATTCTGTCGCTGGTATCCGTAACTATTCCTCTTCTAGCATAGGTGTCCCGTCTATTGTCAAACCTAACTGTATTGATCTGTCTTTCCCTATTATCCCGAGGTCGCCCACTACTTACGCCGTCGTACCTCTGCAGGTATTCTAAAACATTTCTCTGTCCACTATGTTCTGTAGTGCTACGTGTTGTCTTACTTCTACCTCAAGTGTCGTGATAAATACTTAATAATTTGTCGGTCCGTCAGTGGTGGGTTCAGTTGCTTTGCTATGCTATACTTATGTATAGCATATTGCTCCTACTTCCTGAAAATTCTCCTTAAATTTCCCTGTGATTAAGTCGTCTCGCACCTGGTCTTGTCTGTGGTCACTCCAGTAGTGCTTTAAAAATCTGTCTTCAAAGTCCGTGTAGGTGTCTATGTCCTGTCCTACTAAATTGTACCATGCTTCCGTTGTCTTTCAATAAAGCCTTTATCGTATTCAGTTTAGTCTGTTCGTCAAATAAATTTCCCACTAGATTTCTTACACTATTAATAAAAATTTGTGGATTTACCCTGTTATCGCCATAAAACTTCATGTGTTGGTCCAATGATACTCCACCTGTAGAAAATCTGGGACCATCCCCCGTTAAATTTGACATGTTGTATTTGATACTACTAACTTCGCGTTCTACCCTGCCTAACTGATCCCTACATGAGTCCGTTACTTCAGTCATTTTTATATTAATCTCTTCTTCACAAAAAATGCATACTTCGGACCTTAAATGTCCCATTTCCTGTCGAAGACCTGTAATATCACGCTCATTTTTATCAACCCTATTTTCAACTTCCCCCATTTTTACGGTAAGACTATTTTTAAATTCTGTAAATTCTTTAGTCGATTACTCAATTTTCCCGCTTATCTGCTCTAATTTTCGGTTAGACTCTTCGTTCATCCTCTCTAGCATTCTCATTATCATCTCGTTTCCTTGATCCCCTGATTCCGTCCTCGACTGATCTCTACTGCCTCCAGCTTCTTCCATTTTCGAATTTTTTCCACACAATGCACTATCGTCACTTCCAATTTCCACTTCTTGACTCCTTAACCACTCTTTTCTCTGCATACGTTCTAATCACTCACACACACTCTAAAATACTCTTAAATTTATACACAAACAGAAACTCTTTCTCTCAGATCGCCAGTTTCCTGGAATAAAATCACAAAAATTTTATTTGGAACTCGAGCCTCACTTTTGGGTCGCCAAAGAAATGCTGTGTTTCCCTGTATTAGATTCGAGCCCCACGTTGGGCGCCAAAGAATGCTGTGAAACCTACAAAATCCGTGAACTACACTTTATAATCGAGCCTCACTTTTGGGCGTCAAGAATGCTGTGAAACCTACAAAAAGCTATTCATTACCTTAACTGTGTTGGTCCATTGACTTTCTTCCGTTAATCGCCTCGGCTGCTCCTCTAGATAGCTTTCATCCTCATACATAAAAAAAACAAACACATTCCTACCACAAACATCAACGTCAACTCTATTTACATCAATATTCACAATACATTAAAATTTCAAAATTAATATTCAGCATAAATTTTAATATCAGAAAATTTCAAAATTAAATTTATTATCATTTTAATGTGCATCCAGAATTAAAGTCCTTGTAGGATGCCTACTAATTACTATAACAATATATGCAGACCGAGTCTGAGTACAAAGGGGCATCTACCACCCTTTACGTTAATTAACCAGGTTCGTCTAATTGAGCTCAAAGACATACCCATATTTTCATCATAATCCAGAACATCAATACTAAATACCCTTTCTACTTAAACAAGCAAATTTCACCTTAAAATTAAAATATTATTGTTAGTACAATTTCACTACTGTCCATTTTAAATAAACAAATTATAAAGTTATTCAACACACACCAAAATATCAAAGTTCGAACAAAATAGTATAATTTACCTGAAGGTTACTGCACTCGTAGCTTCAATGTACATCGTCCCTTTGTTAATTACACCATTCCAACTGGGTTATATTTACGGCTTCTGATTCTCAACGCTTTTAAAATTTTCTCCATCACCATTTATTTAAAGTTGTTTCAGGGCTTTTCCGAACTCATCTGTGTATATCTGAACCTTGTTTTGTGGATCCAGACACGTTTATGCACCATTTAATTATTAATACCCCGAAAAATAGCAAAGAAATTCATACTTCTTTCACCAATATACGCCAAAACTGCCTACTTTTGTGTATTCATTTGTCGTTGTAAATTTTACTAATTGGTACAGTGATACTAACTTTATTACCTTGTATCTTCTTTTCTAAGTGCACTAAAGTACATTTATTGTAGCACGTAAAGAACAAGCTGTTTTACATCACAAAATATTCGAGCAAACTGTTTAAAATTATTTAATCAAAACCGGAAACCTAAAAGCACTGTTTAACGCGTTGAATCAAGTCGAAGATCTAAGAGAGCTTGTTCATATTCCCTGGGTATATATAGAGGTTAGCCTGTCTGTCGGTCGAGTCTCCAAAACGGACAATTCTAAAGAATTTCGCCTGCTATGTTCCCATTCCGCAGCCCGGCATGCGATTTTACGAATTTTGCACTTGCCCCAGTTAAATCTCAGAAAATTTCCACACGGCACGCAACGCCTGAGAATACCTAATTAAATTTTTATACAGAAATGTTATTTCTACCTTTCAAGTTTGCCTTTACTTTCAACCAATCGCAACCCAATGACGTTGCTCCACTCACGCCTTTTACTATATGTGTCTCGGTCTCGCGCATATTATCTGTCTCTATCTAACCTGTTCTTATTGGTGCAAATTGATATTCTTTATTATCGATTATTTCAGTCCACATGGACTGTTATCTGGGTTAAATAACCCCGTATCCAACCTTCCCGTTAATATAAGCGACGGTTTCTCCAACATTCTCTGAAACCATTAATTATCTGCAAAATTTACGCAGAATGAGCTTTTTAAAAATACGCAGGTGTTTAAACATTCTACTTCTAACTAACCCCTCTACGATTTGCATTTTATTGGGTTTTTACAACTTTTTATAGATATTATATGTTACTAACGGTTCAATTAACTTCAATTAAAATTAATACCCTTTAAATTTTAGTGAATCCTAACTAAATATTAATTATTATCTGTACGTTTTGTTTAATACCGGTTACTTAAAATAGAGTTAATTAATATAAATTTTGCACGTAATTTCTCTTTGTTTCTTTACGTAGAGCTTTTTAATACTGCTTCTTTTGATATAAAGCGTCTTGTACATGATTTAAATCTCTTATTTTTAATGAAACGAATGAATTTTTATTCTCCACGGTTTTTTTTTAATAAAGCGTACCTTTTCCCAAAGCTTCTACACGGTGATTAAAATTATTTGATGTGATTATTTAATTTTCTACCCTGGTCTAAATATGAGTAATATATATATATATATATATATATATATATATATATATATATATCAAAAAATGCGCTAGAAATGATCAGCACTACACTTTTTCATTATTTGCCGTGCTGGGTACAACATACGTTGTTTATGCAAATAAATTAATTATAGCAATTTCTTTATCTTAATTACATAGCGAGATGGAACTCGATGGAACTAACCTGCTAAAAGTTGTTGTATTTATCGGTTTATTATAAATTAGAGGAAGAAGTGTCGTGCCAAATTCGCGAAGTTAGCACGACAATTTTTCATTTGCTTTTTTTTGGTATTAAAAATGCGGAGCTCTTTTTATTTTCTATCGGTAACTCTAGCACTATGAAAAGTGCTACAAGAACTATCATTGTTTTTTTAAAATTTAAAGAATGTCGTGCCAACTTTCATTAGTACCTCCTTGATTATTAATAGCTGTACCAATTACTAAGCCATTTTTTTAAGATGATTTACTTGATTTCCAGTTTGATGCATAGGAGTGTAAGGTACTTTTGATACTGTTTTTGTCTTTATTTCCAACACATTATTATTATTATTACTAGTTAGCAATGCAATATTTTTATCTAATGATGAAGATGAGTCCTTAACCTTATCTGCATATGACTGTGCATTATGAACATGTTTATCAATGTTATTGTTATTAGAAGATTTCACCTTATCTTGACTATGTTGTGTACCATCTGCAATCTTAGATGTGGCATGGTTAATGCACATTTTACTTTCAACTGAACTGTTGAACACCTTGAGCATTATCAACTTTCAAAACAAGCCATATTGGAAAATTATTAGTAAGAATCTACATGTACAATTACACATATATAAATTTTGCCAAACCAATCTGCTTATCCGAAGATTGGATAAAACTTACGGAAACATGTACAATAAAGCGATACACACTTGTCAGTTCTTACACACATGGGTGAGTGGCCATATACATAAAAATGGGCAATGTAATTAAACTCATTACCTATGTAAATCGTTTAAATGTAGACGTTTGTTTTAAAATTTCTGTGATTAAATTACCCATTGAAAAGTGCACTGTAACAGTACTATACAGGTCGCTCTTTGGAGATAAGACAATATTCATAAACAAACTGAAAACAATTTGGAGCTTAATGTTCCTGCAACCAAATATGATTGTAGGTAGTGATTTCTACATAATTTCATGTTATATTCAAAAAATTGTGATAACTATATGATGTCACACGAACATTTAATTTAATCTAAGTACAGCAATACGTAAACCCACTAATATAGCTAAAACTTATGCCGTATGTCTCGACAATATATTAAACAAAGAAACAAACAATCATATAAACTAGAAATTATAAATACCTTAATGTTCGATCATAGGAACTCCATATGCTACTAAAAAACCGAGAAGACAAACGTCACTAATTTTTTTTTAATCTTTCTTGGGAATAAAACCACTTATATTTGTTAAAATGATCTTTATTTACGTTTCGATCCATGACCTAGGATCGATGTCAAAATAAAAAAAAATTTTAAGTTTGACATTTATGACACAAATTGAAGATGACTTTGATTTATTAATTTTTGATTTGAATACATTAGGTAAAAATTTTTAAATTTAAAATTTTTTTAAATTTAAATGTCACTAAGTACAACAACAAACAAATTTTGAAGGATACTAACTTGCAAAGTCTAAGAACATCTCTTTAGTGCTAGGCGAAATCAACCCAAACAAGAATGCGTGTTATCTTTGGAAATATATTTATGCAATTATTCAATCAAGCTTGTACAGAAATCACAAATTTAATAGGCAAGAGTATGTGATTTTCTAAAGGACTAAAAATACGAAAAACGCTTTTGATGTTTTAGATACCATTGGAAATGTTTGACAGACAACTCGACTGCACAATGCTTTACTAAGTTAAAAAAACATATAAACAAACGATAACTGAAGAGAAAAGTCTTCATATTGCATCACGCATCCATAACTCTCAAAATAAGCAGAAAACCACAGACAGAATCATAAATGAGGAACTTAATAGGAATACTCAAACCACAAACACATCTTCATCCAGATCAATTGAACACCTTTTTTTGTCGGGTAACAAAAATAATAACCACCACCCTACAGAATTGTGCCACAAAAGATCATATCAAGCTCGTAAAGCAAAAAGCAATATCAATTTCCCTAGTGTTTCTAGAGACAGACGAACAGAAAGTCTCAAAAATTATACGCTTCAAAACTAAAACGAGCAAATTATATATATATTGCTATGATTATAAGGTTATTTAAGTCATATAAGGTCACAAAGAGGAATACCTCATGTAAATATCATAAAAAGCATTAACACCAAACATTAAAACTCAAAAATGTACATAATTCATTCATCGTAGAAAAGCAAATACAAATCACCCTGTATAAAATCAATGACAAGCTACAATTAATTAAAGGAAGCTCATTCCGTAATAACTTCACTACATTCATTAAAATAAATAATTGCAAAAGCAATTCAATCATCTTAGAATATTTAAAAACATTCTTGGGCTCGGAACAAATACAGATTCAACATATTCGAAGAAGAACAACCGTGAAATGAAATTTCTTTCAATCTAAACGCATTTGCGTACAGAAGTTAATAAATACGTGCAATTTAGAAAGTACATGAAATACAATATTTAATAAAACCAGCATATTTAAATAAAGTATGGATATCAGAGGTGACGCTAATACGTGCAATTTAGAACGTATATAAAAGGCAATATTTAACAAAACCCAAGAGGTTGCAGATATAACCCATAATTGAAAGGCCTTTTCCACATACGAACAACTGATAGTGTTCTGTCAACCAATGAGAACGCATGGAATATTCGAGAAGGAATTTGATTCTATATAATTTACGAAGCCAATAAAGAAGGATCATTTTTATAATTCTCGCACCGACCATGCTATTTTGAAAAAAAATTGTTACGTGACTAGAATTTAGTAAAAGTTGAAAATTTTAAAAATTGAAACTTAACAAAAATTTATAATTTCAAGTAATATAAACGGTAGAGCGCACGTGCTGTAATAAATCTATATAGATTTTTGCCGTTGATATAAATGTAAGTATAGAAATAATTAATTTAAAGAAAATTTTATTAATTTAGGGCACTAAGTAATTAATTAAGGCACTGGTAAAAACACTAAGTTACTACTAAGTCACTACTAAGTCATTAGTAAAGAATCTAAGAAACTAAATCACTTGATAATATTCTAAATTATGGAATAAACGACTCCAAGTTACTAGACAACAATCAAGAGTGATTACTAGGCCAGGAAACTCCAACAAGAAAAAACAGCAGAACTATAAGGTCAGAACTATTTATCCAATTTATAGCATGTTGCATTTGTAATTTTAAATAATTTATGCATTTAGAAGTCAGCCTAAAATTTGCAGGTGATAAAGTACAGTGTGTAAAAGGTCAACAAAAATTTGGTTACTAACGTAGAATTATATTAAAAAAGGGATATTTCTTTGAACGTTCAACAAAACTATTCATGGTAAGACACTTCTTTTTGCTGGCTTTAATGGCTTTTAAAGGTGTAAAATTTCATAATCTTCGTAAAGAGCTAATTCGCTAGGAATATTTATTTTAATTTTGTTTTAAAAGTTCTATAAAAAGTAAAAGATATTAAAAATTGTAATATAAAAAAAATTTTATTTGATACATTATACAACTTTTGGCGAATTTCGTTTGTCTTATTCAGATGTATTGAGTGTTGGAGAGGAGTGAGTAATAATTCGTCATTATCATATCGTTGTTTCACTCGGTGCATGGTATCATTCAGCTAATTGTGGCATAAATTTAATTGTGTTAATTTTGAATATTTTAAAGGCACAGAGAGGTGGCGATCAGCAGGCAATTGGTCGCTATATATATATATATATATATATATATATATATATATATATATATATATTACTCTAATTTACAACAGGGTAGACAATTAATTAACGACATCAAATAATTTTAATCACCGTGTATAAGGACGCTTTGGGTAATAATACGCTTCATTTAAAGGTATATTGGATAAATTCGTCATTTACTTCTAAACATAGGGTTCATATTGTTTAGATAATGTTAAACACCGTGTATATCAGAGCAGTGGAAAATAGAACGCTTAATTAAAGGCCTACTGTGTAGATTTAAATCATTCAATTAGAATGTAGAGTTTGTATATAATCATAATCAACGTGTAGAAGGAAGTAATGTAGAATTTCATTAGATAATACGCATTATTAAAACCATGGAGCATAAAAATTTATTCGTTTTGTTAAAAATAAGGGGTTTAGATTATTCACTGGATGCTTTCTATAAAAAGAAGCCAAGTTAAAATGTTCAACTTGTATTTAATTTAATCTTTCCAAGTACTAAAGCTATCGAGAAATTATAAAGACGTGGGGAAGTCACGTAAAAGCCTTCAGCGATTAGAACTAAGAACACCTGCAAAATAACGATGTATACGATAGTCGATAAGCTCCAAGCTATATGAGTGCAAGTAAGAAAGCAAGTTTGTGGTATAAAGACAAGCGAGAGGGAATGCATTGGTAGTTAAATGAGGGGAAATATGTAAAACAAGAGCACAGGTTGTAGATAGAACGAACAGACTAGATTGACGATAAAGGTTGAAATAAGATGCAAACATGAGAGGTGGAAGCATAAAATTTCTATGTAAAATTAATTAGTTGTTCGCGGACGTGTTGCGAGGCGTGTGGAAATTTCTTAGATTTCAACTCGGACGAGTGCCAATTTCAGAAGAATCATTGTGCTGAGCCATCGGAAGGGAAAATAGAATGCGAATTTCTGAAAATCGTCCGTCGCGGGACAAATTCGACTTGCAAGCGAGCCATTATATAAACCCGTGCTGATAGGAGTTTAGCTCTCTTAATTTTTGATTTTATTCGATACTTCAAGCAGAATAGATGGTGATTACGTGCTACGATAAAAGTTATTATGCATTAGTGCACTTAGAGAAGATAGATAAAGGTAATAAAGTCTAGTTATATTTGGGTATTACTGTACCAATTATCCAAATTAGTAACGATAAATAAATAAATAGAAGTATGCAGTTGTGGTATAGCGTGAAAGTATTATGAATTTCATTGCTATTTTTCGGGAGTGTTAGTAATCAAGTGTTATTCGTAAACGTGATTGGATCCACAAAACAAGATTTAGATATACATAGATGAGTTCCTGAGAAGCCTTGAAACCTTTTAGACGAATGGTGGTGTAGAAAAATTTTAAAGGCGGCCAGAAATCCGAGGACGTAAACATAACCCAGCTGGAATGGTAGGATTAGCAAGGACGATGTACATTGGAGCCACGAGTGCATTAACCTTCAGGTAACTTATGCATTGTTGTTCGATCTTAGATGTTTTGGTGTGTGTTGAATATCTTTATAATTTGTTTGATAAAGATGGACAGTAGTAAACTTGTATAAACAACAAATTTGAATTTTAAGGTAAAATTTTCTTGTATAAGTAGAAAGGAGTATTTATCAGGTTTATATTTTTGATTATGATGAAAATTTGGGTGTCTTTGAGCTCAATTAGACTAACCTGTTAAATTAACGTAAAGGGGTGGGAGATGCTCCCTTTTATTCAGACTCAGGTCTGCAAATATTGTTTACTTAATTAGTATGTATCCTACAAGGACTCTAATTCTGGATGCAAATTAAAATGATGACAAATTTGAACTTGAAATTTTATGATGCTGAAATTTATGCTGAAATTTAATTTTGAAATTTTAATGTATTGTGAATATTAATGTAAATAGAGTTACCGTTGATGTTTGTGGTAGGAATGTGTTTGTTTTTTTTTATGAATGAGGATGAACGTTTTAACCGGTGAGCAGCCGAGGCGGACGGAAAGAGTCAAGAGGCGATTATCAGAAAAGATTCAACGGACAATAGAATCACAGCAATTCTTGGCACAGAACGTGGGCAATTCAAAATAGACAATAGAATCACAGCAAATCTTGGCGCCCAATTCGTGAGGCTCGATTCTTATAGAGAATCACAGCAATATATATATATTGTTGTGAATTCAAAGGGTTAAATTTGGGGTAAATAATAAAATTTCAACCACCCAGTATAGAGAAAAGAACAAATTATTTATGCGCAAAATTTATTTAATTCATTTAGGGAGAACGGAGTAGGATTGACGTATTTTTATAATTAATGATTAAAAGGTTAAAAGTACATAAAGAAAAACAGTTTTAAAACAAACAGAATACGCATAATTAATTTTAATTTAGTTTAATTCAACACGTAAAAGCATAAAGAAAACCCACTAGTGGGGTTTTAAACGAGACAGCAGACATGCATCAGACAGAGATAAAGATAGTTTAGGCGGGTTTTATGACGACAGAGAATATTATCATTGGTTAAGAACAGAAAGTTTCCAAACGTAGACAAATGTGACAGATGGGAGCGCGTTCGAATACGTACAGCACGTAGACGGAGTAAATTTCAAGAATTTCAAGTCGGTTGTATCAAAATTTGTAGAATTTAAATTTGAAAATAAGCTTTTCACGTTAAGTGTGTCCGGGGGTAGGATTTGAAACAATATAAATACTGAATGGAAATTATGATGGTTCTCTTGTCTCTTCTCTCTTGTCCCTTGTCTTCTCTGCGCTTCTATACTACTGTAAAGTACTGAATTCAGACCAACATTATAGTAGAGTTTTTTTTGTGAGTATTAGATGTCTTAATAATACAGTAAATATAGTGCTAGCACGTGTAATTTATTAGTAGCGGCCTTCTATTTATCAACACAAAATACGTGTAGTGTATATTAAATTAATAGAGGTCTGACTACTACTATACTAAGCTAGAAAATCAATACATGGAAGCATAATATATGTGGGGTAGGCTTCACCAACAATCAGGATTTTATGCTGAAATGGAATGGTATTATGAAACGAGGTGCTTGGATCGCAATTGGGGTTATCGTCTGTGAATCTGCCAAGTATCGCAGTGCATGGTCATGAAGCCGAGATGTTCTGGTGATCATCGTCGAAGGAATAGAAGCCTGAAGCATTCTCCAGGTAATTTATTTGAAATTTCTGTTGTCTGATAAACTTTTGTGAAATTTTGGTGCTGTGCAAGTGAATTTTGGGGTTTATTTATGGTTATATAAACTTATTGGAAAAGATACACGTACTGGACAATTTATTGGGGTTAAATATTGAAAAGGGGTGTATTTAAAAATTATAAAATTTTATTCTGAATATAAATTAGATTGTAAAGGGTAAACGGGTCTATCAATTTTGTATTAATTTATGCAAGGTAAAAGGCATATGCTAAATAAACTGTGTTATTATGAGCTCACCATACTCCAGTGTACTGTCAATTTAGGGTAATATGTGGGGCCCATCTGCTCACATTTTATTAAAATGTTTGCAAATAATAAAAAAAACAACAAGGACTTCAAAAACATATTACATTTTGAGTTTGTAATTAGTGTACCAAACTGTTTGTTTATACATGTGAATAATTTGTCTGTAAATAGCGGTAAATAAAAGATTGTATGATTATTGTATTACTTGGTGATTTTATTGAATGGTGTGCGAGTGTGAAGGAGGAATGGTTGTATATTTAGGTATCCGAGAAGAGGCACAGCTGAGCTAGCCAGGGAAGCTGCTGATTTTTGAAGCAGAAATAAACGTTTTTTTTAAATCTGAGCATTTTTAAAAATTATTTGATGACACTGGTGAAGCGGAAAAGTTTAAATACACGTCCACAACAATATATATATATATATATATATATATATATATATATATATACAGGATGTTCCGAAACTCATGAATAAAATTGTAGGAGGTGGTATGGGGGGGGGGGGACAATTTCCTACTGGAATAACCACATATATTGTAATCCAATTATTTACGGTTTCAAGAAACAGTGCAGAAATGGAGTCTATTAATTCGTAATAAAAAGGTGCCGTCTTTTTCAACGTAATACTTTTTTTGTCATATAGGCGAAAGTGAAAGCTGTCATAGACGACAACTTTCCCAAAATATTATCCATCACCTCAAGAGGAAATCAAGATTTTTTGTAGCATGTATGTAGTAGGAAAAATTGTGTGTGCTTTTCAAATGCAAATTACTCAAAAAATATATTATCAATTAAAAGTGCACACCTATCATAAAAACTTCCTTGGTTCATCCCCTTTCTTTAGAGGTATAACCTATGGATGCTAGTTTATTAACTAATAAAATATTTCAGTCTAATCCTAACAACAACACTTTTATTGAAAAATTCAAATAATTAAACTGTCTGACAATTTATGTATGACAAGCACCGATTACACTCCTGGGGTATACGTGAGTTATCTATGTTAAAGCGTGAAATCACTTACAGTTAAACAAATTCTTTAGCAGTAATGCACCTTAATTACATTTTAAGTATTGCCTGTATTCTGCACCATAATTCCTTGGTACTTAATAATTTGTATATTTGGTATGTCTTGTCGTGTGGTTGCAATTACACGTGTTTATAAATATTAGTTGGTTTGTCCTAGGCATTTTTAGGTTACTGGTTTCCATTGTGTACGTTTTGTTGTTTTGTGATTGTTTAGTTGTTATTGTACATATTGTTTTGTAAATTTTACATTTTGAAATGCCCTACACTGCTCGAGAATATGCAGAAATGCATTTTGTGTATGGGCTTTGCAATGACAATGCTCCGCATGCTGCGAGAGAGTTCAGGATATGTTATCCTAATCGAACTAACTTTCCCGATTATAGGGTGTTTCAAAGAGTGCACCAGGCTTATCTTGAAGGGGTAAGACCTGGTGTTTTACGACCAAAAGGAGGAAGACCTAGAGTTGAAGATGAACAAAAAGTCATAGCAATGGCGTTGGATGCTCCTACAACCAGTGTCAGAAACACTGCCAGGGAAACTGGCATCAGTCAGACTACTGTGCATAGAATGTTGTGCAGAAATAACTTGCATCCATATCATGTGCAGCATGTGCAAGCCCTGGTATCTGAGGATTATACACAAACGTTAGCGTTTTATCGCAAAATGCTTCGCCCACACCAAAAGAATACGCACTTCTTTGATAGAGTTTCATGGTGTGATGAGTCGTCGTTCCACAGGGTGGGAAGCTTTAATACCCATAATCTCCACTCTTGGGCACTTGATAACCCTAGAATTGTACGGCAATCACGTTTTCAACATAGTTTTAGTGTTAATTTGTGGGCAGGTATAATTAATTGTGCATTAGTTGGTTCATTTGAACTGTCGCGTAGACTAAATGCACAACAATATCTTCATTTTCTCGAGGATGAATTAACTATCTATCAGACGATGTGCCTCTAGCAACTAGACGAGCGATGTGGTTACAGCACAATGATGCTGTGGCACATAATGCTGGGCAAGCGGGCTGCTATATAAACGTCGAATATCCTAATCGATGGATAGGTCGAGGTGGTACTATCCACTGGCCGTTTTGATTGCCAAATCTCAATCCTATTGACTACTTTTTTTGGGGATATTTTAAAGACATAGTCTTTACTACAAACATTGCAAACGTAGAAGAGGTTCGTAGAAAAATTCAACAAGCTGCAGTTATAATAAGAAGAAATCTCCATACATTCAGGTTTTTAAAACACAACTTTTTGAAGCGGTATCGTTTATGCAATCAAACAGGTGGTCGAACATTTGTTGTAAATTTTTTATTTCTAAAGACTTTTAATAGTTAATGTTCATGTTTTATCTAAATTCTCAGACAGCTAATTATTTGAATTTTTTAATAAAAGTATTGTTCTTAAGATTAGACTAAAATATTTTATTAGTTACTAAACTGGCATCCATAAGTTATACCTCTAAAGAAAGAGGCTGAACCAAGGAAGTTTTTGTGATAGGTGTGCGCTTTTAATTGGTAATTTCTACACTCTGTATAATATTCTCGTAGTACGATAGTATTAGTATAGTATTTTTTAGTACACAAGTGAAACCAGTGTTTTTAATTAAAATAAGTTCTAAATAATTACGCAATCGGCAAAGATACAAACTCATCCCTTAATTGAACCCCCAGTGAATCACCTCAAAGAAATTATACCAAATAATAAGTATTCTTGTGATATTTTGGAAACACGCAGGTTTAGGATTGGTGTGAATTTTGAAGATAAACTATTGTTGGACACTCTGATAATAGGCCTAGTGGAACCAGAGCGATAAGCAATTTCCACCTGAACGATGGAGAGTAACACAAATGCAGGATTAGCAAGAGAATTAAATAAGACAGCATTCGATACTACTACAAGACGAAGTGAATGTTTCTTCAGAAGCAAGAGAAGCGGACGGCTTATAGCGATCCTGAAGAACAGAACCAGTTGCAAGTGAAACCGTAGAGGCACTACATTTAATTCTCCAATGCTACACCCGAAGGTATTACATTGGCCAAGAAGGGAGTTTAATTGGAAAATTTTGAATTTTACTGAACCTTTGATGTTTCAAGAAAGACAGGGATCATTAATGTGTGTGACAATACTCACATACGGGACCTCCATTTTACCTCTCATCCGAACGAGGGCGTATTTTTGTGAAAAATACACGCTTAACATTTTTCAAGCGGACCGTGTCACGATTCGAACCAGAGACCTTGGGCATAGTAGTCACATACATACCAACTAACAGAGCTGCCAACCGTGCTACATTTCCAAATGCTCCTTCCAAAGCTACTACATTGCCCAGGCAGCGAGTTCTTTTTTCTATCTGAACAATTTAGAATTTTGTCGAACCCTTGCTGTCCCAAGCAAGGTAGGAATCTTTAACATGCGTGACAATACTCACACACAGGACTTCCATTTTACCTCTCATCCGAACAAAGGCGTATTTTTGTGAAAAATGCTTGCCTAAAATTTTTCAAGCAGACTGTGTCAGGATTCGAACTTGGAACCTTGAACATAGTAGTCACACACATACCAACTATGCCACAGAGCCGTCCAACCGTAGAGGCAGCGGGAGCAGGACTTAAACAAGCTTTGTTACTAGTAGCAGTAGTGGGTTTATAGATGAAATGCGATGCAAATGCAATAACAAATGATGATGTTCACTACATTGGCGACAGGAAATAGTGGGTTGACACCTAGTCAAAACGTGTGAACTTTTAAGACAGTTATACAAAGTTTGTTTTTGACAAAGGTGTAACAATTTTGTAGAGAAATTTTAGTAAAATGACTACAATAAAGACTATGGCCTTGATGACAAAGCAGATACTTCATGACATTAGGACTGGTATGTACTGACATGGAAAAACCAGAACAAGTCCTGGACATGTTAGAATGAATAACTTTGTTTAAATCGGCTTTATGATTGATCGACAAATTTGACAAGGATTTACAAGTCTTTTCTGAGTAAGCAATTACCCATGTATAGGTTGGGATAGAGGCGTGGTTCTGATGCAATTCAAAATTGCAAGTCATATGTACATCAAGGCGGTCTAGAATCATGTATACCAGAATAAAATGCCATTCCTCTACAGGTAGATCAAATTCCTTAAGAGGCTGCAAGTTTCGACAAAAGTGTCCACTAATTTTTGTAAGCCTGACATATGGTCAAAATTCAACTTGGAAAATTTAGCAATGTTTTCCCATAGAGTAGAAGTAATACGACAAATATTACGATATTTTTCGCAAAGCTTATTGTACGCAAGAGGGCAATAGGCGTCCATAAGTACAAAGTTCTTAATGGTAAGCAATGCGGGACCCTTCAGGACTGATTGAAGGTATGAAAATTTATCCATGGCTGACAGCTCGTCATTATAAGGACTAAACTGTCAAAGAAGGTAAGCGGCAGTAGAAACACTTTTGACTTAAAAGTATCTGGAGGAACGGATAAACTTATTCGAGACGAGGTGGGTTTCTCAGACAAAGTTTTAAATAGAGCGCGATTTTATTAGAAAAAGTTACTACGTAACCATTTACAAATTGCATCCTACCTTTCAAATTGGCTATAGACATCAGTGGTCAATGAGATTGCATCAATTATGGCATGATGTTGAACAAAAAACTTTCTCTTAACACGCCAATTGGTGTATATTGGGCGGGAAATCTCTAACAGACTTGGGTCATTTTTGTGCAAAATATCAAAGATGTCTTGTAATTAGTTTATTGATCTGTTACATAAAAACTGCATCCATTTCAATTTTTCCACCATAAGTAACTATATAAACTAATGCAGAACAGAAGCTATAACAAAATCAAGCCCACCAGTATACCAAATTTATTAAAAATAAGATCGTAATTCTTGCTAAGCCGTAAACAACTCAAATAAAGAAAAAGGTTAAATGTAAAGGGAAACAATTATTAGTTACTTGTACCTTAAACTGATAATTGATAATAAATACTTTAAAGTGATAAATTGAATTAACTATACTTAACTTAGTCAAATTATTAGAAATTTAAGTTGGAAGGGTATGTAGAACGTTTTAGGTTAGCACAGAATAGAAAAGATTAGAGCTGCGTCAAACCGACCTTAAGCTATGTCGAAAACAAAATGATGATAAACTTGTTAACACGGATGGTGGAGGTAGTAGACATGTAAATACGAGAAAAGTTTATATAAGCGCAACCTTCAAGTTCTTACTAGTGCACTTCAAATTTAAACGGCGGCGGCGGCAGGACGACCTTAGGGTGAAAGTTAAACGTTAATATTTTTATAGCACCATAGCTACAATCACACCAGCCTGATTACAACTGTCACGGCACATCACAACACAAAGTACTTGAAGGTTAATCGCGGCAAAACCGTATACGATACCATGTACTATACACGACGAAGTGGAATTGACCTGCAAGCTTCATCTTATATGATAATTAAAGTTAATTGTAACTATAATTGCAAACGGAACAGATTGATATGCTTAGATTTGCGGATGATATAATGGTATTAACATCTAGTAAGGAAGAGCTACAAGTAGCTCTTAATAAAATGGAAACAGTACTAATGAGGAGATATGGTATAAAAATTAATAAAAATAAAACTAAAGTGCTAGTATGTAAAGGTAGAGAAAATAAGTCAAAACCAGAATACAAATACGAAACAAGAACTTACAAGATGTTAGGGATTTTTGCTACATATGAAACCAAATAACGCAAGATAGGAAAAGTGTAAAAGATACAAAACAAAGATTTGCCCAAAGCCGGGTTGCATTTATCAAGCACTGTACGGCTGTGAAACATTGACAGCAGGAGAAGCGAGCAGGAACGCAATAGAAGTCTTTCAAATGTCGAGCTATAGATGTATGATGAAGATAACATCATAGAAAGAATAACAGCTGATATTAGTTCTGCACACAAAGTTGTAGCGTTTGTTCAAAGTTCACTTACAGGTTATGGCATTAACGTTAATGTAATTTTGGACGAAATAAAACACATGAGAAATGTCAAAGTAGAACATGCAGAACGTGACAAAATATAACGCCCAGAAAATGATACTATCTTAATTAGTAATTTAGAAGTAATCAACGTGGAACACATTCGGTGTATCACCAATACGTATAGACAGTGAGAAGCCTCTCGTAGAAATGAGGACTATTTATCTATGGCTAAATTCAAAATAATACCCTATATTAAAATAAAATGTTCTGATTCAATATGGAATACATTGGGAATCAATGACGATTGCATATCAACTACAAATAACACCGCAATTAGTACAGAGTTCCCCCAAAGAACCCAATGACGATCTAAACAATTTGGTGAAAGAAAGGCCGTGAAAATACGGCCAGCGGTTTCGAAACAAGTTTTAAAATTACTACGGCAACCAATTTAAAAACAGCTTTCATTGACAGAATCATTTAGAAAATAATTTTCCCTGAACCGATTACAAAGGCAGCAATTCAACATTAAAAGATAAATTGTCAGGTGCGATTTCATAAAAGCTTGACGATAATATTACATACAAAAGAAAACTATGGAACAAGCAAATGTGAAAGCTGTGCTAACGAAAAAAGAAGAAAGAGCACAAAAGAAACAAGTTAAAACTTTAAAACGTAAGTTAAAAACGATCCAATGAAAAAGAAAATATGTTTTGTAAAACTATTTCATCGAAAAATGAAATTTGTTCTACTTGCACAATAGAACTTCGACACCAAAGAAGACAATGAAAAGAATATACGCTGTGATTATTGTAGCAGATGGTATCACATGAAATGAACGAAATTTATTGCTATGCCATATGAAGAGGCTGCCGAGAAAGATTACAAATGCGAATATTGCATAAAATATACCCATTATTGGTATGCCAAAGGTCAACAATAGGTCATCACTGACCGACAATAAATAAAATCCTTACTTTTGTTTTTTTCATCAAATGTGACATGCTAATGCTTAAAATAGTTGCTGAAAAAATGAGGTATCTTTCTAATAAAGAATTTGTTACAACATTATTGTATACATACAAAAACGTTAGGTGTAAATATTAAAATGTGTATAACGTTACGTTACTGGCCGACAACCAGCGATTTACTCTATATAAGTTTTATTACAAATCATACAATTTGATCAGTGTTGGCGATAAGAAAAATAAAAAGTAACAAAAAAAAACAATAAAGCTTACCTCGGCCAAACATAGTATTGTATACTTCTAATTCTTCAGTCGTATAATCTCTTGGAATTTGAGCTGGCAACAGATATTTCCATTTTGATCTCTTTTTCAATTTTACAGGATCTTGGTTGTTACTAATTTCAATACAATCAATAGACGATTGGTTTAACGAAACATTAATTTCACAATTTAAGATTGGCATTTCTGGATCAGCCTCTTGGCTCACATTATCAATTTCGAGTGGATTGCTTTCAATTACTTCAGTCACTTCATTAGCTTCGCTATCCCCAATAATTTCTACATCATCACCATCTAGATCAACAATTTCACCATTTTGTTCGCAATGTGGAACTGTTTTATCAGCATTTATATCAGGCAAGACCGATACAACTTCACAACTTTGTTCATCCAAAGATAAAGCAGGTTCTTCTATTTCGATTTCAGGTTCTAGAGATGGTGGCTCGGGCTCTTCCGATATTACTTCAGACACATCAGATGGGGATTTTAGCTCCTCCAAATCTACTTCAGGTTCGTTGGAAGGTATTTCAAGTTCTTCAAATGTTGTTCTGTTTTCTTCTGAAACAGGTTCCGAATCATCAGAAGCCACTTCAGGTTCCTCCAAAATTGCTACAGATTCTACTTCGGTTACTTCGTTATTCAAATAAGAAACAACTAAAAATCAAGAAACAATAAGCAGAGTAAACTGATACAATTTACCTTCATTATCGGTCAATTTAATACTAGTGCCATTTTTATTTATTTCAGTCGACTCTGAAGGTTGATCGATAACCTCCATACTAAAATCGGGCACCAATAATTCGTCCATTGTTATTAGTTAATTACTAAAAAAATTAAAAAGCGGCGGAAAAATTACAAGAGAAGTGAAAAAGCCGCCGTCTGTCAAATAATGATGCACCAAACAGCCAACATAACATGCATTAACGGCGCCAGTATCACTTTCAAACGTCAAGGTACCGATTGAGTTTTCTGAATAACATAGTAAATAAACAAAAATAACGTAAAGGTATTTTAAATTGTTACTAACAATTTTCCATACAGTTAGGGCTGAGGAAATGCTGTATTCGATTAACATGAAAATGGTTGTTCGGTAGTTACAACTGTAGCGCCATCTTTCGCAGTTCAATCTCCTCGCTGTTCAAGTAATGTCCTATAAAAATAATAAATACAGTAGTCTTGAGATGGCACCTCAACGCTTGAAAATACTCAACAACAAAAGCGTCATTAAAATAATTGGTCAATGTTTATTACAATTGCAAAAATAATAAACAATTAGAACTTAAATACAGAAATATCCTTATATAAATTATACTTTCGAACTCGAACTTCCAACATAATACACATTTGGTTAAAGACAGAACGTACTTAATAGTAAAACAAGAGTAACAAATTTTGAGCAATAGTATCACGATCAAAGCTGGCCAAGTTATTTTTTATCGGTCAACCTTTACCTTATCCTTAAAGAGAATACGAATAAGGGATACGTTGTAATGGAGCACATAACTATAATAAAAATTTCGCTAACACTGTGTTAGCGTTTTACTAGAATATAGATAAAGTGCTAAAACCAAGCCAACTTTTTCAATAGTTTACCAACTATTAACTTCTTAACGCAAGAGATAATTTAGAGAAAAAAAATTTAAGGGATGATATTTGGTATAAATACAAATCTTTCAAGTCGTTCCAAAGACATATCAGATTTAAATAGTATATGGCTAACAAACAAAAATAAAACAATATCAAAAGCAAATACAAAATCCTTCAGTCTTAAATTTTATATACAGTTCAAATCCCATGCATTGCCACGTTATTAAAGAAGACAACAAGGTCACGTGCAATAAAACTAATAATTAAGCGGTCGATACGAGGTTCAAGGTTGGTTACAATCTAACAATCCTATATAAATGTTGGCTAGTTGTAGTGCGGATGGAATTAGGTTGGGTAGTAGCTATGATGAAGCCATGCAGATAGCGCCACCATACGAAATATAATACGATTAGGGGAGTAGCATATAAGGTGAGTACAAATTTTAGTACCTGTTTCAAAAAAACAAACCTTACTTTTTGTGTGTTAGTTATTTATTAAAAATATTTTACAGCTTTTATTTTTATAGTAAAAGAATGTATTGTAAATTACAACAAAGTACTTTAGTTTCAGTTTTTGGCGGTTTTAAGTATATCTAAAGATTAGTCATTATACTCTTATACATATATATATATATATATATATATATATATATATATATATATATATATATAAATATATAAATAATATAATGCTTGGTGACCTTGCAGAAATAATACTTTTTCTTTGTAGATTTTTTAGGTCTGCTGGATTTAAATAAATACTCTTTTTTATGGCCTAAATTTTCGCATATATTTTTTCTATGCTTGATCACAGGCTACAACTGTATTAACGCTTTATAAAGAATGAACAAAGATAAGAAAACTTACAGTGAGGATGATTGAAACTGACATCAGTGTTTGGAATAAAATAATGTTTTTTATAGAATAAATATTAATGTAAATAGTGAAAGTAAAATGACGGTGTCATTTTTGATAAAAGTTTACTATTTGTTTTTAACGACAGTGTTGGTTTGTGAGTGTATGTGCATGTAGGTGTGTGTGTGCATGTGAGGGTGAATGTGTTTATGTAATTTTGTATGTTTGTGTGTGTGTGCGTGCGTGTGTGCGCGTGTGTGTGCGTGCGTGTGTGCGTGCGTGCGTGCGTGTGTGTGTTGTAATAGTGATTTAATTGGGATCTGTGTTATCAACAATTGAGTATATATAAATGTAAAATAAACAAAACAAAAAAAGAAAGAAATAAAAAGTGGTTAAAGGTGAGGGGTTTGAGAATTATTGAAGGCATTTAATGTTTAAATTTTAATAAATATGAATATATGACGCTTAGGTTGTCAATGTCCGTTTTTTGTTGAAGTTGTTTGGGCTTTTATAGATGTAGCACATCTCCAAGAAAGTCCTTTTAATAAGATTTTGTTCCACTTTTATTAGTTTTGGATTTGAAAAGTCCATTTTGTGATTTTGGCTGAGGGTGTGAGTTGTTAATGCACAAGCTTTTGGTTTTACTCGAATGTCACTTTTGTGTTGCGTAATTCTTTGACCAATATTTTGTGACGTTTGACCTATGTAACACTGATCACAAATCACAAAATGTTTTTCAAAAATTTTTATGTTGAACATGTACACTGTAATACATCACTGAAAAGTGAACAAAAATGCCTTTCTATCAAAACTACTGTCAATTATGGTTTTCATTTAAAAAAACATAACCTCACTTATTTACTCGAACATCACCAAAGCCATGTAAAAACAAATAAGTTTATCTTATTCTCCTTTTAAAATAATGTGAAAAACATCTACAACGTTTTACTGTATCTATTACAACAAATGAACCACGAAGCAAAACAGAAAAGATCAAAATTCCAATATTTTAGTATAACGCTTTTGCTACACCCTGTATGTTAATTATATTTTCATGGCTGAACTCGGCATAAAAACTGCACTACTTTCCATATTTAATTTTTTCTTTAACGTCACAAATAACAGAGTTACCGATACAACGTGTAAGAAATAGAGCACCCTGTATATATATATATATATATATATATATATATTTATATATATGGAGAAAACAATAGAAAAAGAGGAAAGCGTGTATATAGGGTTTGTAGATCTGGAAAAGCGTTCGACAATGTAAAATGGAAAAAAAGTTGGAATGAGTTAAGTTATATGGATAGACGAATAGTACATAGCTTATACAAAGAGCAAACAGCAGTAATAGAATTAGAGCAGGTACGTAGAGAAGTAAACATTAGGAAAGGGGTGAGACAGGGGTGTGTCCTATCCCCATTATTTTTAACTTGTACATTGAAGAGGCAATGAATACTGTCAAATGCAGGAAGACATTTGAATTACTATGCAAGGACAAAAAATTGATATGCTTAGATTTGCAGATGAAATAGCGGTATTAGCATCTAGCAAGAGAGAATTAGAAGCTGCTCTTAATGAAATGGTTCTAACAGAGGGATACGATATGAAAATTAACAAAAATAAAACTAAAGTACTAGTATGCAAAGGAGGGGAAAATAAATCAAAAACAAGAATACAAATATGTAACACGAACTTACAAGAGGTTAAGGATTTCTGTTACCTAGAAAGCCAAATAACGCTGTAACAGTTTTATTTTCGAGTTGATAAACCTCTTCATTAAAGGTACAAAAATAATAATACACATTTATTAAGTAAAGTCGTAATACGTTTAACAATTAAATTATTACATTGAAACTGCATCTTGATTCGTTAGTCTATTTGTTTTGGATGTCGGTGTATTCCACAGCCAGTCGCAAAGACGCTTAGAGGTGTGACAACCTCCCCCCTTGGACCCTCCGATCGTCCGAGAGCGCGTGATGAGCACTCGGCCATAGGTAGAAGAAAGAGCAGGATGTATACGAGGACGATGGCCAGTGACCTGTGGGTCGGTTTGAATGAGTGAGCACATTCTTAGAATAACGGTTGGTAAAGTATACACTTTATTATCTTGTTTAATTTGAAAAATTTGTTTAGCGCAACAAAATTTAGGCGATGAGAATCTAAACGACATGAATATAGGCAACAAAATTTAGGCGATAAGAATTTAATTTACAATTTACGATGCAGTTAGTACTTTGAATACGAGAATCGACGTTAAGAAAACCACTTCATTTTACCATGTGTATTTAGAGGATGGAATGCTGATCTAATTAATAGAAGATCGTTTGTTGCTCCGAGCCGAGATGCTACGTTGATAGAATGTAAGCAGTAAATGCCGCATGGCGATGTACTTCCTAATCCAGTCTTGGAAAGCAGTTTTGTTTGGTTCGTAGTAGCTTTAAGAAATTCTTTTGTGTTTCATTCAGGAAGCACGCTATTTTGTTTCGATGTGTAGAAGTGCGTATTTGTTATTTGCTTCAACTATTGCTAAGCTGGAATTCCCAGTATTAAATTTAAAATTTCACTCACTTGATTTTGTAAGAATATAATCTGTTAATTACAATAACAGGTGTAATTACATCATTTGTTTGTTTGAAATATGTTGTTGACACATGTATCCGTGATGGCAGATGCTTAACACTGCGTCACTACCGACTTTGAAAACAAGAATATTTTTGTGAACATTTTCATTTTAAACTGAAATTAGTACTTCGAACTTAAAGAGAAAAATTTGTATTTTAATTTCTATAATGTAATTGACCTAAACAGATCTGAGTGGGTTAAAAAATATTGGTGTAACAAGTTACACTTTGTTGTAATGTATTTGATCATGAATAGGGTTGATAAACCTTACGTTAAATTTACAAAGTAATTCAAGTAATTTTTTTTAATTTTGTTGCAATGAATTTTATTTAAAGATAAACAGATTCTTTCGAGTAAATTATTAATCCAAGCTTAAAGTTTTTTATTTTGATCAAGTGTGATCAAACCTAACCACCGAAATTTAATATCTTTAAGAGTTGTATTTTGATACCACCCTTATATAAAAAATATTTTTTTTATATTTCTTTAGGTATTTTTGCGGGACACAAATAGTGTTCCAATATTCTATGTTGACTTAATTATTATTCTTTCTTACAGGAACTGCGTCTTATTCTGTTAAGACAGGTCTTTGTCAGCGAAGGCGATCTTTTTTTCTTTGGGTCTCCACGTCCGCCCTTAGAAATATGCCATGCCATTAACGTGAATCAATCCGGACTTGGTGGCGCCTATTTGTTTTAGTTTGAGTATGATCCCCCAACAGATTTTGACTTACCCCCCCATTGCTCATAGCTCTACCCAAGGAATAGACCCCTAGTTACGTCGGAAGACTTTGTTTTGTTGACCCCCAACTTCTAGAGTCAGATATAGGTATTAAGAAGAGAACGCTATTTAAGACCAAATAAGAAAATTCGTTACACTGGCTCACAACGTGGGACTGGTGCTTTTAGTGCATCAAAAGAAAAAATGTAACAACGCAAGATGGGAAAAGTGCAAAAGATATAAAACAAAGATTAACACAAGGTCGTGCTACATTTAACAAGAAAAAGCAACTACTGGGTTCAAAGACAACAAACATAGAAACAAGGAAAAGTCTGCTTAAAACATAATGTGTGGAGCACAGCACTGTACGGCTGTGAAGCCTGGACAGTAGGAGAAGTGGACAAAAAAGGTAGAAGCCTTTGAAATGAGGTGCTACAGACGTATGATGAAGATATCATGGACAGACAAAGTTAAGAACGAAGTGGTATTAAAAATGGTGGGGGAAGAAAGAAATATGTAGAAAACGGTAAAAAATAGGAAAGATAGGATGATACGCCACCTATTATGGCATGAGAAAATAGTGCGGATGATATTAGAAGCAGAGATAGGAAAAAGGAGAAGTAGAGGTAGACCTAGGTTAGACTACTGCACACAGATATTGAAAGATGTAGTCTGTAGGAATTTCGGGGAAATGTGTAGGCTAGCCATTTCGAATGGACCTGCACCTTGCCGAAGTTCTAAATTACTAGAACAGGTGAAATGGCTTGCGTGTTCTAATGAGCTAAAGAGCCAAACTACAGGTCCAACCAAAGTAGTAGGGTCGTTAGTGAGGAACCAGACTAAGACAGGTCCCCGAAAGAGGGCAGCGGCTCTTTCGGTACTTAGATTGGCAGAGACCATAGGGGTCGGTATGGCAGTCTAAGACACACTACCGCGATGTGGAAGGCAACGGGAAACCACCACATTATCTCCCAAGTACACAGCGTACCTAAATTATAATAAAATGATGGCATTCTCTGGGGTAAAAGATTCCAGAGTTAAAATAGTCCCCCATTCGGATCTCCGGGAGGAGACTACTTCGTAGGATGCGATCGGAAAGTTAAAAATAAGAGTCGGGAACATTCTGCGAGTCGGAGCGTGGAATGTTAGAAGTATGAAGCAAGTAGGTAAGCTAGAGAACCTAAAAATCAAAATGAATAGATTATCACTAGACATAGTAGGGATTAGCGAAGTTCGGTGGCCAGAGGCGGGGGATTTTAGGAGTGGAGACTTCAGGGTAATTCATACAGGAGCAGAGGACGGAAATTTGGGTGTGGGGATAGTTATGCGGAAAAAGATAGGACACTGTGTGGAAAATTACTTACAAAAGAACGAAAGAGTACTCATGGTTAGATTAGAATCTAAACCGGTAAACACAGTAATAATACAAGTATACATGCCCACCTCTAGCTACAGTGACGAAGAGGTAGAAGCCATCTACAAAGATATCGAAGACATATTAAGATACGTAAAAGGACATGAAAATTTAATAATTACGGGGGATTTTAATGCTGTGGTAGGTGAGGGCAGGGAAGGAGCGGTAGTAGGTTTATTTGGTTTAGGCACGAGAAACGATAGGGGAAATAGGCTGGTAGAATTTTGCGACAAGAACAATTTAATCATCACAAACACATTATTTCAACATCATGCTAGAAGACGATATACGTGGAAGATGCCAGGAGATATAGGACGATATCAAATAGATTACATTCTTGTTAGACAACGGTTTAGGAATCAAGTAAAAGACTGTAGAAGCTACCCAGAAGCAGATATAGATACTGACCACAACATCGTAATTATGAAGGCCGCACTTAAATTTAAAAATCTGAAAAAGAGGAACGGAAAAAGGCACTTGGACTTAGAGAAACTAAAAGACAAAGATATTCAAGTAAGATTCGAAAAAAAGTCAAATAAATCGCTGAATGATATCGCGAAAATATCTGAAACTAAGGAAGTAGAAACAGAATGGAATAACATTAAATCCAGCCTAGACATGGCGGCCAGAGATATTTTGGGGTATACACAAAAAGAAAATAAGAAACCATGGATAACAAAGGATATCGTGAATTTAATAGAAGAAAGACGAAAATACAAAAATAAATCAGACGAAACAGGAAAACAGAGATACAAAGCCATAAAATGGGAAATTATTCGAAAATGCAGGAAAGCTAAAGAACAATGGATTGATGAAAAGTGCAAAGAAGTACAAACTAAGATGGAAATAGGAAAGACAGACGAAGCATACAAATTAATTAGAATGAATTTTAGGGATATAAAACCGTATAGCAAAAATATAAGGGACGCACAAGGAAACGTCATTATACAAAACATAGAGAAAGTGAGTAGATGGCAAGAATATATAGGGAATTTATATGCAGGAGAGGAACTAACTGCATTAGAACAGGAATCAGACATTGAAAATGATGACTTGGGATATCCTATACTTCGAGACGAGTTTGAATTAGCATTAAAGAGTCTGAAAATGGTAAGGCGCCGGGTACAGATAAGGTGCAAGCAGAAACTCTAAAAGCCGCTGGACAAGCAGTAACAGAACGTCTCTTCCAACTTGTAAGCTATATGTATGAGACAGGCGAGATATCCAAAGATTTCAAACGTAGCATCATAGTAACTATACCAAAAAAGAAAGGCGCGGATAGATGTGAAAATTTTCGAACAATAAGTTTGACAGCACACGTGTCAAAAATATTAACTAGAATTGTGCAAAGACGAATGGAAAAACGAGCTGAAGAAATACTAGGAGAAGACCAATTTGGGTTTAGGCGAAACAGGGGAACACGGGAGGCTATTTTAGCTCTGAGAGTGATAATGGAGAAAACAATAGAAAAAGGGAAAGCATGTATATAGGGTTTGTAGATCTGGAAAAAGCATTCGACAATGTAAATTGGAAAAAAATGTTTGAAATACTCAAAAAGATTGGAATGAGTTATAGGGATAGACGAATAGTACATAGCTTATACAAAGAGCAAACAGCAGTAATAGAATTAGAGCAGGAACGTAGAGAAGTAAACATTAGGAAAGGGGTGAGACAGGGATGTGCCCTATCCCCATTGATTTTTAACTTGTACATAGAAGAAGCAATGAATACTGTCAAATGCAGGAAGACATTTGGAATTACTATGCAGGGACAAAAAAATTGATATGCTTAGATTTGCAGATGATATAGCGGTATTAGCATCTAGCAAGGAAGAGTTAGAAGCAGCTCTTAATGAAATGGAAACGGTTCTAACAGAGAGATACGGTATGAAAATTAACAAAACTAAAACTAAAGTTCTAGTTTGCAAAGGTGGGGAAAATAAATCAAAAACAAGAATACAAGTATTTAACACGAACTTACAAGAGGTTAAGAATTTCTGCTACCTAGGAAGCCAAATAACGCAAGATGGGAAAAGCACAAAAGATATAAAACAAAGATTAGCACAAGGTCGTGCTACATTTAACAAGAAAAAGCAACTATTGTGCTCAAAGACCACAAATATAGAAACACGGAAAATATTGCTTAAAACATATGTGTGGAGCACAGCACTGTACGGCTGTGAAGCCTGGACAGTAGGAAAAGCGGACAAGAAAAAGGTAAGAAGCCTTTGAAATGTGGTGTTACAGGCGTATGATGAAGATATCATGGACAGACAAAGTTAAGAACGAAGAGGTACTAAAAATGGTAGGGGAAGAAAGAAATATGTGGAAAACGGTAAAAAATAGGAGAGATAGGATGATAGGCCACAACTACGGCATGAGGGAATAGTGCGGAATATTTTAGAAGCAGAGATAGGAAAAAAGAGAAGAAGAGGCAGACCTAGATTAGACTACTGCACACAGATAGTAAAAGATGTAGGCTGTAGAGGTTTCAGGGAGATGTGTAGGCTAGCCCAGAATAGAAATCAATGGAAGTACGCATCCAACCAATCCCAAGATGGATAAACTGATGACGAAAGGATAACTGTGCGTAAACATGATGATTATTATAAGTAACTACAAGAATTGGTTGGGCAATATTCTCGAATAATGTTAAGTGTGTGAAAGGATTTACTAGAAAACCATTATTTCGGCAAATGTCTAAGTGTTGGGGGATCTTGGTAGCCACAGGTTGCTTAACCTCCTTCACTGAATCTCGGTAAAATAGGGTATAAAATTAGAAAACAATAGAAAGGGAACGAGCTGAATACACATACTCCTGAAAAGAAGAAAAGAAGAAAAGAAGAAAACCACCAAAACGCAAAATCAAAGAAGCTGCCTATATAACCCTACATAAAAATAACTGCGTTGCAAACGAATCCGGGAGTTTCAGTAAACAATGGATTCCATTACTAAAAGAAATAACACATGAAAATCAAATGCCCACAATATCTAGGTAGCATTGCAAGTTTTTCCTGGATTTTCCTTGCAATATTAACATGAAATACAGCCTACATACATGATTTCTATTTATACATAAAATAACTAATTACATAAAAATAAGCATATTAACAATCCTTGTAAAACAGCACTGGTATCTGACAAGTATAAATCCACAATAAGGTTACCTCAAAACCATATACAATCTCCGTTGAACAGTATTGGTATCTGACAAGTGTAAACTTGCCATAGGGTCGCCTCAGATCCATATACAATCTTCATAGAACAACATTGGTATCTGACAAGTGTAAACCCGCCATAGGGTCGCCTCAGATCCATATACAATCTTCATAGAACAACATTGGTATCTGACAAGTGTAAACCCGCCATAGGGTCGCCTCAGATCCATATACAATCTTCATAGAACAACAGTGGTATCTGACAAGTGTAAACCCGCCATAGAGTCGCCTCAGAACCATGTTAAAATCTACCAAAAACTTCTTTAATAACCATCCTCTCAATTGTATAAATAGAAACATGTTAAAAAATGTTGGCTGAAATGCAGACACAAAAACGGTAGCAGTCTTTTGAAATGCTCCAGATGTATGAGGACGATAGCATGGACAGACAAAGATAATAACAAATAAGTTACAGAAATAGTATGGGAACAAGGATATCTGGGGAAAAAGAGAAATAGTAGGGCGGAATACGTTCTATGGCATTTTTGGGGAATAGTATGTGATATATTACTAGCAGAGATAGGAAAAAAGAGGTAGATGTAGACCTAGATCAGACAGTTATAGATGCAAACTGTGCATATTTCAGGGAAATCTGTAGGTTAGTTCAGAATAGGGAACAATGATGGTACGCGTCTAACCAGTTCTAGGACTGAAGACCTAATGATGATGTGTAGGCTAGCTCAGAATAGAAATCGATGCAGGTACGCATCCAACCAGCCCCAAGGTAAATTAATGCCGAAAAAAGTAACTGTACTTAAACATAATGGTTATTACAAGGTACTACAAATATTGGTTGGACAATATTCTCGAATAATGTTAATTATGTGAAAGGACTTACTGGAAAACTATATTTTGGCAAATGTCTAAGCGTTGAGGGATCTTGTCAGCCACAGGCTGCTTAACCCCCTTCACTGACTCTCGGTGAAATAGGGCATAAAGTTAGAAAACAATAGAAGGGAAACCGATCTGTATACAGGCTATGTGAGAATTTCAGAGAACTGAGTAGGCTAGCTCAGAATATAAATAAGTGCAGGTATGTGTCCAACCAGTTTTGAGACGGAAAACTTAATGACAAAAAAATAAGCGCAGATAAATCTGATGATTATTATAAACAACTACAGGTGTTGGTTGTGAAATACCTGCAACTAATGTTGACTGTGTGAAAAGATATATTGGAAAAATATTAAATCGGTAAATGTTGAAGTGCTGGGGGAACTTGGCAGCCATAGGCTGCTTATCCCCTTCACAACCTTACATGTGATTTTCTAATGCTCCACCCGAAGGTACTACATTGGCCAGGAAGCGAGTTCTTTTAACCTGGAAAATTTGAAATTTTGCCGAACCCTTGCTGTTCCAAGCAAGGTAGGAATCTTTAACATGCGTGAGAATACTTATACATGGGACCTCCATTTTACCTCTCATCCAAACGAGGGTGTATTTTTGTGAAAAATGCTCGCCTAACATTTCTCAAGCGGACCGTGTCGGGATTCGAAGCCGGGACCTTGGGCGTAGTAGTCACACACATACCACTACGCCACGTAGCCGCTCCGCCCCCAATCACAACCACTGAATGTCGGAGAAATAGAGTATATAATTGTAAAACAATAGAAGGAGACCGAACTGCAGTTAACAAAAAAGAACAGCGCCTATGATCAAAGACAACAAACATAGAAATAAGAAGAAAATTGTTGAAAGCATATGTGTGAAGCACAGCACAGTATGCCTATGAAATACTGGCAGTAGGAAAAGCAGACAGAAAAACGGTAGCAGCCTTTTGGAATACTGTGCTTCAGATGTATGAGGATGATAGTATGGACAGACAAAGTTAATAGCAAATAGGTTATAGAAATAGTAGAGGAACAAGGATATCTGTGGGAAAAAATAGGAAAAATAGAAGGGCAGAATATGTTTTAAGGCATTTTTGGGGAATAGTATGGGATATATTACAATCAGAGATAGGAAAAAGGAGGCAGATGTAGACCTAGATCAGATAGGGATAGAAACAGAATGTGCAAATTTCAGGGAAATGTGTAGGTTAGTTCAGAATAGGAAACCATGATGGTACGCATCTAACCAGTTCCAGGACTGAAGACCTAACGATGATATATATTGCTATGATAATACGGTAGTTTAGGGGTAGGTTAAGTCATAGGAGTCGTAAAATAAATATAAACAACTTCAACTTTAAGAAAAGTTTATATATACCCCTTTAAATGAGTTTTTATGGTAATCAAATACACCCCCAATAAGTTTAAAACACTCAAGCACAAAATACCAGCACAAATGTTCAAGCAAAAGCAAGAAATTAATTGTATTTACCTTGAGTAAGCTTCGTCCATCGGTACCTCTGAAGATGTGTTCCAAAATCCTCGTAGTTGTGTCTATACACTTCGTGATTATACCTGGATCCAACTCATGTCCACTAGCTATCCAAATCTTTGCAACCACCTTTAGTATTTCTACCCGGATAATGGTCTCGACTAAGCTTAACCTTCCATAACCACTACACTTCACGCATACTAGTTTAAAACTTCTCGATTCGCTTACCCATCCTATCCTTAGATTGTAGCGTGTAGTAACAGCACCTTTGATAAGCTAGCACCCACTTGTGCAAATCACACTTTTAATACGTTACCGGTACGTAACTAACAAGTTTTACTCACTTTTAAATAGGATGTTGTCTAATAATTCAACTAATAAGCGACAATCAGTACAACGTAAGAGCACGTAATAGCAAATGCGTACGATATCTGAGCGATGTAAGATATAAGAGTGCTTTAATACTTCTCCCCGTGTATTTATACGTTTTTGAATACAGCTCACGGACCCTCTTTTCATCGAAAAACTTATTTTCCACAACCGATTCTCCAAATTTTGTTCGTAACGAACTTCAACGTATTAAGAAATCCAAGTTTACCCTGCTTTTACTAGGAAATTCGCTGAACAACATCTAACCGACGCGAGCTTCTCAAAACTTCTAGCCTTCGACCAATTATATTGCTTTCCCCCGTTTTTAAACGTCCAACCTCTAGCTACCTTTCTTCGTTTCACCCATATTTATTGTCTCTTTTAGAACCCCTCTCAAGCTACAGAAAATCGATATTGTGGTTGGCCTCCAAATCTACTGCGCATTTTAAACGAGTATATTAACCAACGTTTTATTATACGTGTTCTCTGTCTGTTTTACATTATAGATATTTCATTTTACTTGGTCTTCTGTCCCAACGTATATTTCAGGTCTTTGAACTTTACAAGGTGTTTCTTTGAAGTAAACTGTCCGTTTAAAATAATAATTCCGAGTTTTAGTACTTCTTAGGATTTGAATAACGAACGTTTCGTTTATTTAATTGGAAATATGTGTTTAAATTATTGCTTTTCTATACTCAAAAGCTCCGTTTCTTGTCCGATGCGCTTGATTTAAAATATTACAACTAATTATGCGTATCTTTGAGTTTTCATGTACTTTAAAGCTTCTACCCTTTATGCAATTTTAACATTCCAATTTAGAAATACAAAAATATCTTAATAACCATCCGTTTTCACTATCTAAACTGATTAATTTGGCGCGTAAATAAATTGTTCCTATTTCCTATATACACAGTTGTTAAAAATTTATTATCTAAACCTATATACTCTTCTTAACCTATAATTTTCACGACATAATCCCCCTATTTCAATTCACAGAAAAACTTCTCGATTTTTCTTGATTTTAAATAAGTGGACTAATTCCTACTACCTAATCTTACATAATATTTATACACACCTATCTACTCACCTAACTCTACCTATACCTATCTATCCAACCTATCACTCATTATCTACCTATTCCTACCTATTTCTATCCATCTTTAATCATTTCTATCTATCTACACCTATCTTTATTTATAACTAACTATTTACACCTATCACTACTTGTTACCTAACTATTTCTATCTATCACTAACTCTTCACCTCCTATTTTTATTTATTTACATTTACTTTTGTCGAGCATTATCTCTTTATGTAACTCACTTCTATTTCTCTATACCTATGTTTCTTATTTCTATATATTGAAGTTTCTTCTACTTATGTACAACTATTTATATTTACAATTACCTATTTCTATCACTATCTATTTATTACACTAACTATTCACACCTAATTCTATATCTACCTCTAACTATATCCCTTTATTTATCCTATTCCTAATTCTACTTCTCTATATACACCTATCTCTATCCCCATTTATTTAAATCTAACTCTATCTGTTAACCAACCTCTATATTTTCTTCTATTAACACGTCTCTTTATTTAAATCTGACTCTTTTCTTGATCCTCCATGTCTTTCTTCTTACAATCTTAATAAACTTCATTCCCGTCTTTCCTTCTTCTATCTCTATACTTATTATCCCTATTGTTTCACATAAAATAAAATTATCCTTACTATCCTGATTCTTAAATATTTTTTCTTCTGTACCTATACTTGTCTGTTTCTTATTCACTATTTTTCCCTTTGATGCGGACAAACCAAACGATACTACCTTAACATTGTACACATTCCCTTCCACGGAAAACTCCGTATACCTTCTAGATTCTTTGTGTAACAATGCTGCGCTTGACTCTACCCCTACTAGTTCAGACTCTTTGTTCACTACTAATTGTACCTCTTCTGACTTTTCCTCAGAATATTTAACTGTGTCGATTTCTTTCACCTCTTCTCATCTACCTCTATAACATTAATATATAACCCCCATGTTATTCTCTGTGACCTCATAACTTGCCTTCCAGGGCAATATCCTATCCCTAATCCTAACTATCTTCCTCTCCATATCTATAACTACTCCTAACTTCATCATAGAATCGTCCCCTAATATCCCTTTACATTTCAATCCAGGTACAATTATGAATTCCTGCTCACAGCTTACTGAACCTAACTCTACTTTCAAAACAACTGCACTATTCACTACAGCAAATCGCTTTTTATTCGGCGCTACTAGATGCCTTTTTTTTATTGGCAAAATTCTACCACACACCTTTTCTTTAATTTCATTGACGAATTCCTCCGATACTAAACTCGCCTCAGCTCCTGAATCCAACAACGCTCCTAAATTTTGCTCAAAAATTTTAACATCAACTATAGGCAAACAAAAATTTTCTTCATTTTCGGGTTCGACTTCTTCCTCAATTTTCAAAAATTCTCTAGGATGTTCGTATTTGTACACAATTACATTTAGTGGTTTGTTCTTGTTCAAAAATCCTGTCCAGGTCCATTTTCCCTACTCGGTCCTGGTCTTGCCACTACTTCCGCATATGTCCTTGGCGTCTCTATCTTGTTTGTCCTGTCATTTTCTCTATTGGTTGTCGTCTGTGTCTCCCTCATGTCGGGTGAAGTTTTGTCTCGGTACCCCAAGTCTTGGTGCGGGTCTTCTACCTACGCTATTGCTCCGAAAGAATGTCCGTCGTGGTTCCCAATTCTGTCGGTTATTAAAATTAAAATTTGTCCCCGTCTTTGATAACTGTCACTTCTATTGTCAAACGTAACTATGTTCACATGTCGTTCCCTAGTTTCACGAGGTCGTCCAGTACTCACGTCGTCATACCTCTTCAGGTACTCTAAAAACATTTCCCTATCTACGATGTTCTGCAACGCTACGTGTTGCCGAACCTCAACCTCAAAATGTCGTGAAAGGTATTTTATAATCTGTCTGTCCGTCAACGGTGGACTTAGTTGTTTAGCTATGCTATACTTTCGTATAGCATACTGTTCCCTACTTCCTGCAAATTCACCCTTATATTTACCAGTAATTAAATCGTCAGGTACTTGGTCTTGTCTGTGATCCCTCCAGTAATGTTTCAAAAATCTCTCCTTAAACTCACTGTAAGTTTCTATCTCCTGTGCTACGAGATTATACCAGGCCTCAGCATGGTCCTTCAATAACGCTTTTACAATATTTAGTTTTGCCTGTTTATCAAATAAATTCCCTACTAAACCTCTAATATTATTTATAAAAATTTGAGGGTTTACACTACTATCCCCATACAATTTCATTTGCTGGTCCAGTGACATATTCCTTGTAACAAATCTGGGACCATCCCCCATCAAAGTTGATACATTCTGTTTAATTCCACTTACCTCTTTCTCAACCCTTCCTAGCTGATCTCTACATGAATCTGTCACCTCAGTCATTTTTACATTGATCTCATCTTCACCGCAAATTCTAACCTCCGTCCTTAATTGTCCCATTTCCTGACTCAAGCTTCATATATCACGTTCATTTTTAACAACCCTATTTTAAACTTCCCCTATTTTTACCGTTAAACTATTTTTAAAATCCGAAAATTCTTTCGTTGATTTGTCTATTTTTTCGCTAATTTGCTCAAACTTCCGGTTCGATACGGCACTCATCTGCTCCACTCTTTTTTTTTATTTTTCACCCATTTCCCTAATCTCCTCAAACTTCCGGTTTGATTCTTCCGTACTTAATCTCCTGTAACATTCTCATCATTAATTCATTTTCTTGGTCTCCCGATTCTGTTTTTGACTGATCCTTACTACCTCCGGCTTCCTCCATTTTCCTGCCTTTTCAAATAACGCGCTATCGTCACTTCCAATTTCAACTCCTTGACTTCTTAGCCACTCCTTTCTCTGCATACGTTCAAATCACTTCTTCACACACTCAAAAATATTTACAAATTTATACTACACACACACTCTCTCTCTCAGCTCGCCAGTTTCCTGGAATAAAATTTTTAAATTCTATTTAGAAATCGAGCCCTCACGTTCGGGTCGCCATAAAATTGCAGTGAATTTCTCTATACCAATTCGAGCACTTTTATCGTTGGGCCGTCATAAAATTTTCTGAAATAATTTTTTTTTATTACAATATCTTTGGAACGACCCCTTATTTCTGTACACCTCGGCTACCTCTAAAATCTGCTTCTTCTTGGATACCAACCATCCTAAATTCACTCTTTCTCACATATACAGTCAAATGAAATTACCACTCAAATAATGCAACAAGACATACAACCTTTTTATTTACACATATTAACAAATTTCCAGTAGTAAGAAAATATTTACTCATTTGTATATACAGTTTGATAAAAAAAAATGTTACTATCTCAATCTTTGAATCTTTTAAAATTTCATAATTTTTAATATATTCCAACAATTTTATTTCAGACGAGTAGATGGGCCCGTCGTGCAACCCTAAATTGATTTTTATTCTGGTCTATTTGAGCTCAGTATAACCCAGTTACTCTAAATGCTTTTAAACCTCGCATTTTTGTTTAAAATAAAGCTAAAGACCCGTTTACTCCTTACAACAACATTTCTCTGTCATTAATAAACATTTTTGAATAATCAATATCAATTGTCCTTTACAAATACCCCTTTAAATAAGTTTTTATGGTAATCAAATATACCCTCAGTAAATTTAAAACACTCAAGCACAAAATACCAGCACAAATGTTTAAGCAAAAACGAGAAATTAATTTTCTTTACTTGGAGTAAGCTTCGTCCTGTTATAATCCCGCCGACTGTTATAGTCCTGCGCGCGCGTGTTCAGAACCACTACGACAGTTGGCAACACATACTAATCACGTACACAATTTTGCACAAAATATTACGTAGTAATTGCGTCTCAAATTGTATCACATACTAAAAATGTTTACAGTGATACAAGGTGCGCCTTAAAGAAAAAGATAAAATGTACTCACTTAATAATGTGGAACGCTTCATGACTCTGCGGTTATCCTTGCGGCAGGAACCGTGCTGATTTCGATTGATCTCGTTGGAATTGTTTGGGCGTGGGCGTTAAACCAGATTGCCTTGTTTTCCCTCTTCTTCGTTTGTAGCGGTACGATAAGGATAGATAGGACACGATAAGGGCAAAGGTAAGGAGGAAACCTACATCCTTAAAGAGAAAAGACAAAAGGGACGATACAGATAAACCTCACTGTTTGACGTCTCGTTGGCTAATAATCGTCGTGTCGGAAACCGCTCACCTACTTTATCACTCCACGTCTGCACATTCTCTTGCGCCGACGCAACTGTCCGGGATGGCGGAAATGAACAAGTTTATTGTTTTAAAATATTAGCGCAAATTCAGTCACATATTTAAAACTGTAAAATGCCAGTTTTGGCATGCAACAGTCCATCGTTACTTCTGAAGATGTGTTCCAAAACCCTCGTCGTTGTGTCTATACACTTCGTGATTATACCTGGATCCAACTCATGTCCACTAGCTATCCAAATCTCTGCAACCACCTTTAGTATTTCTACCCGGATAATGGTCTCGACCCAGCTTAACCTTCCATAACCACTACACTTCACGCATACTAGTTTAAAACTTCTCGATTCGCTTACCCATGTACCATCCTATCCTTAGATTGTAGCGTGCAGTAACAGCACCTTTGATAAGCTAGCACCCACTTGTGCAAATCACACTTTTACTACGTTACCGGTACGTTACTAACAGCTTTTACTCACTTTTAAATAGGATGTTGTCTAATAATTCAACTAATAAGCGACAATCAGTATAACGTAAGAGCACGTAATAGCAAATGCGTACGAGATCTGAGCGATGTAAGATATAAGAGTGCTTTAATACTTCTCCCCGTGTATTTATACCCTTTTGAATACAGCTCACAGACCCTCTTTTCATCGAAAAACTTATTTTCCACAACCAATTCTCCAAATTTTGTTCGTAACGAACTTCAACGTATAAAAAAATTCAAGTTTACCCTGCTTTTACCATGAAATTCGCTGAACAACATCTAACCGACGCGAGATTCCCAAAACTTCTAGCCTTCGACCAATTATATTGCTTTCCCCCGTTTTTAAACGTCCAACCTCTAGCTACCTTTCTTCGTTTCACCCATATTTATTGTTTCTTTTAGAACTGCTCTCAAGCTACAGAAAATCGATATTGTGGTTGGCCTCCAAATCTACTGTGTATTTTAGACGAGTATATTAACCAACGTTTTATTATACGTGTTCTCTGTCTATTTTACATTATAGATATTTCATTTCACTTAGTCTTCAAAGCATTTGTTATTTTAGCAGCTTGTCGCACCGACCGTTACAAACAATTTTATTGAATTCTGCCCCAACGTATATTTCAGTTCTTTGAACTCGACATTTAACTATCAGGTGTTTTTTTGAAGTAAACTATCCGTTTAAAATAATAATTCCGAGTTTTAGCACTTCTTAGGATTTGTATAACGAACGTTTCGTTTATTTAAATGGAAATATGCGTTTAAATTATTGCTTTTCTATACTCAAAAGCTCCGTTTTTTGTCCGATGCTCTTGATTTAAAATATTACAACTAATTATGCGTATCTTTGAGTTATCATGTACCCTAAAGCTTCTAACCGTCATGCAATTTTAACATTCGAATTCAGAAATATAAAAATATCTTGATAACCGTCCGTTTTCACTATCCAACTTGATTAATTTGGCGCGTAAATAAATTGTTCCTATTTCCTATATACACAGTTGTTCAAAATTTATTATCTAGACCTATATACCCTTCTTAACCTATAATTTCCGCGACAATATATGTATATATATATATGTGTTGCTATGATAAGAGGGTAGTTTAAGGGTAGATTAAGTCATAGGGGTCGTAGGATGAATATAAATTAATTAACATTAAGAAAACCAAAAAAATCCACCATTAAATAGGAGTAAATCGAATATTTTACAAAAGAACAATAGCGAGCGCACTGTATATAAATTATATTTAATTTAATGCATAAGAAAGAAGCTCATTTTGCAATAATTAGATAATATTTAGCTAAAATAATAATGTGTACGTCTTATAATACGCTTTAAATTAAAGAATTGAACAAAGATAAGGTTTTAAATATATCAAGTTTCATTAAAATAAACACGTAATCGGGAAAGATGAACAAACTGGCATTCTACTTATTTAAAAATTTCATTAAAAATATCAACGCATAAATAAGCAAACGCATTCAAATACGTCATTATTAGAAAGATGAGTACGTGACTAGAATATCATATTTACATGAAAATCCTAATATTTAAAATAACAAACAATAAATAACAGGCGGTCCGCGATATGATAAAAGTTTGGACTGTAATTGACAAACATGAAAGACGTGACAAAAATGCATTGAATATTTGGAAATTCTGTGAATATGCGGCGAAATATTGAACGTTTACGTGCGAGATTGAATAAAGGAACAACAATTAAAACCAGGAAATTTTGAGAAATACGAAGTTTTACAGAGATAGGCGCAAAGTATAAGCCTTGATCAACAAACACGCCAATTGTAAACGCGGAGCCTATAAATACCATATGAAACTCGTAAACATTCAGTATCTCTTCAACAAGGCACGAACTACGCCAATTTAAAGTGAAAGATTACGTACAAATGAAACTCAGTAAAAGTGAATAAATTGTGGAAAATAGAAGTGCCAATTTATGCAAAGAAAATAGTCGTTTTTCGCTTAAAACGTTAGGTAAACTGTTAATTGAATTTTATTCTAATATTTTATAATTCAGGGCTCTAATAACAGCTTTAATAACAGATCTAATAATACATCTAATAACACATCTAAAAACACCTCTAACAAATATAAAATAATACCTTCAAGTTTACATCTACTTAACCATCGAATTAAAATCCAAATATACTTCGAAAATATTATAAAACGTGAAGATACTCAAATTGGGCTATAAGATACTCAAAGTTAATCCAGAAATCCGAGGGGAAGAATTCAAGCAACCATTAATAAATCATTCTGGCCAACAAGTAAAGCAAGGCAAGTTGTAACAATCAAGGGGTGCGGAACACCGACATTCAGAGGCAGGAAAACACAGGTTAGAGAGCTTATTTATTATTATTACTAAAAGACTGTTTTCAATTTTAAATAATTTCTATATATCAAATATCTGTAAGGATCAACAAATAGGTCATTTGATATTTTGAAAAATAGAAAAAGCATTGTTTGAACGTTCAAAGATACTTGAGAGTAATTACAGAGATATTTTTGCTGGCTTTCAGGAAATAACAATTTGGTGGAAAAATAAATGTTATTATTTTATTCGGAGGCTAAATTTTGAATGTTGAACAAATCATTGATACAAAACTGTACATACTATCGATCATTATATTGTGTAATTTTCGGATTGCTTTATTTAAATTATTTCAACAGATAGAAAGAAAAGGGGTTAAACAATCTTTATTATTGTGAAGTATGGCATTCTGTGTTTGATAGATAGAGCTAGCCGCGGAGAAACAAATGCAAGAAATTATTGAATATTAAAAGGGGTTGACATTAACACCAATAAAAATAGCAACACCAATCATAAAAGGGCATATCACAGCAATGAAAATAACACCCAATTGTAGGGGCTTATAGGAATTAAAAAACATTATCACAGCAATATTAAGGGCACACTAACGTAGGGTAATATCACAGCAATATTAATGACACCCAACGTATATATATATATATATATATATATATATATATATATTACTCAAATTTAGACCAGGGTAGAAAATTAATTAACGACATCAAATAATTTTAATTATTTGATATAAAGAAACAAATAGAAATTACGTGCGAAATTTATATTAATTAATTCAATTTTTAAGTAACGGGTATTAAACAAAGTGTACAGATAATAATTAATATTTAATTAGTATTCGCTAAAAATTAAAGGGTAGAAGTCAATGCCATTAATTGGAGTTAATTGAACCATTAGTAATATGTAATAAGCATAAAAGCCTGTGAAAATCCAAGGTTGGTTAAAATACCATGAAATAAAGCTCGGAGAATTATATTTAAGACGTTCATTAGGAGCACACACCTGCAAACTTTTAAATGTCACGATTCTAATAAATTTGAATAGATAAACATGCAGCTTCTACGTATATTGGAAACGGTCGGATGTTTTAGCAGGAAAGGCTAGTTGAGGAGTTATTTTACTTACGCAAGAATCCACGTGGATTTAAATAACAGATAGTAAAGAATATCGATCAGACCAAGATAGAAAAGGACGGATTAAAAGTGTAAAGCAGAGACACTGATAATAAAGGCGTGATTTGCGAAGCTTCACTAGGGCTACGATTGGTTGGAATAAGATGCAAACATGAAAGGTGTAAACATAACAATTTCTGTATAAAATTAATTAGTTGTTCGCGGACGCGTTGCGAGCCGTGCGGAAAATTCTTAGATTTTCAACTTGGACGTGTGCAAATTTTAGTAGAATCGCTGTGCCAGACCGTCGAAAGGGAAAAGAGAATGCGAAATTCTAAAAATTGTCCGCTGCGGGACAAATTTGACGTGCAAGCGGGCCATTATATAAACCCGTGTTTATAGGAGTTTCGCGCTCTTAGATTTCTGATTTTATTCAATACTTTAAACAGTTTTGCTCTTTATTTTTTTGATTATTCGATACTTTAAGTAGAATACGTGGTGATTACGTGCTACAATAAAAGTTATTAAGTGCACTTAGAGAAGATACAAGATAATAAAGTCTAGTTATATTTGCGAGTATTACTGTACCAATTATCGAAATTAGTAACGATAAATAAATAAATAAAAGTAGGCAGTTTTGGGTATAGCGTGAAAGAATTATGAATTTTAGTGCTATTTTTCGGGGGTGTTAATAATGAAATGTTATTCGTAAACGTGATTGGATCTACAAAACAAGATTTAGATATACGTAGATGAGTTCCTGAGAAGCCCTGAAACAATTTAGATGAATGGTGGTGTAGAAAAATTTTAAAAGCGGTTAGAATCTGAAGCCGTAAACTTAAACCAGCTGGAATGGTGGGATGAGCAAGTCCGATGTACATTGAAGCCACGAGTGCAGTAACCTTCAGGTAAATTATGCATTTTGTTCGATCTTAGATGTTTTGGTGTGTGTTGAATATCTTTATAATTGGTTTGATAAAAATGGACAGTAGTAAATTTGTATAAACAACAAATTTTTAATTTTAAGGTAAAATTTTCTTGTATCAGTAGAAAGGAGTATTTATCAGGTTTATGTTTTGGATTATGATGAAGATTTGGGTCTGTCTTTGAGCTCAATTAGACTAACCTGTTAAATTAACGTAAAGGGGTGGGAGATGCTCCCTTGTATTCAGACTCAGGTCTGCAAATATTGTTTATTTAATTAGTATGCATCCTACAAGGACTCTAATTCTGGATGCAAATTAAAATGATGACAAATTTTAACTTGAAATTTTATGATACTGATATTTATGCTGAAATTTAATTTTGAAATTTTAATGTATTATGAATATTGATGCAAATAGAGTTAACGTTGATGTTTGTGGTAGGAATGTGTGTTTTTTTTTTATGAATGAGGATGAAAGTTTTAACTAGGTGAGCAGCCGAGGCGGAGAGAGTAAAGAGGCAATTCAACGGACAAGAGAATCAAAGCAAATCTAGGCACCCAATTCGAGAGGCTCGAATGTTTTTTTTTTACTCTGGTGAGGCTTTTTGTAGGTTCCACAGCATTTTATGACGGCCCAACGCTGGGGCTCGATTCGAAAACCGTAGTTCCCGAATTTTGGTGAGGATTCACAGCACAATATATATATATATATATATATATATATATATATATATATATATGATATGCATGATATATTGATATATTGATATGATAACGTTGTACGTCTGTATGATTATACTTTCAGTCTCCTTCTGCTTACCACCACTCTGTGTAATTTAATATCCTAAAATTTAAATATGCCTCAGCCAGACCAGTTTAATTCACACAGAGTGCACAACGTTACGATGATCAAATAATTTACCCCTTTTTCCCTAATACTTTGTTTTAAATGATTAAACGAAGTCGATTAATATTTGTATAATGAGAAAGAAAAAGATCATATACACTTCACAGCTTAATCTGTTTTACTGTATGACAAAAATGAGCCCCTGAATCAAATAACAATAAATTTTAAATTGTTTATCTCCAAAAATTAAAGCTCCCTTTTTTTATTTTTAAAGCCAGCAAAAAATGACCCTGTACTCTATTGGAAATTCTCTGAACGTTCAAGATTTTTTCCTTTTTTACGAAGTTTTTCACGTATAAAAGAAATTTTTGATGACTCTTTACATAAAATATTCAGGTATAAAATATGATCAATGTTCAAAAAAAATAAAAATAAAATAATGCCTTATGCTAGATAGTTCTGACATATAGTTTTCGTTGTGAGTCTTTCGGCTTCGTGCTATGGATCAGTACCCTAATATTACATTCAGTTGAGTTGCTCTATTCAATGCTTAAAACAATCCTCTGTTTTGTGCGCCTTTGCCAATATTCTTATTCAGACTTCCTCCCAACATTATCAATTTATTTAGTCTCCAATTTTTACCCCGTTTAATCAATAATCTAGTATTTTCTTTAGCTCCCTTAGATTTTCTTAATGTCTTTTAGATTTACGTGATCTCCCTTAAATTCTAGTAACTTCACTTAGAGTTTCGTAATGTCTCTTGGATTTCCATACTGTCACTTAGAGCCCTAAATTATAAATATTTAACCTTAATTAATTAAAAAACTTCTACTCACGTTTTCCAGCAAACAGCGAAACTTGTCTCATATATTTTTTACTACTATTTATTTTAAAATTTTATAACACCATTTTTCTCAAAAATTTTGATTATTTAATTTGAATATTTACTCGTCTCGTAGATTCTTGAGTATGAGTGATGTGGCTTGTGCTCGGTGCGAACTAAGACTGTCTGCTTATCAAATTCGCGTGTTATATAATCTACGCCCCGTCTAAAAATGCATTGGTTATATGTGCTGTTGTTCAAAGTTTACGACAAACCATCGAGTGTTCTGGATATTTTGGGCTTTCACAAGTATATCTCTGATAATAACTTGTCGGAACGATTTCTTGATCTCGTAGGTATTAGTGGATTTCTAGTCCGTGTAATGGTGTTTATGTGCTATTGATACTTTGTTATTCGTTTTCTTAGCCATACGTTGTTTTGTGTAGATATCGCCTTTTAGATTATTGTACAAAATAAATGATGTAACTTTAATGCTGTTTTCGTTTGTGTATTTATGCATCTTTGAAATTGCGTTTTCTTATCAAAATGCTCATCGTTGCAGCGTATTTGCATAAAGCTTTGTTAGGTTTTTATCTACTCTACTGCGTATTTAGTTTATAAATTGTAGAACACTTTTCAACGCGTGTTTAATTACATGTACGATTATTTCTCTGCTGACTATGCGTTCTATTGTTGAAAGATATTCTTACTGGCATTACTTAAAATTAATAATGGTCTATATACAGAGTGTTAAATGCTTGCTATTTACATAATGTATGAATTATCTATTTTTCTGCTGAATACGCGTTCTATTGTTGATAGATATGCTTACTTGCATCGTTTAAAGTTAATTACGGTCTATATGCCGGGTATTAAATGCTTTCTATTTACATAATGTACGAATTACTTAATTTTCTGCTAAATAAATGCAGTTTTCTGATTCCTATCGTTATTTATTGTTACTACACGACCCTTAATATTTAATACACCCCTAAACCACCCCCTATCACAGCAATATATATATATATATATATATATATATATATATATATTGATATGATAACGCCGCACGCCGATGTAATAAACGTCCAGATTCCTACTGAGCGCCACAGCTCTGTGTTTTCTCTAATCTTCTAATTTAATTATGCCACGGCTAGCCCAGTTTAATTTACACAGAGTGCATAGCGTTACGATGATCAATTTAATTTACCCCTTTAATTCTTACCTGTTTGAATTGATAAAACGAAGTCAATTAATATTCGTATAATGAACGGAAATAATATTTACACTTTACAATTTTTTGTAATCCTTTAAATACACCCCTCAATCAATTAATATTATATGGAACATTTATCCCAAAAATTATATCTTTTTAATTTAACTTTAAAGTCACCAAAAACGACGCCTTTTACTAAAAAAATCTGGAACGTTTAAGACCCTTTTATGATTATCACGTAAATTTCAACGTATTCAATATTTTTGTTGACTCCTTATAAGCTTGAGAGAAAATTAATATATTCAGTGTTGAAAATTTAAATTTGAAAAGATTCCTTAAAACTAGTTAGCCCTGACCTGTGATATCCTGATGAGTTGTTGCGTGTTGTGGATCAACACCCCCTTATTGTCGTCAATCGAAAACCAATGCTCTGCTTTGTTCTCCTTCGCGTGCACCAACAGTTTTGTTACTCCTTATATCCAAAATTCACCTCGTGCTTTATTTTATATTTTTCTGGATACGCCTTGGACCTCTTCACTTAATTAAAACTTAGATTTCTTATATTTGTGAATTAGAATCATTTAACTTAAAGTCGTCAATTAGAATTTCTGAATACCAGACTTAGGATTTCTTATGGTCGTGAATTATAATTATTGAATACCAGACTTAGAAGCCGTTCTCTGCAAAACGGCAAAAGCTTTTTCATATATTTTTAACGCAATTCGTCATCAACTATTGTTATTACACAACACTATTTTTTACAATAATATAATATAAAATTTATTTATTTGATACGTAAATATTTGATTAAGAGTATTGCAGGTTCGACGTGCTTCAAATTGAGACTGACCCTTTCTTATCAACTCTGGGCGTTATATAGTTTTTGCTCTCTACATTTGGATTGGTTTTCCAAACAGCCTTACAAAATGTTGCAACCAACCATATTTGGTTTGGATATTCCTAGTATTTTTCAAGCTGATTTCTGACGAAACTATTCTGAAGTTCCGTATCATGCTGTTATTTACTATTGTTTTCCGATCTTTGATCGCCTGTCTTGTTATCGTTGTTGGACTTTACTTTGGCTTATGTCTGTTGTTTTGTGTAGATAAAGCTTTTGGAGAATTGTACAAAATAAATGATGTAACATGAGTGATGTTTTCTTTTATGTATTTATTTAAAACTTATTTTTAAAAGTGCGTTTTGTTATCAAAGCGCTTATTGTTCCTTCTTTCTGACAAGCGTAATTGCATTCAGATTTACTAGGTTTCATCTTATCTTATGCGTATCTATTTTATAACTTATTGAACACTCTTGACGTATTTTAATTTCATGTATAATTATTTCTCTGCTGAATACGCGTTCTATTATTGGAGGATATGCTTACTGGAATTGATTAAAGTTAATTACAGTCCATATACAGGGTGTTAAATGTTTGCTATTTACATAAGTGCGAATTATTTATTTTCCTGCTACTACGCGACCCTTACTACTCAATACTACTTTTCTGAAAGCCAGCAAAAACATCTTTTATTTATATTCAGGGACCTTCGAACGTTACAAGATACCTCCCTCTGTTTTCATATTATTTCAGTGACCTTTTTGATGACTCTTACAAATATACAATGCATAGCAAATATTAAATTAAAAACAGTCTTTCAAGAATACAGTGTATTAAAAATTGCTAACCTGCAATGGGTTCTGCATCCCCTTGCCGTGTCCGCTTTGCTTATTGATATGCCGGCCCCATATAAGAATCGCCTCCCATAAATGGCTGCCAATTAAAATCGTACCAAATTACAGTATATCCAAAATTAAAACGTCCCAAATCGGAATATGTCCAAATTAGAATATCTCCATTTTTAAAATATCACCAACATTAGAATATGTCCAGCATATTGCAGTATTATTCGAGGATTTCCAACTTTGGCTTTTCATTAACTCACGTATTCGATGTTTGTTAATTTATCATATAATTGATCCGCTTAGACTTTTATGCAGAATCTAAATGATCATTTCAAATCGAGTTAATAATTGAAAGATTGAAAATATAAGGTAACGGACAGGATTCGAACCCGTATCTTCGGTTTTCTTGGCCGATGAGTTAAAAATTGCGCCACCTATTTTTTATCTACACAAACAATGATAACGGGTTAAATACGAAATTTAATAAATGTTTAATTTAATACTCTGACATAAATCAAGCTCATTGAACTGATAATTTGCATAAAATGTAATGGTTGATAAATAAACAATCATTTATTTATAAACAAATTATGAATATTGAAAAATATCTATTACACGATTAATTAGGCACACCAAATTTTCATCTGATACCTAAAAATTAATGAGGAACATCGTTTTTATTGATAAAGGCCTGATATAATCTCTACGGAAACATTTGAATAAAAAAAGGAAAATATGCTCAATGTAATTTATAGTAGCGTTTAACTTGCCATATGAACTTAAACACAAAAAAATCAAAATTTACACACACACACACACACACACACATATATATATATATATATATTGCTATGATAATAAGGTTATTTAAGGTCATATAAGGTCACAAGGGAGGAATATCTCATGTGAATATCATAAAACCAAATACAAATCACCGTGTATAAAATCAATAACAATACGACGCCTCAATACCTTTAGGTGCTAGAGAAGGACGGAGTAGCGCACGTCACTAAGAAATAAATCACGCTAATGAGGTCATATAGCGTCATTGAGCATCATGTCCTGAACATAAAACAATCCAAAAACAGAGAAAATTAAAATTTTCTAATACTTAGTTTCTGGGAAGAAGCACTTTGTATAAGTATTTTTTAAGACGTGAGTGATATCCGCGAAAATTCAAATTTCTTGTTACGAAATACCATTTAAAATGCATATTATATAGGTTGAAAAATCCGTAATTTTAAAAATGAGTTCAATTATGTAAATATTCATCCTCCTAAAAGAAGTACTGAGTACTATATAAAAAGAACTGGTGCGTAACTTAAGCATGAGAATTTTACTGAAAACGTGATAGTATTAAATCCCAATTTTAAAACACGTTTTAAATAAATACGTTCTTCATAGACAAAATAGCAATGAATACCATTTAATAACGCGAAAACGTCATTTTACAACTTCACTTTCGCAAGGAGCATGAATGCTGCATTTTATTCGTCTAGAATGTTCTAATGTTTAAAATTTATTCGGTAGCAAAGATAAACCCATAAATTAAAAACTGTAAATCACAGATGACAGATAATTATCTTTACAACATGAATGAAAATATTCCAATTAGCGAGTCGCGAAAGACTTTTAACAAACTACAAAATTAGATAACATAGCCCGCGATAACTGGTTTACAGATAAGCATTTACATTCATTCAGTAAGTATACTATTTAGAAATAGTAAAAATTGTACGACCTCATAAATTAGCTATTTAGATAAGATAGACTTGTATAACGACCTTAAATTAAAAAAGATAAGTGCGATTGCAAACAACTACCATAAATTTTTCCAGTTATTCTAGGAACTGCACCAATTAAGATTTTTAACGACCTAATAAACGTCTAAAATGAACCAATTATATCAGCTTTGTGATTCATATCAACGAGAAACGTATAGAAGTTTCGGCAAGCTAACGACATAAAAGCTCTTTATTACATAAAGCCTGAAAATAGTTAAAACGATGTGATTCACAAATGGTTGGTCAAGCAGTTACTAATGCTCTGTTTATAAAGGCACTTACCGATAATGTGTTTAAGGATCAACTAAGAGTTGTAGTTTAAATTGCGTGCAACGCTACGTTTGACGTTTAAAATATTGGTTATAACAATTTTTTTAAAACGTATGGAGTAAAATTCAACGTACAAAAGTAAATTCTGTTGAATTATAAACGGCTTAAATGGGAAGGAGAATTATGGAAACATAAGCGGAGGAATCAAAAATTGATTTTCCGATGCAGTTATTATGATATAAAATAGAGATAGAAATTTGATCAACGACTTGATTTGAGTAATTATGAATCCTGCCTAACTTAATGGTCAAAACCGCAAGTATTTTATTGTTTAGATCATTAGACAGACATTTCCTGATATAATTAATTTAAGTAGATTAAGCTTGCATAAGATTTTTGGCGTATAGATGTTATTTGTGAATGGATAATTTTCAGATTTTCTTGAAACCTAATTTCGAGTTAATTTGATCATTAAAACACATTTCTTAAGAGACACTGATCAGATACTCTTAAACGGGTTAATTGAAAAGTATACAAATTATCCATACACCTCTCTAAAAGAAACTTTCGTAACTTACGTAAGAAAAGTTTTGGGGTTACTGGGTAAAATGTTGCTTTTTAGAATTAAGTTGTAAATTGCATTTGTAGGTTTTTATGCTTGTAAGTAATGTTCTGGCTAATGAGTGTTGAAGAAAGATGTTCGTGATGTAGCTATTATTATTGTTGTTGTTGTTGTTGACCTACAACATCAAAACAAGGAACGAACACTTGCAAGGTATGCAGATAAGGAAGAATAAAGGAGTTTATAGGCAACTTTACTGCACATCTCATGCACTAACTGTCACAGGTCGATCCGATAAGGTAGTTCAAGATAACCTCCACAATCATGGCGTCGAACTTTCCCATTGGTTGAGTCAATGATCGCGCATTACTTCGAACGTGAGAAAATATCTAACAGATTACATACAATATACTAAAAGTTCTTTACCTACCGGTGCATGGGAAGTCAACAACCGCATTCTTGTGCATCATAACCTACTTACTACTACAAAAATAATGATGGGAAATAACATTCCAATTAGCACTGGGTATTTTTTATCCCTAATTATTGAAGTAAAGCTGGTAACGCCAAAAATGGCGTATCAAAGTTTGAGTGCTAGTACCATATTACTAACCTGTTTACTATTTCTTACTTTTCTTGCTGTTTCCCTATCCATAATAAAACCCACATCTGTATGACCACTACCTAAACCTGAGTGAATGATCTTAAATTCTCTTATTTTGGTGAGTGACATCACTAAGCTTTATTAAATCTGGTTTTGACCTAAAGCTTTCTAATTTCAACTTTTCTAGTTTTCTTGACTTCAAAAAGCTACGAGCGTTTCATGTTCCACTCCGTTGAGCATTCTTCATTCTTGATGGCTTCTTCCTTTTTTATTCTCTATCTTTAATATTGGGGTTTTCTCTCTTCCAAGAGCTCGAATTGAGAAAGTCCATCAAAGTAAGAAGAAATTGTGAAATTATGACTACTTACCTGTTGTCATTTTCATATTTGTTTTTTAACTACGTTCCTTGAGAACAAATCAGTGGTAATTTTTTTTGCCTTCCACTAAAAAGAATAGAAGAATCTGATTGAAAGGAAAGAACTCTTGCCCCAGTTAGTCGCCTTTTATGATAATCAAGGGTTTTCCTTGGACTATTCTACCCCTGGTCCCAGATGGTTGATGACATGCATTAGGAAGTTAAAAAATTAATTACTTAAAAATTTTATTCAAATGTATATCAAGTTACACATAGTAATTACTATCCAAATTGAAGTGGTACATTTAGAAGATCGTCCAATTTCTGAAATGATCACACATATATATTGTAGTATGGTGTTACAATACATTCACGATTTTGCTGAACACAAACTGTTGTATGAACCCAACGAATTTAAAGAATATGAAAATTAAATGCTTATTGTACCATCTCATTAAATTAAACATGAATTAATTTATGAAAAGGCTTTTTTCCCGACTAAAACTACGGGACTGGAAAGAAAGCGACCATGGTTTATGATCGGGTAGATGAAAGTTGCCAGTTATGGACAAACGGTAACCGTCCGTCATCTTTTTGTATTTGTTTGAGGTATAATGTAATTCACCGATTGATTAAGCTTCTAATCAAAATTCTAATTAGCAGCCTTTATAAATTGTATTTTTTAGCGTTTTTTGATAGTAAATGGGTTTAATTAAGATTCTAATTTAAATAATTAAAGGTAATGAGAACGGTCATTAATATGCAACATTCGCTCCCTGCTGTGAGGGTAGCCACCTCCGTAAGTAGTAGTAGAATTTGTGAAACTTTGTCATTTCTCGAAAACGGCAGGAAATATTTGTAATTAATAAATTTGTATACGGTAGTTTAAGGAGAATATAGTCGTTAAGGAAGTTAGATATATTTAAGTAGTGTATAAGCAGTCAAATTTTAATGAGAAAAACTTATGGTAGCTGTACTGAAAGGGTTTAATTTTAAACATTCAATTCAAAGTAATAATAAAGAGAAATTTAGTAAAGTGGTCAAACCAGGTACCAACACGTTATTGTCTGGAGGTTTAGTGACGGGAATTTTTCAGAAGGCAAACAATGTACCTAAAAAAGCAGAAGTGACAGTTAAATTTGTGCGTAATAATTTAACAGTAAGCTCTTAAAGGGAATTCACAAGGTTTAGGGTATTTTACAAAAAAAAGACACCCGTGAACTGTTAAATGTAAATTCAACAGTACTGAATTTAATTTGTAAAACCCACAAGCCTTAGAGTTTACACTAGATGGAAGAGAAATCGTAAAAAGGACATTACAGCATTAACCTCTTTTTTTATGTAAAACAATAATAAATAATAAACGTCAACTAGGTCGGAGTATAAGATACAAAGTATAAGGACGGCTGATAAAATTTCTAAATAGAAGAAGACAGAAAAGTTTAGAATTTAATAATTACTCTATTTCTTTTCAACATATGCCCATTTACAGCCTGTACATTTTGCAAATAAACCAGTTATCAAAGCAATTTTTTTTTCATTCGGAAGCTGGTACACTAAAAATTTTATTTTTAAATTTCTATAATATCGTCTGGTGCTCAAATCGGTAACAGCAAAGTTAATTTTTGATTTTTAGAATGAAAAAAAATCATTAGGACTTACGGAGAATGAAATATCAATTGTACTATTTGACTGGTTAAATAGTTCATTGTTTGATGTGCCATGTGAGTATATTATCCTGATGCAGAACGTCGCGATGTTTACTATTTCCTTTTTGGACTTTAAAGAACACAAACAGATGGGCATATACTTTCCTTCTTCCACACTTCTATAATGTTTTGAAGAAATAATAGCCACATGCTTAGTTTGTTGGCCAAAACGATCAACCATCCTTTTGAAAATACTGTGGCAACAAGTAATTTTTGTTGGCTTTTTGCCGCTTAGAATATTCGAGCAATTGTTACATGTTAAGTCAACTAACCCGTAATGTGACCTTTTATTGGATAACCAGTTTACTTTTTTTTTTGTTTAATAAATCTATTGTTTTTGTAGAAAGCTAAAGTATTTCCATTTGTTTCCTAAATCCGATCCTGGTTACTTTATAAGTTATTAGTTATATTGTAGAATTAGAACAATTTTAATATGTATGAATACGTTAAGATACTCTCGGGACTTTTTATCACTCTGAAAAATGTACTATGAACACGCATTATTGAAATGTCGAAGTTGTTTATTCCAATTGGTTGTAGGACATCAGCTAATTTGAATAAAGCAATCCCGAGAGCGACGAATGGGTGTTGAAACGATGAAGGTAATTTACATGAACTTAAATTGATTATGTCAGTATCGTAGCTTAGAGAAACAACTGCGTTTTCGGGTTGTGTTACCATGTGTTGTGATGTAGTGCTCGTTTATCTATCCAACCTCTCTTACATATTCCTATAGGGCACCATTGTTACTACTGACAAGCACAACGTCATAAATCTGCCGAGAACCGGAAAACGAGAACCAGAGAAATCGATCCCGCTGCATGAGAACAATTTAGTATAGCTCTCATATAGAAATTTGCATGCTTGAACTATAAAATTTATTAATTATGGGTTGAGATTGTAACAAGGTTGATTGCAGTTTCGCTTTGGATTAATATCTATGCCTATCTTTCATCATGACTAACCATGCCATTTACTAAATTGAATATTTCTGAATAAAACTGTTCAAGCGTTTCTTAATGCCTTACAACACAAGCTCCCTTATGGCCTTGAAATAAATTGTAGAAAATCCAACTAGTACATGATTTTTAACACTTAAGTGTTCATGTAAAATTTGATAAAATTATTTCATGTCAAAGTTCAAGTTTGATTTTATTTATTTAGATGTGACATGCCGATCTTATAGTGTGTTAAGTGAATTAACCCGTAACGCGCTTTTACAGTTACTGGATGTCTAAGTTTGTATCTCTTATATCCATTAAATCTATTGTATTTTGTATAAAAGTAATTCTAAACTCGGTCCTGGATATTTTATAAATTATTATTTACATTGTAAAAATAAAATGGTTTCGACATACATAAATACGTTAAGATGTTCTTCGAGAATCTTTATCCCTCTCGAGAAACTTATCTGAACACTCGCGTTTAAAATGACGGCGTTCTCTATTCTAATTGGATGTAAGACATCGGCCGGTTTGAACAATCCAATCCCGCGAAACTAAGCTGGTTCTGGAACAAGGTGTAATGACGTAAACACTATAGTGCCAGATTTCACGGAATACTGTGGGGGAGTGCCGTTACCGTGTGTTTCGATTCCAACCTTTTTCCTTTAAGGCACTACACCGACTATTGGCAGACAACAATGTTATTCAATCTGTAGAGGACCGAACCACCAAGACCTTGAGAGGAGTTCCGTCGCCGGATTCCATGGACCGGTCGTGGTAGTTTTTTTAAATGGTTAGGAAGTACCGAAATTTTTAGGATCAAACTTTAATAATTGATTAGGAGAGTGTCGGGGTTAAGGGTAACAACCTGAATGTGTTATTTGTCAAAAGGCATCAACATATTTAGCTATTTTTAATGTTATTGTTCGACCTTCACGAAATTTACCACAAAAGCTACTACGGTCAAATTCAAATTCTTCGAATCACCAAATTACGGTAGCTCTTGATGCCACTTGATCACCAAAACAGGCATACATCTTGTACGTGATAGGTATGTAAATGACATACCCCTCTGTAGCAGACAAAGTAAGGTTAATGACATTGCTATACAGCTGCCGGAAATCAATTTATTAATTACTGCTGAAACAGTAGCAAAGAAACATCGAAAGGTTATTTAAAGAAACGGGAAGTCTAAGAGCCCCATAGTAATAGCGGGTGTTGATCGTGATGGTATCACGGATATATCGACAGATATGGAACGAACCACTCTGATACGAAACTTTTTATGGTGAATTTCAGCTGGTGAAATGACAACTTTAATTAAATAAACGCGCATTTAAATAGCTTAGTTTATATAGTTAGAAATTGTTCTTTTGTTTTGGGTTGAAACCTCTTTGCTGGTCATTAAAATTGCAAAAGCGTCCACTTGTATTGTAGGTTTTATTATTGGCTTTATTAGATTTAAGAAGCTTGAACATTGGAAGTCGTGACAAAGTGAGTGATGTAATTTAAGGAAAGGGCGTGACCAACTAAAAGTGACTAAATTATGAATTGTCAAATGCCGTAGGCATTTGGATTTATTAGAAGATGTTATGACATTTGCCTGGATTTAGGAACACGATTGTGTGAATAATATTGAAAGTTATTTAGATAACCTTAAAATTTTATATATAGTTATTTACAAAAATAGTACTGTGATGTATTAAAAATTAATTGTGAAAGGAACTCCATTACACCAGAGGGTGAAGTAATCAAAATATCTTTCCGAATTATTTGTCGCCTTGCGGGATTCGTGCGAGACTAGATTAGATGAGCTGACGCCCATAAACCTGATAGAGATTGAAAACCCTTCAAGGTAAATGTTGTTAGTCACGTAGCTTGAAATTGCACCTAAATAGATTTCATTGATTATTCAATTTTGTTTTACTTTCTTCCATTTATTTCTATAGAGACCTACTCCTCTACCACTGCAGTTATCCGGCGCATTCTTATTTTGTTACGGGATCCTCACACCGTTTGGGCAATTCAAAATTTAGTAACGTAACGCTTCATACACTCGTAGCATTGTTCAGAAAAATAAAAGTATTGAGTTTAACTAAAATCAGACATGACAATGATAGGTCATATCTCAATATGAAGCAATTGTTGCGACAGCAATAGAAGACAAAATAGAAGCTCAAGTACGTAGAAAAAGGCAAAGGTTCAAGTATATAGACTAGGTGAAAAGAGACGTGGCAGTAATAATCACAGAGAACTAACACTGGAGTTGGGTGAAACAACTTTTAGGTATTCCTAATAGAAAAAAGGTTTGGGACGCGAGAGGAAAGAAGGGTAAGAAGGGAAAAGAAAATGGGGATAGAATGAGAAAGAAGAGGAGAACATTCAGTATCGCAAATATCGTGAATGAATTATAATTTCTCTCTTTACCAAACGGTTTTTCAAATCTGTCTTCATCTAAAGGTCTAATTGTTCCACATAGCCCAGTGTATTTGGTGTTGCAACTACCGCTACATCCTTCGCATGCCGCGCCTCTTTTATAAACTGGCGCCTTTAACATGTTTCCAGCTGGACCGTAGTTGCAATAAAAATACATCTTTTTCCTATTGCCGCTGATGGCCAATGTCCTGCCACATCCAATGTGTGTTGTTTTGCTCCAAACTACTTGTGTAAAATGTCCAATCGTTTGTTGAGGATTTCTGTAATGAATATTTAAATTAATAAGTTGAAATATGGAGATAAAATATAGAATAACAGGCATAATACCCTAAGGTAGAAATTTAATATTATTCAATTTTGTCTGACAATGTCATCTTCGTTAAAATATCGGAACTTTAAGAAGTTTCCAATAGTTAGTTGTTTGTATTTCAGTATAGAGAACGTATGGGAACTATTTTGTATACAATACGCTATGATTTTTTTATAATTCAAGATTGTTGTTGGTTGTTTAGCAAAGAGAAATGCGCCGGTCTGACGAGCTGTAAACAGCGAAACCGGTCATTGCCTTTTTTCTTTGTAAAAATAACCAACAAATTTAGTTTTCGTTCGCTATACTTGAACTATCCATCTCCAAACAAAATTATATCATAATATCCTAAGTATAGATCTTCTAAAAAAACCTTCAAAGGGCCCAGCGATTTAAATTATAGAGAATTGTTTTGTAGTCTGTTGTGCGTTAAGTGAATTAATCCGTAACATACTTTTTAATTATTGGATAACCAGTTTCCATTTCTTATATTTAATAAATGTATTGTTTTTGTATAAAAGTCAAATAATTCCTTTGGTTTCTTGATCCAGACCTTGTCTATTCTATAAATTATTAGTTACATTGTAGGATTAGAATGATTTTAATATGTATAAATACGTTAAGATACTCTCAGGTGTTTTTTATTGCTCTCCGGAAATGTACGTGAACACGCGTTATTGAAGTGTCACAGTTTCCTATTCCAATTTGTTGTAAAACATCAACCAATTTCTATAGGCCAATCCTGCGTAGGACGAATGAGTGTTGAAACGATAAAGTTAAATTACATGAACCTAAATTGATCACTTCAGTACCGGAGTTCGGAGAAGTAACTGCATTTTCAAGACGTATTATCGCGTATGTTGTGATGTAGTTGTCGTTTATCTATCCAAACTCTCTCACTTTTCCTTTTGGGCATTACCGTTACGCTCCATGTCAATAATCTGCGGAAAACCGAACCACTGAAAAGCATGAGAGGAAGTCTTCGACGAAAACGGAACCATAAGTGTTAAAACTTTAAAATAGAAATTTGCATTATTCAAGCCTTAATATTTAATTAAGTAAGGCTCGGGATGCGTTTGAAAGAATATGCGATCATTACTTCAACTAATGAAAACGTTCGACTGTTGAAGGTTTTAGACGAGTTCGGATGAACGTACGCGATTTACGTTTAGTTTATCTTGGCCTACCCTCTTGAACAGACGTATTATCAGTTAGTGCATGATACAGTAAAGTTACCTTTTAAATTCATTACATTTCCTTTCTCTGATATCATACAGGTGGTCCAAACTGTTGTAGGTTTCAATAACAACTACCCTGCTATATTTGCAGAAACCGCCACCAACCTCAACGAAGACTTTATCGCGCGCCTACAGAGCAAAAGCCGGTTTACAAAGGATGGTGGGTCTACTTTAAACTACCTCTATAAATATAGGTAACCCATTCTTTAGTTGACTATCTTTCTTTCATTATGGAAAAATCTGTGTTATATTACGCCCTCTGTATAACCAAGCTCTAAACTAAAGTACGTTTATTTATAACTGAATTGTCAGTTAAAGCATACATACCGCCGATATTCTAATATTATTCATGGTGAGTCATGTTATTATTGTGGACCTAAGACGCACACCTATGTTATCACTTCAAAGTTTAATGTGCGACTGTTCTTCCTAATTTGTGGTGGATTGTTTCCTACTTTTCTGTGTGTTACCATCTTGGAGTGAATTCCATACCCACAAATGTTCATGGTCGTGTTTAATAACACAAATACACCCACACAAACTACCTTATGTTTATCGATGACGGAACATAATGTCTTGTTGATCAGCGCTTAAGAGTATAGCTAGGACAACTTGATTCTGTAAAAGTTGTGACATTCCTTTCAAATGGTTATAATCATATTTCATTTCAATAGATTCTGTATTGGTAAATCCCACAAATAGTGTTACTAAAAGAAATATAATTTTTAGGTTACATGCATTCTTGATATAAGGAAGGATTAATTTTGTATATTATATTGTTTATACTCAAACGTTGTAAAGTTTCAAACGATATCATGGCTACTTTGTATTTTAAATTATTACAGTTTTATGATTTATTTGTTTTGATTAATAATGTATAACGCTGGTGCCTAAGACCTCATCATCTTGGCACAAAAACTTTTACGCGCAAAATTTCGCAGATTTAAAACATAAAAAGTACTTTCTTCTGGGTCTAGTTAAATATTTCAATTAAGATAATATTACATATGTTAGTTTGAGAAAAACCGAATCCTGTAATTTCAATTTGCAGTATTAATTCATTTCTTAGAATTTTGCCGAGGATTACTTCGAATTTTTGATGAAGGGAAAGCTTTTTGTTTAAATACTTCGTCTTTACCATCCAAACAGTTAACATGTAACTTGAATAGGTTAGTTAATTTTGAAGGAAAGGTATAAAATTGATTGCAATTAGTCGATGAAGTTTGTATAATACCCTGTCAGGTTGGTTGCTTTTAATTTTAGGAACGCTTTGGTTCCCATTAAATTGATAACTTAATTTTGGACAAAAGCATGTTTATTCAGAACAGCTTGTTTTTCAGAAATTCCAGTAGTGTCTGATCAAAACAAATTAGGTCCAGGAGATAATGGCATTTAGGAGAGTTATGTACAGTCAAAAATCACTTATCAGGGATTTATGATTAAATTGCTCAAACTATAGCTTGCAGTAACTATAAATAAATGAACATATTTTTCTATTTAACTGTATAAAATTTATAAAAGTACCCACGGGATGTTCTTGTTATTACATTTAGAACGTAGAAACTCTTTCTTACTAACAGCTACAAAATGAATACTGCCACGTTACATTATCGTATTTGGTTTCCAACGTCATCCCGCATCGTGATTCGAAAATCTGCTGTCTGATGTCTGGTATTTACAATAATCTAATCCGATTCTGATCCCCTTTTTTACTATCCGTGGGTTTTTATAAGTCTAGTTTTCCCGGAGGTTTATTGCATGCTGTTTTCGTCCTCGTGGTTTGTGCGTCTAAACTGTTCTATTTTTGAGAGTGTTGTTATTCTGTTCGTGTGAACCCTAATTTATTTTCACGATTTTACAGTATAAACCGGTAGTCTGCGTCATTCGTTGCGTTCTCAACACTTTTTTAATGGCTGTTTTTATACGTATTACGGTTTCTGAGGTGTAACATCCCGTGGGTGATGTTCTTTGAACCCGTATGAATTTGTACAAATAACTTTATTGTAAACGGTTATTTTCCAGTTTTTATCTGTTATTTTTTTAATTTATACGAAGAGATGTTAAGTACCGATATTTACTAACATTTACATTCAATGCGCCGGATACTGTCCTAATTTAATTCTTTATCATAATTTAATATTATATTGAAATATCAACGTCACTAAATGTAAACTACCAAAGCTTTGCTAAAAGCTCATTTGACTAACCAAATTTAATAAATTCTTTTCTGCTACCTACTGTTTCCTCTAAGTAACACGCGAGTGATACAAACAATAATCAAGTTCATAGTCAAAGCTTTTTATTAAATAAAATTATAAAACCAAGACAAGTTGAGCTTTAATACTACGACGTTAAAGATGAAATTGTAAGTTAAACTTTTATGCAAAGTCTAAATGATCATCAAACGAGCTAGTAATAGGAAGAAGGTAAAATAAATTGCTTTGGTAATGAATTTGAGTACCAACAATATGAAACTGTAAACATATGTTTATTAGCAAAAGACCTTTATATCTATAAAACATATTATAAAAATATGTTGATTTAAACAAAACTACGAAAACTGTAACTTACGTATTTTTAAATGCATCGATATGATCGACTGTTGCATATTTAATTTCAGCATACCAGGCCTTCGCTGCTCTTTCCAAATGCCGATCATCTTTTATATCAAATTCGCCAGTTGTTTCAAGAGCAAACATGTTTTGTCCAACCATCTTAAATTTGCCTGAAAGCAAAGTCACAACATAGAATAAGAAACAATTGCTCATAATATTCTTAATCGTCGGCAAAGTTATATTTAATTATACAGGTACCGGGACAATTTCAGCTAATTGTGCTTATGACATTCCTTTGGAAAGTTTATAATATTTTATTTTATTAGTTTCTGTTTTAGTAAATTCCACCAATAGAGTTATCTTATTTCCTTTAAGAAATAGAATTTTTAGGTTACATGTACCCTTGATCTAAGGAAGACTTAATTCTGTATCTTATATTGTTTATACCCAAAACTTGTTAAACTCATTATGCGGTTTTAAAGGTTAGAAATATATCGTCATTGTAATTTTGTACTCTAAAGGTATTTCAGTTTCATGATTCATTAGTTTTGATTAATAATGTACAACACTGACGCCAATGACCTCATCGTCTAAGCATGAAAACGAACACATACAAAATTGTGCCGAGTCAAAAAAATAAAAAGCCCTTTTCTCTAGTTCTAGTTAACCTTTCAGTAAATTAATTTTACATGTATGAGATATAGAACAACAACACAAAGTAATTTTAATTTGCAATCTTAATTCATCTGTCCGAATTCTGTCGAAGATGTCTCAAATTATTTTACAGAAAGAAAACAATGATACGGCACTTCGTAATTACCATCCAAAAAATCAACATGTAATTTGTAGGTTAGCTTACCTTGAAGAATAGGAATCGAGCTTACTGCAAGTAGTTGATAAAGTTCGGATAATACCCTACGAGGTTGGTTGCTTTTAATTTTAGAGATACCTTGGTTCCCGTTAAATTAACAACTTTTACCTTGGAAAAAGCATGTTGATTTAGAATATCTATTTTTTCCTTTGCAGTTCCAAGAAGATCTGGTAAAAACAAAATACGTCCAAAAGATAAAAGGCTTTTAGTGGTGTGCGAGTTATCTACAGGCAAAAATCACTCATCGGGTAATTACGATTAAAATTTTTGAAACTATAACCTGCAGTTACTGTAAATAAATGAACATTTTTAATTAATGGCATAAAATTTATGAACATACTCACAGTACGTTCTTGTTATTAGCTTAAAAATTTAGATATTAATTTTGTGGCCAAGAACGTTTTCCATTAGATTTAGCAATTTTAGAAATATTTGATTTTTAATTACTGCTTAAGAATATAGTAATATAGTAATATAGTAATATAGTAATATAGTAATATAGTAATATAGTAATATAGTAATATAGTAATATAGTAATATAGTAATATAGTAATATAGTAATATAGTAATATAGTAATATAGTAATATAGTAATATAGTAATATAGTAATATAGTAATATAGTAATATAGTAATATAGTAATATAGTAATATAGTAATATAGTAATATAGTAATATAGTAATATAGTAATATAGTAATATAGTAATATAGTAATATAGTAATATAGTAATATAGTAATATAGTAATATAGTAATATAGTAATATAGTAATATAGTAATATAGTAATATAGTAATATAGTAATATAGTAATATAGTAATATAGTAATATAGTAATATAGTAATATAGTAATATAGTAATATAGTAATATAGTAATATAGTAATATAGTAATATAGTAATATAGTAATATAGTAATATAGTAATATAGTAATATAGTAATATAGTAATATAGTAATATAGTAATATAGTAATATAGTAATATAGTAATATAGTAATATAGTAATATAGTAATATAGTAATATAGTAATATAGTAATATAGTAATATAGTAATATAGTAATATAGTAATATAGTAATATAGCAATATAGCAATATAGCAATATAGCAATATAGTAGTATAGTAATATAGTAATATAGTAATATAGTAATATAGTAATATAGCAATATAGTAATATAGTCATATGGTAATATAGTAATATAGTGACATAGTGAGACAGTGAGACAGTGACATAGTGATATAGTGATATAGTGATATAGCGATATGGCGATATAGTGATATAGTGGTGTAGTGATAGAGTGATATAGTGATATAGTAATATAGTAATATAGTGATATAGTGACATAGTAATATAGTAATATAGTAATATAATAATATAGCAATTTAGTAATATAGTAATATAATAAAATAGCAATATAGTAATAGAGTATTATAGTAATATAGTTGAAAACATAATTGTGTAGTAAAGACTTTGTTTTATTGGTGCGTTTTACAACTAATGCGAAGGCGATGATTCTGGTTTTGTCATAATAAATTATTTTGTAATTACCCAGAGGCGTGATTAAAATTTGGGTAAATTAATATTTGATTTTAGAAACCCTTATTCAGCTAATAGTTTTAAATAGGTATTTTAGTGTTGTTTGTTTTAATCATAGTGTACTTAATGATTTCCTATGTGAATTTTAGGCCAGAATCATTTTATTAATCTCAGGTTTTGGCATCCTCTTGTTATTCTTTCTGGGGTTTTCCCTAGAAACCTCCGTACTACGAGATTAGGTGTTGTCCAAGATACTTTCCGATTAAGACATATTTCACACAGGATAGTATTCCGGGACCCTTTTAAACTCTTACACCACCCTCCCCACTAAGTTTTAGCCGATAACCATTCTTTTTAGTACAGTCAAGGTTTCCGGTATTTTACCGAAACAGAATTTTTAGTGGGGTACTTCATCGAATTCTTCTGTGAATTATACGCTAGATTTTCCGTGGCCACAACGATACGTAACAAGCTTTTCAAAAAATGTTAATGTTTTGACGCCGATTAATTGTACTGTCAAAAATCACTAGCTCTTAAATGCCGTTACGTTCCATTTCGTACTGCCTCCTTGATTTAAAAATCATTTCAGTTTCTACTTCTTTGAATATATGGACTCGCTACACTTTTATTATTTCAAGTTAGATCAGTTAGGCAACCAACTTTGCTAGTCCTTTATTTAATTCGCATGTCCGCATGCTTATGTTATACTTTTTGATTCTTTATTTAGGTATACATTTTTGGATAGTCGAGAATTTTCTGAATGTTGCTATTTTAAAATACAACTAAAAATCGTTTTTGATTTTATTGTTCTGTTGTTCTATAAGTGCGTGTATTGGTTTTATAATGAAGTTTTCTTACTAGTATGTTCTTAAAGGTTTCCTTACAAAGTGTACTTTGTGTTCGTCATACATAGAACGAGTAATTTAAATAAAAATGGTAACTGTTGTTTCTTGACGGCGGTATGGTTTATTGACTGAGAGCCCAACCAGGCAGTTAGAAAGAAAAATCTTGATACTGTTGTTAAGTGAACGCACAAGTTGGTTTACGATACCATTAAAGTATATACGCGGTTGTGAGGGAGTGCATATAAACTATGTAGTGGAGTGTTTACCTGTCGACTTCTTATCTACCCATTATCATACCTTGTCTTTTGTAATAGTGAATTTTATTTGCATTTAGTTATGAACTAGGTAATAATTAAATAAGATAGTGAAAGGATACCCATCCACCTCCAGTGATGGAGTTGTATTTGGGAGAAACGTTTTATTTTAAAAATTTGTTCAAAATTTTATGAGTGTTCTTTAGGGATTCTAGTAAAAGATAACGTTAATATCATAAATTTAGCAAAGCAAAAGCAAAGAAGACATATTGAGAATAACCGTCTTCCGGGTAAAAATAATATAGAAGCATTAGCCGAGACAAAACGGTTTAGCGCCCCTCAACTATGATAGTAGTAAAAGCCTTTCGGGGTAAGTGAATATTGTAACATAGCTTTTGTGTTTCAGTCTTTCAAATTTGTATTATTTTTTCCATAGCAACACACTCTCGCGCCACTGTAGTTAGCCAATGCACCCTAAAATTATTATGAAGTCCTCGCCCTTTCAGGGCAACTCTAAATTTATAACGTATCGCTGATTTTACCCGTAGCACATTTTGAAAACACCACCATATAAAATGATATTAATTAAAATAACTTACAATTCTATTTTCATCTTCAATCGTTCAGAAGGAAATCCATCGAGTCAAGTGCGCTATCGTTTTGTTGCAGGTAAACACAAATTCCAACTAGGTGTTGTGTGGTTAACTTTCCACTTTTTCGGAAAATATCATAACGACGCGCTAAATTTCGGAGATTTCAAAAACGGTTGAACCAAAATTTGGGAAGTATTATTTTAAATAAGGTATTTCGCGAGAATATTCCACTTTATTTACATGTTACGGGGTTGGTATCAATTAATTTCAGTCCACGATTTTCCACTTCAGATTATCATCATAGCCGAATTTTCTCTTTTTACTGCGCCGTGTTGTTTCGCTGGTTGCTTCATGCTCTTCCCCTAATTATGTCTAACAATTCTTTTTTCTGTCGACCGTCAAGTCGTTTTTGTATTAAGCCCATTCCCTAGGTAACGTGTTCATCCGGGGCTATGTCACTCTGACCGTCGTATACGTTTAATCCATCTGTTTATGATCTTTATTTAACCGTTGGTCCATTTTCAATTACGTTCCTCGCGTCTGGCTTGATAGGTCTTTTCTTATAACTTACAGTCGTGTATGCCGGCTATCTAACATTTTACACGCATTAAAGATCATCATTGTCTTGACGCGGCGCGGCATGTTGTTATACGCCAAAAAGCGCTTACAAAAAACTTTAGTGAATAATTAATTGTAAAGGATATTTTTGTATAATTAATTTAGGAATATTACACATACTTGTGTAATATAGTTTTAGAAATTAAGAGATAACGCATATTAAATGTGGTCTTTGTGTTTCCCGGCAATGTTTTGGGGGAAATAGTCCTTTTTTATAATGTGACTTTGTGGTAAAAACGGTTCTCACTGTTCGGAATGGGTACATGACATTTTCCGGCCAATCAGGACGCATACCAAGCAACGGTAGTGGTGCTCAAGTTGTGGGAAAAGCAGCCGCCACTATTTATTGTCTTAACTATCATATCTTCAACTGCTTGTGCGGTAGTAGTGCATTATAAACCATGTAGTGGTGTGTTTATCTGTTGATTCTTAGTCTAACCTTTTATCGTACCTCTGTCTGTGTTTCTGTGTATTTTGTAGGAATTAATAACGAGTTCCATTACAGATAATATGGTTTAAAAAAGAGGATCCGCACTCACATGACTACTCCGCGTTAAAAAAATAATTATCTGTTACCTAGCTTGCTAATATGCATTAGTATAAAAGGCAAGCAGAGTTATTAATTAATTTACATCGTTAATTTGAAACGCAAATTATGCGATCATACTTGTAAATTTTGTAAATCCTAGTACTCATTCTTTGCGAGCACGCGATCAACTACTTTTATCTTTGCTTGTACTAGTAATAATGTGTTACGCCTTTTTTGAAAAGTTTTAACTTTTGTATATTATTTAGATTTAAGGAACTTTTAAAACCCCGCAGGAAAATTCCAAGTATTTTAATGTTTTAGTGCAAGTGTACGTGAAAACCCCACAAAGCGTTAGTTCTCACGAAAGTCCAGTCATTAGTTTATCACTGTGGTCTGAGAAAATGTAAAGATAGCATTCTTCACGCCTTACACGCTGCTATACCCACCAATGAGCGTCAGAGAACTTTAACCTCTTTTGGAGGGGAGAGACATTTTGTGGAGTCGAATGTGTCGTAACGAAAGACTTAGCTACCGATCTTCCTCAAGCGCTGACGTGTGTTATAGTGCTCCGACATATCGACGAAGTGATTCTTTTTCTTCCGTTCCTATCCTTTATCGTTCACCACATATCGCCGCTTTGTGGAAGAGGGCTACAGCCAGGCAAACACCGGTAGATCAAGACTCTACCCACGACATCCCAGAAAATTTGAAACTGCTGCAGAAGGAGTAAGGTACCACGTTTAAGTGCTAAAGTATAACTTAAAAGCATTTGTCGCCCCGGGGAATTTAGCCCGTGTAAATGTTATATTTTGTAAAAATTAACTTTGCCGAGTTTTAAATGCGGTGGTTTTTAAACTATTTCAAATGTCTATTTCTTCGTAACATAAGCGCGTGTATCTTATATAATATTTCACACGGGTTTTGATTCTGTTATCACAATGTTCTGATATATTTATCAATACGAAATTAATTGTCTGGTGATGGCGTGTTATGATTATCCCGTGCTATTTCATCTTGGTGTTTATAATTTTGACACATTCCGTGGTTGTGTAAGTATTTATTTGAGTCACATTTACCGTAGGTTTTGCATAATTGTCAATTTGAATATCTAGACATGCTTTAACGATAATATCTAGTCTTGTCGGGTTTATTACGCGTTTTAATGTATTGTAAAGAGAATAATTTTATTATTTCTGATTATAATTCAAATGTTTTAGCTATTTTTCTTTGTCCCCATGTATTTTTAAAATTAATTGTTCCTAAAGGAATTTTGTAGAATTATCCTCAACTGGTCATCAAATATATTTCCTTAACTAATTACGCAAATCATCTTTATATTAAAGGAGAATTGATAATCCCACTGCTTTCTAAACAACTTCCTATATACAGGGCATACACTCACTAAAATTTTGAGCTACGTATCAGCTCTATACTAATAAATACATTCAGAATACTTATAGTTAGCTAAAGTAACGTGATAGCGTTATAACTATTTGAATAAATACATCCACAATCTAGATAAACTATTTTTCTAAAGCGTTTAGTAGGTAACAATGATATACTCGTTCAGATACATATTTATAGTTAAAAATTTTGTGGGTAATTGATGACAAAATTGAACTTACTTGTAGCTCGGCAACTGTCATGTTTGGAATTGCAAGTATTAGCCCAGCACTGCGCCACAAATTCAAGTTCTTTGTCATAACTCTAAAATACAAAATACGAATATTACTTAAAATGTAAAAACTGGTTTGTCTTCTAAATGTTTAAAATAAATAACTGTGGATGTATGAGAAGGTGACATAGATATCTGAGACCGGAATAGAATAGTTCTATGAATTCTCCTGCCTGTTGTAGGAGGCAATTAACTTTTAAAACTGTCTTTTCTTGACCTCTAATATACATTGGGCGATCCTTTTACTCTTCCTAGTCGAATGCTACGAAAAACCACCATCGGCTTATTTTCCCAAAAAATAGTTCAAAAAAGAACAACAAATAAAAGCAGACGGAAACTGATTTGTAGGAAATATATACCCCATGTAAGTAAAGACATATCCTCACACAATTTTGGAAGGTTATCGCTATTGAAATTATAGGGAGTAAAAAGAGTCATTAAGGAAGATACAGAAGATAGAAGAGAAGGAAGAATGCATATGAACTGGAGCGTCTAATGTTTAGTCTATTGACGATAGGAAAGCTACAAAATTTGAAGATATGTTTATGTAGTTTATCTAGCTTTACGCTGTTGCGCCTTATTTAACTTCAGAACAATTTTATTTTAATAACTAATCATAGGGGACTTCTAATCATTAAATCAATGTATATTACACATAGTTGTGTAAAATCATTTTAGAATCTAGGGGGTATTACACATTGTAATTTAACTAGAAGATTAGCCGTGCAATTATCTTAGGTCTTTTTAAAATTAGTTTTTATTATTAAGTTAATGCGGTTTTGAATTCCCAGCACTGCTCGGGGAATTCATTATAATTATTACTATATATCTTGCAGTGTAGGTGTTTCCCACGATTTTAAGGGTTATACATTGTTTCGACCAATGAGAACGCGATACGTTCAAGGAGAGGTAGACAGTTAAGAAAAAGACCACGGCGGTTATGCCATTCTACACGTAACTATCATATCTTAAAGACGAGTGAGAAGTAGTGCTTAATAATGTATGGTGGAGTTTACTCGTCGTATTCTTTATACCTTCCTAGTGTTTTATCTTTGTCTTGTCTCTTTATGGTGTAGGTAAGTAACGAATTTCACTGCCAATTTGGACTACACAGCGTCAATCTCACCCACAATTTGTAGAATCAACTAAGCAAACACCGTAATCAACAATTCATTAATTGGCTTTACCATAATTATTTACGACTCAAGGTAAGCTTAATTCTAGTATACTAAAATTTGCGTTCTCGTTTTGTAAATTATTTAAATAATACTTATTTTAAATTCATGTGAAAACAATTATGCTCTTTGTACGGAACGGAATGAACTATTATACTTTAATACCTGTCTAATTGACAAGTAACAACTCTAAATGTTTGTATAAGCTTAAAGAAGTCGGTTGGTTGACAGAAGGGGGGTTGGGTCAGGCGAATTTAAGGTAATCCACTCAGGTTTGGGCAATGGTCCTATAGCTGCGGAGATTCAAATAATTAATCAAGAAAAATAAAAAATGTTCAACAGGTTAGTGACTTGATATTAAACTAACAGACACGGTGAGAGTTCAGGTATACATACCCACATCTAATTATGAGGATGAGGAACTAGAAAAATGTTAGTCAGGGTAACAAAAAACAAGGGATTGCTAGTTATAGAAAAATTTATTGCGGTTGTAGGCCAAGGAAGATAGGGAAACAGTAGTATCAACCTAACTTTCAATTGCGTTTGGCATTTTTGTCAATCATCTGACAGTGTCAAGTTTTTGACTTGTCAGTTAGACAGGAAGCGATGCTCAAAATTACGCCTATAAGCCAAGTATTAAATATATAAATATATTAAGTAGTTAATTACACAAGGTAAGTTGATAAATACTAACATATTATAGTTAATTATTAATTATTAACTATAATACGTTGGTTTTTATCAACTTATCTTGTGTAATTAGTAACCTATCATATATAGATGTCATTAGAGGTAATCAAAAGTTCATCATTTTGTGAAAATATCATACTCCAAACCTGAGCAGATTAGGAAAAATGTAAGAAACAGCTCAAATTATGTAAATATTTATTTTCATAGAATAGTGTATTTATTGAAGCGCCCAGTATATTAAATAAAAGACTCTTGATTGAAGGAGTTTTTTTATTGACGATGAACTTTCATTCTTAATAATGTTTTTAGACAAGAATAATAGATATTCAGCGAATAGAAGGATGTTTTCCTTAAAGAGTTTCATCTACTTTTGCTATCAAAGTACTCAACACATAAAGACGTAATTAATATAAAAGATTTCATTTGATCGTATTTTCAAACGATTTATGTAAGGTCGCTTGTACAATATTTAATTTCATACGATCGTATTTTGACGAAAACGCGTATATAAAAAGTTCGTATAACATTCAATTGCACTGGTACTTAGATGTATTCATTTAAAATATCATTTGATATTGAAAGAAATAAGGTCAGTGTGTTTCAATTGAAGAACGTGTTTATTGAACTTCTAAAATGATCCAATAGTAGTAGATTAACCTTCATTTTTTTTATAAGCTATAATATAAGATAAAACAATTAACTACAGCGATAAAACTTGAAGATAAGATAATGCAAAGGTAAATGGAACTAATTAGTAGCTCTAGGCTATTAGAACGGAAGACTTCTGAAGCTTGCATCATAAAGATTCTCGATACTGACGTAAGAGACGTTCCTACATTTTCAACCAATAAGAGCAGAGAAACGACAACTGGATCTTGGTAGAAGGTTCAAGACGCTGACATCACACCGAGACTTGACTATATAACATCAATTGAAAGCGGATCAGAGTCAGTCGATGAGTTGTTATTAAAACGTCACGATGCCATCGAACTAATGATAATATATCACATAGTCAAGTTTTAGTAGTGAAGTTATTTATTGACAGAGTGACTGAAAAATATTTGAAATGTACAGAAGTGAGAAAGATCAATTGGAAGTACGTAAAATAAATAAACAATGATCGACTACTGCAAGTTTTAATTTGAATATACGCGTATATGGATTTGGAATACAATTTTGATGTTTAATGGTATTTAATGGAAAAATCTTGACGATTTGGACATGGGTGGATGACTATGGCCCAAACAGAGGCAAGAATAACGAAAATAAAAATCACATTGTTTTAGAATTAATATAACATAAATCATATATAAAAAATAGAAAATTTGAAAAATCCATGATTTGCCAACATGCATGGGACTTCAGTCACAAAAGTAAATGGGAGGACGCAAAAATTATTGACAGCCTACATACACGATTTCTATTTATACATACAATAACTAATTACATAACAATAAGCATATTAACAGCCCCCGTAAAACAGTATTGGTATCTGACAAGTGTAATCTCGCAATAGGGTTAGCTCGGAACCATATACAATCTTCGCTGAACAGAATTGGTATCTGACAAGTGTAAACCCGCCATAGGGTCGCCTCAGATCCAGATCCATATACAATTTCTTCGAACAACTTTGGTGTCTGACCAGCCATAGGGTCGCCTTAGAACCATGATAAAATCTATCAAAGAGGTAGCCTATATCATAATGAGTTTCCTCCCCAAGATAAATATTAAAAAAGCTGCTGCTTAAGAGTAGATATGCTATGTTCGTACGAGCACAAAAAACGATTTTTTTATGGGATTTAACATGGGAAATTCTAAGGTCCGTTCTGGTCATTTTTGTCAGATACAAAGGTTATTCGCCCCGGGCGATCCTACATTCAAGGTTCATGCGACTTTTGCTTAACCGTTTTATATAGGAATTCTGGTGCAGTCCAATCCACAATCCTCCCCTCCATCATCTACCGCTCCTCCTCAATTCCAATGAAAATAGGGATTCATAAAAATGTTGTATTACACATTGATTATATACATATTTTTAATATTAAATATATTGTATCCGTTTATCCGAATTAACATACATTAAACATATATTGACTGCTTATACCTAAGATAACATTCGTTAGAGTAACATACTTAAATATTACATTATCAAATAACAGTACATTTAGAATAGGATTTGAGGTACCAATTCAATTACTATATAATACATAACTTTACACTTATTAGATATAAATTAACATTTTATTTATATATTTATACTTATTTACTAGATGAACATATTTACACTTACATTCTACATGCATATATTAGAATAATTGATTATAATTTAATCTGCTTCCTCAATTTCCATGCTATCTATGGAATAATGACTTATGGGTAAGTCTTGTATAATCCCGGAATCAAATATCTTTTATTGTCGCGTGAACTTCATGCTATTTAATCTTGAATGATTGCATGAACATGATGTTTGGACGACTGGATCAAGTTTTGGAAAATGAACTTTGCTTTATGCTCATCTACACAATGGTCAAAGTCCTCAAATGTGATATGATTTTTAATGACTGATTCTTTAATTCCCTTGACCTTTATAGTTACACCAAAATTTGAGAGAGCTGTTGGTGGCATAGAAGTATCTTCTTTTATAGGCAAGCGTTCAGCCTCCTCTTTCGGCGTTTTGAAAACCTTTGTCGCATACATTTTGGATCTCAAACCAATAAAGTTGGTTATAATCTGTCCATTGTTCTCGTTTTTCATCAATCCCAGTACTTTTTTATTCACTAGAGGAATTTTGTAGATGTTGTCCTGCTGATAGTCCGAAGTATCAAAATATTGGTGACAGTCCCGCCTTATAGCCTCATAAGGATCATGGTTTATTATTTTATAGATAAGGTTATCCGTGTCAGTATATCAAACACTACAATCGTTTCCAAATCTGGCACTCATATATTTATAATGGAAGTCATAAATCATAAGTTTGGATAAATCCAAGACACACATGCCCACGTACATCGGTTTATTAAAACAGATTTCTGATTTGTGTAATTCAACCAGTACAAGGTTTTCATCAAATATCGTTAGATTTTTAAATAGGGGATTGGATATACGAGCTACGGCACTGTATCTACCGTCCCAATTCTGAACTAGTTTAACATTACAATGTTTTCGCTTGTTCTCCATTGTTTTTCCAAAAACAGCATTGTTCATTAATTTGAACAAATTTTTTTCGAATTCATTCTTTGCACATTTCCAAAGCGCAGTAATCAGGTCAACGTAGGACTTTAACCAACAACTCTGCTTAAATTTAAGAACTCTATGAATGGTTTCTAATTCGAGTCCATTTAACAACACCTATAGGGGATCACATATTTACATTTAGAATTCAACGTAGCCATTAATTTAGTATTTTGAGCTCTCTCCACAAGTGGTTTTCCAGTTTTCGGGTAAATGTGCTCTGGACATAAAGGAATATCTTTATGTAGGTCATGGATATGTTCGGGATACTTCAAATCAACCTTCAAGATATAACCTTCTGGAGCATCATCCGAAATTAAAGCAGCATCGAGATTAGTCTGCGCCCATACAAAGTCGCCATACGGAAGCGGTTGACTCATGGCCCACCCATACTGGTTTGGATGAATCATAAGTAGTTAGATATTTATTGTTAGCAGAAGCATGTCGTTCCGAACACACTTGAATAAAACCTCCTCGTATACCCATCTCAATGAACAAGAGTTGATCAATATCAGTTAGTAGTTCCAGTTCCTGGCCTGTATGCTTTATCATCGCGTCTCAATTATACCCAGGCAGTGTATAGTAGTGGGCAGGATCAAGTCCGTAAGTGGAATGACAACTTGAACGGAATTGTTCAAAAACTTCAGCAACAACAATACGTCAGTTTCTAGGTTTAAATCCGAATATTGACCCAAGTTTTTAATATAAAATGTTATCCATACTCTTTAAGCATGCGTATACTGTTTATTAGAGATTGCCTTATTTTCTAATGTATTATAAAATTGCTGCTGCTAGGTAAGCAGATATTGGTAACCTTTGTAAAAGAATCCATGAAATCGTATGGATAGACACCTTTTCGAGTCAATAATAGAAACAGTTCATCGTTTAAATGTGAAAATCGGATTTTTAACAGCGGATATTGTCAGATATGAGGCAAATGTGACTAACAAAGAGCCCACGAAGCGGAAACTATCAATGAATCGAAAATTGACATAACCGCTTAAGTTGTGGAAAACGATGGGAATTGTTCGAGAGTCTGATGATTTATATTACAACCCGAATGTGCTGGTCCTCTATAGTTGTCAGTTGGTATAAAATGATCATGATCACGAACTTTTATGTCTCCGACACTAAATGGTTTATCACAGATATAGCAGTGTGTTGCAGCTATGAAAGCAGCTTCCTGTTGTAGTGTTAACGGAGTCATATCATATGGACACATAAACACGGTTTCAACATCTTCTGCAAACTGTTGTAGTTCGTTTGAAAACCAATTTATGCAGTCTTCATCACGATATGACCGATAAAACGAACACGAGTCATCATACTCACATTTAACATAATACCCTACACTACACGGGATGTTCTTGAATTTTAGTGTCTCCTGTAAGTTTCAAAAAGCACTCTAAATCTGCATATATAAACGAATGGAACTTTAACCTTGTTTCTAAAATTTCTAAAATGGAGGATTTTATTTTCTTCTGTAGGCAGTCGAGGTATTCCCAATTGTTTCATTTTACATTCATTCATATGTTTTACTAATTTTTCCTCTGAAATGAAGTAGTGAAGACAACGATCATAAAAATTTTCTTTGCATGATTAGAATTAAGTTGAGAAGACATTAATGGACTCAAATCCTTGATCCATACATAATGGGAAATAAACGGTTCAATTATACCATAGATTTTCAAATCGTCCTCGTAGCATTGGTTATGAATCATCAAGAGATTAATATGTTTGTTTTTTCTATTATCTGATACGAACAAAGTAACGATTGTAAATTTTTGTTTGTTTAGTTTAAGAGTGTATACATTAACTGAAATATTATTCTAAGATTCAAAATTTCTAATTTGGTTTAGAGTCACAGGAACTGAATTCCTTTTAGATTTAATATGGATGAATAATGTGAATATTTAGAGAGCCTTTGAGGATTACGAGCAACCGGGAAAAGTGCAGATACTATAGACCACGCAAAACATGCCTGGTCATTATTCCTTACGTTAATACATGCCTGTTTACGTTGTATTTGAGGTGTCAGCTCGATATATGATGATTCCCGCATGGGGTTATACTTATTTATATTAATACCTACATTATAAATACTTTTTAACGTCCAGCCACTGTAGCGTTCCTGGAAGTCTTCTATTTCCGTTGCTATTGGTTTTGTAACGTTAGTATCAAACCACTTGTCCAGATCTGTGTTCTTATTGCGACGTTAGATGTTGTAAAATATTTATACTCCCGTTGAACTTGAGAACCAGAAGTAATCTCAAACTCTCCGCAGAAGGATGTGTTTACCTTAATAGTTTCATTTTGCTCGAGTGTAGTGTGAATTCTTCTCTTAAAAGCACTCTTACAATCTGCTAAAAAGGTCTTTACGTCTTTATGCCCGAGGTTGCTGATTATTCCAGTATGAATGCTTTCTAGGAATGCTGATACAGCCTTCTCAGCATACTCGGTGTTTTGCAGTCTTCCTTTTGTTTTCACCCCCTACACCCCTCTTTTGCACAACTTTCAGTTGGGTCCGCAGGGTTTTAATATTTGCCAATGAAGCCAGTAACTGTTGTTTTTCAATAGACTTTACATGCTTTATAGCATCGTGTAATCTATGCATTTCAACCCTACATAGTCGCAGTCCTTTTTCAACCTGTTCAATACTATGATGTTTCCCAAATAAGATTAGAAATTGAACAACTAGGACTTGGAACTTGTTGTTGTATCAATGCGTATATTGAAATTCCTAGAAAGTTTATCAGATAAGATTATCACAAGGCGAAGCAAAAATAAACCAACTTGAACTTTGGACCGGGCATATGTCCGACATATGGCGAACATATGTTGGACATATGTCGGACATATGTTGGATATATGTCATGTCGGACAAATGTTGGACATATGTCAGACGTATGTTGGGTGAATGTTTTTAAACTCCAGTATCTTGGTGAAGGCATGTTGGAATTAAGGCCGTCATGACGGCCGCCATGTTGTTTTCAAAATTAAATTGTTCAAAATTGTATGTTGTTTTATTAATGTACGTATAAGTAAATACCTATTTCATCAGCAATCTGTCACCAGGAAAATTGATTGTGCCTAACTAATCATTTCCCATGCCACTTTTCAAATAATGACCAACTGTTCCATTACATTACTAAGTAACTTACCGCAATAAATCATAATAAGCTATTACAATATGAAGTCTAAAGGAATCCAGTAGTCCTTTATAGCCACCAGGCAGCATTTTCTTAATACACTATATACCAGCATTATAGGAATGCGCATGGGCAGGGGTGTGGATGCTCAGGGCCGCGTATGGGTAGGGGTGCGCGTGTTCTGGAGTGCGCATGGGCAGGAGCGCACATGCCCAAAAACGCGCATGGGCAAAGATGCGCATACTCAGGGGTGCGCATGGGCAGGGTTGCGCATGCTCTAGAATGCGCATGGACAGGAGTGCGCATGCTTATGAGCGTGCATGGGCAGGGGTGCGCATGCTCGGACGACAACCTGGTTTGTAAGCAGGGCTAAAATCATCCAATGTCGATACACTCCTACATTGTGGTATCTGTCGTATAAAGAATGGACGATCACCAGCTCAAATTCCCAATTCATTTTCCCAATAACTATATCCAATCATGATGCTATTATTAAATACTATGTATTGTTTACTTTTTGTCATGATATTTGAATGCAAGGTAGCACAGTTCATTAACGATTACCTCATAACCCAGTCGCTAGACTTTAGATGTTGAGTTGGAACTATGCCGCAAGCACCATGGTTCTAGCTTTGGTTAGAAGCACATGCAAAGAGCAACCACCACGCAATTATCACAGCATACTATGCAATTATAACAACGTAGGTAATCATAGCAAAATCATTTTCTTTACTAAACAAAATATTCCTGTATATTTCGGAAATTACAACACTATCTCGGTCAAATGTTATTAATCATGAATATGATGATTACACAAATCGATAAACTATACTTAAATATGTTAATAATTGTCTATACAAAATATAAATATAACCCATTTTCAAATTATAAATCAAAAACCAAAAGGCACTAGATATAAATATAACAATTACACCAATCGATGCGTATTACTAGAATAATAATATAATCACCTCTGCAAATTTCTTATATTTTGCACCATTTTCAAGATATCAAAAAGCCAAAACGGCAATTGCACCCATCGGTGTTATACTTAAATATATAAATAATTGGCTTTACAATTTTTTTTTGTTTTGCATCTTTTTCAAGTTATAAGCAAAAACTAAAACGGCTCTAGGTACCAATATGGCAATAGTACCTGAGGATTCGCTATACTTAAATATGTAAATAACTCGGGATTTGTTGATGAGGCTGAATAGAAGCTTAAATAACGATAGCTAGAAGATATTTACAGTTTGAAGAGGTCCAGACGTCTTCGGCGGTTTTCGGGACTCTTCGGAGAGCTTCGTGTTTTACTTGTTGGAAAGTTATAAAAAATTATTATCTGTACATAAGAAATATACATTGAACATATATATAATATTAAGGGGTTTAGTAGTCTTCGGTAGGCTTCGGAGCTTTTCGGCAAACCTCGGGATTTATTGGTGAGGCGGAGTAGGAGCTTGAATAACGATACGTAGAAAGTATTTACAGTTTGAAGAGGTCCAGACGTCTTTGACGGTCTTCAGGACTCTTCAGAGAGCTTCGTGTTTTACTTGTGGGACAACGTGGATTTATAAAGAATTATGATATGAACATATGAACTATACATTGAATATACATACAATATTAAGAGGTTCAGAAGTCTTCGGTAGTCTTTGGAACTCTTCGAAAGGCTTCGGAATTTACTTGTGAAGTCAAGTAAGAACTATAGCAACGAGCCCTACGTGCGGCGGCGAGCGGCCGATTTTTGGGTAGCATCACTTGCGGCGAATATGCAAGCTATGAGGAGCTCTGCGATACGTGGTTTACGGTACTGAACTATAGCGACGTGCCCCCGGTTCGGCGGCGAGCGACCAGCCCTTGGTTAGCATTACTGGCGGAGGATAAGGAGGCTATGGGGAGCCCTGCTGAAGTGTTCGCAAGCTCTGGTGAGCACTGCAAATTGAGTTCTTAGGCTATGGAGAGCACTAAGTGTACTGAATTCTGCTGGATTTGCAATCGTATTTATATGTTTTCTTACCCTATGCAGGGTATGTTAAAAAAAGTTAGTGAAATGAGCATCTAATAAGTTTCCTACCTTTAGGGTAGCACAAAAAATGAGTTGGAGGTTTTAATTTGCCATACATTTGTTCTATGTTTAGCACGTGTACTTTGATATAGGGTAACACACACCCCTCCGCTGAAGAGTGTAGCGTAGCTATGTTGTTGCAGGGATGCGGCGGGGTCTTTGTTGTCAAAATATCTGAACCTGTGGCGGCGATTGCGTTTTCGTTTAGTGCGGCGGCGTCGGACTTCTTTATGGTCGCCTGCTGCTGTATGGGATGATTGTGGTCGAAAGGGTACTTCTTCTTGGGACATTCGTCCACCGGTATGCCTTCTGGTTGTGCATCTTGCACATAATTGGACAGATCGACGAGGGCTGCGCAGTTAGCTCGTAGTCTGCTTGTTTAGGTGTCCAGTGATAATAGGCTGGTGCTAGCCGTGGTAGTTGGTTGTGCCTACCTATCGATCACTGGTTGGAATTCTTCCTGGAGTCTCTTGGGCAAGAATTCGGCTGCAATCTGGTGAGTGGCAGTTAGCGTGGGTGGCCGTGACTGTTTGGTTCCAGTGGAGCATCTTACGTTTATGTGCTTCGAAGTATATGGAGCCTTGTTTGTAATCCATCATCACTTTCTGGCGTTGAAGCCAAGATTCGTCCACAATGATATCCTCTGCAAGGTTTGCTACTACCAAGATTTTGTGGTCCGTCACGTTTCCGAGGGTGAATGGATTGCGAAATTTGCCATTGATTGCCATTTTTGTTCTTGTTTTGGCTAGATGGGCGGAAGTATGATGGGGTTCTACCCGTGAACCAGTGGGTAATCAATCTTTCCTGGTCATACGTAAAGATGCCCTGTATCTAATAGTGACGGGAATCCTTGGTAGAGGATCATGATGGGCTGTATATATTTGTGCCAGTTAATCTCGTCCGACAGGGCTGTAGTTTGGCGTTGCTCGGCCGGTGGGTCGTTTTCCGACGCCTTGGTTGGGCAGTCTCTGTGCCGATGTCGTTGTGGACAGAATGCACACCTTGGTAGCTGCTTCGTTGTGCGTGAGACTCTGGTTGCTGGCGTGGAGACAGTTGTACCATTTTCTGTCTCTTTATGTTTGCTTCCATCCTGGAGAGTTGTCGGCTTGCGGCATTGGATTGGGTTTCTCAATGCTGGAAGGAGGAGATCGGTAAACAGCTCTATGTCGTGGGTGATCTCCCTATTTAGGCGGCGCGCTTGCCGTGCCTTGGTGTTGAAGAAGGCGGCTACTGACTGAGATGCCGTCTACTTCTGTCTGTGATAGTCTGCTGCTGTTTTCACCCTGATAGCTGGACTATTGTGTTTCCAGGAAGAACTTCTTGAGCTGAATATAGCTGGAATGTAACACCTTGAATGGTGCCCACTATGTGGGTGCTTGGCCTCGGAATTGAGCGGTGGTTGTAGGTACATCCGTGTCCATCGCTTCCATTTGTTGAAGGAATTCTGCGGGATCCTCTAGAAGGGTGCCAGAGAATACAGGTTTTTCTGCTTCGGAGGTCGCTGTGGCGACGTGGTAAAGGTCCCCCACTAGCGCCTTGATTGTCAACATTTTGCTGGTTGGTTGTGTTTGTTGAGCGTCACTGGGTTGTTGCAGTTCCAGAACTGTTGGTGGTTGTGTGACCAGGGCGGTTCCGTGGCATAGTTGGTATGTGTGTGACTACTACGCCCAAGGTCCCGGGTTCGAATCCCGACACGGTCCGCTTGAAAAATGATAGACGAGCATTTTTCACAAAAATACACCCTTTTTCGGATGAGAGGTAAAATGGAGGTCCCGTGGGTGAGTGTTGTCACGCACGTTAAAGATCTCTACCTTGCATGGAACAGCAAGGGTTCGGCAAAATTCCAAATTTTCCAGGTAAAAAAACTCGCTTCCTGGCCAATGTAGTACTTTGGGTGAAGCATTGGAAAATCACATGTAAGGTTGTGTGACCTCCTGGGTTGAAGGCGGCTGGTTGGTGTCCGGCTGAACATTTGATGTCGCTTGACTCCTCGTCTCGGGCATGTTGATGGTTCTTGCAAGCACGCTGTTTGCAAAATCTTCTGTAAAGACGGCCCAATCACGTTGGACGCCATTTGTTATCGTTCGGGTAGGTGACGCCTGACTTCTTAGACAATGTATGTAGACTTAGCACTATTATGTTTAATATGCATAAGCAAAAACAAATAAAAAAAATTTATAAGTACACAGATATAAAAGTTAAATAGTTAAAATGGACAATTTATGCAGTTTGAAGCAATTCGAGAGTCTTCAGTAATCTTCGGAACTCTTCGAAAGGCTTCATGGTTGTTCGTGGAACCAAGTAGGAACTTAAATACTATATAAACGAAGAGGTCCAGAGGTCTTCGGTAGTCTTTGGAACTTTTCGGAAGGCCTCGAGATTCAGTGGTGAGACTGAGTAGGAGCTGGAATAATAATAGATAGAAAGTATTTACAGTTTGAAGAGGTCCTGACGTCTTCGGTGGGCTTCGGGACTCTTCGGAGAGCTTTGTGTTTTACTTGTTGGACAACGTTGAGTTATAAAGAAATTATGATCTGATCAAAAGAACTATACATTGAATATAGATATATAACATTAAGGGGATCAGAAATCTTCGGTAGACTTCGGAACTTTTCTGAAAGCTTCGGAATTTACTTGTGAGGCCAAGTAAGAACTATTGCGACGTGCCCCAGGTGCGGCGGCGAGCGGCCAGTCCTTGGGTAGCGTTACTGGCGGAAAATAAGCAGGCTATGATGAGGAGTACTGCAATACGTGGTTTACGGTACTGAACTATAACAATGTGCCCCAGACTCTTGGGTAGCAATACTGGCGGAGGATAACCAGCTATGGGGAGCACTGTTGAAGTGTTGGCAGGCTATGGTAAGCGCTGCTAGTTGAGTTCTTAGGCTATGGAGAGCACTAAGTGTACTGAATTCTGCTGAATTTGCAATCGTATTTATATGCCTTCGTTCCCTATGCAGGGTATGTTGAAATAAGGTTAGTGAAATGGGCATCCAATAGAGCAGCACAAAAAATGAGTTGGAGATTATGGTTTTCTATGCATTTGTTCTATGTTCAGCACGTGAACTTTGATATAGGGGTAGCAAGCTGTTACCCTATATCAGATTACACATAGAACATAGAACCACGTATAGCAGTGCTCTCTATAGCCTGTCTAATTCTGACCAGTTACGCTGCCCGGCGCCGTACCTGGGGCACGCCGCATTTAATTTGCCTGTAGATCAGTAGTCAATTACGAATGGGCAGGAAATCCCATTCGATCCACCAGACCAACCGGAAGCAGATGCAGAACGCTCTCCAACGTGACTTCCGAGACACCCTACCGCTACCGAAGCTCCTGTCATCCCTGCTGCCGTCACCAGGTCAACTTCAGCACTCCCAAAGGCTGCAGCAGGAATCCATCCTAGGCGCCCCCCATGGCGATAACGTCTCGAGAGGTCATCTATTGTGGTGACGCCGAATGCATCTGTGAACCGTACCTCCGGGATAGCACCCCCGTAGAGTTTAGTGGCAACATGCTCGACTAGGCCTAGGGCATCACGACTCCCGACGTCTTCCGAAGACCATCAAAGGCTTCTGAACTCCCTTAATATTGTATATATGCTCAATATACAGTTCTTGTGTACATGTCATAACTCTTTATAACTTCACGTTGTCCCACAAGTGAACCACGAAGCCTTCCGAAGACCGCCGAAGCCGTCTGGACCTCTTCAAACTATAAATACTTTCTTATTATCGTTATTCAAGCTCTTATTCAGCCTCACAAGTAAATTCCTAAGCCTTCCAAAGAATTCCGAAGACTTCTGAACCCCTTAGTATTGTATATATGTTCAATGTATAGTTCTTGTGTTCAGATCATAATTCTTTATAACTTCACGTTGTCCCACAAGTGAACGACGAAGCCTTCCGAAGAGTCCCGAAAACCACCGAAGACGTCTGGACCTCTTCAAACTATAAATACTTTCTTATTATCGTTATTCAAACTCTTATTCAGCCTCACAAGTAAATTCCGAGGCCTTCAAAAGCCTACCAAAGATTTCTGAACCCCTTAATGTTGTATATATGTTCAATGTATAGTTCTCGTATTCAGATCATAATTCTTTGTAACTTCACGTTGTCCCACAAGTGAACCCCTTAATATTATATAGATGTTCAATGTATAGTTCTTGTGTTCAGATCATAATTCTTTATAACTTCACGTTGTCCCACAAGTGAACCACGAAGACTTCCAAAGAGTCCCGAAGACCGCTGAAGACGTTTGGACTTCTTCAAACTATAAATACTTTCTCATTATCATCATTCAAGCTCTTATTCAGCCTCATAAGTAAATTCCGAGGCCTTCCGAAGAATTCCGAAGACTTCTGAACCCCTTAGTATTGTATATATGTTCAATGTATAGTTCTTGTGTTCAGATCATAATTCCTTATAACTTCACGTTGTCCCACAAGTGAACTACGAAGTCTTCCGAAGAGTCCCGAAGACCGCAGAAGACGTCTGAATCTCTTCAAACTATAAATGCTTTCTTATTATCGTTATTCAAGCTCTTATTCAGCCTCACAAGTAAATTCCGAGGCCTTACGAAGAATTCCTAAGACTTCTAAACCCCTTAATATTGTATATATGTTCAATGTATAGTTCTTGTATTCAGATCATAATTCTTTATAACTTTACGTTGTCCTATAAGTGAACCACGAAGCCTTCCGAAGAGTCCCGAAGACCGCCGAAGACGTTGGGACCTCTTCAAACTATAAATACTTTCTTATTATCGTTATTCAAGCTCTTACTAAGCCTCACAAGTAAATTCCGAGGCCTTTCGAAGAATTCCGAAGCCTACCGAAGACTTCTGATCGCCTTAATATTGTATATATGTTTAATGTATAGTTTTTGTGTTCAGATCATAATTCTTTATAACTTCACGTTGTCCCACAATTGAACCACGAAGCTTTCCGAAGAGTCCCGAAGACCGCCGAAGACGTATGGACCTCTTCAAACTATAAATACTTTCTTATTATCGTTATTCAAGCTCTCACTCAGTCTTACCAAGAAATTCCGAGGCCTTCCGAATAATTCCGAAGACTACTGAAGGCCTTTGGACCTCTCCGAACTGTGTATATATTTGTTTACTTAGTATTTGAGTTCCTACTTGGTTCCACGAAACCTTCCGAAGATTGCCGAAGACTTCCGAAGTGCTTCAAACTGCATAAACTTTATTTTGACTTTTTACTTGTATATTCGTGTACTTACGAATTTTATTAAATTTAAGAAGCAGAATATGTATGACTTCAGTAATGTATTGTTCTCACACTAATAAAAATTCTTTTAAAAAATCGTTTTCGGAAGTGACTAACTTATTTCGCAACACAAATTGAAGGCACTCATTCTTCTAAACTTTAAAATTTTCACCTAATGTATTCAAAACAAATATGTCAAAAATTAATAAATCAAAGTCACCTTCAATTTATGTCATAAATGTCAAACTTGAAGTTTTTATTATTTTGACAACGGTCTTAGGTTATGTATCGAAACGTAAATAAAGACGATTTTAACAACAATGAGTGGTTTAATTCCTAAAGAAGATCAAGGAAAAAACTCAAACTAGTGGTTACGATTGTGTATTGCGCCCAGAAAGTACATTATTGCCAATTATGAATTTTGACGTTTTTAATCATCGTTTCGGATATTAATTTATTGCACCACTGCAAAAGAGAACATTTGACCTCTGTCACGTAATGTATGTTCAATTCGATCGGATTTTTGATCTGCCACATATGTTGATGACGCGGTTTAGTTCACATATTTTCCGGGTCTTATGTCTGCTTCTGAGCTGTATTTTGAAGAGGGACGTACAGTAGAACCCATCACCTATATTTACAAATGTGTGATTTTTTCATGGTTGTAGAATAAGTTCCAGAAATTTCCAAACCAAATACAAAAAGTATTCAAATATTGAATTTTCCTGGTTAATATTTGTAACTATTGCAACCATATTCTAAATCTCGTCTTAAACCAATAGGAAATCAATTTTTGTGTAACTAATACTTACCAACACATGCATATCGGATGCTGGTGCATTTTGCACTTCGGCAGCAAGACCTTTGGCTATATTATTTCTTAATTCATTATGTATTTCTAAAATAATTTCCTGCTTTTATCATCTAGAGGATACATTGCACCAGAACCGCATTTTCCAGATTCTCCACATGGCTAAAGCAATTCATTAAGGAAAATATATCTATGTTTAAGATACTTACTGCCAATAGGCAAGCTGTGTGTATGACTTTTCCACAATTATGCTTGCAGAAATATTCCAAATCGAAAGCGGTACATAACAATGCGCAGGTTAACACTAAAATTTTAGCATATCTGTTTTTGAAATTACGCTTTTGACAATTTTCTTGAAAGGTTAGAATTTTAATGTCGTTAGACACATCACAAATGCACAAAACAAAGGAATTGGTTGATTCGTTAGAACAGTATTATGGAAATAGTTTTATTCACAATCACATTAGCAATGAACACATTATTAATCTATGGAGGATTGACAAACCAACGATTCCTTTGTTTCATGGCGTATTTTGTTACAATAATACAAATTAATGTATATTTATGCTCTACTCGTGTCGCCAACCATACATGACCCTGGACGTAAAACATTACATCCACAAATTCGGTTGCAAGTATTGCTGTCACGGCTAAAGCCCGCAAGTTAGCAAACAAGCTAGGGCTTACATGATTTTTACTGGAAGCCAAGACCGTCTCCTGATGTTAAGGCTAGGTTCGTTGCCAGCGAGTTTCTTCTCGGTGTTTACAAATTTTGGACGACGAAGTGAAAATGCATATACTAGAGCAGGGCACAGAGGTAGGTTTTTAGGTACAAGAAAAATGTACAAAAATCACTTCGCTGAACTAACGTGCACACAAACGTCCGCTTTCTTTAATCACCAATGGTTAAGTTCTTTACTTTAAGATGCCTCGTCCTCATTAGTTGTAGTAACCCCACCATTCCACGATTTTCACGACAGATCGTTTTAAACATCCACATTCCTTTAACCTGAGAATGCGAGAGTATGCGGTTTACATGCCATGAATCATGGAATTAATGTTCTGGGGTTCGTAGAAAACTATAATTGCGAAACCTACACATATAGACTTAAATTAAGGATGGGAAAAAAGCTTTCCCGTGCTGGATTTAAAACTCCCCCAAATCTAAATATTAAAATAAAATGTAGGGCCCAAAAAGTGCAACAATCTCAACGAGGAAAATGTAGAGCTGGGTTACATCCACGCTCAAAATGTTGTTCAGTTGTCAACGTCTAACTGACAGTTTTGCGTTCAAGCAGTAAAGTTGTGCAAGATTGATTTAATACCTAGTATGTTCGATAGCCAATCTGAATTTTAAACTTTTCCTGATTTAAAGGAAACTGCGATTCAAAATTTTTTGCCAGATAAAAGCAGAAGTATGCGGAGACTAATAAACTCTATCAAGATCGGTGCCTCGCCAAATAAATACAACGTATATATTCAATAAATATGACATGAAATTTGACACCACTTTTACAGATTTTTTTCATTGATTACAAGCTATCATTGAGTAGATAAACGGGGAGACGCTGTTACGTGATTAAAGTGGTATCGTGTAAGCCATGTTGAATCGACGTTTGTGTCACTTGTGTCACCTTTTAGTTTTTAGTACATTTCGACAAATTGGCGTGTGCGCGCAAGCGCTTGCGCGCGCACGCCCTTTTGCATATTATATTTGAAGTTTAGTACGTGTAATGAATTAATCTGTAGCATGCTTTTAATTACCGGATAACTAGTTTCCATTTCTTATATTTAATAAATCTATTATTTTATGTACAAAAGTAAAGTAATTCCATTTGTTTTCTAAATCCGGACCTGGTTATTAAATAAATTATTGGTTACATTGTAGGATTAGAATGATTTTAATATGTATAAATACGTTAGAATGTCCTCGGATTTTTATCGCTCTCGGGGATTGTACTGTGAACACGCATTATTAAAGTGTCAAGGATCTCTATTTCAATTGTTTGTAGGACATCAACCAATTTGAAGAAGCCAATTCCGGGGAGTGACAAATGAGTGTTACAACCATGGAGATAATTTGCATTAGCTTAAATTGATCACTTCAGTACCGGAGTTCGTAGAAGCAACTGAGTTTTACAAGGTGTGTTACCGCGAGTATCGATGCAGTGCCCCATAGTATATCGTTCTTCAGCTCTCATCTTTTCTTTAGGGCACACTGGCTAATATTAGCAAGGAGCGCGTCAAAATTTTGCTGAGAACTGCATCACCAAAACCTGAGAAATCGATCCCACTGCAAAAGGACACAATCGTGAGTAATAATCTGTATAACTCCGATATAGAAATTTCCGTGCTTGAATTATAAAATTAACTAAGTAGGGGTTTGGGGTTATAGCAAGTTGCTAATCGTGAAATAACTATAGTGTCTTGTGGCATTCGAGTTTGTAACAGTAAAGTTGCCGTTGATAAGAAGAAAACTACTGAAATTACTTTTTATAGGTAAGTGATCATTGATCAATGCAATTGTTAGTACGATTACATACATTCCGGTTGTTTGAAAATAGAATAATTTATTTATTGTTTATATTTTTTAGATTTCTGAAAGATACGCAGCGACGGGACTTGCGGATAAAATTTGTATATAGATGTCAGCTAATACGTAATAACTGAGATTGGGTTCCTCAATAGAAATAATCTAATACGACCCCGGCAAATCGGCCATATTGAACCCATAATTAACCGCATCTCTTACCATTTTCTCATTAAGAAAAGCATAATGATACTGTCTCCCTGCTACAGTCTCAATGTAAATTATCGTTATTTATCCAGTTTACGTATAAGCGTAACGTTTGATCGCATGATATATTTCGAACGACTGCCTTACTTCAACCCAATCCATTCTTAACCTTCAATGCTGTTCGAAGTTGTAATGCTTTTTTTTGAAAAGCGTTAACAATTATTGCATTGGTTAGGTTCAGGGGATTTTTAAAACCCCAGACTGGTAAATTCCCAGCAGATTAATGGTGTAATGCAAACGTATGTGAAAACCACACAAAGTTTAGGTTCTTATGAAAGTCCAGCCATTGGCTTGTCTTTGGGGGTCTGAGCGAATGCTAAGATTGAATTGCACATGTCTTGTACGGCGTTGTACTCACAAATGTGTGTCAGAGAACTTTAACCTCTCCTGGAGGGGCGAGACATTTTTGTGGTAAGCAAATGTATTGAAATAGGAGGCAGTGCTTTGACTTATCGACAAGTGACTTCCCCCCTCTTCGGTACCTATCCTATCGTTCAACGCATACCCAATCGGTACTTCGTCACAGAGGGCTACAGCCAGGCAAACACTGAGACAACAGGACGCTACCACGATATCCATGCGAGCTGTTGAAGTCTCTGCATCAGGAGCAAGATACTGCTGGTAAGGCTTAGCCATAATAACTTAGCGACACATTTGGTCGCCCCGGAGAATTTATCTCGCGAGTAAATTTGTAGTTAAATGTGTGTTAAATATTACTTTACCAAACTCTAAATGCGGTGGTTTTATGGTATTTCAAAGTCAAAAGCTCTTAAATATACTTACGTGTTGCCACTTACAGTAAACGTGATCTAATATTTAATTGTCAAGTCAAAGATGTAAGTCGCAGTCGATATCAAATAATCAAACGGAAATAAATACTTTAATCACATCACAAGTTTTATTCAAATCAACGAAGATTTGTCTAAGCCCATTAAATTATCTACTGATAGGTTGACATCTTTCTAACAACCACAAAGGTCATTAACTAAATTACAAAAATATTTTTACGAATAAAATAGTATACATAGCTCGTAGAAAATTTCACTACCGCCTCGGGCTTTACTTGACCGCTACCTTTCGCGCAACATCCAGCAATATCGCTCTGTGACAATACGATACTTTCCAGCTCGCTTGTAATATACTATTTTGTACTACTTATATATTAGTTATTACTTATAATATTAGAGAAAGTGTCCAATATTCTTATATAGAAAAGTTCGTTAATATTTGAAATAACAAGTTCATCTGAAACAAGAATTAGTCGATGCAGCCCTGCTATCTTTGCAAAATAAACACCTGCTCAATTTTATTTCTATTATATATGGGATTTCGGTGTGCAGTGATCCGTACTATTTCCTTTGTCGATTTTCATTGGTTGATAATTATTGCAAATATTATAGTGTATATTTCGATATTCGAGATATTGTTGAACGGCACGGTAGCCACTTCCAGGTATCCGAATGCACTTCGTGAAGTCAGAATTTACCGTTGTAGGGGCGATCGATGTTATTTACAAGCTTGAACTAAACTTTTGCTTCAGATTTCAAAATGAAAGATCGAAAAGCTTCACCTACGGTTTTATTAAAGGTAATGTTTTTAATTATATGCTATTTTGAAATCAGCTGATTGCATCGAAGCTTGATTAGTTGCTTAATGTTATTTGGTTATGTTTTAAGATTTAATTAATAATCAAATTGTCATTGATATTTTTTGTATGTAATTTATAATGCCACATGATGTTGTTTAATTTTTAAATACACGTTTATTAGCTGATGCAATCATAATGAATAATTCTTAACTTTTGCTTACTAGATCGAAAATATTTTAACATGCATTTATATAAAGATTTAGAGCCTGAATCTGGGTTTGTATTAATGCTGTTGAATTTGGTATGTATTTGTTACAAGCATATTTTATAATTTGTTTTCAGTGTCTTAATAATTAGTTATGATTATGTAAGTGTTTATTTTAGTTTTTAGTGGTGCGTTTATAACTGCATAACTCATGTCTAGATTTCAAAACCCAACAGTAAGTTAGTTTGATGTGATCTGAAGTACATTGTAACCTGCAATTCCATCTGTACCTAATATTAAAATTTAATTATGCTTATTATGATGTGACTATAGCGAACCTCTGCTATGACCCCGTATTAACGCGTTTGCGGTATTACTATGTAAGAGACGGTTGATTCAATTTGTACCTTTTGTTTGGTACTATCATAACATACGTTCATGATTGTATATAAATATTTGTTTTGCTAATGTATTTGTAGTAATGTTTATGCAACGATAGAATGTAGGTTAGCCTTGTAAACCATATTGCCAAACGGGCTGGAAACTATTAATGGTATGTACGATAAACGTGTATGTTTGAGCTTTTGTTGAATTTACTAACATTTTATGGCCGTGCGCGGGAAACATTGGTAGTCAAGGTCCTTATCTTTCCGGTGTTCTGCCTCTTGAACTTTAGCCGGGTAGTAATGACACAGCCGTCCCTGGTACTTTCACAAAAGATTAGTTAGACTACACTAACATTTCTTCAGTCTCATATGTAGAATGTCTGAGTAACAGTTGACATCTCGTGATATTAAAGTGCACAGAGTGCTTGTTCATCGCCCCATCCTTGGAGAAGTAAATTTATGCAGTTAGAAGCGCAGGGTTGTTGAGGTTTTATCTGCCGATACTCTTTCCTCAGCGTTAACCCAGGAAGTTCAGCGCTGTTTGCTCTTGTAATTCATGTTTAATTGAAGGTAACCTATTTATGAGGTTATTATGTAATAATTAAAGTGGGGTCGTTAACTATTGTAGTTTTATTTCAAACCTTCCCGTCTAAACGCCATCTCAGTGTGTTTATTTGGGTTAAGTTTCGGTCACACAACAAAGGTGTCACTAACCACAGCCATAGACGACTAGATCACGAGGCCAGATGTTGTCAAGGGAGTGCGTTCGTTCATCCTCAGGTAGGTTAGAGTACAAATTTGTAGCTGCGACTTGGTGCGTTACTTTACACGTGACTATTTCTTCGGAAAACAATTTTATAACAACATTGGTTGATCGAGTTTACTAGATATTTAGTGCTTGGTCTGGTTCTACTCTGTTAAATCGGGCAGTTGCAAACTCTTATGATAAAAAACGTGCTTTCTCTCTTTACGTGACTGGTTCTACTCTGTTAAATCAAGTAGTCGCAAATTCTTATGATAAAAAACGTGCTTTCTTTCTTTACGTGAGAAATATTAATATTTCCAGCCTGAGTTTGTACTCAATATTCGATTCTCAGAACTAAGGTTTGCTTTGTTGTACCATGGAGATTTGCATTGTTGTTGCAGTACATTTTGTCTGGCTACGGTATTATATTGAGATCAAATTAGACTGAGATGGTTAATCGTTGTAGTTACCCATACCCTTCACAGCCTACGTGAAGGAATACTATATAATGATAACCAACAACTGTTTGTTTTATTCCTAAATGGTATGTAGTTTGCTTACATTCTAGAAAGGTTAAGAGCAACATTTAGACTATAAGATTTATTTAACAATTTGGAGTTTTAATTAAGTACTATTGTAAATGTGCGTGTTTTTGTGTATTTATATGTTTCAATAGCTCTAGTTAGAACGATTACAGTCTGCATCAATATAGTAAATAAGTATTTAGATTATGTAGGTTTCTGCCGTTGTGTATAGATGATGAGTATTAATTGATTGCTGTGCTAATACAGATTGTAACGTAACGCACCTGGTCGTTGCTACAAATCTATACTCTAACCTACCTGCGGATGAACGAATGACCTCTCTTGACAATACCTGATTGTGATAGAATCGTCTAGTGGCTATGGCTAGTGACACCTATATTGTGTGGCCGAAACTTAACCCAAATATACACACTGAGAAGGCGTTAAGGCGGGGAGGTTTGAAATAAAACTACAATAGTTAACGACCCTATTTTAATTATCCTATGGTAATCTCAAAATTAGGTTACCTTCAATTATACATGAATTACAAGAGCAAACAGTGCCGGACTCCCTGGATTAACGCTGAAGAAAAAGTATCGGCAGATAAAACTTTAACAACCCTGCGCTTCTAAATGCATAAATACACTTCTCCAAGGATGGGGCGGCGAACAAGCACCTTGTTCTCTTTTAATATTACTCGGAGTTACTACATATGAGACTGAAGAAATGTTAGTGTAGTCTAGCTAATCTTTTCTAGAAGGTACCAGGGACGGCTGTGCCATTACTACCTGGCTAAAGTTGAAGAGGCAGAACACTGGAAAGATAAGGACCTTGATTACCAATGTTCCACCCTGCACGGTCATAAAATGTTAGTAAATTCAACGAAGGCTTAAACATACACGTTTATCGTACATACCATTAACAGTTTCCAGCTCGTTTGGCAATACGGTTCACAGTGACTAACCTACATTCTATCGTTGCATAAACATTACTACAAATACATTAGCAAAACAAATATTTATAAACAACATGAACGTATGTTATGATGGTACCAAACAAAGGGTGCAAATTGAATCGATCATTTCTTACATAGTCATATTGCAAACGCGTTAATACGGGGCCATAGCAGAGGTTCGCTATAATCACATCGTAACAAGAATGATACATCTCAATGTTAGTTACCGATAGATTTGCAGGTTATAATGTACTTCAGATCACATCAAACAAACTTACGGTTAGGTTTTAAAATCAAGACATGAATTATGTAGTTATAAACGCACCACTAAAAACTGAAATAAACACTTACGTAATCATAACGAATTATTAGAACATTGAAAACAAATTATAAAATATGCTTTAATACAAGCCCAGATTCAGACTCTAAATCTTTATATAAATGCAAGTTAGTTAAATACATTCAATCCAGTAAGCAAATGTTAAAAACAATTTATTATTATGATTGCATCGGCTAAAATGTGCTTTTTAAAATTAAACACATTGTGGCATTAAATTTACAAACAAAAAATACACATAACAACTTTGTGGTTAATTCAATTACTATCTTAAAACCAAAACAAATAACATGAAAAAAATACTGAAGCTTCGATGCAATCAGATAAATTAAAACTATCCTATATTAAAAACATTACCTTTTATAAAACCGCCAAGCGAAGCTTTGCAGTCTTCCATTTTGAAATTTGAAACTCAAGTATAGTTAAAGCTTGTAAACAATATCGATCGCCCTTACAACGGCAAATACTGACGTCCCGGAGTGCGTTCGGAAACCTGGAAGTGGTTACCGTGCTGTTCAAAAATATTTTCAAATATCGAAATATACACTATAATATTTGCAATAATTATCAACCAATGAGAATCAATTAAAGGAAATAGTACGGATCACTACAAAATCATTATTAATTATAGTGGTTAAATCCACTTAGTTTGTTGTCCTAAATTATGCGGAAATATTTAAGGGGATGTATACTTGCATAGTTTTTTGTTTACAAACACCCTTCGATATGATTGTTCTAGATATAATTAGTATTTAAGAAGGAGTGAAGGATACAGATGTTTGTTCTTACAATTTGCAGGTACAGATGTTCGAAAAAGGTGAATTGGTTGGTGTGTACTATCGTTTCGTTCTTTAGACTTCGTTTTGTTGCTCTTTCTGTCTCTTTCTTTTGTTATCCCGCAATGCGGGCTAGTATATTGTTCTGATTTCGTTATTTTCTTACTGGTCCGCTCGTATTGCAGGTAACAACCTTTTGTTTTCTTGCACCCATATATCTTTTACATTATTATGTATGTGAATAGGAGTGCAACATATAACCTTTCTATAATGGAACACGTTTCATTTAAATTTGAATTTATATCATAAAATAACTAATTACGTGTTGAATTGACGTTACGTTTCTAAATTAATTTTACTTTACAGGGGTCGGACTGCCATAACAGTAAATTAGTGCACCGGTTAGCTTTTAGTGGAGCAGAATGGGTTCTATAAAAGCAAATATAATACGTTAGAAGTATACAAATTGTGACACTTCTACCAAATACCCATAGCCTTACATTGAATGGTCTTTAAACCTTTTTTGTCTAATAAAGGCTTTAAGCGTCAACTCGCCTGGCAAAAATAAAACCGTAATAAAGCTTACTCGGCGAGTGGATGTCCCGAATAACTTATTTGGTGGTTATCACTGCTGTTGGATGTTGATGGAGCCTTGCTTGCACCCTTCTTTTCTACTAGTTTAATTCAGAGTTATATCAAAGTTAATACTATACATAAATAGCCTCAAATTTACTCGTTGCTAGTTAATGAAAATAGCGATTACATGGGTATTTTTCGCTCCTGCTGCTGCGATGTCCTAGTTCTCAGGTGGAATTTCCTATTGGTTTCTTGTTGCTGGTGGTATTGCTTCACTGTAGCCCACGTGTGGACGACGTGTCGACTCGAGATGAGGAAAGGTACGGAAGGGGGAGGGACCACTTGAACGATAAAATCTAGACACTCTCACACGTCAGCACCCAACGGAAGTCGGTAAGCAAGTACCGAATTACCAGATACATTTTCTCGCATAAGACGTTAAAGTACTCTGACGTACGTTGGTGGGAATAACGCCGTTTAAACCGTGAGAATTGCCAACTTAGTATAACGTCAGACCACACAGATAAGCCAATGTCCGGACCGTCGGTGTGAGCAACAACTATACGTGGCTCTACATACGTCGACAATACAATATTTATCTGCTTGGAATTTCCCAATGTAGTTTTAAAAAAGTCACCTACATCTAATTAATACAATAATATGTTAAATCTTTATAGAAGTAAAGCATAACAATCGCCTTAAAGCTTCAAAAAGAAAAAGAAAAAATTTCTTTGTACAAGAGGTTGCACATTCACGAAAAATACATTTGTGTATAGGCGCGACCTGATTTTTTTTAACAGTAGAAAAAATTGCGATACGAGGATACAGTAATGAGCGCCCCCGATTTTAAGGTTTGCTCAAACTCAGTGCGCACAGGTCTTGTTTGCCGCAGCACCGACGGCAGAAATTTCGTCAGAAGCATAAGATTCACATACTTATTACTACACTCGCTTCACTATAACTCTAACTACAAGAGTTTCACATTCACTTATGAATGTCTGCAATTTTACATCGGTCTCTTTAAAGACATTCTCGAAAGCTAAACAAACTTATATTCACCTTACCAGGATAAGGCAAAATATGATGAGCAACGGAAAACGTTAAGTTAACGAATTAGTAAGTGCTACTGTATTTAGGATACATAAATCCTCAACCCTACCCTATCAAATACAACACTAAGGTGGGAGTTAAATTTTTCACGTTACCATAATAAATCCTATCTGGTCATAAATACTAAGGGTTTCGAACATTCATAAAATAATTTCTTAAGACATTTCATAACGAAAAAGATATAGTTAATTTATTTAGTTAACGGTAAAGACAATGTAATGATAACATCTCTGAGGAAAAAAGATAATTAACCAATTGTGGTCACATATTAATCAGGTAAAATAAATCCTTAGGACAATTTTAAAGAAAAAAGATAGGCACTAGACATTTATAATTTAACCTAAAAATTAAGATAGAATAAAATATTACGACAAAATTTTTTAAAAAGGAACATAAAACCTAAATTTGGTTCGGAGACCTTAAAGTGATCCGTAATGTGTCTAAGTCGATTTCTCATTGGTTGATAATTATTGAAAATATTATAGTGTACATTTCGATATTTGAAAGTATTTGTTAGAATAGCCTAGTGACCACTTGCAAGTTTCTGAACGCATTCCGTTATGTCAGAATTTATGTTATTATGCGCGCATGTGTAGAGGCGGTCGATCGAGTCGACAGGGTTAAACGATTTTGCTTGGAGATTTCGAAATGGCAGGTCGAAAAAGCTTTCACTTGGCGGTTTTTTTTATTAAAGGTAATATTTTTATGTTGATAATTAGTTGCTATTTAATGTAATCTTTTTACAGCGTAGTTAGAGCGTTGTTTTGATGTGATGTTGTTATTTATTGTAAAACTGTTAGTTATTTAATCATTGAAGAAAATATTTATGGGTTACCTGTTGCTTTTGACTTAGAATTTGATGTGGATGGTTTAATATGTAAAATTTCAGGTGAATCTACTATTTTACTGAATATGTTAGAGGTATAAAGATGTGTTATTTGGTTTACCGAAAACTACTATTTATTTATTTAAACTGTTTGTTTAATATCTAAATCCGAGTAAAACTAATATTTATTTGTTTGAAATAATGTTGATTTTGTATTTAATACAGAGTTGGAACTACAATTGCGTTGCACTTATTGCAGAGTTAATAGCAAAGATACCATTCCTGTAATTTTAGGACAAACAATGAAAAATACTGATATATTAAATCAAATTATTAGGCAAGTTTGCATATGAACAGAATTATAGTTCAATGTTGTATTTGTTTTGGGTTTTATTGAATTAACTACCACGTTGTAGTGTATATTTTTGTTTGTAATTTGTAATGCCACAATGTGTTTAATTTTTTTTAAGGTGCGTTTTAGCCGATGCAATCATAATGAATAATTTTTACCATTTGCTTATTAGAGTTAATATATTTAATTAACATGCATTTATATGAAGATTTAGCGCCTGAATCTGGGCTTGTATTTGTGTTATAAAATTTTGATATGTATTTGCTACCTACATGTTTTATAATGTTTGATATTTGTGATGCATTTGACATTTTTATTTTATGTGTAATTGTTTTTATTTTAGTATATTAAACACATTTACAACTGCACTGCTCACATCTTGGTTTAACTTGATGATATTATCTAGCCGATGTTCCTATATTATTAACTAGTATTTAACGTTTGTGCTAATTGTTGTAATGTAATTAAATTGAACCTTTGGTATGATCGACCATCTCGTGCTTTTCGCGTTTGCATTTATGACTATGTTGGAGATAGTCTATTAAATAATAAGCGCATTTTTTAACTATGCGCAATCATACCATAAGTTCATTTCGGCGATTCATGTCGTCTTGTCAATGTACTTGTAATTGTACCTTTTTGCAAATAATAGGGAGTCGGCTAGCCTTTGTGAAATATTTTGTAACACGTGCTTGAAACTGTTAATGTATGTATGTGGGCGCGAGTGTTTGAGCCTTGTTGAATATTACTAACATTTTATGTCCGTGCGGGAGGAACATTGGTAGTCAAGGCGCAGGTCATCTTTCTGGTGTCCCTCCTCTTCAACTTTAGCTGGATAGTTTTGGCCTAGCCGACTTCAGTACCTACCAGAAAAGACTAGCTGGTTTACACTAACGTTTCTTCAGTTGTCATGTGTGGTATGTCTGGGTAACAGTTGGCATCCCGTTAAATTCAGTGTTAGTGATCTGGGTACTTGTACGTTACCCGTCCTTGTCGAGATGTGCCAAATGCAGTTGGAAGTGTGAGGGCAGTTTGGGGTTTTCTCTGGCGTGCTCTTTCTCCAATCGCCCAGGTTGAGTACGGCACTGTTTGCTTTGAATGTTATTTTTCTATGCTTTCATGCCAATGACCTATTTAGTGGTTATTATTTTGATTAAAAGTCAAGTTAGGTAACTTTTGTAGTTTTATTTCAAACCTTCCCGCCTTAACGCCATCTTCTCAGTGTGAATTTGGGTTACATTAAACAACTCAACGTAGGTGTCGTCGATCCACTGCCACTAGATGTTAGATCATGGAGCCCGGTGTTGCGGTCTATAGAGGGTGTTCTGGTCTGCCTTCAGGTCGGTTACACTACAACACCTTCACATAAATGTATTAAATTAATGAAAAATGTGTACAGAAGGCAGATGTTGTGTAATACTTAATACTGTAACTAAATTGTTAGTTATCATCGCTGTGATAGCGCAATGGTAAGCACCTTTTGCCCTATAGTAGCTGGATATAATATTTTAGAGTTGTAAGTGGTAGATTTCGTCGTTCCGTTATAAATTATAACTAAGGTTTTGACTAAAATTACACTAAATAGGAGAATTCTAAAGCTTTATGTTATAGCAAAACGCACAATTTGGAAATTTAACTTTGTGTGAATAACTTAACGATATAGATAAATTTCAGTCGGAATTCAATCAAATTCAGATTTCCAGAATAGTTTTAGCCCCTTTTTCAAATGCCATGTATATTGCGTAACTTTATAGATCAACTACATCATCAAATAAAATCCATGTGACTTTCATCCGTGAATACCTTTAGTAGTAAAAAATTTAACGTTCATATTTATTAAATAAAAATGTAGTTATTTTTACCGATTTTAAACATTTATTTAGTTTTGTTAATAATTAGTTTACCGTGCTTGCATTTTAGTCTTCTATTATACACTAAATATAAAAGAAAATGCCGGTTTAATGTAACCAATAAGGGCACACCCGTTGATATACAGTATTCCCAACGGTCCTTAAATTAGCAGACTATTGGTTATGTTGGTTATATAAACTCAATGCGGGTAGAAATCAGTTTCAGACTTACGTGTCTATTTAATTTCAATAGGACACGTGCGTAACGAATGACTACTCATCAGGAGGTTATATATTCATCTAACCTAAGGTTATATATAATATCGGCGCTTTTGTGATAATTATTAATACATTCAGTGATAAAAACTTTATATAGAAATGTTATCGCTAATTTATTTGTTTATTTATTATGTACAATGTATAGTTCAAACGCCATAGTAGAATTTTTGTTTTTGATATTAACTTTTAAAGCATGTTCCTCTAAGTTTACACAACCTAAACAATAATTTATGAATATTCAAAAGTTATTACTAATTAATTTCACTTTCGTGTTTCAAATTCACTTTCTATTGCTGAATTTGGGTTTCAGCGACAATGTGATTAGACCACTAAGGAGGCCATAGTACTTAATATTATTCAATTAGATAAGGGGAAGACCAGTGTTCCAGTATTATTCATAAATCACACTTTGGTGATTCATTTCGTTTATCATTGCTTGCAACTTTTGTATTATAATAGGAAATAATACCTTCAGTAGATAACTGTCATGTTTGGTGAGAACTCAATTTTATTCAATGTAAATAGTTTTCGTTTTATTGAATTTACAAGTATTTTTGTTGTAGAAAAATGGGGAATTGTGCCAAGAAATGTAGTGTTGTTATGTTTTTTACAAGTTTAATTTTAATAATTATAGCTTTAGTTTTATTACTGGCATGGGGTACGATTTATCAACGAATTTTGAAACATGTAAGTATTATATTGCAAACCAGTTGCTAAATGCAGGAAAGTTGATTGTTCTTATCATAGGGTAATAGAATAATCTGTTTGTGGTGCAAAATAGTTTGAATATTTTAGTTAGCAACATTTGTTTAAAACGAATGGGAGAGCTTTTTATGGATCGGCAAATTACTTTTAATATTGTATGTTAACTATAAGTGCTTGGCTCATTGAAAGCTTGGGGGTTGTTTTTACTCTGATTACAAATTTTTTTCAATTGTTTTTATTCGTTTTGATATTCAGATCAGCAATTGAAATGAATCTCAAAAGAAATTTTTTGTTCGAAATTTAAGTTTTTATCTGCTTTATATCACTGGGTTTTTATTTTTGACCCAGTATAAATATATTTTCCCACGACTATCCAGTAATGCATTTGTTACGCATTCAAGAATGGGTTAATAATTGTACTAGGTGTATATGAATTCATAATCCAACACCTTTAACCAATCAGGAGCATCTGGGCCATGGATTATGATCATAATTCAACACCTCTCACCAATCAGTACAAACCTTTATTCTTCATAATCCGCAAGGTGTAATTTCCGTTATCATGCAAAGTAGGCTGTAACACTTTGACAAATAAATTTTTGTTTGTCAGCATTTGCGATATTTTGTATCAAATATGGTACGTGTAAATTTAGGAGTTCCCCAGGGTTCTGTTTTGGGACCCTTATTATTCTTACTTTATATTAATGACTTTACATTTTCTGTTGAATATGCTTCATGTACACTATTTGCCGATGATATTACTTTGTATTGGGACTCTTCTTGTGCTCCTATACTTCACAATTGCATTTCATCGGATCTTGTTTCTACTCAAAATTGGTTCAAAATAAACAAATTCTCTATAAACACTAAAAAAACTTGCTGTATAATTTTCAAACCTCAAGTCACCTCTGAAACTATAAGTATATCAGACAATTTATCATTAAATATTGTCACTAATACTAAATTCTTAGGCTTAACCATCGACCATGGCTTAACTTGGTCAGATCATATATCCTTGCTTGCTGCTAACTTAGCATCAGCGTGTTATGCACTGAGAACTATATCCACGGAACTAACAATTGACTCTGCCCTTAAAGTGTATTATGCCTTGTTTGAATCCAGGCTGCGGTATGGTATTCCCTTTTGGGGATATACCACGGTAGAAAAGATGTCTCTCATCTTCAAATTGCAAAAAGGAGCTATCCGGATTATTTGCCATAAACCAAGGGATGAACACTGCAGGCCGCTCTTTAAACGACTGAAAGTTCTCACATATTCTTCCCTATTCATTTTGGATACATTGCTGCTCTTCCATAAAAACACTCTTAAATATAATAGTGCCAACACTAATTCTTCACACATTACAAGAAATTCAAGAGATATCTACAAAATTACACCTACTTCCACCCGAGTTTATAAATCAATACTTTTTATGGCACCAACTCTCTATCATAAACTTCCTGACAGCATTAAAAACTCTAAGAATACTCATAATTTTAAATTGTCGCTAATAGCCTTGCTGCGTGACTGGTGTTATTACACAGTGGAGGAGTTTTTAATGATGAGTCTATCAAGTAGATCTATTATGACAGATACCTTGTTAATCATTATTGTTGGTTAATTTTTATTGGTTATGACTATAATATATTTTATTGTAATTATTTTAAGACTTGTAACACCGTCGTACACTATATGTTATATTGTTTGTTAAATTGCTTGTCTCTGCCACTACCATGTATATATGGGTTCAAATAAATACAATACAATACAATATTAGTTAAAACGTTTAGAAAATATCTGATAATGAAGATTTGTGTAGTCGTGGGAAAATTATAGTCTTTTATTTGCGAGTTATGACCTGTTAGATCACTGCTAACGATAAATAACTCCTCTTGGTTAAATAAATATATTCTGTATAATAATATAAATTTATGACATGCAAAAAGTAAGTGACACTTCAAAATGAATATTAACCCTCTATTGCATAATTTTTTGTTTTCATTGCAATTTTCTTCAAGTATGCAAACAGTATCCCAGAAACACAGATAATTATTTAAAAATTTTTTTTTTCTAGGGAATTATATCACAATTTTATAATATAGCATATGTGCAAAATAATGCAGTTACCGAATAGGTATGGTAATATGTTCGTTTTGGAAGAAATGGAGAATTTTATCAACGATATGCATAATAAACGATTAATAAGTAAATATGCTAACTTTATTTACAGTGAAATGAATAGAAACAATTTCTATCCTTATTAAAACATAGAGCAATGTGGCATTTGCTACATGTAACAAATGTAAACCCTCTACATCCAGAAAGTTTGCATCTTCCCCGTGATGCATTCCACTCTGGAAAGTGTCCAACATTATCACTTCTGACATCAAAATTTGGGAGCACTGTTCTTGACTTTTTAGAAGCTTGTTCAGTAGCTATATTGTTAGTTCTTGCTCGTGTCCTATTGAGTGATTTACGACCATGACAAGCTTTCGGCAGTATTAGCATTGAAGTCATTAAGATGCAATAATTGCTTCTTTGGCAAACCATTTTGTTGGTTGACACGCTTATACAGTAACCATGAATTCACTACAGCCATGTCTATAAGATGAGTGAAAATACGATAATACCGTTTCTTGCTTCTTGAGTGAATTCTATACAATTCTAATAAGGAATCTAATAGATCCACTCCTCCCATGTGCTTATTGTAGCATTTCACTATATTAGAACAATGAATTTCCTTTTGTTGTCTCTCTGTTTTGTTCCACGTTGAACAGTGTTCATCGGTTTAGTTCCACAAACCGTAGACAACAAATGCACCGGCTTATTATTAAACCACTTTAGACAGGTAATATCAACTATGGAATCAGTGGCTATTTTTTCATCATAAGAACCTCTACCTAGTTTCTTGAGATCATTGTCTGATTTCATAAAACACTTAGGAACTCTATTCATACGTACTGTGCCAATTAACCAAATTTGTGTGGTAGCCAGGTAGATTTGAAGTTTGGGGTTATTAAAGTAATTATCAAAATATAATTAATGATTTATACCTTTTGGTATTGCTTGGGCTATACGCAAAACAACATTGCAACTGGCACCTAAGTCGGGCACTCCACCTATTGGTATATTTTCCTGACCAGTGTATAGCTTGAAACTGTATGAAAATCCACTTACTCCTGATAGAACGTATAGTTTGTAGTCCAATTTATGGGGTTTCTTAGGAAGGTATTGTTTCAAACTGTTACGTTGTTTATAAGTACACACCTGTCATCAACAGATAAATTCTCTTCAAAAGGAATTTTCAAGCACTCACTTTTTATGCTTTCTAGCAATGGGCGTATTTTGAATATTCTGTCATATCGCTCTTCTCCCCTTGGCACTGCTTGGTTGTTATTGTTGAAGTGTATAAAGCGCTTTATTTCTTCCCATCTATTGACAGACATTAGGCTGGAGACTTGTATAACTTCGTATTTTGAAGACCAATAAGCTCTTGCTCTAGGAAGACGAATCAATGACATCCACATCAGTGAACCTATAAACACTTCAATCTCATCGCTATTAGTATCCAACGGCCTCTCAGGTCTTTGTTGAACTGAATATAGAATTGTTTGTTCAACAATATGATTGACAATACTCTGAGTAAACAATCGGCGGAAAAAGTCATATTGTGATACCAAATCCAACACTTTTTGGAATAAATCAATATTACCAGAAAATATCAAATCCTCCTCAGACTTTGACATGGTACCAGCTTTCCACAAAAGATCCTTTTTGGCACTTCTATTAGATTTCTTTTTGTAATTTGAGTTCTTTTGTTGCACTATTTCCTCGCCACTAGTTCATCATCTTACAATCATCATCATCCGAACTTGATAACTGACTATCCTCACTATCGGAAAAATGGTAAGAATATTTTAGCTTCCTTGTTTTTGGCCCTGATTGAGCACTCGGTTTTTGTGCTAGTCACTGTAACTGATACATTCTTTTTGCTAGGTTTTGTTCTGGTAGACAATTTCCTAACTCATAGGATGGGTTGGTGTAATGTGGCTGTTACTTCCACCTGAAAGTATAACAAATTACATCATTTGAGTTACTATGAGTAATGGTACATGATTACCAGGATTTTGTTTATTCGAGAGATTTTCATCCTAGTATTCACTACGTTCTGATCTGGGATTTGAATTGCTGTATTACTAGACGTACCTGAAATAGATTTTTACCATAATTCATGAAAAACGATTCAAAATGTACTACATGATTGTGCATCATCCTTTGTACATTGAATAGAAACATCAATAACGGGATCCATTAGATTTGTGGATAATACCTCGTTCAACTCTGATTGATTTTGACTATGAGTTAGAAATAAATCTTCATAATAAAACATTGAAGACACATCGTCCACATCATATCGAGTACCATGCTGATTTGTAGTTGGCGGATGTGACAACAGATCATCCTGCAAAATAGGGTGCAGTATTATTGGTGGAACATTCAATGCACTATCCACTTCCACTTCATGTAAAGGTACATGTACCTCACGACCATTGTCTTCCAGATCTACATAACACTGGTTTGTGTTTTCTACTTTTTCCTTATCACTTTTTGCTAATGCCAATTGTAGTATAATAGCACCACGGCTCTTGGAATTTTGCATTATGAGTTCAGAAATCGATGTAAATATAGTAAAATCTGTAAAAGTAAATCGACTGTGTTATTCACCTATGTGAACCTAGCACCCGACTATGATAAAGATTTTTTTTTATATATGCATTCGATTAAGCTCAGTTTGTACCCGTTTGTACCGCTTTTTATTTTGTTTGTACCTCAAAGGGGTGAAAGTTACAGGGAGGTAAAAAAATCATCAGCACCCGACTTGGAGATACAGAAACTTTCTAAATGTCATTCGATTAAGCGTCATCTGTACCCGTTTGTACCATCGCCAATTTCGTCCTTAAGGGGGCGTTTGTATCGAATTTTCAAAATAGGGGTAACGCCTAACTCGTCATTTTTAGAGATATCGTAAATGCGCAAGCGGGTGCTATTTCGTAACCGTTTGTACCCGTTTGTACAGCCGCCAGTTTCGTTTGTACCGATTTTTTAAAATAGGGGTAACACCTAATTTGATCATTTTTAGAGATATCTTAAATCCGCAAGCGGATGCTGTTTCGGAATCATTAGTACCACCGCCAGTTTTGTAGCATGGGAAGAAATTGCATGGAATACTGCAGTTCTTACATGTGTCGGGACCTTCAAATATTTCGAGAAATATGCATTTTCGTGAAAAATATTTCAAACAAAAGTTATAGAGCTTTAAGTTACACATTACATAGTAATATCAGTATGACCTTGAATAGCACCGTAAAGGTTGCATAAAAATCACTTTGAATTTTTTTAATGGAATTGCCTATTTTTCATTACATGTTCTTGTAGAGCATTCCTCGAAAAGTTTCCAAAACAGTATAATTAAGTTATTTTTTCTTAAGTACTTTTCGAGTCATGAGGCTTGAAATTTATAGTACCGCCGGCATTAGCACCACCCGCATTGAGGTTGTACGGTCGGATTTACACCTCTTGTGCTTTGTGTGTATGTTTCTTTTTTTGTTATTTTTACATAAGGATTTTTGTTTTTTTGTATTTTTGTTTGTTTTTATTTTTTTGTATTTTTTTGTTTTATATCTTTTTATATTTATATTATTTATTATTATAGATATTTCTTATATTTTTATCTAGATTAATACTGATATTTTCCTTTTTTGTAAGAGCACCCTTTTTGTCGCGGTTAACGGTTTTTTATCTCGAGAAATGTCGTTATGTATTTCCCATTTTCCAGATGAAAATGTTATACGTTGCTGATTTAAATATTGAGTCTAATGATGTAGAAAATTCTAATGATCAAATCAATTTAAATAAATGTAATTCTCTTGTTTCATGTAATATCACAACTGACGATAACGATTGCAATGCCATAAATAGTGACAATTCAGCAACAACAAATTCAGAGATGTCTTTAATCAATCAAGACAAAGAAATTATAACAAATGCTAACATTTCACCTATTGATATAAAAGATATTGAGAAAGAGGATACATCTGATACAAAGAGTACAACCATTGAGGAAGAGAGAGACATAATTTACAAGTCATATTTATCTAAATGAAAAAGTAAATTGGAGGGACAAAAACAAAAGTCCTAAGAATCGTGGCAAGTATTTAACTATTTGTCCAGATGTTGAAAGCATTCACGCGAAACCAAAGTTTACAAGAACCGTACCATTATTAAAAAATGGTGGTATTTTAGGCCCAGTGATGCTCGAAAAGAAACCCATTTTGTTAACAAATACATGTCCTTTCGATGCCATTGCGCAAACACTACTGGTTGCATATTACGACTGGGCAAATATTCATGATATTTTGACTAAAGTGAAAACGACATTCCGTTTCATAAAAGAACTATTGATATGTGGACCGACCGTAAAAATATATAAAGAGAAAGCATCAATATTGCATAAATTTATTACGCCTCTACAATGAATTGCAAATACATCTCTGCATTAGATAGTAAGCATTTATTAAAGAATGAATTTTCGTGCAAAATAAATATCAACTGTCTTCGTTGTCAATATACGCAAGAAGACAAGTATAACGTTATAGAAATTAATCCAAAACTATTTTATACAGAATACATGAATGCTTTAGAACGTACCGTGAATGACCAATATTTTTACAGCAACAAAAATGCACTTGTTATGATGACAAAGTCGAACATTCTATTGGCTGTGGTCAGCTTTTACTTATAGCCATAGAATGCTTACAATGGCCAAATCTTGCCACAAACTTAATATATTTAACTGGGAAGGTAAATTTACATTAAGTTAAATACCGAATGAAATAAAATTTCATAATTACGTATACAGACTTCTTGCTGCAATAGAATACGAAGGCATGCATAACGAAAACACAGTGGGTCATTATATAGCACATATTCGAAGATTATCTGGAAAATGGGAAATACATAACGACATTTCTCGAGATAAAAAACGGTTAACTGCGACAAAAAGGGTGCTCCTACAAAAAAGAAAAATATCAGTATTAATCTATATAAAAATATAAGAAATATCTATAATAATAAATAATATAAATAATAAAAAATATAAAACAAAAAAATACATAAAAATGAAAACAAACAAAAATACAAAAAACAAACAAAAATACAAAAAACAAACAAAAATACAAAAAAATTAAAAAACAAAAATACAAAAAAAGCAAAAATCCTTATGTAAAAATAACAAAAAAAGAAACACACACACAAAACACAAGAGGTGTAAATCCGACCGTGCAACCTCCATGCGGTACACCTCGGGTAGTGCTAATGCCGGCGGTACTATAAATTTCAAGCCTCACGGCTCGGAAAGTACTTAATAAAAAATAACTTAATTATACTGTTTTGGAAAATTCTCGAGGAAAGCTCTACAAGAACATGTAATGAAAAATAGGCAGTTCCATTAAAAAAATTCAGTGATTTTTATGCGACCTTCGCGGTGCTATTCAAGGTCAAACTGATATTACTATGTAATGTGTAACTAAAAGCTCTATAACTATTGTTTGAAATATTTTCCAAGAAAACGCATATTTTTCGAAATATTTAAGGGTTCCGACACATGTAAGAACTGCAGTATTCGATGTAATGTCTCCCCACGCTACGAAACTAGCGGTGGTACAAACGATTCCGAAACAGCACCCGCTTGCGCATTTAAAATATCTCTAAAAATGGCGAAGTTAGGTGTTACCCCTATTTTGAAAATTCGGTACAAATACCCCCTAAGGGTACAAACGAAACTGGCGGTGGTACAAACGGGCACAAACGATTATCAAATAGCACCCGTTTGCAGATTTAAGATATCTCTAAAAATGGCGGAATTAGGTGTTACCCCTATTTTGAAAATACGGTACAAACACCTCTTTACGGGTACAAACGAAACTGGCGGTGGTGCAAACGATTACGAAACAGCACCCCGCTTGCGTATTTAAGATATCTCTAAAAATGGCGAAGTTAGGTGTTACTCCTAAACTTGAAAATTCAATACAAACACTCTCTTGAGGGTACAAACGAAACTGGCGGTGGCACAAACGGGTACAAACGATTACGAAACAGCACACGCTTGCGGATTTAAGATATTTCTAAAAATGGCGGACTTGGGTGTTACCCCTATTTTGAAAATCTGGAACAACACTCCATTAAAAGTACAAACGAAACTGGCGGTGGTCCAAACGGGTACAAACGATTCCAAAACAGCACCCGCTTGCGCATTTAGATATCTCTAAGAATGACGGAGTTAGGTGTTTACTCCTATTTTGTAAATTCGGCACAAACGCCCCCTTATGGGTACAAACTAATCTGGCGGTGGTACAAAACGGGCACAAACGATTCCGAAACAGCACCCGATTGCGCATTTAAGATCTCTAAAAATGGCGGAGTTAGGTGTTACCCCTATTTTGAAAATTCGGTGCAAACACCCCCTTAGAGGCACAAACGAAACTGGCGGTGGTACAAACGGGTACGAACGATGCTTAATCAAATAGCATTTAGAAAATTTCTGTATCCCTAGTCGGGTGCTGATGATTTTTTTACCCCCCAGTAACTTTCACTTCTTTGAGGTACAAACGAAATAAAAAGTGGTACAAACGGGTACAAACTGAGCTTAATCTAATGCATATATGCAAATTTTAATTTATCATAGTCGGGTGCTAAGTTCACATAGGTGAGTTATTCTATTATGAACATAATGTAGCAGATTTGCAACTTAATTCGGTCCATACTTTTCATCTATGACTGCATACTGTAGCAAATATGCACTACCTTCTGTCTAGGTACATTCTTCCATGAGTGAATAAAGTTGCATATAAGCAACAAACAAATATGTAGTGTATTTTCTAATTTTAGGGGTAAATGGAAAATGTAGCTATATAGTACAATACTAGGATATAGTAAACTAGTACAATGTATTTAAATTTCATGCATTACAGTATGATAACCATATAAATTAATTACATCAATTATTGATATTTTCTAACCTGAACCAAACTTATTTGACAAGTGCTTCTGTCACTTGAAGCTTTAGTAAATGGCCACCGAGAGGTAGCACTTACCGGATCCTTTAATTCTATGTACTATATATGCAACAACATGCACATTTTCACTATTGATGAAATAATGTACTCACAAAAAAATTAAATAAGTGGTGTTGCTTATATGCAACAAACACCATGCAATAGAGGGTTAAAACATAAATTTTGTCTGACATTCATAACAAACTTTTATTTCTAGACTACTACACAATAATTAATAAAATGGTTTGCAAGCAACTAGCCCCAATATTCTCCCACGTTGAAACTCAACATGTTTCAACTATGAAAATCCGAAACTATCAAGTAACACTTAAACCATAATAACCAAACAACTACCAACTAACATGAGTATCGTGATTATTTTGTTTGCATCAACTCCGTGCTAAACACAAGACAGGCAAAGTGTAACCCAATCAATTGTACTAATACTCCATTAAATATCAAATCTTTTAGGGGCTTTATTTTCCTTCCATACGAAGTTGTCATACTGCTTTCGGTATTTGAGTAATATCCTTACCTTTGTCTTCGCTCTCCTTTAAAGTTGTGGATAGAATCTGTCTTGACTGTTCATAATTACCTGTCATGCCAACCCCTTCAGTGGAAGTTATCTCCAACAGGTAAATCTTTTGTACTGGCCTAACTAACTCTCCAGATGCTGTTTTTACTCGAACTACTCTTGTTATGCTGTCTTTCCCTAGGTATACATTAACTATCTTTCCCAACGGCCAATTAATTCGTTTAGTTTGTTCTGATCCAATCAATACAATATCCCCTACTTTTACATTATCGTTAACTAATTTTTTGTTTCTATACATGACCATCTCACCTAAATATTCTGTTTTAAACTTTTTTCCTCAAATTTTCTCTAAGAATATGTAAATACCTTACTCTCTTGACCAGCGATATTTCAATCTTATTTAAATCATCAGTTTCCTCACTCCTAATGTCTTGAATGAACATCATCGGTGTTATGGCTCTTGGCTCATCTGCTTGTTCATATTGATACGTCAAGGGTCTTGAATTAACAGTCGCTTCACAATCGCACAATATAGTACACATTTCCTGAAATTTAGACTTGCTCCGCCCTAATGACTTGTGCAACAACTCCTTAACTACCCAAATTAGTCACTCCCATCATCCTCTCCACCATGGAGATGCGGGTAGAATAAATCTCCATTCTATTTTTTGAAAGCTACACCTTTTCTCAATCTCATTATGATCCAATAGTTTCAATAAACTTAAAGTGCCCTTAAAATTGGTACCATTATCACTGTACAAAATAGACACTTTGCCTCTTCGTGCAATAAACCTTCTTAATGATTGCATAAATGTTTCAGTTGACAATGACGTTATCAACTCTAAATGTACCGCTCTATAAACGGCACACGTGAATAAAACAACATAGGCTTTCTCTTCACCCTTCAAATACAACGGACCAGCTAAATCCACTCCAGTCACTTGAAAGGCTGAAACACATTTCACACGGTCTTCAGGTAAACCAGGTGTCTCCGTTTCAATAGCCTGAGCTCTAAAGCGTTGGCAGCAAATCACACATTTTTTCAAAACGTGACTTACAATCTTACGTCCTTGTGGAATCCATATCTCTTCACGCATCTTGTACAATGTAGTAGAAACTCCTATATGTTGTGAATTTTCGTGAACATGCTGAATTAACTTCAAAACAATGTTATGCTTGGGTAATATCACCGGACACTGAAAACCTTGATCTTACTGACCAGTTGTAATTCTAGTCTTGACGCTGATCAACCTATCAGCGTCAATAAACATTTTCATCATCTGCCTACATTTGCGTTTGCTAATATCGTCCCACCCTTTGTACCAGGTAATAAACACTTTTCCGCTGCAATTATTTCTTTAGCAGTTATAAATGGACAATTTACTGCTAATTTTCTACAATTATTATAAAACCGCCACATCCATGCGCATACTCGAATAATTGTTGTGAACTTAGAGAACTTGGCAAACCTATCGCCTATTCCCATCTCCTCCACAACCAACATATTAAAATCAACTAGTGCTTCGGTCCTAACTTCAGAATACGCTTTTTCGGACTCTATATTTGCTGACGGCCAATTACTACTCGGTTCGTACAGCCAAGCTGGACCACTCCACCAATTTCCTTCAAGCAATTTAATAGGCGAACAACCTCTCGATAATAGGTCTGCTGGATTCAACAATCTAGGGACATGCCTCCACTGTTTTACATCAGTTCTATCTCTAATCTACTTAATTCTATTTTCTACAAAACAAGTCCATGGTTGTTTGTTTGTTATCCAACACAACACCGCCATGGAATCACACCAAAATATAACTTTAAATACCCCCATCCCAGCTAAAGCATGCCTAACAGTTTCACATAACCTTACTGCCACACAAGCTCCCAGTAGTTCGAGCCTAGGAATGGTGCATTTCTTCATAGGCGTAATTTAAGATTTGGCCGCAATTAATCAGACAAACACATCTTAAAATCTCGCAAACAGCTATCGGTTTTCCTCCAACTACCAAATTTTACTCTTAAACCTTCCGGCAATTTATCATCCCAGGGAATTTTCCGTTTCCATGCTTCCTGAAGTAGTAACTTTGGCACCACAAATGCTGGATATTAAAATCCCAACGGATCAAATATTTTACTAATAATTGATAACAAAACCTCTTTTGTTAATTCCCTTTTTATCAAATCTGGCACAACTACTGATAGAACGTCATCCTTAATGTTCCACCGTATTCCAAGCACTGACCGCTCCTCCTACACTTCCATCGCAGTATAAGCCCATTTGCGTAACTCCAAACCAGCATCTGCCAATATATTTTGAGAATATTGTATAAACAAATTGATTTGTCAAGCGTACTCTTACTTGAAATACAATCATCAACATAGAATGACTCTTTCAGTTTGTTCATAACTCCCGGATCGTATTCCTCAAAGTTTTTCTCCAAACCAGGATGATGCTGAAGCGTCGCATTTAACAAAAACTGACTAGACGTCACACCAAACACAACACGACAATGTCAAAAAGTTCTTAATTCACCAGTGCTCTTATTCTTCCATCATAAAACTGCAGAACATCCAGATCTTGTTCTCTGACAAGAATCTGCAAAAACGCTTGTTTGATGTCCCCACAAACTCCATATTTTCCTTCTCTGAACCTATTCAAGATTGGCAGAATATTCCGCAACAAATTCAATTCTTTATTAAGACGATCGTTCAGAGAAGAACCCTTCAACGCTCGTGAAGAGGCATCAAAAACTGTCCGTATCTTCGTAGTTGTAGAATTCTCTTTTATTATGGGTCTATGAGGCAAGTAATGACCAACCGATTGACCCTTCACTTCAAATTCTTCCTCAATTATGTTTTCCTTCAACCAAGCACAAATTACCTTGTCATAATTTCCAACCTACTTAAAGCTATTCTCTTATTTGTATTAAGCTCAGGATGACCCATTACCCAAGGAAGTGCAACTTCATACCTCCCTTGTTTAAAGGAAATAGTTTTGTTAAAATGCAACATAATATCCTGGTCTACTTGTTCATTGCTTTTGTTAATAATAGGATCTTGTATACCAATATTCTTTAATTCCCACATACTACTTACGTCCAAATTTTGTAAATTTAAACATACTAAATCGGTGACTCGGCTCCTTTTAGCTACCAATAGACACCATCCTAATTGGGTCTCAATGGCCAACAACCCACGTCTTAAAAACTCTACCTTCCTAGTCAATAATTTACCTATATGCTGTGCTCCTAACAAGATTTGTATAGGTAATTCTTCATAAACATATGAATACATGATGCCCCTGTCTTTTAACTCTTTCAAAATTTTAAGATCTGTCAATTTCGGTATATTTCTACAAATTTTATAAGTATTCAAAGCGGAAATATTAAAATAAATGTTCGTATTTATATTTTTCAACTGAAATGAATACCTTTTGTGTATCACATTGGGTGTCACTATCCCACCAAACAACCCATGTTGTAAATGTTCCATACCAACAGGCTACACTTTCATGGATGCTATTAAAGATTTATCAATATAAGAACGGTGTGATCCATTAGCCAACAGAACTCTCACTAATTGCTGTTTCTGCCCAAACATGACCGATACTAACAAAGTTTTTAAATAGATCTCACTACTATATTGACCATTAAGCAAATCAGAAACTATCTCTACCTTTTCTGGTGTCTTCTGAAGGATGCTGTCTTTAACGACCTCCTCTTCAAAATTACTGTTATCACACAAGATCGTAACATGTCTTCGTTTACAAGTCAAACATTTTACAAACACTTGGCAATTTCTACCTAAATGGCCAGATCTGAGACAAACAAGACACCTCTTACTTTTCATAACCGCTTGTTTCCTTTCCTTAACAGTCATACCTAGCGCTGCATAACAATTTACACTCTCATGTGACTCTTTATTACAAAAAAGACATAGCTTTACTTTACTCTGATTTATAGAGAGTAGAGCTGATGTGGTAGGTATGTCTTCTCGACTGCTATACTTTCTAGACTTACTTACATCCTTGAAGCAGTTTCTTGCCATACAAATTATTTCATCTCCTCGCACTTCACTTTCTAAAAATTCCATTAACTTACTTAATTGATTGAATTTGACATCCATAGCACGCACCATAATCTTTTGTATTTTGCAATCTTTCCCATTGTTTAATAATTCCGCTGGGAGACACGATTCTATCAAGGGGTATAATATAGAAGCAGACTTTGCACTTGTTACTCCCATTGCTTCCAACGACCTAAGCTTAGCACAGAGTTGATCAAACAATACAGATAAAGACAACTGTCGTCATTTGGTTATTTGATCTAAAATGAGAGACAATAAATCTCTAATGTGAACTTCCATAAGATCTTCCCGACCAAACCTATTTTTTAATTGACTAATTACATTGTACTTGTAATTTTCTTTTGAAGGGGATAACTACTTACAATATCATGAGCCCTAGTGTTTAGAGTAATAGACTGAAGCAAATACTGAAACTTGTCCTCTTCATGCATCTGCATATCTTCTTCAATTCTTTTAAATTGAGCCCAGAAGGAAATCCAAGTATGTGGTTCCAAATCAAAACCTTTTAAGTTCTAGCTTTGGAAGACGTATTTCATATAATTTTTACCCTCTGCTGCACCCTCTTAATCTATCACACTGATCGATAATTTATCCACCGCTTTCAAAAATTGCTCCATTGTGGCCTTAGCAATAGTAAACTTCTCTATGTATTCTTCAACTTGAGTATACTCATGCTCTATTTCCTTTTCATTACCATCCTCTAACAGAACATTCATCATTTCGGCATCTTTGCATGATAACCGACTCCATTTATCCTCTAGGACACTAATCTTAATAACGGCCTCTTTACGATCACCACCCTTAATACTATCCAATAAGTTGTTCGTGGCATTTGTAAGGAGTCGCCGCAGAACAGCGCGTTCTGAACGTAAAACAGATTTCTTACTCTTTGAATTTGATTCACTTAAACCTTCCTGCGTTTCTTCAGAAACTTGTCCTGTCACGGTCGCCATTAATGTTAGATCACTGCTAACTAGTTAGTCACTGCTAACGATAAATAACTCCTCTTGGTTAAATAAATATATTCTGTATAATAATATAAATTTTGGACATGCAAAAAGTATAAGTGACATGTCAAAATCAATATTAAAACATAATTTTTTTGACATTTATAACAAACTTTTATTTCTAGACTACTACACAATAATTAATAAAATGGTATTGCAAGCTGCTAGCCCCAACATGGCTATTACTCATTTGAATTACACTGCTCACCCTAATGGGCTTGCGGCGCAAACCTTCCGAATGCGTAATGGCTATCATAACTCGCTTGTTGAATAATATACTATTATTGGAATCAAAACAAATATTGCTTGCCTAATAATAACTTTTGAATTTTAAAAGAAGTTTATACAATTCATTGTTGATTACAAAATGCAGCAAAACATGCCTTTGTATGCAAATTTTAGAATTAACATATATCAGGTAAGGTAAGTGTGCCAGTATCTGACATGTTAAGCAGTTTTTGCCTAAGAATTTGGTACATATTTCAGAATTTCTGTACTTTTAAGTAAACCTTTGTATTTATTGCTACTTTATTAGTAGCTGTATAAGACGAAGACCGAAAAATTAAATCTTTTGCTATTAAATATAAAAAACAATTAAATAATCTCTACATGTAGTTGTTCCAATACATGACACCGATAAAATCAAATGTCCCTAAGTATGACATCTTTTGTGCCTATAGTTGACACAAAATAGTTTTAATACATACTAATTGTTTAGAATATAATTAAGTAATAGTAGTGACAAATATCTAAGTGTTGGGGGATCTTGGCAGCCACAGGCTGCTTAACCCCCTTCACATACCACTGAATCTTGGTGAAATGGGGCATATAATTAGAAAATAATAGAAGGGGCACCGAGCTGTATATAGGCTTTGTGAGAATTCCAGGTAACTGTGTAGGCTAGCTCAGAATATAAATAAGTGGAGGTATGTGTCCAACCAGTTTTGAGACGGAAAACTTAATAACAAAAAAATAGGCGCAGATAAATCTGATGATTATTATAAACAATTACAGGTGTTGTTTGTGAAATATCTGTAACTAATGTTGACTGTGTGAAAAGATATATTGCAAAAAATATTAAATCGGCAAATGTTCAAGTGCTGGGGGAACTTGGCAGCCACTGGCTGCTTACCCCCTTCACAACCGTGCATTTATTTTTCCAATGCTCCACCAGAAGGTACTACATTGGCCAGGAGGCGAGTTTTTTGTTGCTTGGAAATTTAGAATTTTACCGAACCCTTGCCGTTCCAGGCAAGGTAGGGATCTTTAACGTGCGTGACAACACACACGGGACCTCCATTTAACCTCTCATCCGAACGAGGGCGTAATTTTTATGAAAAATGCTCACCTGACATTTTTCAAGCAGTCGGCCGTACTGAAAGCCGGAGAAGTAGGGTATATAGTTGTAAAACAATAGAAGTGGACCAAACTGCATCTAACAAGAAAGAACAGCGCCTATGACCAAAGACAACAAACAGAAACAAGTAGAAAATTGTTGAAAGCATATGTGTGGAGCACAGCATAGTATGCCTATAAAATACGGGCAGTAGGAAAAGCAGACAAAAAAACAGTAGCTGCCTTTTGGAATGTTGTGCTTAAAATGTATGAGGATGATAACATGGACAGACATAGTTAATAGGTATTAGCATGTAGAAATAGTAGAGGAATAAAGATATTTGTGGTAAAGGATAGGAAAATAGAAGAGCAGAATACGTTCTAAGGCATTTTTGGGGAATAGTATGGGATATATTACAAGCAGAGATAAGAAAAAGGAGGTAGATGTAGACCTATCAGATAGTGATAGATGCAAACTGTACAAATTTCAGGAAAATGTCTAAGGTAGTCAGAATAGGCGGCAATGAGGGTATGCGTCTAACCAGTTCCAGGACTGAAGACCTAATGATGATGATGATGTGACAAATAAACCTCGAGGTATGATGGTGTTGGAAACATTATTAAGAAAAAAATGCCCATCTTTAAGGGGTGCTGTATTTTTCCATGTTCTCTACATAAAAAACGCCTCTGGAATTTATGACTTTTGGAGGAGCTACAATTTCAAAGACAGCGTCGTCTTCATCATACAAAATGACATCTTTAACATCAGGCCAGCGCCACTCTTTCCTTCCACTTTTAAACATTGCACTAACAAAATATTCACTTTCTTTAGAAGTAATTAGCTGTCCAGGGAAATATTTTCCTTCATATAGCACTATAACATAATCTCGTGTTTTTTTTGTTTTTTCCGTGGTATTTCCATACTTGATTTGCTTACTTCTTCATAAAAATTTTCTTTTTCGTCATCAGATAATAAACTTTCAGATTCTGATTATGAAGTCATACCTCTTACTAGCCTAAATTTTTTTTAAATTTTTTTAAGCCTGTGATGATCTAATTTTACGCCTTCGTTTACGTTCAAGCTTTTCTTGCTCAATTTTTGCTTTTTTCTCTGCCTTCTTCCTATTATATTTTTACCATATTTCACTTGTAATAACACTTGGTATTTTCTCTGTCTTCCTCTTATTGGAATTTTCTGGTTTGACTTCTGGCCAAAAAAAGTGCCCATTTAAATGGACTTGGAATATCCTCGAATGTACTTTGTGTTTTATCGTCACTAGTATTGTTTTTTTATAGGCATTTGTTTTTTTTTTCATTAATAGTTTCAATTTGTTTAGAATTTTCAATTTTTCCTAATAGTTCTGATATAGCATGCTTAGTATTTGCCTTATATTTAGAAATATTTAATGCTTTAGGTTTGACTATTTGCATATCTAAAATGTTTATTTTCATTTTTACCGATTCCAAGTTCATTGCTACTTGTGGTTATAAAAAGTTGATCCAGCTTTTTAGTATTAATTTCATTTTTGTAGTCATTTGCCTGTAATGGAACTGCTACATTTGTAGTACCAATTTGAGGAGACTCGGATGCTGTTGTAATTATTTCTGTCAAAATGTTATAATTACAAAATGATGTTCCAGTTTTGGGGTCTGCAGCAACAGTAACGATAGCATCGTTATTTTGATCCGAACTTGAACGTTTGTGTTGTCAAAAAATAACTCTGCTTCATTAATAATGTTTTCAATATGTCTTATTGATAAATCAAAATTACTTGACTGCTCAATTTTTTCTATACATCAAATAAAGATTTGTCACATATACGGCCAGTTCATTGATTTTCAGCAATCTGTTCCTGAAATTGTTGTAGTGTATTCTTGCCTATGAAGGATTAAAAAAAAAGATAAGTAGTTTTTGGCCATGTAAGGGTGGTCACTGACAAGAGATTTTGAAGTGGTGCCTCACCCTGCATTATTGGGTGGAGCAAAGTCACTTTTCTTTAAAACTTGATGTTGATTTGCAGCCCTCCAAACATTAACTTGTTCTTTCCATCCAGATTTAAGTGTTCGAAATACAGCCATATCCATAGGCTGTAACAAGTGTGTTGCATTCGGATATAAAGCAATCAAAATGATTTTTTTTTTCGATACAAAAGTTACTTAAATGATAGAATAGATGAGACACATGACCTTCAACAAAGAAAATTATGGGAAATGTGACATTTTCTTTTGCCCAAGGATGGAATACATTGGCATTGTAGCTATAAAACGTATCACAAGTCGTCCATCCACTTTCTGATATGCCAATACCCCAGTGTTTTGGAACACTTGCTGAAAGTTCTGATGGAATTCTTTTTAGCAGAATATAATCATTGGAGGTGTTAAGGTCCCAGTCGAGTTTCCACTAATAAGAACTGTAAGACATTCTTTCTCATACTGTTTACTGTTGCATATACCGTTTTTTCACCTCTGTGTGCTAGAACTTTGTTACCCTTAGAGTCGAGAAAGAAAGCTGATTCACCAGCATTAAATATACGATTAGGATCAAGAAGTTTTTCACTACAATTTTTTTTGTGCCAAAAATCAGCAACTTCTAAAAACCACTTTTGCAGTTGAGCTTTAGTTACAGATGATCTAATCATGGTTAAATTTTGCGAGGTTCTAAGGCTGGTCTCAGGATGCCTCCGAAGAAAACTTTCATACCACTTTCTTCCAGGAACAATGTTTTTAAAATTTTTATTCAATTCTTTTGAAAGCTTGGTAACGCTTGACAAAAAATTGTCTTTCGAAATAGGGAACCCAGCTTTTGCCATATCAAGAACCCATTTGGCCAACAAATATTCCTCTTCACTGGAAACTATAGCAGCAGGTCCCAGTTTTCTGTGCTCCCCTTAAATTTATAAAATAGAGTTGTTTGGGGTACATTAAATGTTTTTGAAGCAGTTATTATCAGCATTACACCTTTACGAGCTTCTCGCATTGCACCTTCCGGATATTGCAGAATCTTTTTTGATGCCATTTGTGCAAGGAAATCGCATTAAATTAAACAATATTTTATTCTCAAACAATTGAAAATGTAGATACAGTTGAAAGTGTCATAGCTAGATACATCATGCATGCCATGTCTCGAAGGCTTTATATATTTGGCGGGAACTGCTAAAATTAGATAACTTACAAATTATATAATATATAGACCTACTTCTTAATAAAATGAAATATAGTCATCAGTGTCATCAATACGTACAGGGTCAGCTACTGGGGCAATTACCTTATATGCTTACCTTTCTGATTTACACTCAAATTTACACAATGCTAAAGTCGATAAAACTAATCAATATTAATATTTTGTGAGAAGGATAATAATGGGAGGGGGTTATTTTCAAATTTTTTATTAAACTACATACTTCTAATAATTCGTGTTTACAAAATTCGTAATACAGAGAAACAATATTAATTGTTGTTTTCTATATGTCGCTTCTTAGCTTAATGGCTTAGATCAAGTGGCAATGCTGTAGTGCCCAAGTTAATAACTAATATGTTTGTGGCAAATATCTAACAAGGGATAAATTTCTAAGGGTTAGTAAAAATATTGGTAGCAGTGATTGTACTATATTTAGGAAACTGAATGACATATAGTTAACCCATTAGTGTCCAGAACTAAAAATTGTTTTCGTTTTAGCTAATTCTTTGCAGCCTGAAAAATGTTTAAAAAGATTGACGACCTTGGAACTTTTGGAAATGAGGAGCAACTCTGGTTGCTTCTGGGCACATACATAGTACAATTTAAAAAAATGGAACTTAGGGTGTTTTGGAATAAATGAAAACCTTTCTATATTTTACAGAACATGATATGTGCATACGTGTGGATGTCCACTTGCATGTGTGATGTGTTTTGCTGTGCAGGTGGATTTATATATGTGTGTATGCTGAGAACAATCTCATTTATATATAATTCTAGTAAGCTAATAACAAAATGAATCTATACAGAACTTAATAAAAGGTTAATATGTTATAACATTTTTTACATCAAAACTAAAACTGAACATAAATCATTTTGTTTTCTATTCTGAGCTAACCTAGACATTTCCCTGTAATTTCCACAGCCCACATCTTTCACCATCAATGTGCAGTAGTCTAATCTAACTGTATAGCTACCTCTCCTTTTTCCTTCTCTACTTCTAATGTATGCCATCCTATATCCTCATGCTTTAGTATGTGTCTTTTCATCTTCTCTCCTATTTTTTACTATTTTCCACATATTTCTTTCTTCCCCCACGATTACTAGTACCTCTTTGTTCTTAATTTTGTCTGTCAATGATGTCTTTGTAGTACCACACTTCGAATGCGCCTATCTTTTTTCTGTCCGCTTCTCCTACTGTCCATACTGTGTTGTGTTCCACACATTTGCTTTCAGCAATCTTTTCTTTGTTTCTATGTTTGTTGTCTTCGAACATGGCAGCTGTTTTTTCTTGTTAAATACAACATGTCCTTGTGCTAGTATTTTTTTATCTTTTGCTTTTTCCCTTCTATTGTTTTTAAAAATATATCCTATCTCACTGATATTTACTGGTTTACGAAGGGGGATAAGCAACCTGATAGCTACCAAGATACTCCATCACTTAGACAATTGCCGAATCAATAGTTTCCCAATTACTCCTTTCTCACAATCAACATTTGTTGAGCATATTGCAGAACCAGCACCTGTTATTTACGATAATCATCAGGTTTAACCACAATTAATTTTTTCATCATTAGGTTTCTGTCCTGGAAGTGGTTGGATGCGTACCTCCATTGATTTCTATTCTGAACACGTTTTCCCATCCATATTTGTACAATTCTAGTTAATATTTTTGACACATGTGCTGTCAAACTTATTGTCCGAATTTTCACATTTATCTGCACCTTTCTGTTTTGGTATAGTGACTATGGTGTTACGTTTGAAATCTTAGGGGATCTCACTTGTCTCATACGTATAACTTGCAAGTAGGAAGAGACTTTCTGTTACTTCCTATCAAGCGGCTTTTAGAGTTTCTACTTTCCCTTATTTATACTCCGTGCCCTGTTGTTTTCAAATTCTAATGCTAATTGAAACTCATCTCTAACTTGTAGGATTGGCCAACAAAATAAAAGAGGAACACATTTAAATAATTACATAATTTCATAATTTATTCGAAAAATCATAAGGTGCCAAGTTGTCAACTGCCAAGTACATAAGCCACACCCTTGCACATAATCAAGATATGTGAATGCTTTGTATCTCTGTTTTCGTGCTTCATCTGGGCGTGTTTTTGTAGTTTTGCCTTTCTTTATTAAATTTAGAATATCGTTTGTTACCCATGGTTTCTTATTTTATTTTTGTTTATACCTCCAGAATATCTCTGGCCACGATGTGTAAGGTGGATTTAATGTTATTCTATTCTGCTTTTACTTTGTATCAGAAATTTTCTCAATGTCTTTCAGTAGTTCGTTTAACATTTTCTCAAATCTTTTGGGGATATTGTTATCTTTTAGTTTCTCGAAGTCCAAGTGCTGTTTTCCGTTCCTTTTCTCATATTTTTAAATTTAAGTGCATCTTGCATAATTGATATGTTGCGATCAGTGTCTATATGTTTCAGGGTAACTTCTACAGTCTTTTACTTGATTCCTAAACCGCAAACAAGAATATAATGTATTTACTATCTTCCTGCGCCTTCTGGCATCTTCCACGTGTATCGTCTTCTAGCATGACGTTAAAATAGTGTGCTTTGATGGTTAAGTTCTTGTCGCACAATTCTACCAGCCTATTTCTCTCGTTTCTTGCGCCGAAATCTAATAAACCTACTACTGCTCCTTCCCTAACCTTTGCCTACCACTGCATTAAAATCTCCCGTAATTGTTAAATTTTCATGTTGTTCTACCTCTTACTCACTGCAGCTAGAGGTGGGCATGTATGCTTGTATTATTACCGTATTTACCGATTTAGATTTTAATCTAACCATGAGTACTTATTCATTTTTTTGTAATTAGTTTTCTACAGAGTATCCTATCGTTTTCTGCATAACTACCCCATACCGAATTTTATTCCTCTGGCCATTGAACTTCTCTAATGCCTACTATGTTCAATGCTAACTTAGCCATTTCAATTTACAAATTCTCTAGCTTACCTACTTGCTTCATGCTTCTGACATTCTATGATCTGACACGCAAATTGTTTCCTACTCTTCTTTTAAACTTGCCAATGACGTCCTCCAAAGAAGTCGTGGGAGACTATTTCAACTTCCGAATATTTTACCCCAGAGAATGCCATAATCTTAAATACAATTTAAGTATACTGTGTACTTGGGAGGTAATGTAGTGGTTTCTCGTTGCATTCCACAGCGCGGTAGTGTGTCTTAGAATGCCATACAGACTCCAATGGTCTCAGCCAATCTAAGTACCGAAAGAGCCACTGCCCTCTTTCAGGGACCTGTCTTAGTCTGTTTCCTCACTAAAGACCCTACTACTTACGTTGAACCTGTAGCTTGGATTTTTAGGTCACGGGAATGCAGAAGCCATTCCATCCGTTCTAGTAATTAGAAGTGCTTCAAGGTGGAGGTGTAATGAATCTTAAATTAATACAAAGTAAAAAAAGAATTAATGACAAGTGGCTCAAATTCAGCCACGAGGGCATAATGAAGAATGTAGTTTGAATGAAATCAATATGGAACACATGTCGCCTGTTTTATCTGCAAATGATAACAATGTGCTTAACTTAAGCTATGATATTATTGTATTTCTGAAGGGTTTGGAATTTAAGAATATTTTAACAACAGCTGTAAAAGCAGAAATATCTGCCTTACAAAAACAATTACTTGATTTAACTACTGAAGTTAATAATTTCAAAAACTCCAATGTGAAATTGATAAAACATTTAACTAATGACTTCGACTTATCTACTTCTTAATCTTCTTTGGGAATGAAACCACTCATAGTTTTTAAAATCTATTTTATTTACGTTTCGATCCATGTCCTAGGATCGTTGTCAAAATAATAAAAACTTCAAGTTTGACATTTATGACATAAATTGAAGGTGACTTTGATTTATTGAAATATTTGATTTGAGTACAATAAGCAAAAATTTTTAAAGTTTAAAAATTTTTGCTTATTGTACTCAAACCAAACTTCAAGTTTGACATTTATGACATAAATTGAAGGTGACTTTGATTTATTGAAATATTTCAATAAATCAAAGTCACCTTCAATTTATGTCATAAATGTCAAACTTGAAGTTTTTATTATTTTGACAATGATCCTAGGACATGGATCGAAACGTAAATAAAATAGATTTTAAAAACTATGAGTGGTTTCATTCCCAAAGAAGATTAAGAAGAATGCTAAACAAACCACAACAAACATACAGGACTTATCTACTGATATTACGTTTCCTAATAAGAAACCACCTATGTCAAGCAATCTGTCAAAATCTCTATCCTGTGGTGTTTCTATTGTTAATAATACTATAAATTTGTGTGAATCGGGATATAATTCACACAATTGCCAAACAATAAATCAGACAAAAAAGAGTAGCCGTTTGCATAAAATGTTATCTGCAACACCTTTAAAGGTGGCAGTTAATTGTTCCCAAAAAGTTGCCAAATTGGATCAAGCACTGCGATCATGTGATGATGACCATAAAAACAAGTACCTACAAGCCCATGCAATATACAACCGAGGACTCAACCAGAGCACAGTAAGAAGTTAGTGACGGATGAATCAGATTACAAAGGTGATCAAAAATCTTGGTCTACAGTAATGCGCAAACACCAACAAAAAAAACATGTTAGCTTTGTTAGGAGTGCTAAAATCAACCATTATGGCAAATCCCAGGAAAGCCTTGTATCTCGTCTTCACTCAAACACTAAATCTAAGACTTTAATATCACTCTTGAGCGATAAATTTCCAGAGGTCACTTGCGAGGAATTAACTTCAAAACATCCTGACATTTATTTATTTATTTAATTAGCCCAATGCTATTAACAGTATACATAAATGAATTAAAAAAAAACAATTTAATTTAAGAACTAAAGAAAAGAAAATGTAAAGTGTTCACTTCTATAAATAAGTCAGATCCTTAACTAAATACAATCGTCTTGCAGATACACCACTACCATTACATAATTTCATATTTTCCTTTTATATGAGTCCTAACTTTCTTAGAAAACAGTTTCATGTCTTGAATATGTTTAATGTCAGATGGAAGATTGTTAAATAAACAAAATCCTTTATATATAATTGTTTTCATCGTCAAACTTCTGTTCACTCTACTCACATTAATATAATCTTTGGTTCTGATGTTATAGTTGACATATGCTGATCTATAATGTATATATTGCAAAAGATATTCCGGTGCCTGATTGTATTTAATCCTGTGGACTAGGACCATAACAGCATGTTCAACTTGTGCTTCTAGAGGCAACCAGTTCAGTTCGTCTTTTAAGATTGCGATATATCTATTAAATGTGGATGTTGGTTGCAATGAATTCCGAAATTTGGCCTGCAGGGGCATTTGTAAATCTTTTTTTTTCACAAAAGAATTCTTGCAACAGCAAAATCTTAGTTTCAACTTGCCGGCGATTATTGTTCCTAAATTGCCAAATAAATTTGACTACATTACTGTGAATTTTTTAGCTGCACATAATAATATTGATATCATTTGCCTTTGTGAAACCTGCTGTAGAACCATGATGTCATGTTTCCCGATTTTTATAAGGCGGTTAGTTTTTGTAGGACACAATTTAACGGTGGTGGTGTTGGAATTTGGTGCCGTAATGGTTTACACACTAAATCACTAGGTCTTATCATAGTTTTGGTGTATTTCACAATGTAAGTCAGATACTCAACCTTCATTTTTAAACCAAATTTAATGTTTATAGTTTCTGGGGATGTTTCATACTTTAATACTTTGACTAATCTGTTGCAGAGTTTTAACTTAACTGTGAAAGACAAAACTCGCCAAAATCACAATCTGGACTTCAGTTTTTCTAATATGTGTTCTAAATCTGTGACTACTGTTATTGATACTCATTTTTCAGATCATAGAGCTTTACTATTTGATATTGTATATAGTAATCTGGATAAAATTCTTTTTGAAATAAAAAGAGTTTTTAATAAACATGATGTAGCAAATTTTCTGCACGATATTAGTAAAGAGAAATGGACTGATGTTTATAAGTCAAATGATATAGATTCAGCCTTTAACTATTTTCATAATTCTTTACTGTCGGTTCATAACTTATTAGTGAAAAACCAATTTGGTTTTCTTCCTAAACTTAGTACGATGAATGCTGTTCATTATTTCGTTGAGAAGGTTGTCGATTGTATCGAATCCGGCAGACCTGTGGCTTGGGTTTTCTGTGACCTAAGCAAAGCATTTGATTGTGTTATACACTGGATTTTACTGTCAAAAGCTGAAAAATACGGCATTCGAGGTAAAGCATTAGAATGGCTTGCTAGCTTCTTATATGATAGAAAGCAATTTGTTTCTGTACTGTCCGTAAAGAATGGGATTTGAAGCCCAGTCAACTCTAATATTTTGAGCACAAGGTCTGGGTTTCACAAGAGTCTATCTTGGGACCCATATTATTTATCTTGTATATTAATAAAATTCACACAAACACTGATTGTTCATTATGTCTTTATGCTGATGATTCAACTGTTATAATGTCGAGTGATAATATGTCATCTTTAGAGGTTTGCATGCAAAATACTTTAAATAATTTACAAAAGTTGTTCAGTAAGAACTATTTAAGCCTAAATGTTTCTAAAACATACAATTAATTTTACAATTACTCTAAAGCTTTGAACATTACAACTTGTCTTAATGATTTGCAAGTTTCTAAAGTTGTCTACCAAATTTTTAGAAGCGATTGTCTGTCAACACTTAAACTGGAAAGATCACTGTAAAAGTATATGCTCCAAATTAAGTTCTGTTTGTTATTTGCTAAGAAACCTTCGAACAGTTTTGTCTCTTGATCAATTTATGCTAGTATATCACGCTCGAGTGTCTTCTAGAATTAGTTATGGTATTATCTTTTGGGGAGGGTCTGCTGCTGCTAAAAACATTTTTCTATGTCAAAAAAGAGTAATTAGAAGCTTGATTGGTATTTCTCAAACCATCTCTTGCAGACCTTATTTTAAATCATTACGTTTATCAACTATACCATCTATACTTATTCTTGAACTAGCTTCATTTATTTTTGTAAATCAACTCACCATTCCTACTGGAACTAATTTTAACGATTATGACACAAACCGAACTCTACCCTAAGATTGCAAAAATTTAAGTTTATAATTGGAAATTCGAATTATAAGGTTTCTAGGTATAAAAATGTTTAATAATCTTTCTAAAGAAATAATATCCGCACCAAACATACAATTTTTTAGAATACAATTAAAAGAGTTTCTTTTACGTAAGGCATATCATAGACTCCAAGAGTTTTTTTAGTGTACTATAAATTTTGATGTAGCATCACTTATGTCTTTCGGTGTTACTTAGTACTTTCAATTTCATGTTTGTTATTTATACTGTACTGTATTTATTTTATAGATTTCACTTGTAATCTGTTATTGACATTTTCCATAATGTGCTGTACATTCTTACCAAAATAAAAAAAAAGGATTATGATTGTGGAACAACAATTAAGAGTGACGTATAAATTTATTTTGTAAACCAAAATTTCCCATTAGTTATCCACATCGGACTTGATAACGCCAATCGAAAGTTAAGTATGTAATAGTCAGTAACGAAAAGAAAATACAGACTATCAACAATTACGATGGTAATGTATGTAGAGTCCTGTTCCTAATCTAGACATAACTTTACAAGATATTAGAAATTTAAAATATTAACCAGATGAACAGAAAACCATATGTACGTGTTATACTTGCATGAATGAAAAAGAACTGCCATCTATCATAAATAGCTGGGTAGAATCCTACAAGGTGAGGCAAAATATCTAACAGGGTTATTTAAATTTTTAAAAGAGGTCGGAATGGTTGCAGAATAAATAAATGACCATAAATAAATTAGGGGACGTTGCAGTTCATTCTAAGGAATGCAGAATCGCTTCGGAACCAAACACAGAACGTAATACTACGTTTAACTTGTTGTAAACCGGTCATTCGCTATACTATATTGCGGGCAATTGATATATTATTGTGCAATAGTTAAAGCTGCATAATTCGTATAACACGTATCACCATCTTTTAAGTATTGTGCAACAGACAAATTTTCCTGCTCATTTAAAGTAAAACGGTTACTCACTTAAATTGCACCTTGCAGTCAAATCCCAGGGTCCATCTCGTTTGTGGGTCACATCACGCCATTGCTGAGTCAAATTGCTAATCTGTTCTAAACCACTTTTTCCCTCGTAGCGGAATGATAGGAACACCCAGGTAGAAGTACACAAAGGTTAGGTAAGGAACCTACGCCCCTAACAAGAGAAAAAACACACACTGCGGATAGATGTTTTTGGCTTCAGGTCTCGTCGCTTAATGACTTCTTCCGACACTACCCGCACCTGCGCATTCTTTTCGTGCAAATGCAACTGCCCTGAATGACGGAAATTAACAAGTTCATTTAAAAATATTCGCGGGAATTTCCTTATACATTATAACTAAACCTAAAACATGTACATTGCCAATTTTGACATGTAATAAACTTTATTCACTTAATAACAATATAATGGCCACATTCAATGCCTTAGCTTTCTTACTATGTTTTTTGGTGTAAAAATGTAATGGGCTCTGATAGATATTAATCTGCAACTTGTCGACAGTAAAGTAACCACAACAAGTTATATTTACTAACATAAAAATTCTTTTAAATGCAAACAATGTGTTGTGTTAAATTGACACTAATTACCTGAATGAAATTTACTCTATCGCGAAGACAATAGTAAATATTGCACCAGCTAGCTTTCTATAAAAGCAAAAGCATATCTTTTAGGGATATACAGATACTAACACTTTCACATGCAACTAGCAGGCAAGGTACATGGATTTTCTGTCTAATACAATTTCTTGAGTGCCAACCCACCTGGATTCCCATTCTCATTTAAACGATGGGTGGTCTAAAAGATGACTAAATGGTTATTCCTTTCAGCGATACAGTTTGATGGACTCTGTTGTACACCTTTTTCTCACTTGCTAATTTAAACTGAGCATAAATAATAAAACTGCATGAATATCACAGTATTCAACAAACACAACTAACACAAATAAACTAAACTCTATCCCTAATTGTCCGAATTGCATGATGCAAAAGAAAACTAACATCTTAAATTTATTCAATTATAGTTATTCTACTAATTTAACTGGTACATATAAATTTATGCGAATATAATTGTAGTGCTTATTTATATTAGAACGTCCTATTATATTATGCTTGTAGCTAAGCGTATACCAACGTAAAAGTCTGATACCAATAAATTTTATGTAATTAATGAAGCATACATCAGCAAAATATGTAGCAGGTGGAAAACAAAAATTCTGCCTATTATACAGCTTGTTAATTGATTATAAGGTCCAAGCGACTTTTTTGTGCAGGAGAAATGGGTGTCAGTAATCTATGTATCCAACTATTGTTGATGGAAAGTATCCACTCCAGAAGCTTTCACAATGTAATGACACTAATCGAATCTGCGATTGCTTTTGTGTTTGCGACTTGTTTCCTACAAACCAAAATTTATAGCTATCCTTATACAAATGACTTTTAACCAGTTTATCTGCCCGACGATGGTGCTTGTCACTTGACTGGCTGAATATGAAAAGCTTGTATTGTAACATTTAATGAATCTGAATATCCTTTCCATTATACTGTGGCGGTATGTATAAGTTATATTATTTTAGGGAATTTCCCAATTTTTTTTCCACACGATTTGTACGATTTGAATTGAACTTAGAGTCGAGGACAAGGATTTTTTGGTGCATGACAATATATGTACTTCCACAGCTGCTTTTTAAAATCGACATCTGCATCATTGGATGGGCCAATACGCTTCAAATTTTATACCAGTTATGGGTTTCTGTCCGGGTTGAGTGATTTACGATGATTTTGATTCCTTTTAACGTGAAGAAATATTCACAAACATTTTCTTAAGTTCGATAATTTATGGAAATGTTTCTGTTTTTTATCTAATTTAATATGGCTACTGTGAAGTCCCGGTTTTAATTGTTTTTTGTAAAAGAATGTACTAGGTGCTTTACTTTCTAGTCCTATTCTAATACAATGAAATAGCCATGTTAGGAAATTGTAAAGCACCCAAGCTTCTATATAATTTTATGACTATTTTTGCACTAACACTCATTTTAATTAACGCAGTAGCATTACAAATGTTTGAGTTGAAACTTTTATTCATTCTTTATGTTTTAGGATTTAATAGTAAGTAACACTTCGACTAATTATGAAATGTGGAAGGAGACACCAATACCAATGTATTTAGATGTTTACTTGTTTAATTGGACTAATGTTGATGATGTTTTAAAATCAAAGTGGGAAATAAAACCAGTTGTAGAAGAATGTGGCCCATATGTTTTTTCCGAACATCACATACGTGTTAATTTGCAGTGGAATACTAATAAAACTTTAACATACCAACAGAAAAGGATTTGGCACTTCTTGCCAGAACTTTCTAATGGGACTTTGGATGATAAAATAACAAATATTAATCCAATTGTAACTGTATGTACACAAAATGAAAAATTAGTATAGACTAATAATTTTTTTTTAGGTTGTAGGTCATAAGGCAAAAAGGTTGCCACCACTTCTTCGGTGGATTGTAAATTTAGCACTTAAAGGATTAGAAGGAAGTTTGGTTACTACGCAAACTGTAAATGATTTAATTTTTCAAGGATTTAATGATACGGTTCTTAAAGTTGTAAAAGCACTGAATATCAGTGGTTTCCAAGTACAATTTGATAAATTTGGATGGTTTTATGGTGTAAGTACATTATCAGTATCAGTTTTCATGTAGTTGTATGAAGGGCTAAAGTTATTCTGAATTATTGATCACATCCTAAGGTGTAAGACGTTCATATCTTTTATCTGTTGTATTCATTTAATTATTAAATTTTAACAATGTGGTAACATTGTTGTATAATTTTTACTATTATGTGTGCAAATTTTTGTTTACGTCATAGTTCCGGATGGTCAATATTTTCGATAGCCTAGGTAATAGTAAAGATTCAACAAGAAATGTGCGTATCTGTTTATAAAATGTGATCTTTGGAGACTTCCTATCTAACTCTGAATGCTAATTTCAGGCCTATATAAAAATCACTAACGAGACTATGCCACTTAGGAAGGCGTAGGAACCTTAGGTCTTTTAGCAATACCCCAAATATTTTCTATAGCATTAAAATGACAGTGATGAGGTGGCAATCTTAATACGTTATGGTCATAGCATTCTGCCAATTGATCCACCTTATATATACTTTTTGTGGATTATTTCTGAAAATTAACACACATTACTTTTCTACATAGTGCTGTTTCCTACTTACAATTTAACTATTCTAAGTAGTTCAACCTTAAATGAATTGCAATCATATGGAATTTGTAGTGTTTTTATTAAATTTTGGCAGGGTTTCTACATAAAAATTCGAAAAAAAACCAAGGATACTACGTTCACAAATAATTTTATTGGTAACATACAAATTTGTCACCTACCTAACAAAACTTACCACTACTCTGATTACATATTTCATCTTAAATCTTAATCTAATTAAACAGGCTTTAAACGAAAAAAATTGGTGACGCCACCCTAAAAATAAAACCTTTTTTCTTCTTTATTAGTTGTTCAGTGTTGAACCCATGCAGCTGTGGTATAATTGCCGATTAATTAAAAGTGATGGTCGTATTTAAATTCAACATTCAACCATATGATGCTTCATAGTTAAAAAATAAATACGGTTCTTCTCGTTGTAACCAGCGAGAACAGACTCGCCCTCGCCGTCTCCGTGGTCCTTGCGTCTCTTTTCTTAAGAGTGCCTACTTAGTGCGATCGGCATTTTCCGTCATACCACGACAACCATAGCTATTGAATATCCGGTTACGCATCACGTTATTCAATTTTAAATATTGTACACAAATTTAGAACCACTACAAATTCTACGTTCCTGAAGCCAGTCTGCAATGTCCTTCTTTTTTACAGCTGCTATTTGGAATCTTATGTAAGAAGTGTTATCTAAAATAATTACGGACGGTTCTTCCAACTTCTTCAACAATTGGTTTACCAACCAGCGGAAAAAATTCGTTTCATTCATTTCCCCGTGATAGTCACTACCTTTTGTAGATGATGAAAACACCAACTCACATTCGTCAATGAACCCATTTTTGTTACCTGCATGCTATACTATATTATCTACAAAATAAAATTAGTTTTTGCCATTAACAAAGTATAAGCAATAAACCGTTTTCCATCAACTTTAGTGTTTTTTACGATTTTCAAATTGTCATCTTGCCACAAACGACTTACAGTACCATTTTGAAACAACCATGAACCATAAACAAATTGATGTGTTCGCTTCCTTAATTTGCATATTTGATTTTAGGAATTGCAGTCTTTTAAGAACAACATCGGGCATCTCCATGAGACCTCTCCGTAGATTATCTTTCTTCCACGTGAATCCGATGTTGTGTAAAAGTGTACTTACAGATCTTTCACAACCATTAAAGATATCAACATCCTTCAACTTACGCCACAGAGTAGAAACTGAAATATGTTCATCTAAAATCAAGTACTTTGATACTAACCTAACAATTTTTATAATACAATATTCATTCTGTAAATTACATTTCGAACTGCAGATGCTGTAAAATTATCTATTTCAGTGACAGGTTTTTTGTGCGAACTTTTATTTTATCAGGCATAAAGGGTTTATTCGTTTTCATTGCTTGTGACACTGAACTAACTGTCAAAACATTAGTTTTTAACGCAGCTGCCACCCACTACAAAAAAGACAATATAATTAGGAATTCAGTTGTGAAGTGTGTTACCTTTTCGAGGCATATTTTCTGCCATTGTTATATTTCTACAGATCACGTACTTGATGCAATCGCTGTCTAAGTCAAATTTGCATGCACAATTTAAGTTAAATGAAATTACTCACGTTAGGTGTATCTCGGGATTTAATCTCAGGATCCAACAATGATTTGTGGGTTTGGTTACGCCATGTTGAATATCAGATTTCCATCCGTCCTAAACCTCTACTGCACTCGTAGGGGGATGAAAGGAGATAAGGTACCAGGTACAATAAAAGGTAAGGTACAGAGAACCTACATACCCGTGCCTAAAAGAAAACACACACCACCCAGGTAGTTGTTGCCTTTTTCAGGTCTCATGGCGTAATCCCCGCTTTCGACACTCGTGCACCTCCGCATTCACTCTGCACAGACGCGACTCAGCGACGACGGAAGATAACGTTATTAATTTAAAAATACACGGCAATTAACTTATAAATTATATCTAAATCTAGAACATGATACATTGCCATTTTGGCATGTAACAAGTAAATAATCACCTCTTGTACTGTAGCCACGGCTATAAACGGTCCACCATTCTCATGTTCTTGTTCAAAGAACTTTATTTGGTTAGCAACAAGTTGCTTTCCTGTAGAACCCAAATGATGACCTGCCATTGTAGCAAACAATAATAACACTAATATTAGTGAACTGTTTGTAATTCAAATGAAACGTTGTTAGGAAATATAGCCAAAACTAACGAGAACAGTGCCAGACAAAGCAAAACAACATAACTTATTTTTACTAGTGCTGGGATAAGCACATAATAAATCCATCAATCATTTTCGTTGTTTCATGTTTTCCCAATTTTCTTTTATTGATTTTAATTAATAGTGACACTTTTTTGAACAAAGCTATAGGCATATAATTAGTTGATTTAAAATCGGTAATAATAATATGTACATATTTTAGTGTATTGTTCTATTACTGTACATGAAAAATAAAATATCGATTTGATCTCTATTTTAATTGAACACTAATTGGTTAGAGTAGTCGCCAATGTTGAATTTTTGACCAACATACGCGCGAAATTTGTTGAAGATAGAAAAGGACAAAAATATTGGTTTATGTTTAATCACATCTATGACATAGATTGGATTTTAGATTGCTTGAACTATACTTAGGAAGTCTAATAACTCAAAATGGGAAGAGTGCAAAAGATATAAAACGCACAAGGTCGTGCTACATTTAACAAGAAAAAGCAACTACTGTGTTCAAAGACAACAAACAGAAACAAGGATAAATTGCTGATAACATATGGATGAAGCACAACACAGTATGGATGTGAAACGTGGGCAGTATGAGAAGCATATAGAAACCTTTGAAATGTGCTGCTACAGACATATGATGAAGATATCATGGACAGACAAAGTTAAGAACAAAAAGGTACTAGAAATGTTAGGATAAGAAGAAATATATGGAAGATTGTAAAAAATAGGACAGAGGGGATGATATTGCGTGTACTAAGAATTTAGGAAATAGCATGGATTATATTAGAAGTAGAGGAAGGAAAAAGAGCGGTTGACATGTGCCCAGATTAGACTATTGCACACCGATAGTGAAAGATGTAGACTGTGGGAATTTCAGGGAAGTGTTCGCTCAATAGGAAACAATGAAGGTACGCGTCCAACCAGTTCTAGGACTGAAGACCTAATGATGATGAATAATAATAAGTTTAGTGAGCGAAAGCGTTTTATTGATTCTCAAATAGCTGTGAGGATTACTGCTTAGGCATTACAGTACAAGCCATAAGAAGGAAACACCCCACACGGAGACGTAACAGTAATTATGCACCAACTAGCTTGCTGTGGTGAGAGGTGAATTCTATGAAAACAAATGCAAAGCTTTAGAGGTATACCAATGTCAACACCTTCACCTACCTGGAAGTCTGTTCCATAAAATGTTAATCATTAACCCACCTAGATTTTGGTGCCGAAGATGATAGGTGGTCTACGGGACGACTAAATGGTTATTTCTGCCATACAGGTTGATGGAACCCTGTGTACACTTTCTATCTCACTTACTAATTTAAACTAAGCACAAACAATAATAAAACCGAGACAGCCTATATTAGCAAACACGAAAATCATAGCATTTACAATTGCAACCAACTAGCCTATGGTAATCGGCCATTGGTGTGTAACTAAAATAAAGAAACGTCTTTAATGTATTTAATTATAATTATTCAACAAATTAGACTGGTATATGTAAATTTATGCGAAAACAATTGTGGTGCTCGTTTCTACTACATTACACTCTTAACTAAGCATACACCGATGTAGAGCTCTGGATACTAATAAATTGTATGTAAACAATGAAATATATGTGTACGGAATATGGAATAGAATAGACAAAAATTTTATTATTAAAACAGAAAAAAGGTACACACAAGGTAACATTTGTATATACGTTCTTCCATGCTACCTGCAATACGCATTAAGTATTACAGTAGTATTACAATAATGTTACTACTTGATAAGTAGAACAGTTTTAAGAAATTTAGTAAATTTTTTCTTAAAATTAATTAACGAAGTGTGACACATCATTATAAATTTTTGAATTGAGTAAAACAATGTAGCAGGTTGTTGCATGCCGAAAATAGGCATTTAAACATTTCTAATTTTAGTTCTGAATTTGTAAGTGAATTCGCGCCAATATTTAAAAGACTTGTGCGTGCATTTCCGTCACTTTAGATAGTTGCGTTTGCGCGAGGGAATGTGCAGACGTAGAGTGGAAAGAAAAGTGATTTCCGTCATGCCGAGACTAGTCAACTAAACGTCGTCGAGTGTGGTTATCTGTGTGCCTTTTATCTTGTCTTTTCTTTTTTAGGATGTAGGTTTCCCTTTGTTTCTTGTATCTATTATTGTTCCTCCTACCTGTATACCTTTCGTATCTCTACAACAAGAAGAGAGAAGGTAAATTTAAATCTGACTCGGCGAGGGGGCAATAGGACGACCCACGCCCACAATGCTCAACCAACGCGGAGAGCCTGACGCGAGAATAGCGGCAATGCTGTGACGAGTTCTACATTTTACGTGAGTACCTTTATCTTTTTTTTGTATGTGATATTTTGTGGCATAATATTGACCTTATTGTGCATTATTAGTCAAATATTTATTGTGTTACCAACTGTCGTAGTGGCTCTTATACATTATGCATCGGGACTTTAAAAGTATACCTTAGAGTATAGAACCGAAGTATAACAAGGTAGAAAGTAAAAAATCTATCACCTACAGCTTGTGGCTACAAAATTCAAACAACTCTTTCAGTGCAGGACAAACTTGGGTGTAAGTAATCTTTGTATCCAACTCCATTGATAGAAAGTGTTCACTACAGAACTTTCGCAATGTAATGGCACTTTTGCGTTTGCAGTTTGTTTCTTACAAACCCGAAATCAAGTTTCCATTATGCGGATTACTGTAAACTGGTTCTTCCGCCCTACGATCGTTGCTTGTCACTCGACTGAAGATAAAAACTTGTATTGAAAGATTTTAATGAAATCTGAATATCCCTTTCCATTATGCTATGGCGGTATCTATAAGCTATATTATTTTTGGGGATTCCTCATTTCCTATGTTCACATGGTTTGTACGATTTGAAGTGAACTTGTGGTTGAGGTCAAGGGTTTTTCAGTGCATGGGTCAAAACGTCTCAAAGTTTATACTATTTTTATGGTTTTTTTTTGTTGCTTTGGGTAATTGACAATGTTTTAGATTCCTTGCAATGTGTGAGAATGTTTTCGAATACACGTTTGTAGGTTGATTATTTATGAACAAATAAGTTGGTGTTTTTCTAATTTGATGTTCAACATGTGAAGTTCCTTTTACTATTGGTTGTAAAAGAATATACAGATGCTTTCCCTTTTCATTTCGATATTTTACTTTAATATTATAATCGAATAATTCTTTAATAAACTGTAAGCTTCTATAGAATTTTACAGGTATTTTCGCACCAAAGCTCCTTTCACAACAGATTAATAAATGCTTTTCTATATATGTGTGTGCGTAATTAACGTATTAGCACTACAACACGTAACACTTAAAGCACTACAAAACTGTAATCCAATATTTTATATCCTAGAGAAATGAGTCCGAAACTTATGATGGAACATTTACAATGTACACTGGTGAAGGTGACTTAGATTTAATTGGCATCCTGGATTTGTGGAATGGTGCATCATACACACAGGTTTACGAAGGATATTGTGCATATGTAAATGGTTCTGCAGGTGAACTCTGGCCACCCATACAAAACTTGCAACGTCTTTCACTATTTGTCTCAGACATTTGCAGGTAATCTTTTATAATTAATTTGAAAAATAAAAATTAATATTACACTTTTTTTAGTACTTTGGCTATTGATTATGAGCAGGATGAATCGGTGTTAGATATACATGGAAGAAAATATATAATTAGCAATTTTACTTTTGATAATGGAACCGCTTATCCTGAGCAAGCATGTTTTAAAGGTGAAGATGTTATTCCCAGTGGTGTACGAGATGCGTCACGTTGCAAGTTAGTATTTGCACTTTATTACTAGCACTTTCTATATTATAACACAAGTAAACTAGGATATTTTAAAAAGGGGTTTTAATTTCCAAATTTTTGTGGATTTAAAATGAGGTTATTGTATGAACAATTGAAATTATCCCAACTAGCTACGATTTTGAGACAGGGTTCAGATAAAAATACTTGTAAAATACTTACATATCGTATGTGAATGATTTGCACTTATCTTTTAATGGTTTGTGTTAAATTTGTACTAATTAGGGAAGGCTCCAGCAATTATGTCATTTTGGTATGTGCGCTCAGCATACGGCTCTTAAACAGATATTGTATACAGAAAAACTTATTTAGAACATTCATTTCCCATACTAGACGCATTTCAAAATAATAGATTTTCTAGACTTGGTTTTAATTCCTGGTGATATATTTTCACACATTAAATGTTCATAGGACTTGGCCTATTAACCTATCTGTAGAAAATTCTAATATACTTGCAACTACGATTTGTTATGCCTCATTTGACTACACAACGATTTTATTTTAATATTATCTTTGAGGACTTTCTTGTCCAGGGTGGTCAAAATAAAAGACGCCCGGTATTTATTTAAAAGTAGTAAATGCATAATATTATAAATAAAAACATATTAAACATTCAATAGTTCACAAAAGATGTTAAAAGTATTTACCACGAATGTCGATACACAAATTAGCATCTCAACATATTTTCGAAAACTTTTGCCTGTTCATTTGGATTGATTTCCACAAATGCATTGTGAATGTTAGTTTTCAAATCTTTTATTTATTTATTTACTGTCTTATAGAATAATCCATTTACAAGACGGGCAACACAAAAATTCACAAAATAAAAATACGCAAAAATATACACTACAAAAATTATACACTACAATTCAACTAATAGTACACAGCAATGTCATGATTACCATTCATCGAAGTACATTTCTTTATCACTCCTGCAGAGATGCAGAAAATATCAATGACATTCCGAATTTCGTTGTAGTTACAACAACTACGATGTCATCATCATTAGGTCTTCAGTTCTGGAACTTGTTAGACATGTACCCTTATTGTTTCCTATTCTGTGCTAACCTGCATATTTCCCTGAAATTTCCAGTCTGCATTTTTCACTCTCTGCGTGCAATAGTCTGATCTAGGTCTACTTCTACATCTTGTTTCCTATCACTGCTTGTAATATATCCTGCAATAGTCCCCGAAAATGCCTTAGAACATATCCTGCCCTTCTATTTCTCCTATTTTTTTTTTGTTTTCCACAGAGATCTTTATTCCCCTACTATGTCCAGCGACTTCTAGTTTATGCTTGCACCTTATCTGTACCCAGTGCCTTACCATTTTTCAGACCCTTTAATGCTAATTCAAACCCATCTCTAAGTATAGGATATCCCAAGTTGTCCTTTTCAATGTCTGATTGGTATTCTAATGCTGTTATTTCCTTTCCTACATATAAATTCCCTATATCTTTTTGCCATCTATTCACTTCCTCTACATTTTCTATTTTGTAGTTTGCTTCTGCGTCCCTTATATTTTTGCTATACGGTTTTATATCCCTAAAATTCATTCTAATTAGTTTGTATGCTTCGTCCGTCTTTCCTATGTCCATCTTAGTTTGTACCTCTTTGCACTTTTGCTCAATCCATTGTTCTTTAGCTTTCCTGCACGTGCGAATATTTCCCATTTTATGGCTTTGTATCTCTGTTTTCTTGTTTCATCTAATCTATTTTTGTCTTTCTCCTATTAGATTCAGGATACTCTTTGTTATCCATGGATTCTTGTTTTCTTTTTTGTGCATACCCCCAGAATATTTCTGACCGCCACGTCTAAGCTGGATTTAATGTTATTCCATTCTGTTTCTACTTCCGTAGTATCAGAAATTTTTCTGATATCTTTCAGTAGTTCATTTGACTTTTTTCGAATTTTTCTTGAATATCTTTATCTTTTATTTTCTCAAAGTCAAGGTGCATTTTTCAGTTTCTTTTTTTCGACTTTTTAAATTTAAGTGCGGCATTCATAATTACGATAGGGTCTATATCTGCTTCTGGGTAGCTTCTTTTACTTGATTCCTATACTGTTGTCTAACAAGAATGTAATCTATTTGATATCTTCCTATATCTCCTGGCATCTTCCACGTGTACGTCTTCTAGGATGATGTTGAAATAATGTGTTCGTGATGGTTAAATTGTTCTTGTCGCAAAATTCTACCAGCGTATTTCCCCTGCAATTCTCGTGCCTAAACCAAATAAATCTACTACCGCTCCTTTCCTGCTCTCACCTACCACTGCATTAAAATCTCCCATAATTATTAAATTTTCATGTCCTTTTACGTATCTTAGTATGTCTTCGATATCTTTGTAGATCACCTCTTCCTCACTGTAGCTAGAGGTGGGCATGTATACTTGTATTATTACTGTATTAACCGATTTAGATTCTCATCTAACCATGAGCACTCTTTCGTTCTTTTGTAGGTAATTTTCTACACGTTGTCCTATCTTTTTTCTCGTAACTATCCCCACACCCGAATTTCCTTCCTCTGATCTTGTATAAATTACCCTAAAGCTCCACTCTAAAAGTCACTCGCTTCTGGCCAGCGAACTTTGCTGATTTTTATTATGCCTAGTGTACGTATTCGTTTCAATTTTTAAATTCTCTAGCTTACCTGCTTGCTTCATACTTCTGACGTTCCTCGCTTTGACTTGCAGAGTGTTCACGACTCTTTTTTTATATTTTTCGTTCACATCCCCAAAGTAGTCCCCTCCTGGAGATTCGAATGGGGGGACTATTTTAATTCCAGAATTTTTTACCCCAGAGGATGCCATCGTATTTAATAACAATTTCAGTACACTGTGTACTTGGGAGATAATGTGGTGGTTTCCTGTTGCCTTCCACATTGCAGTGGTGTTTTAGAATGCCATATCGACCTGTATGGTCTCTGCTGCTCTACCGAAAAAGCTGTTGCCCTCTTTCGAGGACCTGTCTTAGTCTGGTTCCTCACTAAAGACCCTACTACTTTGGTCAGACCTGTAGTTTGGCTCTTTAGATCACTGGAACGTGGAAGCCACTCCACCCGTTCCAGTAATCTAGAACTTCTTCAAGGAGCAGGTCCATTTGGAATGGACATACGGTGTAATGGTGAAAATTCCAGTACATTTATTTGTGGTGTATTGAAATGAAATGTATATGACAGTCTGGAGGAGAGACGGGGAACATTTAAAGAAATTTGATCAAGTATTTGAGGAAACTGAAGGTTTGAAAGTAAATTGTAAAGGAGTATTATAGACTGAGATACTACGTCTTTCCCTAGAGAAACTATTGAATCTGGTTAGAAGTATGTCTTGGGGTATCCAATTGGTGGGTAGGTTGCAGTTTTACAGTACAAGATAAGTTTCAGAAATCTCCTTTGAAGGTACTCAATTTGATTAATGTACCTTACATAATGTGGGCATCATATTATTGAAGCATATTCTAAGCGGGTGCAAATGTGCATATTAAACAAGGTGATTAATGTTGACGATAGAGAACCCAACGGAATTACGGATTACAAATCCCATCGTCTTACTAGCAATTTTAGCCACACATTGAATATGTTCCTTAAAATTAAATTTACTATCAAAATAAACCCTTTGTCCTTGATGTATTGTCGACGCTGGAGAATGTCACTGTTCAATATGTAGTTATGTTGAATTAGATGATCAGTTCTGTGAAATGACTTGACTTCAATTGTACGCAGGTTGTTAATGTACACTTTACCCTTTAAGTTACGCCACAAATAAAAATTGCAGGCAGACAGATCGGGTGATTTGGAAGGCCTAAACCTGCAGAAACTGTACGGTTTGTGTTTGAAAATTCTATGGATGCGTGACATTGAAAACTACAAAGTATGCACTGTGGCACCATCTTGCTGGAAAACACATACTCTGGTTCTTTTTCGGCCAGCTGCGTTATGAATGGTTGGAACAATTCCATTACATACACTTCAGAGGTCATGATATTATTAAAGAAAGTGGGGCTTGCAATCTGTTGGGCTGAAACTGCACACCAAATGCTAATGCAGAGGCACTTCAAAGCGTTCCTTAGGGGATTGTTTGTTGACCAATAATGAGTGTTTTGAGTTCACGAACCCACTAAGTTAGAACCATCTTTCGTCTGTAAAAAGTAAAGATTTGGATAAGATAACCATTAGCGACACTGAGTAAACATTTGCAATAATGTTGTCTTTTTACATAGTACATAGACTTTGATGTTTGCATCACTCTTACTTTGTATGCTTGCATATGCAACTGTTTCAACATCTTCTGGCATGATGTTCACTTGATGTTTAGTTGTAGCTGTAGTTCTAGATATAATAATCATTTTTTGCACAACACTTTTAAAAGGAGCAGAATTTTGTGGTTATTTTATTGTGAACGTTTCGTTTAATGTTATAAACGATTTACATTCGGAATAAGTTTCAAAGATAAACAGTTTTTGTTCGATTGAAAACGGCATTATGGAAAACCTTATTTACAACCACCATTAACAATTGAAAGCGCAACACTGACACACACAATATGATTGTTAACACGAAATGGCCACTGTATCACGTGACCCCTCTTGCGAGCTCGGTTTAAATATCACGTACAGTATGACTTTGGACTTCTTTTAACTTGGCCACTGAATAGAGGCGACTGTACTCTTATCAGCTGAACGTACGTGTTGTAGAAACAATACATAAAAATTTGAACATCGATCGTCGTAATGCAACAATTTACTAATTGGTTTTACCTTAACTATCTAGATAAGGTAAGCTTGATATATGAGTTAATTATTTATACTGATTGTAAAATTTGTTCATTATTATTATGCCCTCTGTACGAGTACCCTATGAACTATATTACCTTGATACCTGTCTAACTGACAAGCAATAATTTGACACACAACGTGAGTGCCATATTATTGTTTGTTAATAAGACAGGTATAAAGGTAATATAATTCATTGCGTGGTTGTACAGAGTATGTAGTAAGAATGCACAGATTTGACAATAACCAATAGAATCATCACTTAAAAGCGTTAGAACAACGTTTATGCCACAAAATACAATAATAAATTATATGTCATTCCTCGTACAGTGCTGAGAACTCAAAACCACAATTATAATGCATCATGACCTACTTTATATATAAGAAAAAGTCCCCTAGGATAATTATTGGAATAAATTAATTGTAATCAAATGAGGTGTACCAAATCAACTAATGTAAAATCATATTATTAAATTATCACTGTACAAACAAAACAGAAAAGCACTCAAATCCTAATCAAAATAATAATAGTTTCTGCTCAGGCTCCATTACAATAAATTAGAATACAGTACACATTAACATTTCATCGTACATGTTTGCATCCTTGATCCTGTAATTTGTTAGGTTAGTGTACCATTCCATTACATCGATCTTTAGTATAATCCAATTCGCATAGGTACTCATCATTTTTATTTAGGTTTTGCTTTCGAACAAACAAATGTGTCTAATTTCAAAATTTGTTTGTGTGTGCTTTTAATCTACAAAGATTGAGAGGATATTTACTAAACTCGACAGCACCTTCGTTAGTTATCTAAATTACAATGTTAACAGTTTGACAACAGGGAGTTCAAATGAATTTTACTTCCTTACCTTTTAAGAAAACAATTTCAAAATGTCTACAAACACGCATTGACAAAAATATTAACTAATAAGCACTTTTAAATAAAAGAAAACTTCCCAGAGCTTAACCTGCATGTTCAATATTTAATTTCAACTTAATCCTTTTTTTCGTCGAAATATTAAATACATTTTTTTAACTAGTATATCAACCTATTTGGACATACTTCATTTTGATGATTTTTCAATTCAATCGATTAGAATTAAGAGCAAAGCAACTTCCTACGAATGAAATTTAAGATATCTTAAAACTGACTTAAATGATTACTATTTGTCTAATCTTTACTGCATATGCTCACATGTTTTTAACCCTTTAATCACTTTCCTTTTCCATTCTTTTCCTCTATTTTCTTTTTTATTTAATTTTGTAGGTTTGATGCACCTTTATTTGTCTCTCTGCCTCATTTCTATTTGGCTGATCCTGTTTATAGTCAAGCTGTCGGTAATCTAAATCCAAATAAAACCAAACATGAAATGTACTTGACTTTTGAACCAACTTCTGGTACAGTAATAGATGCTAGAGGACAGTTGCAGTTAAGTCTTTATTTAGAACCAGTTGAGTCAATGAAGTAATGGTAATAATTGCACTTTGATATTTTAATTTATATTCTTTTTAACAGCATGTTTCAAAATATTAAACCAGTATATATGCCCATGATATGGTTTAGTCAGCATGCTACTATAACAGAACAGTATACGTCAAAACTAAAATTACTTTTAAATCTACTCGATATTGGAATGTATTCTGGATGGGCTATTTTAGGAATTGGTTTGCTAGTTGGATTAGCGTGGATTGTTTATTTGATATTTACTCAACGTAAACATAAAGAGACTGAAACTGATCTCTTAATTCCACAAGAAGACAGAAACTCTGTTATTGCAACGTAGCAGAAAATAGTTTTTGATCTAATAATTGACTTAGTACACTAGTAAATTTAAGTTTAAAATTATATTTTACTATATAGTTGTAAAGTAAACTATATCTGTGATAAACTATGTTGGTTTCTATTTGGAGGTTTATTGGTTTTATTCACCGTTGTAGTAGAAATTAAGAAGTATCTAACTAGTTCTGACTTGGAGTAATTTAAAGATCTTTGAAGTGTTTCATGATTGAGTGGTATGATACAAGGTCGTCCATGTTTTCTGCATGGAATCTCGTCATGCCACATTTTATACAACAAACTGGTTGTTTTGTACAAAAATTGCAAATAATGTTTATTAAATGGGACCATTATTTGCTATAGGGAGATGTTCATTTTACAAAAAATGTATTTCATTTAACAAAATATTTTTATGAGCGACTCCATAGAAAGCTGTTACAGGTAAAATGGGCATTAAGTTAATAAATTTTGAGTTGCCGTGAAGGAGCGGGGATCCCATAACAAGATAAGACTGCGCCGGTTAACTGCAGTGGTGCAGGAGTGGGTTCTTATGAAAAAATTGTAAAAGAAAGTGCTAAAATAAAAAAAAAACTATGTTACATTATCACTTACCTTGAGACGTTCTTCTGCTTGTCATAATTGAGGGGCGCCAAACCATCTAGTCACAGCAATCCATTGCTTCTGTTACCTAAATTTTATCACCATATATTTGCCTATCTTAAAACACTTACTAAATTTTGGTTCAATTAAATAAGATGCTTTTCAAATACGATTCTATCGCTGGGATAGCTGTGTAATCTAACTTTATATTTATTTTGTTTGGTTGTTTTAAAAAGATATTGATTAGGGTGTTACAAGATAAGTACAGAACCACCTTAATTTCTCTTAGAAGTGAACCATAGATATAGTTTTACCATATTAAAAATAAATACTTCTGGAGACTCCCGAACTAACTCTGAACTGTAACTTCAGCGGGATGAGACCAACAGGAGGGGTCTTTATAAATACGGAAATGTCAAGTGCCACTATATTCAAAGATTTAATATAAGCAAGACAGCGTCACTAAAGAGAGTGTAGGAACTTTAGCAACGATTATACACACATAAAGCACACATGCTAAGATTGTTAAGTTATGCAATATTATCCCAGAAAGAAAAAGTAGTTATACATTAAATATTAAATAGATCAGAAGTTGCACCTGAATAAGAAATATATTTGTATCAAATTTAATCATAAGGTTACTTTCTTAATAAATTGTTACGTTAGTAATTTAATAAAAAGTCTGAAGAAGGAAATATATGTATATCAATTAAATTAAAGATTATTTTCTTGTTGTTACAGGTATGTGCAATTCTAATTTAAATTTTCTTTAAGTAATGTTAACTGCCATCTTGAATGGACCTGCACCTTGCCGAAGTTCTATATTACTAGAACAGGTGAAATGGCTTGCGTGTTCTAATGAGCTAAAGAGCCAAACTACAGGTCCAACCAAAGTAGTAGGGTCATTAGTGAGGAACCAGACTAAGACAGGTCCCCGAAAGAGGGCAGCGGCTCTTTCGGTACTTAGATTGGCTGAGACCATAGGGGTCGGTATGGCAGTCTAAGACACACTACCGCGATGTGGAAGGCAACGGGAAACCACCACATTATCTCCCAAGTACACAGCGCACTTAAATTGTAACAAACATGATGGCATTCTCTGGGGTAAAAGATTCCGGAGTTAAAATAGTCCCCCATTCGGATCTCCGGGAGGGGACTACTTCGGAGGATGCGATCGGGAAGTTAAAAATAAGAGTAGGGAACATTCTGCGAGTCGGAGCGTGGAATGTTAGAAGTATGAAGCAAGTAGGTAAGCTAGAGAACCTAAAAATCGATATAAATAGGTTATCACTAGACATAGTAGGGATCAGCGAAGTTCGGTGGCCAGAGGCAGGGGATTTTTGGAGTGGAGACTTCAGGGTAATTCATACAGGAGCAGAGGAAGGAAATTTGGGTGTGGGGATAGTTATGCGGAAAAGATAGGATACTGTGTAGAAAATTACTTACAAAAGAACGAAGAGTACTCATGGTTAGATTAGAATCTAAACCGGTAAACACAGTAATAATACAAGTATACATGCCCACCTCTAGCTACAGTGGCGAAGAGGTAGAAGCCATCTACAAAGATATCGAAGACATATTAAGATACGTAAAAGGACCTGAAAATTTAATAATTACGGGGGATTTTAATGCCGTGGTAGGGGAGGGTAGGGAAGGAGCGGTAGTAGGTTTATTTGGTTTAGGCACGAGAAACGACAGGGGAAATAGGCTGGTAGAATTTTGCGACAAGAACAATTTAATCATCACAAACACATTATTTCAACATCATGCTAGAAGACGATATACGTGGAAGATGCCAGGAGATATAGGAAGATATCAAATAGATTACATTCTTGTTAGACAACGGTTTAGAAATCTAGTAAAAGACTGTAGAAGCTACCCAGAAGCAGATATAGATACTGACCACAACATCGTAATTATGAAGGCCGCACTTAAATTTAAAAATCTGAAAAAAAGGAACGGAAAAAGGCACTTGGACTTAGAGAAACTAAAACATAAAGATATTCAAGTAAGATTCGAAAAAAAGTCAAATGAATTGCTGCATGATATCGGGAAAATATCTGATACTAAGGAAGTAGAAACAGAATGGAATAACATTAAATCCAGCCTAGACATGGCGGCCAGAGATATTCTGGGGTATACACAAAAAGAAAATAAGAAACCATGGATAACAAAGGATATCGTGAATTTAATAAAAGAAAGACGAAAATACAAAAATAAATCAGACGAAACAGGAAAACAAAGATACAAAGCCATAAAATGGGAAATTATTCGAAAATGCAGGAAAGCTAAAGAACAATGGATTGATGAAAAGTGCAAAGAGGTACAAACTAAGATGGAAATAGGAAAGACAGACGAAGCATACAAATTAATTAGAATGAATTGTAGGGATATAAAACCGTACAGTAAAAATATAAGGGACGCATAAGGAAACGTCATTATAGAAAACGTAGAGAAAGTGAGTAGATGGCAAGAATATATAGAGAATTTATATGCAGGAGAGGAACTAACTGCATTAGAACAGGAATCAGACATTGAAAATGATGACTTGGGATATCCTATACTTGAGACGAGTTTGAATTAGCATTAAAGAGTCTGAAAAATGGTAAGGCGCCGGGTACAGATAAGGTGCAAGCAGAAACTCTAAAGGCCGCTGGACAAGCAGTAACAGAACGTCTCTTCCAACTTGTAAGCTATATGTATGAGACAGGCGAGATACCCAAAGAGTTCAAACGTAGCATCATAGTAACTATACCAAAAAAGAAAGGCGCGGATAGATGTGAAAATTTTCGAACAATAAGTTTGACAGCTCACGTGTCAAAAATATTAACTAGAATTGTGCAAAGACGAATGGAAAAACGAGCTGAAGAAATACTAGAGAAGACCAATTTGGGTTTAGGCGAAACAGGGGAACGCGGGAGGCTATTTTAGCTCTGTGAGTGATAATGGAGAAAACAATAGAAAAAGGGAAAGCATGTATATAGGGTTTGTAGATCTGGAAAAGCATTCGACAATGTAAATTGGAAAAATGTTTGAAATACTCAAAAGATTGGAATGAGTTATAGGGATAGACGAATAGTACATAGCTTATACAAAGAGCAAACAGCAGTAATAGAATTAGAGCAGGAACGAGAGAAGTAAACATTAGGAAAGGGTGAGACAGGGATGTGCCCTATCCCCATTGATCTTTAACTTGTACATAGAAGAGGCAATGAATACTGTCAAATGCAGGAAGACATTTGGAATAACTATGCAGGGACAAAAATTGATATGCTTAGATTTGCAGATGATATAGCGGTATTAGCGTCTAGCAAGGAAGAGTTAGAAGCTGCTCTTAATGAAATGGAAACGGTTCTGACAGAGAGATACGGTATGAAAATTAACAAAACTAAAACTAAAGTTCTAGTTTGCAAAGGTGGGGAAAATAAATCAAAAACAAGAATACTAGTATCTAACACGAACTTACAAGAGGTTAAGGATTTCTGCTACCTAGGAAGCCAAATAACGCAAGATGGGAAAAGCACAAAAGATATAAAACAAAGATTAGCACAAGGTCGTGCTACATTTAACAAGAAAAAGCAACTACTGTGCTCAAAGACCACAAACAAAGAAACAAGGAAAAGATTGCTTAAAACATATGTGTGGAGCACAGCACTGTACGGCTGTGAAGCCTGGACAGTAGCAGAAGCGGACAAGAAAAAGGTAGAAGCCTTTGAAATGTGGTGCTACAGGCGTATGATGAAGATATCATGGACAGACAAAGTTAAGAATGAAGAGGTACTGAAAATGGTAGGGGAAGAAAGAAATATGTGGAAAACGGTAAAAAATAGGAGAGATAGGATGATAGGCCACATACTACGGCATGAGGGAATAGTGCGGAATATATTAGAAGCAGAGATAGGAAAAAAGAGAAGAAGAGGCAGACCTAGATTAGACTACTGCACACAGATAGTAAAAGATGTAGGCTGTAGAGGTTTCAGGGAGATGTGTAGGCTAGCCCAGAATAGAAATCAATGGAGGTACGCATCCAACCAATCCCAAGATGGATAAACTAATGACGAAAAGATAACTGTGCTTAAACATGATGATTATTATAAGTAACTACAAGAATTGGTTGGGCAATATTCTCGAATAATGTTAAGTGTGTGAAAGGATTTACTGGAAAACCATTATTTCGCAAATGTCTAAGTGTTGGGGATCTTGGTAGCCACAGGTTGCTTAACCTCCTTCACTGAATCTCGGTAAAATAGGGTATAAAATTAGAAAACAATAGAAAGGGAACGAGCTGAATACACATGCTGTGTGAGAATTCCAGGGAACTATGTAGGCTAGCTCAGAATATAAATAAGTGCAGGTGCGTGTCCAACCAGTTTTGAGATGGAAAACCTAATGACGAAAAAATAAGCGCAGATAAATCTGATGATTAGTATAAACAACTAGTTGTTGGTTGCGAAATACCTGCAACTAATGTTGACTGTGCGAAAAGATAAATTGGAAAATATATTAAATCTCCAAATGGTTAAGTGTTGGGGGAACTTGGCAGCCACAGGCTGCTTACCTCCCTTCACAACCATTGAAGGTCGGAGAAATAGGGCATGTAACTGTAAAACAATAGAAAGTGATCGAACTGCATCTAACAAGAAAGAACAGCGCCTATGAGGAAAGACAACAAACATAGAATAAGAAGAAAATTGTTGAAAGCATATGTGTGGAGCACAGCACAGTATGCCTAGGAAATACGGGCAGTCTGAAACGCAGACAGAAAAATGGTAGCAGCCTTTTGAAATGCTGTGCTTCAGATGTATGAGGACGATAGCATGGACAGACAAAGATAATAACAAATAAGTTACAGAAATAGTAGGGGAACAAGGATATCTGGGGAAAAAGAGAAATAGTAGGGCGGAATACGTTCTAAGGCATTTTTGGGGAATATATGGGATATATTACAAGCAGAGATAGGAAAAAAGAGGTAGATGTAGACCTAGATCAGACAGTTATAGATGCAAACTGTGCATATTTCAGGGAAATCTGTAGGTTAGTTCAGAATAGGGAACAATGATGGTACGCGTCTAACCAGTTCTAGGACTGAAGACCTAATGATGATGAATGTTAACTGAAGATGGAATTTATATCAAGTTATAATGTTACATTAAAAATGTCAATTAAAGTATTCAATAAATGTTTTTTATTATATCATATTTATATCTTGTAGCTTTGCCTATAGGGCATAATAAAAAAAGGGACGGAGTGCGTCACTTATGACTTTGTTCTCGTAACACTATACGATGCAAGCTTCAGGGTTGGTTTAACCTGTTTTGCTTAGCAATAATGAATAATTGGTTATAATTTGGTTTATTGAAGTGTCAATCAGTCTCCCAAATAAAACGATTGCTGTCGGTTAACCAAGCTATATTAAATCACCATCAAATTCTGATAAATGTACAAAAATTTACGATTCCCTAAAGGGAAAATATTTACAATTGCTATTCACAAAATATTTACCTAAAGGGATTGATTGAACACAAGCAGTAACAATTAAATGTTATAAAATAATAACCGGTGATAGTAACGAGCTCTGTACCAAAACACGGTGTACATATGTACAGTGCTTGGGTTCGACTTGAAATAGGGATACTGCAATTATGCAAGAATTCTTAACAAATGTAAGATCTAAACAGAATCTACTTATTATAAAAACTTTAATTAATTGTGTTGATTTAGGGTTAGAATATGTAGTTATGTTTACTAATGAAGAAACTAAGTTATGAGCATTAAATGTTGATTATTTAAAATGACTACTAAAAGATTAGTTTACTAACAATTTTTAGGTTAAACTACAATTATGAATAACCTCGAAGACTAAAAAAATGAACTTGACACTATCGTAACGTCATTGAACTCGATTAACGTTATCAATAAATACCTGCAGTTTACATCTCAACGAAAACAAACATCTGGCGGCCACACATGCACGTCACTTGACTGAATCCTTTGAGGCCCGCTGTGGGAGTTCATAAACATGCTTGTTTGTGAAATTCAGCCAAAATTGCAGACTTCCTAAAATGTGGTAGATCCACTGCATGTAATACTGTATTCTTAGATAAGTGGAGATTTGCGGGGGCTCGGAGAACTTGTAATGATTGGTAATGATAAGGACAAACAGTTAGATTGGCCTATTGGACGTGTAGTGGAACTTTTACCTGGGAAAGATAAACAAATGTGCGATTGGTACGTGTTGCAACTGCGAGAGGGATGCATGTTGGGAAGTGAGTCCTCTGTACGAGACCAATCGGAGACTCGGAGGGAAGTCTGAGGTTTTAGAAATACCAACTACAGCTGAAAGTGGTGTAACTGGCAGATCGACTGTGCGATTCACGCGTAGTGGTAGACAAGTCAACGCACCTACGAGATATGTCAGTGCATAAATTTTACTATTAATGTTTGTTTGAGATTTAATTTTTACATTATTTTTGTGAGAAACTAATGGAATAGTTTCTCAGGTGGGAGAATGTTAGAGAAAGGCCTTCAATGTGTCCTTTAGTGTGCTAAAAATACTAATATCAAAAAATATATAATACTGTAAGTAAGAAAAAGTTGTATTTCTAAAGAAGGCAAACAATAAAAGGGATAGTTTACATTTGCGAGACCTCACGCATAGATTATTTCTCTAATGTATTGTTTCTATGTACAACATTAAAAATGATGTGTTACAATCACCTAGATTAACTAGACTACTTTTTTAAAGTATTATTTATGTATGAAAAGTAGAAGTGACCCGTTACAAACTTTACGAAGGTTGAACATCAAAATCTTTATAGGTGCAATGTTTCAAACAAAAAGCTCTTTTAATAAATTGGAATGATTTCTAATTCCTGCCTGACTATATCATCAACATGTGTATGGTGTCTAGGAGTAGGACCGAAGATATCATGAGTCATCCATGTCCTCAGTCAACATTGTGTTACAGGCGGAAAAGCTACTAAGTATGTATTTTCCAGTAAAATTATAAAATGGGGTGGTCTGTAAAACAAAAATTAAAGGGATGTCACCGGCACTAGCTAGCGGAAGGTCGTGGATCATATAGAGGGTTAAAATTTTGCAGAAGGGGTTAAATTAATTTATATACTACAAAAAAATTTGGCACTTACCTTTCATAAATATTGTGGCTTAATGACAATTACCAAGGGCGCCAGACAAGTCAAGAATGTCCAAATATTCGTGCAAAACCTTGAAAGACTTGTCATCCCCAGGAGGACAATTGTTCCTTTTAATCAATTCCTAACTTTTTTACTACTTATGTAACTTCCATGATAAAAAAACCAATAAAAAAACTATTGACTTAATCAACGGCAAACACAACTATTTAATTAACAGAGCAATAAACGTGAACCTCTTACATTCATTGATTTTAATTTAGAAATTTAATTGAATAGGTGAATATGGAATTATGAAAATTTTGCGTACATAAGTAATTCCCAAACACTTATATGGAAGAAACTTATCTTATAAATTTTACACTAAATTAATCCTACGGTTTATGGCCAAAACGTCCTAACAAATAAATTAACTGAAAATTGGTCATGCTAACTTAACTATAAAAACTTACTTCTAAAAATCATCAGTTGTTTGATGGCTTGCCTTCCAATGCAGAACAGCTCTTAAATTGGGGGAGAGAATCTCGCTTGTTGCTCTTGTTGTTTGTAATTTTTAAATAATTGAATGGCACAAGAACCCGGCAGGATCTTATTGATAATATAACATAACTTGTGCGTCACACGCATACAAGCTTTTTATTATTACTTTATACCACTATAAATCCGCGAACATACGGGTGTAACCCTCGCGAACTGGAAGAGTTAATTACTCCTTTCCAATTTCACTATCGTGATACTAAGTGCAATTCTATATCTGTGATGCCGGAGAACGCTACCCGCGAACTACGTTTCTTTCTACCTCTTGACCACGGACAACCCCATTGGAAAAACTCCGTGTCTTTTGGCTAAAGCCTTAAGTTATATAGATTAATTCCTACTCTAACCATTATTTACGTCATATTTCTGTTATCCAATGACTGAACAGAACCTCCCCAAAAACAAGATTTTAGAAACCAAATCCAATCCCTTTTAAGATGAGGGTCACGGAAGCAATTATTTTTCTAAGGGTTTAAATATGTTGTATCTTCTAAGAATTTCTTAATTACTGAATTGTGGACCATACCCGTTGACGATAGTGGCCTGCCATTAACAAAAGACCGGTTAACCCACTTGAGCCGAAATGGATTTTAAATACAACGGATGTCTCCAGACTACTTAAAATTACTTGCAATCTTTGAACAAATCAAATAGTTTGGCTATTTTCAATGTTTCATTTTCTATAACCCTTGTCAATCAAAGAAATTATTAAGAAAATTAAGCTTTTCAACAGAAAATTGCTTTTCTTTATTTACGTTAAAAGGTATTATTCCATTTTAATTTTATCAGATTCGTCAATCTGTAACCGACCTAAGCTTTAAGAGGGTTATTGTATTTGATTTACAAGGGTAGAGCTTTAAATTATGATGACCTGCTGTTGGAATTTCTAATAGTTTAGCCTTAAGCTATTTGTAAACCTAGTCTTTTATGAGGGATGCTAACTAAAATATGAAAGTAATTTATTATGGAATTCTTGTCTATAAGTTATGCAAGTTAATGAATTTTTAATTAATTAATTAGTCTATTTATTAGTTAACATTACAAAATAATGTTACGATTGTGTGCAAATCGCAAGACAAGGAAAAAATTTCACCCATAGGTAGCAGTATTAAGTTTGTAATTCTGAATAGCACTGCACAGTTTGTTGATAATCACAATGAACTGGATTGACAGGTATATATTGGTATATCTGATGAATGTTTGCAGTGAAAACATAGACGGCGAAGACAAAATGAAAGTAATATCTTGTTAAAGCTTTGGCCCAACTAACAAATGATCATTTAAAGATGATGGTTGGTTTTAGTGCATGTATTAAAAATTACACGTTGTTTGGTTGTATAAGTTTTCAGATTTAACAATACTATGGTGTAGGATCCGGTAAGAAGATTTGCTACGATCTTATTAGTTACAGATAAACGTACTTTAGTTTCGAACTTGGTTGTGCAGAGTGTGTTTACAAAAATTTTCAATAATGGGAGAAACAATAATTACCTAAAGAACGGTTGACGTTTATTTATAGACGTAGTTTAAAATAGGCCCACCATCCTTTGTAAACCGGCTATTGGTCTCTAGGCATGCGATAGTGTCTTCGTTAGGTCAATTATGGTTTTTACAAATGACACAAGTGAAGTCGTGTTGAAACACAACAATTGGGAACATTTGTAAGGTAACTAAAGAAATCCTTCCCACTGTTGAACGTTCTCATTGGTTGAGGCAATGACCACATATTATATCAGACAAATCCATTTTCAATAATTTGGAAAAGTTCTTCGTATTTCAAACACCGCTTATTGTTTTCACTTATATTCACTTATAGTCTAAAAAATACTTTTTTCTGTGACGGGAAAAAAATTTGACATTTAATGTTTCTTGACAGGTATCAAAATGTCAGTTTTTATGAATTTACTTTTTCCTCAGGAAAAAAATTAGTACTTTTTTCCCGGGTATGTGCAAATAAGTAAGAACACGAATATATATAATTTAAAGCCGCGTCCACACTTGTAACATTCGGGTGTAACACAACATCGTTTCATAACTTTGTCGCATTCAAAACAACATATAAACAACTTAAGTAAGCAAATTTTAAAACCACTTGCAGAATTAAGCAACGCGTCTAACTGTCCCTATAAGTACAACAACCTACTTGTTTGAAATTTCAAATTTGATATCGATTGATTTTTGTCTTTAATATATTGTAATATTATTTTCAATATTAAATCATTGTTTTGCCTGTCGCAGAAAAAAATAGTGTATAATACACGGGTAAAAATGTAAGATTTTAACTCCTCGAGCTAAAATCTTAGACTTTTTTGCCTGGTATAATAAATAACTATTATTCACAATGACCACATATGAGTACATTACTTTTTATGAAAAAACATCAGTACAACCATGAAACTTTTGTTTAAACTATTGAAAAAGTACACTTTCTGTAATGATTTGTGACTGTTAAAACCAAAATTTTTTAAAAGAATACATTTTTTGTATATTTGGTAATATTGCATAATACATACGTCAACAGACTGAAAGCCAACACCAGATAAGCTGTAATATGTTTTTGATAAGAATCGCACAAGTAGCACTATTGTTAATTTGGTCGAGGCTTGTACATGTCTACATTTGAGTTCAGCATGAAATAACGCTTCATATGTACAAAACCCTTAACACAATTTAGGAACTTAATGTCCACAATTGTGCATGCAGTGAGCGAAAGGGTTAAGTAGCTTTCTCTGCTATTTCTGTTGGAATCTTGTTTAATTTGCTGATGCTTACTTTGAGACATCTTACTGATTTCTATTAGTATTTAGGACATGATATTTTAAAATACAGAATCATGACTCAGTTTAAAACATGATTGTAGTATTATTAAAAATATAAAACAGGACAATCCTGGATTCCTCTTATTTGATAGTGCAGACATATTAAAAGTGCAATATATTTTTACTTAATAAAATTTGTATATTTATCTTGGTTAAACAAGATACCTAGTATAAATTACAATCATAAGTAATCTATAATAATTATACCGTAACCATAGAATTTTGGCGCATCCATTTGTGTCCTCCACTAAAACAAACTTTCTTAGATACTGTATGACAAATGATTACGTACAAAATGGAGAAATAAAATTATTATGATATTCTAATTCACCACATAGACCATCAAAATACTGATTTACTCCTTGGCGTCCACATTCACTTGCAACCTTTCCTAATTTGTAGACAGGCGATCCATCAACGTTTCCAGCAGGACCATAATTACAATAAAAATACATTTTGCTTTTTCCCCAACTTTTTTGAACTACTCTGCCACAACCAACATGTGTTGTAGTAGCCCATATCAGTTGCGTAAAATTTCCTATTTGCTTTCCACTGCAAGGAACACATTATTTATTTTTAATCATTTATTTGGTTAAATAACTAGAACATTTTTGTAAAATTATTTTAAAGAAAATATTTAGGTTTTTAAAAATTCACAGGGAAAATATTTAATATCAATTTGAAATTAATCCTAAGCAAAATTTTGAATTGTAAATGCAGTATTATAAAGTTGAACTATTCTACTAGAAATTTAATTGACAAAATTGTCATCTTTTTCTGTAATTTTTTGCAAGGGGTTTAATTTTCTAAATTAAGCCAATTTACATGAGCAGATACGCCTAAAAATATGAAAATATTGTATTGTTTGTGGAGAGGGTGATTCAATTTCTTTAGTACGGCCGTCGTATCTAAGTGGGTTGAAATATTCTGTATAACGTGCGACTCTATATTCCTACACATCGGTCAGAAGACAAATGCAGCTGATTACATGCTACTCCATATCTGTGCCGGGTAAACCAAGCCTCACAGAGCATTCCAAGCTACACCAGTAAAAGACATTCTACCACTCCTCTTACATATGGCATCATTACGCAATCCCAACCCTGCTGTCTCTGTTGAAGAATTCACCACCTTCCCAGGTATAGTCAACACCACTGCCAATCGATTTCCAGGATATGACTATGCCATATAGGGGGATAAAACGATGCAATCTTGTTCACGGATTCGCACTATAAATTAATTATATCGTATACTACTTGGCGGTAATAATTATTTATTATTATATTTTTAAAGAACTTTCGTACTTTTGTTTCTACTGACAGTACCGCCCCAGTATTTCCCACAATAAATATGTGTACATTTTTAGAAACATTAAATTCGGACTGCTTCTACTTATAAATTGTAACTCCATGTGTAAATATGCAGCATAATTATGATTTGCAGGAGGAATATTTTTAACAAGACATAGCTCATCTGCACACTACTAACATAAACATTGCTTTGATTATGGAATATTTTAAAATGATACTAAGTAAATACAGATGCCATGGAATCTTATGATCTTATACAAGGCGATTTCTTTTTGCAGCCACATTTGAAGGATCTGTTTTTAATATTCACCATTTAAAAATAAGGATCTTGATGAGATTTAAGAAACAACTGATTCGCATGACCTCAAAATGTTATCGATAGTGTTAAAAGAAGAATTACACTTTGTTTAAAACAATGTGGTGTCTATGGATCACATCTTGTGTAGTAATTTCCACTTTTCGGTCATTATTTCTAGTGTAATTATAAAAATTATCTTAACCTAATATCTGTAATGTGGTAAGAATCAAAGCAGACTAAACTACAACATGTCTGATTTATATGCTGGCCAACAGACAAATATTTTACAAATCATGCATTACAATACTAGTATGAATTCTTAAACTTATAGGTCTTGCACAAATAAAGCGCAGTAACATTTCTACATAAGACTTCCACATTTGTAATAAGCAAGTAAAATTTAATAGCATGCATGGATTCGAAGAATCAAATAAGTGGGTAAGAAGTGTTACTTGAGCTTAGAAATATGCAAAAACCAATAAGAATAAAGACACGATTGCATAGCTCACTGACAAAACGATGGAAAGCTTGGTGACCACACGATCAGCAAGAAATTGATTGATTACACCTATCGCTTGCTATAACTAGTTGTAGCCAATGTCCTAGTGTGATATACTTTCACACATCAGCTTGATTTCATCAGCATTTATATACTAGGTACAGCTCAATGCAGCATGCTAACGTGTCAATATCAAGACCTTGATCAAGCAAAGCACAAATCCCATGAGTATGTGTGGTCAAATCTGGTGAATCTGTGTTACCATACACCAGTGGAATTAGTCATACGAGCCCTTTATTATCCACTTTGAGATCACCCCTCAATTGTTCCAACATTCACGTTTCCCTATCAAGATGGATTTCAAGTGTGTTGGATGTGACAAACAGTTTGTTACATGCAGAATTGACATTAATTACCCAAATTCTAGAGAAGCAAATGCAAATCTTTTTAGGGGTATACAAATTGTAACACTTCAATGAATACTCCTACACCTACCTGAAATGGTCTTTGTGAACTCTCTGTCTAATAAAGCCTTTGGGAGCCAACCCACCTGATTTAAGTCTCCTTAGAAGATGTGTTCCAAGATATGGTTTTAATTGTTCTTACCGTTATACAGGTTAATAGCGCTTTGTGTATACATTTTGTCACATGTACGGAAAGAGATATTTTATCGAATTAGTACACATTTAACAGCTGAAGGCAATAAAAAAAAAATCAATTTTTGTGAATTTATTTTAATTAAAACTCAGTAAGGTGGGGAATTTTATACAAGAGGATGCGAAATTTTCGAAGAATAGAATGTTTAACCAGCGTAATTTTCATTACTGGAATGATACTAATCTTCACATATTTCGTGAAAGGCAGTTTCAGGGTTACTGGAGTTTTAGTGTTTTTGCTGCAATAAAAATAACACAGTGCTAGCGATACATATTTGTAATGAAAATTTGAATGGTAAGCTTGTATTTAAAAATGGAAGGCAAATATTGTTTAAAATTGTGATTGTTTATTTCAGGAAAAGCTACCTCGAAATTTTACAAAATTATATAGGTACATCTGTTAAATCTGAATTGGAATCAGCTGTGGTATCACCTTATAGTAGTTTGCTTGTAAATAACTTTCTTCAAAATATCTTTGAAGATTGTTGAATAGCAAACAATGGGCCCCACAAATGGCCTCCCTGCTCGCCCGATATCATTCCCTTAGATTTCCTTCTCTGGCTTCGTATAAAAAATATTGTGTATACTTCACCAATCGCAACAAAACTTGATTGCCAGGATAGAGTCCTTAATGCATTTCGGTCGCTTTCTTCGCAAAAAATTCGGAAGGACACTCATGGTGGATTTTTAAGAAGAATTTATAAATTTTTGTAAGTTGGATGCAACCCATTCGAACATTTGCTGTAATTGAATTAATTTTACATTTTTTGTTTTTTTCTTTTTTCATGTTATATTGCTAAGTTATACTTAATGTTCCTCATTATGCTGTTATTTGTTATTAATTACCAAAATCATACAATGTGCACCCGTGACATATGGCGTCGAGAATAGCAAACTCATTTGTTTGGTGGTGTATCAAACCTCAATTCGTCAACCTAAAGCCAACTGATAATTTAAAATTCTTTAATAACTACGTAAATTTCATTATTTTTAAATTTCTAGAGAAACCTTTCATTTTGGATATAGGAATGTTATGTTATGTTATCTCACTAAACTTTTCTGCATAGAATCCAAGAATGAAGAGAAAACGGAAAATTGCAATTTGAAAAAAAAGTAAGTTTCAGAATTTTTGTGTGAAATTTGGCACCAATTTCCAAGCACCCTATATAATTTTTTGGAGAATTTTCAAAAATTTTTAAAGCTACATGTCATATTTATGAAAAATCTTGTAAATATTTGACCCTGACTCACTTGGATGTCGAAAAAATTAATTTCTATGTGGAGGACTCGATCTGCTAAAAACAATTAAAACCTGAAATAACTAAAAAATGATGCACTTTATGCATATGATGTCTTATTTAAAGTTACTTTGCAATTTGGTGCATATTCCACAAATTCAATAAAAATCTGAGCAATCCATTTAAAATAATGAAGTTGGGGTTCATTACTGGTATAACCGGAAATAGCAGAAAATTGAAAATATTTTGGCCAGAACTAGCCTTTCGAAAACTCCCGTATACAAATTTGTAGAAAACTGGTTCTAGTAGTTTCCCATATAATATTGACCTGGCTTGTCGTGATGGATCCTGTATATATTAAGCAGATACAATTGTAGTGCTTTTTTATATAAAAATTTTCCGCTTACAATACGCTTTAACTAAGCGTGCGCCAGCGCAAAGGTCTTCTTACTAAAAATAAGTTTTATTCAACCAATCGTAATTATTAAATATACAACAGCATGAACTTGGTAGCAGGTGGAAAGCAAAAATTTAATGACTTGCAGGTTTATTGATCTTGTAACAATACTCAAGCGACCTTGTAGTACAGAACAAAGGGGTTGTAGGTAATCCAGTATTCCAACTTCATGTTGAAGGAAAACATTCAACACAGGGATACTTTCAGCTGTAACGGTAATTTTAAATTCCACATTTACATTCGCGTTTGCAAACTTGTTTCTCTAACAATCCCCAGTTTGAACTACTGTCACTTTGACTACCTTATCCGCACGACGATGGTTACGTAGATGTTGTTTGCTCTTGAATAACTGAAGATAAAAAACTCTATTGCCTTATAATCTATTGGTTTAAATAATATTACGATTCTAGGTATTACCTGATTTTTTCTTTCGCATGGATTGTGCATCTAACGCTATTTTATTGTCGAGTTCAATGTAATTCTGTTTATGTCCACGATCATTTTGTTCTCACACTTTTGATAGCGACATGGTTTTTATAGTCGCAACACATTTTTTATGACTAAATTTATGAGTTTATGACTATTGGTGTAATTTACTACGATTCCAGTTTGGTTAAACTCGTGTGAATGTTTACGAATAAGCTTTCATAAGCTGGGTATTTATCAAAATGTGTCTGCATTAATACTAGAGTGTATAGTCCCGACTTTATTACTGGTTGTATTTCATATACATTGGCGTCTTACTGTTTATTTCCGTGTTCTTTAATATAATGAAATAGTCTCATTATTAATGTGAATTACCAAAGCTGCCATTAAACTTTCAGGGTGTTTTCACACTAGAAGCTGACTGAAATTAATAAATTCTTTCCTATTACCTAATGTTTGCTTAGATAACGCTCCAATGTTACAAGTTTAAGTTCTGAAGATATCTCCGATAATGAATCCTCTTACACCAACTGCTTATACAGCACTGCCCAGGATCCAATTTTCAGAATGTCAGATACTCTATGCTAGTGTTGTGGGACAGCTGATCATTGAATACATCTTAAGAACGTAACATGAACTTTACACATGTATTCAGTTATTGTTATTAACTATTAATTTGTCTTTTCTTAGAAGAATCATCACAAATGAAACCCTCTTTTTTTAAGTATTATACCTGCCAGCAGAACAGCAAACTATTGTAGTGAGACATCACTTAGCCCTTGACCAGAATAGTACACCTGAACGTAAACCAGCCATCTGTACACAAAGGACAATTGGTAGCCACACTGTGGCGTGACATCTTCAAATGAACTTGATTGATAGTTTACGAGAGATTGCATTTAAGAACTTTATTAAGCTTACAATAGGAACTTTTTAGATGTTATTTGCATAATACTGGTGCACCCTTAGAATGCTCTAGAACAATAGAATTAAGTATATAAATTGCCCATTTGGGGGTTTTAGTTAGCTCTAGTTCAACCTTTGATTATAATACTAGTATTTATTCGCCTTGGCTATAAAATTGTAATATAAAATAAATTAGTGTAACACAGTGTTAAAATAAATTATATGATACAAGTTAATTGTAGTGATCGATATAAATTAACAATTATTCTTCAATAGTGAATTATAAATACATCGAATAGTAATTAAGAAGATAGCATTGTCGCTCTAAAAAGGTTGGTATTTGTACGATTAGCTGGAAGTCCTCTTGAGTGATTTAGAATTTCTCTGCAGCCACGAGTACGAAAGCTTGTGTAATCAATGCATAATAAAGAACTTTTGTTTTTGCAAAAGAGTTTTCATTACTTAAAATATAAAGAGGATGGGAGAAGAAGGTAATGATCAAGAAATAGAGGAGAAATGGAGATGGTAAGACTGTGAATGCAGAAGTAATATTTACAAACCTATTAGAAGTGTAGCTATTAATAAGATTGTTGTCTACATTATCCTTTTCTGTAAACCACATGTCAATTGCTTTTGCTGTGTCTTTAAATTGCATACTGGCATCGTTTAAAAAAATTACATTTTGTCCAACATTTTCAAATCTCCCTATCAAAAATAATATAAAATATGCTATATTGCATTGTACGCAATTACGTGTTGTTCTACATTCATCATGCATGCCGTCAGTTCCACATCTATTAGCCCAACATTGAGCCACAAATTCTAATTCCATATCATAACTCTAAAACAAATGTTTTTTATTTTTCAGTTGAACTGTATGCTACATACCAACACATTCATATTAGTTGCTGTCTCTGTGACATTTCCCTGCTTATTACTTTTACTTGTTGCGATTTGGCTTCTTAACTTATTATGGATACGCACAATTATTTTTCTCTGGAATTCTGTAAATAGCCCAATAAAAGTTCCGGAACGACATTTTGGACTAAGTTTGCAAGGCTGAAATCCATCTTTTCAAGTTGAAGTTTTTATTGTTCTACTTACCGCATATTTGCATGCTGTATGTTCCTTAGAACAGTGTAAATCACAAAAATAATTTGAGGAAGTCCAAGTGAGTGATAGTGTAAATAAAAAAATATACAGTAAAAGCATTAATTAAAAATAAATAATAAACATTGCTGACAGATGTCAGTTTTCAAAGTAGGATAGACCCTATGTTGATCAATGGGGTGCCTGTTTTTGAACAGTTTTCTAAAACATGATTTAAATTTTATAAAGGGAAATGAAAAACTGTATAATGACTAACAATGATATAATAACAGCAGCATTATTATAACTGTCATAACACATTGCTCCTTGTAATTTCATAAAATAGGTTAAAAAAGTTATAAATAAATTGATATTTGCATTCATGGGGTTGTCAATTTAAATTATCGTAAGATAAATTAGCATACCTGTAAATACAGCAAATTGGGAGGCTGATCCATACAACAGAAATTAGTCGACTGCAAATCGAGGCCATAGCGGTTTCTTTTTAAAGATGCGAAACACACAGGGCATAATCGTCACCAAGTATTGTCTTAATTATGCCCTTTTTATTAATATCATAAGGCATCAAAAGGCATAACAACTTGTACCCTCGACCACTTTCAAACAACGACCCTTTTTTCGCAAGGGTTGTAAACATACCTTGATAACCAGTTTTTAACCTACACTTTAAACATGCATCCAATTCAAAGCATCGCATGCTATTATTTTGCAGGTGTATATTTTAGGATATAAACAGAGTGATGAGTGAATAAGTTCAAATCAATCTAAACATTAATTAAAAAGGATCGAGCGATTAATATGTCAACCTGTTACTGTGGTATTTTCTCTCTCTTGTTCTTGTTTAAAATAAATGCCAGAGAGACAAAAGTCTCCTTTGTCATCATATTAGGAAACGTTATCCTAAAACGGACAATTTGTAACTCAACATTAATAATACACATTTTTTTTCTGGATATCACTTCAATTGCAAATTCCGTTACCTTTTAAAATAGTTAAGGAGTGTAGGTTCTGAAGTGAAGACTCAAATAACTGTGCTTCGTTTATATTTAATGCATTTTTTAGTGCATATGAATATTACTGGTTTATAACCAACATAATTATCAGTTAAGTATGTCACTAAAAAGAAATCTTTAATTTATAGTGTCCATCTTAAACCAGATAAAAAATGAAATTCCGATTATTGCAAATTACCGATACATACTAGTTCTGGACTTGAGTCTGACACGATTAAATATGCGTTAACAAAAGAATGCCTTATTACTTTTCTGTTTGATAAAAATGAGCCCATGTGATGGTTTGGAATTTTAACACAGTGAAAGGGCAGATAAAAAATCGGTCGTGAAGTGGTCGCGTGCAGGATACCATGCCAGTCTATTCAGCCATTGCATTAACTTTGTTTATTATATTAATCTCATATTTTGAATACAATCACACACTCACATAGTTGTAGTAGTTATTTCACTTTTGTATCCAGCGTGCGTTTCGTATGTACACTATACTACCTTATTAAATAATTGGATTTTAGTAGCTTTTATTCACATGTGCTAACGTTAATAGTGAATCCGAACCCCTGACAATAATATAAAATCAAATAAACCAGCTCACCAAGAGAAAATAAATAAAACCATTTAAATAATTGATACTTAATCTAACATCACAAGTAGCCAATCTTGAATTAAAAGTTGCCAATACTGAAATTTGTGTCAAAATCTCATGCTAATGAAGAGATCATTTCTAAAATTGATAGTCGTACAAAATATTATTATCTTGAACATCAATGAAAACTGTAAATCAGTGATTCTTAACCAGGGGTGCAGGTATACTTGGGGTGGAAGAGAGCATTTCTAGATGTACAAGAGAAGTTCCAAAATTTTAATTAAAAAAAGCCTTGCTTTAAAAGGATAATTATAAACAAACGACAACTTAGTTTTTAAAAATATTGGTGTTGTTTTATATACAAGGTGATTTAATTTCAAAGCATACTACAAGATTTTTGCTAACTATTAGAGGTAGAATATAGATTTGAATGGCAAATTTGCTAAATTGTATGACATTCAGGAATCTAAAAAGCTAGGATGATTCGTTTTTGATTTACATGTAAAAAACCAAAATTATTGATTTTCGTTTTGTCTACTTTTTTTGATCGTTAAAAATAAAAAATATATGAAAACATTTTCTTACAGTAACTTTTTGTGCAAAATCTATCGAATAAATCGGAATTCTTCTAACACGTTTTGTATTTTCAGAATCATACTCGGGTTCATTTATTTCTTATGGGCAATATATTGAACCTATACGTCATTGATGCCGATTTGAACAATAAAGGACATTTTGTTTTACTTTAAAGTTAAACCTAGCATTAAAGAAAACTCTTACTATATAGAACTACATCAGGTACGCCATGATTTGTTACTGTTTTGAAAACAATTGGTACCCTTTGTTATTTCTATTATTGTCAATTATAAAAATTCGTTACTGTGACTTGTGGTAGAAGAGTGGGTTATAGGTTTATAATGCTCTCACATTAATTAAGCATTCATTAGTCGATAGACAAACATTAATCAATTTCAACTAGTTTGGGAACTTTACTAAGAAATATACTCGTAAAATTTTATAGAAGCTCGGGTAATCTACAGTTTATAAAGGCTATTTTATTATGACATATAGATTAGAATTACGACACCAAAAAAATACCTATTACATTTCAGATAAACAGCAGTAATAATTATGGTTTTACACTATTCGTAATTAAATAAGAAAACCATGATAAAAATCAGGCACGTTATCGTCCACAAAAATATTTGTTTTGATTTACATGGAGTTCAAGAAACCGCAGTAACCAAAACTCATAAAATACCATAAAATTAATGATTGTTCGTAGGAACTAGGCTGGCAGTAAAACCGATGTTCGATAACCTGTTTTTGAAAAATACCTGTTCTGGGAAAACTGGTTTCAGTAAAATCGGTTTTTGGTAAATTCAATTTCAGTACAATTGGTTTTGGTAAAACGGTTTGGCAAAACTTGCTCAAAACTAATTTATGTATTTAGAGCTGTGGTTAAAAATTTTATCAAGAAGTATAAGTATCAGACCATTGAGCTAGTTATCAAGCAGCCAACTTTGATGGTATATGTTTTAATGATTTTGTACCATAGCTTATACTTTCTCAAATTATGTTCACTGTTTTCGAATATTAAAATAATCAAATTTTTCAACGTTGTAGATATTAAGCAGTTGCAAAAAAACGAAATTACGAATATATTTTATGCTTGATTATTCTTTTCACACTAGGTGTAAAAATGTTAATTTAATATAGGTCTATAATTATTTATTAAAATTTTTAAAAAACCAATTTTTGCAATTTTATTTCTGCATGGTACAATTTTTCAATTTAGGAAAGCTCTTTAATGTATTATAACTGGGACATAAAAATGAAAAAGTACCGCAATACCCATATTTAATCGTACATTTCACTTCGAAGAATAGCATAGTATACACAGTATCAAACTTGACACATCAAAATTATGCACAAAAGGAATAACTATAACTATCTCGGTCATTTTTACTTAGAACAGTCTGGATTTTGCTAGGTACCAACGGAAATTTTTCTGGGTAAGTACTTATAGTTGAAATTCTACTTGAAACTATATGGTGGACTGGAATGGATAGTGCACTGTAGGGAAATATTGAACTTTTGGTTACAACAATTGACCTTTATACGACCGCGGAGGCTGGTATAATTTAAACGAGAATTAATGAAAGCATTAGGTTAAGTGATAACAACATCTGGCAACAATTACATGAATTGGCTTGTTGAGCATTGCTTGTCCAGCGGCGATTCTTTTGTAGATGCGTGGCCTTGCCTGTGGAATTTACAACAGGGTTGATGCAAATTTTGAAGACACCTTTTTGAAGATCCTGCCACGACAAACTTTTCAAAACGTCACAACTCTTTGACGGTCTCACTGCCCACGCACTCGCAATCACTGATATTCAGTTCAATTCGATTAACCAGGCACACACAAATAATATGTCTGTTAAACTTTTAAGCAACTTAGGATTGTATTTTGGTTTATAATAATTACTGATTGGTATAGGTAAGTTACATTTATAAAATAAGACAGCGCCGCAGTATCAATTTAACTTTTAATAAATCGCTTCATGTTTGGAAAACGATTACCTATTTAAAAAAAAAGCTTGTTAATGTTTGCTACAACAACTGAAAGCCACATGTCCTGCAGTAGTGTTCAACAAACAATAAATAATTTAATCCGTTTTTGTAAGAATTTATAGGTTGTTCACCGGTATTATATATCAAATCGGTAATCAGCACATCTATTTTTAGTTATGGCATGATGTAACATGGTTCTGTTCTTACAAAACTAATACAAATTTTGTTTTAGCAAGGCCTTTTTTTGTTTAGGTCTGCAACACTGTACATAGTATCCATAAATTTGGTTGCCTGATAAAACTGGTTTCGACAAAACTGGTCTTGGCAAAACTGGTTTTAAAAATCTGTGTTGGTTAAAGATTTTGTTGCTCATTGCTTAGATACTTTTTTCTTTAATACACTTTATAATGTACAACCGCCTCCCAATAAAACCCCGGGTTACATAAATATAGTTAAAACACATCCCGTCTTTGCAGAGAGTAGATTCTCCTCAGTCCTTGTTGTTGTTGGTAGCTGTTTCTGCAGGTGTTTTGGTGATGCCTCCCTGGATGATACGATAGGGATGGTGGTAAAAAGGTGGGAACGAAAACGGAGCACTCGCATCAGCACTAAGGTAATGTTTACTTTATGGAAGTTGGTACAGTAATCCCAGAGCTATGCTGCTTTTCTAACATTAGATTTCCCTCCCCTCCAACTGAAGTCGACCCACTTCCACTGATGGGAAACGAAGTGATTTCCACATTGCAGCATACCCACAACTGCAAAGCTCCCACAGCGTCCACAAAACTGTGGCAATCAGTGGGGACCCATCCACGCCGAATTCTATAAAAAGTCCCTAAATCCCAATCAATCAACTAACATCTAGCAGCTCTACAAATTAAAGAAGAACAACTTTTGAAATATACACAATTTAATACCTTGAACTTATGTCTCTATATTTGTTAAAATATAGCTATGCATTGTACAGTAATGAGAATTAATATCGAAGTTGTATCTACTTTGTCAGGAGAGTTATCAGTAATAGCTGAAATGCAAGAAATAAAATAAGTCGATTATTTTTAAAAAATACTTACTAAATGGAGGCTTCCAAAAATCTGTGCTAACCGATTTTACTTCGCCACATAGTCCTTTATACAACTGACTTGAATTGGTACAAGATGGAGTGCCTTGTTGAAATATAGTTTCATTTTCAATATTACCAGATGGGCCATAATTACAGTAGAAAAAAGTTTGCTTTGTACCAATTATACGTCTTAATGACATTGCACAACCCACATATGTTGTGTTTGCCCAAAGTAGTTGAACGGCATTCTGCACATTGCCAAATCTAAAATAATATATATATATATATATATATATATATTGTTGTGGATTCAAAGGGTTAAATCAGTGGGAAACAATAAAATTTCAACAACCCTGTATATAAAAAACAACAAATTATTTACGCACAAAATTAATTTAAGTCATTTAGGGAAAACGGACAAGTATTGACGTATTTTTATAATTAATAATTGGAATGTTACAAATTACATAAAGAAAAAACAGTTTTAAAGCAAATAGAAGTTCAATGATACGCATAATTAATTTTAATTTATTTTAATCCAACACGCATAAGCAAAAGGGAACGTGCTGTATAAGAAAATCAATAATTCCAAGGCAATTGTAGTCGTTGTAAAAGCAAACGTCAGTTTTATCAGATATGGAGAAATATAAAGTCTAGGAATTGTTAAACGGTCGATAATTAACAGAAACACCTGCGTTTTAAAAGGTTACGTTCGACGAACTCGAGAGCATGTTACGATAAGATTTCTTAGAAATATTTTCAACCGTCAGTTTGGTATGAACAACAAGGCTAACAAACATCTTAAAGAGCGAGGAAAATGCACAATCGGTTATATACAACAGATAGAGATACATATAAAAGCGTTGGGATTGAAAATGCACGTACCATATACATGTGGAGTGGATATTGGATGTCATCAATATCGATTTTCTGTAACGCAAGTGGGGTTTTGAACAAGACAGCAAACATGTATCAAACAAGGATAAACTGAACTTAGGTGGAGTTTATGACGACAGAGAATTTTGTCATTGGTTGAAGGTGGACAGTGTTCCGAACGTAGATACACGCGAAGGTGAAAGCGAATCGAGGTGATACAGCACGTAGCGCGCTACAAAATTTCACGAATTTCGAGACGGTTATATTCAAAATTTTTAGAATTAGATTTGAAAATAAGCTTTTCGCTTGAAGTGCGTTCACTCAAGTGGGGTTTTGAAAGGATATAAATACTCAACCTAGGTTATAGAGGTTCTCTTATCTTCTCTTCGCTTCTATTTTAATTTACTTCAATAAAGTACTGAATGCCGACCACCATAACAGTAAAGCTTTCTGTGAGTATTTTGTGATTATATTACCTTAAATATAAAGGTTGAAAGTGTAAAACAGTAGTAGCGGCCATCTAATTATTGCCGTGAAGTACGTGTAGTGCATATTAAATTAATAAAGGTCCGGCTACTACTATACAAAGCACGAAAATCAATAAATGGAAGCATGATATATGTGGGGTAAGCATCACAAATAATCAAGGTTGTATGCATGATATATGGAATTGTACTGTGAGACGTGGCTCGCAGATGTGGTAGATGGTGGAGGCCTGTGGATCCGCTGAGTAGCACGGTGAATGGAAACGAAGCCGAGGTGTTCTGGCAATCATCTTCGAAGGAAAGGAAACCTGAAGAATTCTCCAGGTAATTTATTTGAAATTTCTGTTGTTTGATAAACATTTGTGAAATTTTGTGCTGTGTGGTTGACTTTTTGGGGCATATTTAGGGTTGTAGAAACTTATTGAAAAAGATACGTGTACTGGACAATTTATTGAGGTTAAATATTGAAAAGGGGTGTATTTAAAACATCCAAAATTTTATTCAGGATATAAATTAAATTGTAAAGGGTAAATGGGTCTGTTAATTTTGTTTTAATTTATGCAAGGTGTAAAAGGCATATACAAACTAAACAGGGTTATTATGAGCTCACCATACTCCAGTGTGCAGTCAATTTAGGGTAACATGTGGGGCCCATCTACTCATATTATTGAATTTGTTTGAAAATAATATATATATTGCTGTGAATCCTCCAAAATCCGTGAACTACGCTTTATAATCGAGCCTCACTTTTGGGCGTCAAGAATGCTGTGAAACCTACAAAAAGCTATTCATTACCTTAACTGTGTTGGTCCATTGACTTTCTTCCGTTAATCGCCTCGGCTGCTCCTCTAGATAGCTTTCATCCTCATACATAAAAAAACAAACACATTCCTACCACAAACATCAACGTCAACTCTATTTACATCAATATTCACAATACATTAAAATTTCAAAATTAATATTCAGCATAAATTTTAATATCAGAAAATTTCAAAATTAAATTTATTATCATTTTAATGTGCATCCAGAATTAAAGTCCTTGTAGGATGCCTACTAATTACTATAACAATATATGCAGACCGAGTCTGAGTACAAAGGGAGCATCTACCACCCCTTTACGTTAATTAACCAGGTTCGTCTAATTGAGCTCAAAGACATACCCACATTTTCATCATAATCCAGAACATCAATACTAAATACCCCTTTCTACTTAAACAAGCAAATTTCACCTTAAAATTAAAATATTATTGTAGATACAATTTCACTACTGTCCATTTTAAATAAACAAATTATAAAGTTATTCAACACACACCAAAATATCAAAGTTCGAACAAAATAGTATAATTTACCTGAAGGTTACTGCACTTGTAGCTTCAATGTACATCGTCCCTTTAGTTAGTCCCACCATTCCAACTGGGTTATATTTACGGCTTCTGATTCTCAACGCTTTTAAAATTTTCTCCATCACCATTTCTTTAAAGTTGTTTCAGGGCTTTTCCGGAACTCATCTGTGTATATCTGAACCTTGTTTTGTGGATCCAGACACGTTTATGCACCATTTAATTATTAATACCCCCGAAAAATAGCAAAGAAATTCAAACTTCTTTCACCAATATACGCCAAAACTGCATACTTTTGTGTATTCATTTGTCGTTGTAAATTTTACTAATTGGTACAGTGATACTAACTTTATTACCTTGTATCTTCTTTTCTAAGTGCACTAAAGTACATTTATTGTAGCACGTAAAGAACAAGCTGTTTTACATCACAAAAATATTTGAGCAAACTGTTTAAAATTATTTAATCAAAACCGGAAAACTAAAAAGCACTGTTTAACGCGTTGAATCAAGTCGAAGATCTAAGAGAGCTTGTTCATATTCCCCTGGGTATATATAGAGGTTAGCCTGTCTGTCGGTCGAGTCTCCAAAACGGACAATTCTAAAGAATTTCGCCTGCTATATTCCCATTCCGCAGCCCGGCATGCGATTTTTACGAATTTTGTACTCGCCCCAGTTAAATCTCAGAAAATTTCCACACGGCACGCAACGTCTGAGAATACCTAATTAAATTTTTATACAGAAATGTTATTTCTACCTTTCAAGTTTGCCTTTACTTTCAACCAATCGCAACCCAATGACGTTGCTCCACTCACGCCTTTTACTATATGTGTCTCGGTCTCGCGCATATTATCTGTCTCTATCTAACCTGTTCTTATTGGTGCAAATTGATATTCTTTATTATCGATTATTTCAGTCCACATGGACTGTTATCTGGGTTAAATAACCCCGTATCCAACCTTCCCGTTAATATAAGCGACGGTTTCTCCAACATTCTCTGAAACCATTAATTATCTGCAAAATTTACGCAGAATGAGCTTTTTAAAAATACGCAGGTGTTTAAACATCCTACTTCTAACTAACCCTCTACGATTTGCATTTTATTGGGTTTTACAAGTTTTATAGATATTATATGTTACTAACGGTTCAATTAACTTCAATTAAAATTAATACCCTTTAAATTTAAGTGAATCCTAACTAAATATTAATTATTATCTGTACGTTTTGTTTAATACCGGTTACTTAAAATAGAGTTAATTAATATAAATTTTGCACGTAATTTCTCTTTGTTTCTTTACTAGGAATAATTAAATTACATGTAGAGCTTTTTAATACTGCTTCCTTTTTTTATAGCAAGCGTCTTGTAGATGATTTAAATCTCTTATGTTTAATGAAACGAATGAATTTTTATGCTTCACGGTTTTAATAAAGCGTACCTTTACCCAAAGCTTCTACACGGTGATTAAAATTATTTGATGTGATTATTTAATTTTCTACCCTGGTCTAAATATGAGTAATATATATATATATATATATATATATATATATATATATAAAATACTCATATTTAGACCAGGGTAGAAAATTAAATAATCACATCAAATAATTTTAATCACCATGTATAAGGAATTTTATTAAATAATACGCTTTATTAAAACCTTGAAGCATAAATAAATTCGGTCGTTTCAGTAAAAATAAGAAATTTAAATTATGTACAAGACGCTTTATATCAAAAGAAACAGTATTAAAAAGCTCTGCATGTAATTTAATTATTCCTAAACAAATGGAAATTACGTGCAAAATTTATCTTAATTAACTCTATTTCAAGTAACCGGTATTGAACAGAACGTACAGATAATATCTATAGAAACTTGTGAAAACCCAAGATTATAATACCAGAAAATCAAGCTCTGAGAATTAATATTATTTTGAACACCTGCGTAGTTTAAATATCACATACGGCGTAAATTTTGTAGATAATTAAGTTTCAAAGAATCTTGGAGAAACCGGGGCTTAATATTCACGAGAATGTGCGATACGGGGTTATTAAACCCAGATAACAGTCCACATGGACTAAAATATAATCGATAATAAAGAATATCAATTTGCACCAATACGAACAGGTTAGAAAAGGAAAGAGAAAATGCGTCAAGCAAAGACACATATAGTAAAGGCGGATTTAAGCAACGTCACGAGGGTCACAATTGGTTGAAAATAGGATGCAAATATCAGAGGTAGAAACAACAATTTCGGTATAAAAGTCAATTAGTTATTTCTCGGACATGCTTGCGTGCCGTGTGTTAAAATTTCTGAGATTTAACTGGGACGAGTGAAAATTCGTAAAAACCGACGCGCGAGCGACAGACTGGGAACATAGAATGAGGAATTCTTTAGAATTACCGTTTTGAGGACAAAAGCGACGTGCCGGCTTTTGCTATATATACCGAGATGAATATAAACAAGCCCTCTTAGACTTTGACTATTCGATGCGTTAAAGCTCGTACATCCGCGACTTGATTGAAGATGTTAAACAGTGCATTTTAGTTTGATAAAATAATTTAAAATTTTGCTCGTATATTTTAGTGATTCAAAATAGTTGGTTGTTTACGTGCTAACATGAATGTACTTCAGTGCACTTAGATACAAGGTAATAAAATTTAGTTTCACTGTACCAATTAGCAAAATTTACAACGACAAATGTATACACAAAGTAGGCAGTTTTGGCGTATATTGGTGAAAGAAGTATGAAGTTATTTGCTATTTTCGGGGTGTTAATAATTAAATGGTTCAAATACGTGTCTGGATCCACGAAACAAGGGTCAGATATACACAGATGAGTTCCGGAAAAGCCCAGAAACAACTCTAAATAAATGGTGATGGAGAAAATTTTAAAAGCGTTGAGAATTAGAAGCCGTAAATATAATCCTGTTGGAATGGTGTGATTAACTAAAGGGACGATGTACTTTGAAGCTACGAGGACAGTAACCTTCAGGTAAATTATACTATTTTGTTTGACATTTTGTGTGTGTTGAATAACTTTATAATTGATTTACTTTAAATGGACATTAGTGAAATTGTACTAACCATAAAATTTTAATTTTAAGATGAAATTCTAGTCCCACAGATTGGGCGTCATAAACGGCTGTGATCCTCTTTTCGCCTCGGCTGCTCACCTAATGTTATAAACCTCCTCATTCATAAAAAAAAAACAACACATTCCTACCAAAAACATCAACGTTAACTCTATTTACATCAATATTCAGAATACATTAAAATTTCAAAATTAAAACTCAGCATAAATTTCAGTTTTAAAAAGAATTTCAAGATTAATTTTATTATCATTTTAATGTGCATCCAAAATTAAAGTCCTTGTTGGATGCCTACTAATTAATATAACAATATAAGCAGACCGAGTCTGAGTATAAAGGAGCATCTACCACCCCTTTACGTTAATTAACCAGGTTCGTCTAATTGAGCTCAAAGACATACCCAAATTTTCATCATATTACCGAACATCAAAACTAAATACTCCTTTCTACTTCAACAAGCAAATTTCATCTTAAAATTAAAATTTTATGGTTGGTACAATTTCACTAATGTCCATTTAAAGTAAATCAATTATAAAGTTATTCAACACACACAAAATGTCAAACAAAATAGTATAATTTACCTGAAGGTTACTGTCCTCGTAGCTTCAAAGTACATCGTCCCTTTAGTTAATCACACCATTCCAACAGGATTATATTTACGGCTTCTAATTCTCAACGCTTTTAAAATTTTCTCCATCACCAGTTGTTTCTGGGCTTTTCCGGAACTCATCTATGTATATCTGACCCTTGTTTCGTGGATCCAGACACGTATTTGAACCATTTAGTTATTAACACCCCCGAAAAATAGCAAATAACTTCATACTTCTTTCACCAATATACGCCAAAACTGCCTACTTTTGTGTATACATTTGTCGTTGTAAATTTTGCTAATTGGTACAGTGAAACTAAATTTTATTACCTTGTATCTAAGTGCACTGAAGTACATTCATGTTAGCACGTAAATAACCAACTATTTTGAATCACTAAAATATACGAGCAAAATTTTAAATTATTTTATCAAACTAAAATGCACTGTTTTAACATCTTCAATCAAGTCGCGGATGTACGAGCTTTTAACGCATCGAATAGTCAAAAGTCTAAGAGGGCTTGTTTATATTCATCTCGGTATATATAGCAAAAAGCCGGCACGTCGCTTTTGTCCTCAAAACGGGTAATTCTAAAGAATTCCTCATTCTATGTTCCCAGTCTGTCGCTCGCGCGTCGATTTTACGAATTTTCACTCGTCCCATTTAAATCTCAGAAATTTCAACACACGGCACGCAAGCATGTCCGAGAAAAACTAATTAATTTTGTACAGAAATTGTTGTTTCTACCTCTGATATTTGCATCCTATTTTCAACCAATTGTGACCCTCGTGACGTTGCTTAAATCCCGCCTTTTACTATATGTGTCTTTGCTTGACGCATTTTCTCTTTCCTTTTCTAACCTGTTCGTATTGGTGCAAATTGATATTCTTTATTATCGATTATATTTTAGTCCACATGGACTGTTATCTTGGTTTAATAACCCCGTATCCAACCTTCCCGTTAATATAAGCGACGGTTTCTCCAACATTCTTTGAAACTATTGATTATCTACAAACTTTACGCCGAATGTGACATTTAAACTACGCAGGTGTTCAAATATAATATTAATTCTCAGAGCCTTATTCCGTGGTATTTTAATCTTGGATTTTCACAAGTTTTATAGGTATTATATGTTACTAACGGTTTAATTAACTCCAATTAAATTGATTTCTATCCTTTCATTTTTAGCGAATACAACTTAAATATTAATTATTATGTGTACACTTTGTTTAATACCGGTTACCTAAAATAGGGTTAATTAATATAAAATTTTCACGTAATTTCCTTTGTTTCTTTATTAGGAATAAATAAATTACCCGCAGAGCTTTTTAATACTGTTTCTTTTGATATAAAGCGTCTTGTACATGATTTAAATTTCTTATTTTTACTGAAACTAATAAATTTTTATGCTTCACGGTTTTAATAACGCGTATTATCTAATAAACTTCCTTATACACGGTGATTAAAATTATTTGATGTAATCCATTAATTTTCTACCCTGGTCTAAATATGAGTAATATATATATATTGCTGTAGTAGCCCCCTCACTTGTTGTAGTCGGATGTTATAAACGTCCTACTTAACGCCACCGCTCTGTGTTCTCTCAATTTAATCTTTTAATTTTATTATTATGCCACAGCTAGTCTTTTTTAATCTGCACAGAGTGCACAACGTTACGATGATCAATTTTCTTTTTTCACCCCTTTATGATTAGGGCTGGGTCGGCGTATCGATATATCGATACGACCCCCGTATCGACCCCCCCGATACAGCAAAAAATAAATATCGATACTCGATATGTATCGATACGTATCGATATGTATCGATATGTATCGATACGCATCGATACGTATCGATACGTATCGATATTCGATATAGAATATGTATCGATATTCGATACGCAAAATCCCGTATCGCCCATCCCTATATACATACTTATGTCACAAATATTAAACTTGAAACTTTAATTATTTTGATAACAAACAATCTTAAGTGAAAGATCGAATTGTCAGTAAATACATTATTTTAAAACGATCTTGTGATTTTATTCCCAAAGAAAGAGTAGAAAAATTTATAGATGCGTATCGATTCGTACCGATAGGTTTCGCTACGTCTCGATATGTATACTTAATCTACACATCTAAGCGTTCCGATAGGAATCGCTATATATATCTACACATACCGCTACGTATCGATATGCATCGATACGAATCGATACGTATCGATACGCACCGATACGCATCGATACGTATCGATAGGCATCGATACGAATCGATATGTATTGATACGCACCGATACGCATCGATACATATCGATACGTATCGATACGCATCGATACGTATCGATTCGTATCGTTACGTATCGATATATATCGATATAGAATATGATTCGATACGCAAAATCCCGTATCGCCCACCCCTATTTATGATTACCTGTTTGAATTGATAAAACGAAGTCAATCAACATTCATATAATGAAAGGAAATAATATTTACAATTTTTGAAATTCTTTTAAATACACCCTTCAATCAATTAATATCATATGGTATTTATCCCAAAATTTATATTCTTTTAGTTTAAAATAAAGTCACCAAAAACTATACCTTTACAAAAAGTTCGAGACCTCTATTTATTACGTAAGTTTAACGTATGCAATGTTTCTTGTTGACTCTACAAGTTTTTGATAAATTGAATAAATTCAGTATTAAAATTTCGTGTTGTGGATTAACATCTCCTTATTGTCTTCAATCGAATACCAATGTTCTGCTTCGTTGGACCAATATTTCAGTACAGTTACTCCTTATTTTCCAAAAATCACCTCGTTCTTTATTGTATATTCCTCTGCATATGCTTTGAATCTCTTCCCTTAACTACCACTTGACATTACAGACTTCGGATCATAAATTAGCAGCGTATTAGAATTGTCCCATAATTATACCAGAATTAAATTTGGAATTGTTTTATAAGTGAACCAGAAATAGTCCAGAAGCCGATTAGAATTGAATTGTTCCAAAATTAGAATTGTCTTCGACGCAGATTAGAATCATAAGTATTTTCGACGTGGATTAGAATTCTTTTCGACGCAGATTAGAAGCCCTATCATTATACATATTTAATTTAAATAAATCAACCAATTTCTACCCACGTTTTCTAAAAAAACTCTTCTTGTATTCTTAACACAATTTTTATGTAGCACTATTTTCACTATATTATAAATTTAATTTATTTGACGCGTAGATTTCTGGTTAAAAGTGATGTGGATTCAACCTGGTTCAAATGTAGACTGAGCTATCTTATCACCGGTGGGTGTTAAATAGATTTTCCCACTACCTTTGGGTTGGGTTTCCAAGCAGTTTTGCAGATTATTTCAACCAACCAGCTTTTGTCTTTAATATTCCCTGTATTTTTAAGCTGTTTCTGATGAAATTATTTCGGATTTCCATTTCATGGTTGTATATTTGCGATCTTTGATACCTTATTATTTGATATCGCGGCCGGACTTTTAAACTTACGTCTGTTGTTTCATATAGATAATGCTTTTGGATAATTGTACAGAAATAAATGATGTAACTCTGATGATGTTTTCGTTCATGTGTTTATTTATTTGAAAGTGCGTTTTTTTATCAAAGCACTTATGATTCCATCGTAATTGCGCGAAGATTTATTAGGTTGCATCTTATCTTCTGCGTATTTTATCTTATAAACTTGTAGAACACTTCTCAACGTATGTTTAATTACATGTAGGATTATTTCTCTGCTGAATAAGCGTTCTATTGTTGAAAGATATGCTTACTGGCATCGCTTAAAGCTAATTACGGTCTATATACAGGGTGTAAAACGCCTTGCTATTTACATAATGTACGAATTACTTATTTTTTTTGCTAAATAAATGCAGTTTTCTGATTCCTATTGCTATTTACAGTTACTACTATATATATATATATATATATATATATATATATATTGTAGTGTCAGAGGGAGCTACAATGGTTCTAAGGGTTGTTTAGTAGAAGGTAGTGTATGCCAAATAAAATGATCCATATATCAGATCCCGTAATTTAAAAATGTATGTTTGCCGTACTTTACATATGCTAAAGTATTTAAAATGTTAGTTGAAATGTAAGTGCCAAGAGGTAAATTATAATGACTTGATGACGTGATAAAATACACAGTTCTCAAGGGTTTATACTGAGTTAGAATGTAATAGGCCGTTGAACGTACATTTGCCATCCGAAAACCGGATGCGTCTATAGATGTCCACTATCAACCACGCAGATCCAGGTTCATGTGTGAATTATTTTGGCTTTTGTTTAAATAGAATCAACTTTTGGACAAATATGTAATCTCAAAATTATAAGTAATAGCAGTGTCAAATGTGATTGAAGGATTGTAAAATATTTAGGACCAATGATAGAATATTATGTGTAAACAAGGAAAGTGTAAAAGGACATAATTTATGGTATGTGCGACACAAACTCAGTGTTAAAACGTTATTGGATGGTTTTAGTTCATGTAATTTGTAATGTAATAGGCAAGAAATGTTGTAATTATCACCTTGGATAGTAAACAAGGGGAGTCTATTTTGAATATTTTTGGTGTAAAGACGTATTTTATAGAACTGCGCTAAATTGTGTAAAGATTTTGGAAGATTAATAAACGTGTTTGAATTAAAATAGTTTGATTATTAAAGAAGAGTAAAGAGCAGTATCGGTACATAAGTAATTTAATAGCGACGACGAGAAAAGGTAAAGATTTGTATTAGTGCGACGGCGAAGCGACGGATAGTAAGGTAGATTTGGAACGATATTGATAAAGGCAGAAGGCATCGGATTGGAATTGTAAGAAGGACGAATATTAGGATTGATTTGGATATAGATTTACATGTAGCGGGGCATTGAGTGGTTTTAAACAGGAACGAAGATAGATTTGATTGAGTGCGGATTAAAGGCGGACGTATTTATTTGGAACAAGAGGAGCAAAATTAGGAGACCACGTAAGAGCAGCAATTGGAAGTGTAAGAGTCAACGAAGAAACTACGACGGAAGAATGAGCGCAGGGGAAGTAAAATAAACGGGTATTCTAAATTCTAAAATTCGGGTCATTTATTTCAGATTTGGGAGCAACAAAATTAAAGAAAGATACCTGGAGGCGAGACGGAAAATTCAAAGGGATAGTGCAACCTTGTAAAGGCGCATACGGCGACGAGGATTTTGAGCCAGCAGTAAGAGAGGCCAGTAACAAAGTATAATCCAGGTGAGTGCTGTGAAATATCTTATAACGTCAAAAGTCATAAACTTTGTGGTATTAATTAATTTGGCACAAGGCAACGTTGATCATAAAAAAATTTGGCATATACAAAACTAAATTCTAAAATAAGTACTAAAACAAAAGAGAGTGCAGTTTGGTTGGGCATTGCACATCTACTTACCACTGAACCCACGGTAAGTAGGTGGATACCCTGAGAAGAAAGAGTTCATATAGTCGAGGCATCTTAAAAACAATTTTGATTAAATCACCAACCAAACGTTGCAAAAGTACTTGGCGTGCAATAGGTATATGCACTATGCACACCATATAAAAAGCATTGAAATTTATAAGAAAAGGCGCGACAAAAGAGTGGGGTGCAGCATAAGAATATATATATATATATATATATATATATATATAAAGACAAGTTATTTGCAGTCCGCAATAAGAAAATAGTATATAAAGTAAGATGTATATGTAAACAAACTCTTATGAAAATAATAAGAGCCATTGACAAATACAAATCGGGCTGGTAGTTATATAGCCATTAACAAAACATTAGCTTTATTAATTCATGGGAGGAAACATCCACTGACCAATGGTTTCGACTTAGCCTCATCAGAGTGGACTGTTCCCAAGAACCCTATGAAGTAATCGAGCTATTATAATGATATAATTTCGAAACAATCACTGTACTATGGCAAAGTAAATAAAACCGCCATCAGGTGATAAAACACCAACACTACTAAAGTGTGGAAGTACAGAATTGAACCGAAACTACATAATAAATTTTGAAAATGACTATAAAAGTACGTTGGGCCTTTGAGATTTGCGGAATGTTACAGCAAAATTTATTTGCTAACGTAACAAACCTTCTCGTGGCGACACCCGGGTTCATGCCCCAAAGGCAATTCAAATAAACAAAGACAAGTTATTTGCAGTCCGCAATAAGAAAATAGTATATAAAGTAAGATGTATATGTAAACAAACTCTTATGAAAATAATAAGATTCGATTACTTCATAGGGTTCTTGGGAACAGTCCACTCTGATGAGGCTAACAAGCCGAAACCATTGGTCAGTGGATGTTTCCTCCCCTATGAATTAATAAAGCTAATGTTTTGTTAATGGCTATATAACTACCAGCCCGATTTGTATTTGTCAATGGCTCTTATTATTTTCATAAGAGTTTGTTTACATATACATCTTACTTTATATACTATTTTCTTATTGCGGACTGCAAATAACTTGTCTTTGTTTATTTGAATTGCCTTTGGGGCATGAACCCGGGTGTTGCCACGAGAAGGTTTGTTACGTTAGCAAATAAATTTTGCTGTAACATTCCGCAAATCTCAAAGGCCCAACGTACTTTTATAGTCATTTTCAAAATTTATTATGTAGTTTCGGTTCAATTCTGTACTTCCACACTTTAGTAGTGTTGGTGTTTTATCACCTGATGGCGGTTTTATTTACTTTTGCCATAGTACAGTGATTGTTTCGAAATTATATCATTATAATAGCTTGATTACTTCATAGGGTTCTTGGGAACAGTCCACTCTGATGAGGCTAACAATGCCGAAACCATTGGTCAGTGGATGTTTCCTCCCCATGAATTAATAAAGCTAATGTTTTGTTAATGGCTATATAACTACCAGCCCGATTTGTATTTGTCAATGGCTCTTATTATTTTCATAAGAGTTTGTTTACATATACATCTTACTTTATATACTATTTTCTTATTGCGGACTGCAAATAACTTGTCTTTGTTTATTTGAATTGCCTTTGGGGCATGAACCCGGTGTCGCCACGAGAAGGTTTGTTACGTTAGCAAATAAATTTTGCTGTAACATTCCGCAAATCTCAAAGGCCCAACGTACTTTTATAGTCATTTTCAAAATTTATTATGTAGTTTCGGTTCAATTCTGTACTTCCACACTTTAGTAGTGTTGGTGTTTTATCACCTGATGGCGGTTTTATTTACTTTTGCCATAGTACAGTGATTGTTTCGAAATTATATCATTATAATAGCTTCGATTACTTCATAGGGTTCTTGGGAACAGTCCACTCTGATGAGGCTAACAAGCGAAACCATTGGTCAGTGGATGTTTCCTCCCTATGAATTAATAAAGCTAATGTTTTGTTAATGGCTATATAACTACCAGCCCGATTTGTATTTGTCAATGGCTCTTATTATTATCATAAGAGTTTGTTTACATATACATCTTACTTTATATATATATATATATATATATATATATATATATATATATATATTATAATATATATGAGCAAATTAGCAATGCACCAAATTCCTCTATAATTTCTTTTCTAGCCCTGTTTTGCGCGAACGCTTAATATATATGAAATTTTATAATGAGTAGCAAGTATTTTTTTTTTAATTAATAAATCACCAACTTCTCTATTGGGTTTTTAATTGATCTGCGCCTCGACCAATGAAACTCTTATCTCAGGTTAATTTTGTGAATAAATCAATATCTGCATACAGTGTGAGTTCTGAACTGTATACAGATGTACGTGACACTGCCAGTCAAATGACCTCTAGTTAATTCTACATAAGCAATTTCTAAATGTGACAGTGTAAACAATTACTTGAAAAATACGCACAGTAAAACAGTTTATATTAGTTAATAATTTAAGATTTCAATCGAGTATAATGGATTAAGTGTTCAAAATATGACACTGATAAAATTAATACCTGAATTCCAATGAAACGTCTTGCTGCTGAACAATGAAGCTCCACTGCCTACAGCGACGACTCGAACCAGATGCGGGTTCTTAATACCTGTAGATAAATACGTTTTAAAATTGTGTATTACAGAATTTACGCTTTTTGTTTTTAGGTTTTAGGGCACGTCAAAAATCTTTAGATACACTTATCCTTTGTGAATATTTTATTCTTGGGTTTTGTAGAAAAATGGATTCCAGTGTTCTCTTAGCATCATTATACCCAGTACAGTCCTCGATGTGTCTAAAAACATATGACCAACAAAATTAACCAGTAGATTCAGTTTGTCTTCTTTTTAAGATTGCCAATACAACCAAGTTCTCCAAATGTGCACACCAATCTAACCGTTCTTGTGCAGCTTCACCAGAATTGGCATCACAACCATTACGTTGACAATAAAATTAGCTTAAATGTGTGCAATTAAATTGTAATATAAAAAATTTTTATTGCATCAAAAATGTAGAAATATCAGAACTCACAAAATAAATCAACAACCGTAACCTAGGTGACTACTCTTTACAATTTTCTTCCAACTAACTTTCTATGATCCATCTTTTTATTAATAGATCTTATTGCTCTTTTCAAATTCTAATTTGGAGTAAACTAATACACAAATGTCATTGGCCGTAAATTTATAAATTTTGATTGTTATTTTAATATTTCAATCCTAACAACAAGTGCTAAATAATTTCTTTTTAGATGAGTTGGACGTCTACAAAGTTGCAAGAAGTGAATTTCAATGATATAATGGACTTACAACTTAAATAAAATTTCTACATCTTATAACTAACTTAAATCTAATAAAAACATGCTAATTGACTTTAAAATTTTTTAGGCTTTACGTACATATTCACATGGCAGTGAAGTTTCCTTTTAAATATTGAAACAAAATTTTATGATATACAAGCAACAGCAGTTCACTTCATTGGAACATACTTTTCAAATTTACTTTACGAAATCACCAACACCCAATTTGAAATCTTAAAACTTTATTTTCTCTGAGATATCATTTTTCATATCTTTAACAAGTAACTGCCCTCACCATCTCCTTCAACAATCATTTTACGAACTAGAAGTCTATATCTGAGTGGTACTTCAGTGCGTCAAGGTTCAAATATCATATATATCACAATATATATATATATATATATATATATATATATATATATATATATATTGTTGTGGATTTAAAGGGTAAATAGGTGTACACAATAAAATTTTAGCAACCGTGTATATAGAAATAGGAGCAAATTTTTTACGCGCCAAATTAATTAATTTATATAGCGAAAACGGACGGGTATTAAGGTATTTTTCTATATTTAAATTGGAATGTTAAAATTACTTAAGGGAAAAAAGCTTTAGAGTACATAAAAGCTCAAGGATACGCATAAGAAATTATAATAATTAAATCAAACGCATGGAAGCAAGAAGGGAGCTTGCATGCATAGAAAAGCAATAATTTTAAACGCAAATGTTTTCATTTTAAAAGTCAACGTTCGTTATACAAATACTAAGAAGGGAAGCAACCAAGAATTGTTATTTTATAAACTGTTGGTTGTTTCAAGAAACACCTGTTGTTAAATATCAGGTTCAGGGAATTTTAAATGTACGTTAGCACAAAATTCCATAGAAATTGTTTGCAACGGTCGATTTGTATAAGCTGTTAAATATCAAGTGCCTTGAGGAGTGAGTGGAATAAACGATCGATAATACAAACAGACAGAGAAACGTATAAATAAAGCGTTGGTAGAAGTCACGTAAGATAGACACGAGTATAGGTGAAGGACGACTACGATATCGATTTTCTGTAACTTAAGAGGGGTTCTAAAGGAGACAACACATATGCGTAGAACGGAGATAGATAGCGGATAAGTGGAGCGTTGGGACGAGGGAAAATTATATCATTGGTTGATGGCCAGCAGTTTTCAAGAAGAGCGCGTACGTTACGGTGGTAAACAAAATTCTATGTAACAGCACGGCGAAAATGTGATTTCTGGACAAGTCAGTGTTCGTTACGTTAAAAATTTTAGGAAGAATCTTCTAAAACAAGCCTTTCACGTGAAACAGGTTCCACTGGGGGATTTGAAAATGATATAAATAAACCAACGAAGATATTAAAGCTCTCTTTCTTTCCATTTAGATCTGAATACGGGTTTAGATCTACAACATAATAGTAGTAAATGCTCTTACCGTTATCAATTATTGTGTGTTCAGTAAAGTTGCATTAAACATCCTGTTTAGAAATGATGAAAGCTGTAGTAGCGTACTGCATGTTATAAAAGTGATATTGCGCGAGTTGGTGCTTGTTTAGATAAAAGGTGCGTTTACTACAACAAAGCTATTAAATAAAGGGATGATATTTGGGGTAAGTGAAGGTAAAACGTAATTTGTATGCATGAAATGTTTGGTATGGAATGTTACTGTTGAGACGAAGCTAATATCTGGGGAGAAGAACAGTAGTGGTAGCGGAGATTTGGATGGTGGGGATCTGTGGATCCAGGCATCAGCGTAGTAGATGGACGCATCGACGAGGGTTTCTGGTAACCATCTTCAGCGGTGACGAAGAATGAAGGTGACTCCAGGTAACGAACTTTAAATTTCTGTTTTGTATAAACATTTGTGTTGATATTTTTGGTGTTTGTGTGTTTGACTTATTGGTGGCGTATTTATTACCTTTAAAACTTGTTTAAAAAGGTACATGTGCAGGACAATTAATTTTGATTACTAAAAAGGGTTTATTGATGATATATAAAGGTTTATTCATGCTATAAATTGTTGTTGTAAGGAGTAAACGGGTCTTTAAATTTGTTTTCAATAAAATGCAAGGTTTAAAAAGCATTTACAAAAACTGGGTTATAATGAGCTCACAATAGACCAGTATGAAGTCAAACTAGGGTTGCATGTGGGGCCCATCTACTCGTATCATGTAGAATTTGTTAAAATATATTAAAAACCAAGGACTTTAAAGCATTTAATAATCGAGCTGGTAACATTTGTACCAAACCGTTTGTACCCAAGTGTAAATATTTTATCTGTTAATATGTGTAAATAAATGGTTGTATGTATGGTTGTTGTATTATTTTGGTAATTTCATTTGACGGTGTGTGTGTGTGTGAGAGAGAGGTATGTACTTAAAATGATAGGTATTCAAGAAGAAGCTGATTGCTGAGCTAGCCAGGATGAGCAGAGAAATACGAAGGCGTCCAAAACAAAGGGTAAGAAATTTTTTTTTAGAGAATTATATGGTGGCCCAAGCGGGGGCGAGATTTTAGAAGAAGGTTCCACGGCAATATATATATATATATATATATATATATATATATATATATATATATAATTATTAATAGAGAAGAATAATCCACATTTGGAATGCAAATGAATGCTTAATATATATTAATAGTTATTAAGATGAAATGAAAACCCAACTTTGTTAGAGCACTGATCCGGAAAATCAGAGGTTGCAGGTTCAAGTCCTGCTGTAGCCGTTCTTTTAGTGGTTTTCAATTACTAGTTCGATTTGAAATGGTAATTCAACTTTAAATACAAAGTTGGGTTTTCATTTCATCTTAATAACTATTATATATATATATATATATATATATATATATATATATATATATATATGTATCTATACAACGACTTAAGCTTATAATAACTTACACTACTTAGTTTATTATCACTTTTCAAAGGTAACGTTGCAGGTGAAAATGACACCTAAGCCTTTTGACAGTTTGCTAAAGCTCGGCACATGATTATTGAACATGATGTTCACTGAGGTGCCAGATCTAAACATTTTGCAGCCATGGGGTGACCCCACACACAAGCAGGTACTTCTTACGGGATTCAATTGTAATCCATTCGCTGATCACCATTTCTGTACTGCAATTAAACAAATTGATTTCCTCAATTGTCTAATTTGCCAAGTTGGGACTACCACATATGTAGAATTGTGTATCATCAGCGTACATATGGATGCCACAGACTTTTGGAACTATTAACGGTAGATCAGCAGTGAAGATAGTAAATAAGAGCAGTCCTAAAATGTTTCCTTGAGGGACTACTTGTTCAATCGCAAGTCTATTTGATGTGTTATTGTTAAAGCAAACCTGTTGGAACCATTCAGACATGTAATTTTCTATGAGTTATAGCGCCTTGCAACTCAGCCTGTAATAGGAAAGTTTGGCTAGAAGTAATTTGTGATGTATTATGTACTATAATATAAGAAGACGACTATAGATATCGGAATTATCCATATTTCTAGTAATTTCATCTGCAATTTTGATTAGAGCTGTAGCTGCACTATGTTTAGGTCTAAAACCTGATTGACTTTTGAGAAGTATACTATTGGTTTCAATGTGCTGCAAGAGCTACTTGTATATTACATACTCTACAACTTTAGATTATGTGAGGAGAATGCTGATTGGTCTGAGTTAGTTCTTCGTAAGAGGTAGCAACACTAACTTTGGTTAAGGGAAACCTGATTTACTTTTTCCATAATGGTGGCATAACTGAGGACTCGAGAAGGATGTTGATAAGATGCTCAAGACAACATGGAGCTACCAGCTTTAACATTTTCATGCTCATCCCGTTGTAGGTATGCAACTCAAACTGCACTTAACAGACTTTATAAGCGTCATGGAAACGCAGACGTGAACGCCCCTTAATAATAGACTCGTCTATCAACACATCTTAAAATCGAATAGACTCGCTCGAGAATTCAAATTCTTACAATACAAACGTTTAGTATAGTGATCAAGGCGGCGAGCATTAAAATCTTCAGACAAATACTTTCGTTTGTTTCTGGGTATATGATGACATGTAATAGCCAGGAGCAAGGAATAACATCTGATTTTCTGAGTTTTACCTTTTATCACGGTGCGCCAAAGCCTAGAAGTTAAACCAGAAGGTTGTGCTTTATACACTAACGTGAATACTCCACGCTCTGCTGGCAAGATGCTCCAAATCCTACTACCATGGCCTGGACTTCCACCAAAGGAAGTTCTTCGTAGAATCATTTTTGTATCGGCATCTACTGCTGAACCCAAGCCAAACACAGTCGACTGAGACGGGATGTCCGTGACGTCCTCGTCTTCGCCGCCCACTTTTACTGAAGCGGACATAGCGGACTGAACTTGTGAATACCACACCGTGCACCAGTTCCGACGCCTACTACAAAGAATCTGCCATTATTATGCCGTTCCACGCCTCATGTTGCCAATAAAGGAACCTGCACAATACACTGTACCTGCATTGATTGACCTGCCACATCTAGCACCGTATGCAGGCTTCGATCCAACGAAACGTCTACCCGCAGATCCCAGGTGGCACCGTATCTGTGAGTACCTACTTCTGCGCTAATCCATTTTAGCATAGGCTTCTTTTTGAATCGCGTTTCTTCACAGAAACGCGCGTCAAATTTCAAAATTAATCCAGTGCCCAAATTTCATTTTTTAGTGTACAAGCATTACATTCATTCAAAGCTGCACTATCAATTTTCTAACACTAAAGGACATTTACATTTCTAGCATGTTCACATAAAAGCTCTATTCTCACGCACACATTAAAGGAAAATTTTCTTTTACATATACATGTAGAATCTTATGTAATTGTTATTTTCAATTTCATTTTATTGTATGTATTTCTTATAGCCAATGGTTAATTCTAAATCTGTAAATATTTGTTGTCTCTATGCATTAACGAAACAAAAGGTGACCCTACAAAACACAGAAATCGTAAACTGAACATCTTCACCGTCAAGGCCAACAGCACTGGATTTGAACGTTGAAATAGCTACTGTAATGTTGTCTTGTTTAATACTTTGAAACCTTATTTTTCAGTCTTAATGGGATACCTAGTGTTCTGAAAATGTTTGAATGCTGCCTGCTATGGTATTTAAAGGAATACTGTTAATAAAAAAGTCATTGATGAGATAGGATCTTTATCTGTAAGATTAATTACACTTTTGGGTTTCTGGTGGATGTTTGCTTTTTCAAAAAAATTTCACAGACTTCTTGGGTTTTGTTTGTAGCTAGAAATTTGATGTTAATAGTATGCTTGTTTCTCATTTTTTACGGCCTGCGTGACATAATTATGTAGTATCTTGAAATAATCGTAAGTAGTTTTCTGCATTTTGATATATTCCTTATGTGCTGCATTTCGTTTAATGTTATAGGTTAGCCAACCAGGATTTCTGATAGTTCTAACTTTTCTTGTGCACTTTGGGGCATGTTTGTTGATGAGTGTGGTTGATTAAGTGGTTAAGCTGGAAAACTTTATCATCAATGGTGCTAGGACAGAGGCAATGCCGCCATCCCGTATTAGTTGCGTCTTTGCCAAACTCATCTAAATTAAAGTTCTTAAAGGAACGATGACTTACCCTTTTTGGTGTGGACTTAATTAACATAATTTAAATTTATATTACAATGTACCATTTGGTGGTCAGACATGTGAATTACAACTTGTGTATGGTAAATTTGCACTTATGCAGATAATATCTAATAATGTAGAAGTTGTTTCAGTTATCCGTGTTGGTTGTTTAATCGTCTGTACTAAATTGTATGTTGAAAGTTGGATGTATGGGACGAATGAGGGTGATATAGATATGTTAATTATAGGGAAGGGCCAATTGCTTTTTGTAGCAATACCGATGGCAGTGGAGCGGTTATGTAATAAATAAAGCAACTACAACGAACTACTTAATAAAGGGTATAAATACCTTAAAGCCTGTGCCGCTCGGGGCAATAAAAGCTCACACACAAAAGGTTTAACGGACACCAAGAACACACACGTACGGGTGATGGTGTCACTTCCAAAAGCTCTCATACAACTGTATTCTGCAACGGTTCGAGTACGACTCACTTCACGCACTCCCACTGTCGGCATAAATGTTTCACTAAAACTGTAGGATACCCGCACGAATAGTATTTATTGTCACCAATACCAATAAATGTTCGATGATGACGTAACAAAAGTATTGAATTGAAATAGTTTGAATGGCTATCGGGTTGTAGGACGTTTATGTTCAAATCACCCATTAGGATAATATTATATTCTATATATACTAGACAGAACTAGTTGTAGCTCTTTTAGGCAGGATGCCGGATTAGTAGAAGGTCTGTAAATAATTTCTGTTGCATATGTCGTTTTTTTGATGCAGGTTCATAACCATAGTTGCTCTAGTGCTCCAGTGGTTACAATGCCAGGTTCTATAGGTTTGCAACACATATCACTCTGAACATAGCAAGAGATACCCTGACTTTGGTAATTCTATCCTTCCCGAATAAGGAGTGCCCAGGAATCGTGATTGAAGCTGAGGCGAAAGTCAACATGTAGCCAAGTTTCAGTTATAGCAATCATAATTCAAGTTTTTCTCAACAATAAAAGCGCAGAAATCATTAAGGGTGTTAATAATGGACCATATATCATGTGGCTAATTACAAAGTCACTGATCGTTTGTAGTTGTTATGATTGTCCGTAATCGGTTATTGATTTGTCTCTTGATCAGCTTTAAGTAGTATGAACATATAGGGTAATTGTCTTTGTGATCTGTATTTAATGATAGTTTAAGCTTATTGTGGGCTTTCACGCAGTTGTTGAACACCATGTCGGTTTTACAAGTCTTGTAGGTATGACTTTCTGAACAATTAGCACAACACCGATCGCCTTTGCAAGTTTGTGCGTGGCAGTGATCACATAAACACTTGTAGCACTGAACAATATTTGGGACCAATTTTATCTAGCTTTAAGATATTGCGATGGGTTTTTGGATCGGCTTCAAGAATTAAGATCGACTTCTTGGCAAAATTGCTTTTCAGGACAGTACCAACTTTTAGTTGAAAATCGTCAGATTTTTCAATATCGTTTTGCCTTATTAATTTCTTTGGTAATGCTTTGAGATCATCTCCCAAGTCATCATTATCGATATAAAAAAATTCCCAGTCATGGGTTTATAAGAGGAGGAACAAAAATTTTATACTTGTCTCCAAGCTTACTAGTGATGCTGTCCTTCAGAAACTTTTGATCATCTTTATTTGCTATCCCAATTAAGACTTCACCTCTGGAAACCTTGTAAATCTGAGACACATTTACTCCGATATCTGTTGGATTTACTGCTTTTTTAATTGTGGATTCAGTAACCTTACTCTCTTGCTCATTAGCAGGTTTTACAAGCAGCACAGACTTGGACTTTTCATTCAGGATAGTGGCATAAGAAGTAGTAGGTGCTTCAGGTGTTGCCTGGGTGATCATATTTTGCTTTATATAGTTGATAACATTTTTTATTTCAACCAGCAGACTGAAATAAAGGGGTGTAGATCTAAAAAAGTCTCACAAATGTGACAAATTAATTTCAGGACTTGATTCTGAAGAGGAATGCATTTTATTTCAGAGGCAGTCAAACTAAAACGTTTCTTACGAATAGGTATGTGACACGCCTCGTTCATAGTGAAGGTTTTCATCTATATCTACTACTAGTTTACAAGTAACATATTTGGTGTCCATTTGTGAAGTCTTTCAGGTACATGTGCTACACCTACAGAGCGAAAAATAATACCAGTGAAATTAATATATGTATATAAATAATTTGGATCGGTCACAGTGTTCTCTTGTACTCCACGCAAAAGAAAATTAACTATTTTGAGTCCTAATCTATTTATTGTTTATTAATTAATTGTTGATATACCTTGAAGAGATCTCGACGCAGTCCGCTTGAAAAATGGAGGTTTCGTGTGTGAGTATTGTCACGCACGTTAAAGTACTCTATCTTGCTTGGAACAGCAAGGGTTTGGCAAAATTCCAAATTTTCCGGGTAAACAAAAACTTGCTTCCTGGCCAATGTAGTACTTTCGGGTGGAGCTTTGGAAAAATTACATGTAGGGTATACCTTGAAGGCAGATGGTTTTGTTTGTATGCATTTATTATCATCCACAGATATGAATGTTCTTATCCTATTTAATGTAACTGATGAGATGCTTCAATTTAATTTGTTTTTGTATAATAAATGTTGAATGCTTCTGTTGAAGAATAAATGGAGAGACATCAAAACCATTGAAGAGATCACATTATAAGCTGTACTTTGATATAAAATTTCACTATTATTTAAGACAAGAAATTCTTTAATTCAATTAACAAATGAAAAGCATGTTTTAACATGTATTCAATAAATTCAACAAATTACTAATTACTACAGAATAAATTAAACACCAAACTAATGTGTCAAAGAAACAATGTGAATGTCAATCCAAATAGGCCATTATCACATTCATTTGTTTTCCAAAGCATGCATTTAAGTTTTAAGTCTTCTGTTATTTTAGTTGTATTTGTTCTTTGCTTATTCTATTAAATTAGTGCATAAACTCAGCTAGTAGATTATTATTATTAAATGCCTAAACGACATAAACTGTTAATTGGTATAGCTAATTGTTTATTCTTAAAAATTAAAAACTGCAGTGCAGGTCCGTAATAGGAATTTTCTTGATTAAGGTAAAAAAAAAGACGAAAATGCAACTAAACGATAAAGTGTTATATACATTGTTGAATTTGGCATAAAAAGGGCTTTCAGAATCTGATACTAGAACATCAGGACTATATTTAAAAAAATGAAGTTGATGAGGGTTTCCCAAAGACAAAACGCTGACTGTTATGATCCTGCACGCGCGTGTTCAGAGCCACTACGACAGTTGGCAACACATACTAACCACGTACACAATATTGCACAACAAGATATTACGTCATAATTGAGTCTCAAATTGTATCACATACCAAAAATGTTTACGGTGATACAAGATGCGCCTTAAAGAAAAAGACAAAATGTACTCACTTAAAATGTGGAACTCTCCACGATTTTGCGGTCATCCTTGCGTAGGGGCCATACTCTTCTTCGTCTTGGTGTTGTTGGGCGTGGGTGGCGCTATGCCCTCGTTGAAACCAGATTAATTTGTCTTCCCTCTTCGTCGTATGTAGCGGTTCGGTAGGAATAAGGTCAAGGCAACGATATCAGGTAGAGATAAAGGGAAGCCTACATTGTCTGAAAGAGAAAAGACAGAGGCACGACACAGGTAAACGTCACTGCTCGACGTCTCGTTGGCTAATCCTTATGTCCGGTCGTGTCGGAAACTGCGCACTTACCCCATCACTCCACGCCTGCGCATACTTTTGCGCCGATGTAACTGTCCGGGATGGCGGAAATGAACAAGTTTATTTTTTAAAATATTGGCGCGAATTCAGTCACATATTTGAAACTGTAAAATGCCAATTTTGGCATGTAACATGCCATTGATTTTCGTCTAGGTCCAATATTAACGTCAGAACGAAATAATATGTAAAATCGAAAAATTCAGTTTTTGCAAAATATCTCAATAACCAAAAAATGTTTCGGGAATTTCAAAATGCCATTTTCTTATGCGTTTGATTATACAACCTTTCTGCCATTTAACCAAATCGGTATCTGTTACTGTTTTTAAGATCCCAATAGGGGCCCTCCTTATCTCTGACACAGTGTATACAAGTCTATAGTCTTTTAAAGTTCACTAAATTGGAGATAAAGGATTTGAACACTGGCGTATGATAGGAAAGAAATCGTCACTGGAGGAAGATGAACCAGTAGTTTTGTAACATAATGAGAATGCAAAAGGAACGGGATACCACTACATTGAAGATCTGCAAAAAATACAACTTTACAAATTATGATGATAACCTGTTCAGTGAAATATTCCAGAAATACACTCGTTCACTCTCCTTTTAGAAGATGATTACTACTGAAGAAGAGGCTATCAGAAAAAGTATGCAGAATTTCTAACACATTATGAATTAAAAGGCGAATGTTGGAGTCTAAATAAAGATAATATATTCGTAGATAGGTAAGCCATAAATAGATAGTGTGGGTTAAGTAAGGTTCAAGAGAAAGAACTTTTGATTGGGGGAGTATAGAATAATTGACAAAAAACTTAATTGATGAATAGATCTAATCAAGTTATTTTAAATTTGTGTTATACGTTTTTACTTGTATTATTTTATATGTGCTAATACATACGATTAATGAAACTACTTACCGTGTGTTGTTATAGGGCTCTAACAACATTTCAGGTTTTAGCATATCTATTTCACTATACCATTCGTTAATTAAGTATTTAATTTGATGAGGACTTAGGAAACTGCCATCCATTGTTATTAGATTTTGACCAACCTGATTAAATTTCTCTAGAAGAAACAAAATTGCAAAATATTAGTATGCTTATATTGTATAAAAATAAATAATGCTGTATCCACATACTATGTTTAAGAAAAATAATGTAACTATATAAATTTCACAAATATGACTAAGTCTAAAAACACCAAATGTACTACTTTTACAGTAACATCTATCTGGGGGTTAGACAAGTATACAGATACATGAATAAAGCAATTTCTTTGAAACTTTACATGTACATTATTCTTTAGTAGAGCAAACTAGTACATCATTCAATGAGCAAGTTATGAGAGCCATTATTCGTTCGGAAGGTTAGCACTATGAGCTCGTTAGGGCGAACGGCGTAATCCAAATGAGAAATGTTTACAGCTCGCAAGTAGAATATTATACTTTTCCCACGACTATACAAATTTTCATTATCAGGTATTTTCTAAACGTTTAAACTAATACTGCAAACACTGACAACCAAAAATTTATTTGTCAAAATATAAAAGCTTACTTCACATGATACGAAAATTATATCTTGCAGATTATGAAAAATTAAGGTTTGTACTGATTGGTCAAAGGTGTTGGATTATTATCTAATTCACGGTTTGGATGTTCCTGATTGGCTAAAGGTGTTGGATTATGAATTTATATACACCTACAGAATACTATTACAGAATACTAATACAGAGTACTATTATTGACCCATTCTTAAATGCATAAGAAATGCATTGATAGCCGTGGGAAAAAGTATTAAATATTTTACGATGCTTTAATATAACTATTTTTTCATACAACTGTATTATACTTACTGCTGCAAGGATTGTCTAGCATAACCAAATAAGACGTGATGAGTAATTGTTTTAATGAGATCAAACTCGCCTAATATATAGATGCATTTCCTCTATTACAATGTAAATAATTAATTGTTAGCAGTAGATAGGCCTCACGACTGTACCTTATGAATGACAGATACATAATGCATTTAATATCTATAAATCCACCAGATGCCACTTAATCTATAATAACATATCGTTATATACAAATATGTATTAACAGTTTGGGCATGTTGATCTAACATTACGACCTTGTCATACTTCTAAAACAACATTTTAAATATTTGTACATAACACCTGCGGGTTATCCAAAAACTAAACAATTCAACATGTTAAAAAAAGAAAAGAATACAAATAATAATATCAATATTTTCAACTGTAAAACATATTACAAGGAAAAAAAATTAAACCTAGAAATCTACTGCCGTTTTTATTAAATTAAACTTTTCGGTATAGCTTTTAACCTCTTTATAGCTACTATCGCCTTATACAATCGTGAACCTTGTCACCTTCAATATCTTGTATAAGATACCTATCATCTAATGACTTAACAATTTCATAGGGGCAACAATATTTTGGTTCTAACTTTCTGCTTTCTCCCGAACTGGATATTTCAGACCTTACTAAAAATAATTCATCTATCTTAAATTTATGTTTCCTCTTCTTTTTTCAAAATAAGTTTTCGTTTTATCGCTTATTTTCTTCAAGTAACTATGATACTGTTTTGTTCTCGCTATTATCTCTAATAAGTTTTTCATTTAAATCAACAGTTTCGTTAGTCAAGGGATTATCTAAATAAATTTTTGGTTTAAATTTAAAAATAATTTCGCTTGATGACTTTTTAGTTTCCTCATGGACACTGTTATTCATTGCCCACTGTACATCAAACAATTTAATATGTCAATCGTCATTTTATCACCTGTATTAGTAGCAAGACAATTAATAATCATACTGTTAACATGTTCCATCTGACCGTTCGAATGAGGTGAAGTTGTTTGTAGCTGTTTTGCTGTGAAAAATTTTATAATTTTTGTAAAATTTGCTAAATGTGACCGAATCATTAACTATTCTTTCTGGTTTACCATAATGTGACTCTGATTCAAACATAATAATTAGATTGGAACTAATACCCCATACTGCTACTGCCTTAAGCACTGTATATTTAATAAAGCCATAAACCATACCTAATACATATTTCGCATGGGAATCCTTTGTTTTTACAAATTGTTCTAAATGAACCAATCAACAGACTGAAAAGGACATTTAACTTTATCAAGTGGGTGAGGAAATCCTAGTTGACGCCCTCTAGGCATTTTATAATACAAACAGTTAGTAGTTAACATAAGAGGAATATACTGTTTAAGAAATTAACACTCATTTGTAGATTTGAATTAAGAATTTGAAAAAAAGGAACGGAAAAAGGCATTTTGATCTTGAGAACCTAGACGATAAAGACATCAAGAAAAGATCTGAAAAGAATTGTTGAAAGGTATCGGAAAATTTTTTAATACTAAGGAAGTAGAAGCAAAATGGAATAACATTAAATCCAACTTAGACATTGCGGCTAGAGATAATCTAGGGTATAAACAAAAAGAAAATAAGAAACCATGGGTAGCATATGATATTCTGAATTTAATAGAAGAAAGATATAAATACAATGACAGACCAGACGAAGCAGGGAAACAAAGATACAAAGCCGTAAAATAGGAAATTATTTGCAATTGCAGGAAATGGATCGGGGGAAAATACAGAGATACAAACTAAGATGGAAACTAGAAGAACAGACGAAGCATACAAACTAATTAGAATGAATTTTAGGGATATAAAGCCATGTAGCAAAAATATGAGGCACAACAAGAGACATCATCATAGAAAATGTAGAGAGGGGGGGGGGTGATAGATGGCAGATATATGGGGAATTTATATACAGGAACGGAGCTAGAAGAACTAGAACAGGAAACAGACATTGAAAAGTATGACGGGATATCCTATACTTAGCGACGAGTTTGAACTAGCTTTAAAGGGTCTGAAAAATAATAAGGCCCCAGGTATAGATAAACTGCAACCTGAAAATCTAGAAGGTGCTGGACAAGCAGTAACAGAACGTCTCTTCCAACTTGTCAACTATATGAGACAAGCGAAATATCCAAAGATATCGAGTGTAATAGCATTGTCACTATAAGAAAAAAAGAGAGGTGAAGATAGATGTGAACATTTTTGAACAATGAGTTAACACCACACATGCCAAAAATATTAACTAGTATTGTACAAAGACGAATGGAAAAACTGGTTGAAGAAATACGAGAAAATCAATTTGGGTTCATGAGAAATAGGAGAACACTGGAGGCCATTTTAGTTTGAAGTGTGATAATAGAGAAAACAATGGAAAAAGGAAAAACTGTTTATACATGGTTTGTAGATCTGCAATAAGCATTCGACAATGTAAAATAGGAAAAAATGTTTTGAAATATTAAAAAAGGTAGAAATAAGTTATGGGAATATACGGATAGTGCATATCTTATACAAAGAGGAAACAGTAGTAATAGAATTAGACCAGAAACGTAGAGAAGTAAATATTAGGAAAGGGGTGAGACAGGGATGTGCACCATCCTCGCTAATTTTAACTTGTATATCAAAGAGGCAATGAATACTGTTAAATGTAGAAAGACATTTGAAATTATTATGCAGGGACAAACGATTAATATCCTCAGATTCGCCGACGATATAGTGGTTTCAGCGTCTAACAAAGAAGAGTTAACACTTTTGCTGCTGCCTTTAATTGTTGCACACTATTCAGGAGCCAAATTATGCTTTTTCGCTTAAATTGCAAATTTTTGCTATTAGGGTACATATTTCGTCAATCTGTTGTACTATCAGTGTTCAAGAAGGACCTAACAGATAAGCTCAAAAGTCTCCGATCGGAGTCACTGGCATTAGCCAACAATTTTTTTGGTTACAATGTTCACAGATGCCGATGACTGATCGGAGTCGTAAAAAAATTGACATATTCAAAGTCATATATTGCTTGAACATCAAATAAGGTTGAAAACTATATATATATATATATATATATATATATATATATATTGCTATGATAATAGGGTATTTTAGGGGTAGGTTAAGTCATAGGGGTTGTAGAATAAATATAAACAACTTCAACTTTAAGAAAAGCAAATAATTCCAGAAATTATAAGAGTAAATCGGTCACTCTACATAATGTTAATTAAGAGGACACTGTATATAAAATATGCGGAATTAAATGCATGAGAACATAAATATGTCTAAGTGTAGTTTACAAGTAAAGATAAGATTTTAAAACGCAATAAATTGCATCAAAATTAAATTACCGGAAAGCATAGATAAATTGGCATTGCAAATATTTAACAATTGCGTCGAAAATATCAACATACACGCATTCTAAATAATTCATTATTAGAAAATCGTTATGTGACTGGAAGAGAACACATTTGTTCAGAAAACCAATATTCTGTAGAAACAAATAAACACCAGGCGGTTCAATTATACGATAAAATTAACAAACATGCAAATACTTGAGTTAATTAAAGTCAAAAGTTGGAAATTCTCGAATAATATTACAATATGCGGGATGCGGACGTGACGAACAGAGCATGCATCAAAGATTTAAACTAAGTAATTTGTAAAAATTCCGAGTTATGCGAGATAAGGCAAAAGTATCAGCCTAGAATGTAAACAAGCCAATGAAAACAATTTGAGGAAGTGCTTATATATACGATAGTAACGGAACGACATTGTAATCTATATTCAAACTGAGCAACGACTGTGTTCAATGGCGTTAAAAACTTACGTAACTAATGAAGTATAAATCAAAACAAATCAGAGTTAAAAAGTGCGAGAATTTGTGCAACGAAAACTAAGCCGATCTATAGATAGACGTAAGTTAAACAACTTAATTAAATTCATTTCTAATACTAATGAAACAGGGCTTTAATTTGGAACATATTTAAATGAAACGACTTTAATTTGGGACATATTTAAATGAGATGACTTTAATTTGGGCTGTATTTTGGGACATATTTGATTGAGATGGTTTTAATTTGGGATATTTAATCGAGACGACTTTAATTTGGGACTTCTAACTTTGAACGTATTCTAATTTGGACATATTCCGATTTGGTACGATTTTAATTGGAAGCGATTTATGGGAAGCGATTCTTATATGGGGCCGGCATATCAATAAGCAAAAGCGGACACACCAAGGGGATGCAGATGATAGACTAGGATGGAACTACAGAACCCATTCCAGGTTAGCAAGCTTAATACACTTTATCATTGAAAACTGTTTTGATTTAATATTTGCCATACATTGTATATTTGTAAGAGTCATCAAAAAGGTCACTTCAAAATTTATGAAAATGGAATAGGCATCTCGGAATGTTTGAAGGTCCCTGAATATAATTAAAAAATATTTTTGCTGGCTTTCAGAAAAGCATAAATCTGGTATATGTAGATATTTTGTACAAAAAGGAAAATTTTGAGTGTTGTAAATATAATCAATTATTATATTGTGTGTTCTAGAATTGCTTTATTTGATTCAATAAGATTTATTCAGTAAGCTAGTCGAGGTAAAAACCTTAAAATTAATATTTCATATAATAAAGGGATAGCACAGCAATAAAATAGGACGTACCACAGCAATTTTATGATTTGTCCAATCATGGGGCGAATAGCACAACAATTTTATGACACCCACCGTAGTGGCTCGATAATTCTAAAATAGGGTATTTCATAGCAATTTTATGGTACGCACAGCCGTGGGGCGAATTTCACAGCAATATATATATATATATATATATATATATATATATATATATATATTTTAGTATTTGACATTATCAAAGGGTTTAGAAAGGTAGTTAGTACTAAGGATAAAAACATTAATTTACCACTTTTATCAAGCTATTCTAAATTTTAAAAACACTACGGTAATCAAAGATTGATGAATAATTACTTGTTAAACGCAGATATAGAATATTATGTACTAATGATGCAGCGTTTGAGGTTTAAAAAACATTTTTCCACTGTTTTTCAAGACGAAGGGTATCAAATGTAACTTCAACTGAATGTGTATAGGTTTTGTTGATAGAATTATTAATTGTAATTTGTTCAGGATACTTCATTCCATTTATAAATTTTATGTACCTGAAATGAAAGTAGTTTAATATATTTTAATTATAAAGTAATAAAAAGTTATGAAATGTCAAAATGAAGTTTAATAACACCACAAGTATCTGTTCCAAAATAGCAATTAAGTTAGAGTTAAGTATGAAATTATGAATGCATCCCTTATAATTATTAGTTAGTAGGCTAGATGTAAATGTTTTAGTTTTCCTAGGTGATGATTGTTTAGAATAGGAGGATTGATTAAAAATTTTGTATATGATATAGATGTTTTTGGCTTGAGGAGCCTGTAATAAAATTTATAAAAATTAATATATATGTTTTCAAGTGCATGCATTGTAATTGAATTATTATACAAAATAAGTGATAAGGTTATACAACCAAGAAAATTCCAGAGGAGGATTTCCAATTGAACCAGACATCGGGTCATCTCTTGTGTTATTGAAGAGTTGCACCAGTAAAAGTGAGATATTTTGCAGCAGGGTCCAGCCTTTTAGGATTACGGTCCCATTGATATCGGTGAAGTATTGAAGTGTTCTTAGTAATAGAGCCGATTAAGCATACAGTTGCTGAAGTTGTAGTATTTGTAGAACCTAAAACTAAAGTCAAGTCCATTTTAAACATAAAACTAAAACGTACTTTTAACAGGTATTCACTGCAAGCATTCAAGGCGATCTTGTTGTATCCTGTATCAAAGTCCATGTACAACCCAGACACATTCAAAGGAGTTGCAGGTATTTGAAGTTATCTTTATATACACATCATTTAAAGTAATTTGTGAATAATTTGAATTTCAAACGCTTACCTAAATTAAATATTGTTGGGTCTATTTATCAATCTTTGAATAATCACGATACGCAAGCACTAAAAAGAGGTTAGGTGGTTTTGATTAAACAACGCTTTATGCGCCTGTGTTTTCTATACCTGTAAGGGGACAAAGAACCCACGTCTTCTTACAGAGCATAAATAATAGATTCAGTTTCCCTGAGCGAGTCTTTTAAAAGCCGTGGCATAATTAAATTTGAAAATTTGTTTTATTTAAATCATTTTAAAGGCCAACACCACATTAAGGTTGCACTTATTAAACTTTAACTCGTATTTTGAAGCATAAATTTTATTTAATATCACCATACATAATATAATAATATATATATATATATATATATATATATATATACAGGGTGAGTTTTTAGTGTGGCAACGGTCGATAACTCCATTATTATAAAAGCTACGTAAACCAAATTTGGAGGCATATTAGGCATGCCTAAAGTGCACATTTTAAAAATATTTGGAAGCATACAGGGTGTTTTATAATTCCAGGGCATATTAAACTTATATTTTTTAAATGGAATACCCTATATATTATTACATTTTGAAAAGCCCATAAAAGAGCTTTAATTTGATATGAAATTGTATCTGTCTATTTCTTTTAGTTTTGAGATATTCAACTGTTTTAGAAAAATGACCCCAATTGGATACATTGCCACTGCACTAATACACAACTTATGTTAATTTTCAAGATGCAGAAAATTTTACCATATACCATAGTATATTTGTAAATATCACTTTTGAAATTTCTTCCCAGTATACAGGGTGTGTCAGGTTTCGCAAAATGCAATTTTAACATTTTTTTAAATGGCACCCTACCAATTTTATTGCTACAATGGATAGTTCATTAAGTGTCCTTTCATTTTGTTAAGCATTCCTATACCTAAATCCATTACTTTCTGATATATTTTGATTTTCTTCAAATTTGATGAATGTTTTTAATTTACATAACTAAAAATAACTTACTATTGGAGAATATTATAAAACAATTAATACATTTTGATTAACAATCAACTACACTTATCCAATAACAATTTTCACTAAAGATATAACAACCTACAATAATACGCTATCAACAGAATTCTGCCAGATCAACAATATGCATTTTATAGAAAATATTCAAGCAGGAAATCAGGCAGGCTTTGAAAAAAATAACTATTACATGTAAAGTGTCGTTTAGGTTTATTAATTGTAGTGTGTTGTCATTTAACACATTAGCAGTTCTGTTTTAAATGTAATCTTTGAAGGAGTTTTCAAAATGAATTTTACAGTGGAAGAACAAATAAATATGATTTGGGTATTGAGGGCAAGTTTAAAAAATTTCCTACTTGCATCAAGAATATACCAAGAGAGATATCCTGTTAAATGTCAACACACTACAATTAATAAACCTAAACGACACTTTACATGTAATAGTTATTTTTTTCAAAGCCTGCCTGATTTCTTGCTTGAACATTTTCTATAAAATGCATATTGTTGATCTGGCAGAATTCTGTTGATAGCGTATTATTGTAGGTTGTTATATTTTTAGTGAAACTTGTTATTGGATAAGTGTAGTTGATTGTGAATCAAAATGTATTAATTGTTTTATAATATTCTCCAATAGTAAGTTATTTTTAGTTATGTAAATTAAAAACATTCATAAAATTTGAAGAAAATCAAAAATATCTCAGAAAGTAATGGATTTAGGTATAGGGAATGCTTAACAAAAATGAAAGGACACTTAATGAACTATCCATTGTAGCAATAAAATTGGTAGGGTGCCATTTAAAAAATGTTAAAATTGCATTTTGAAACCTGACACACCCTGTATACTGGGAAGAAATTTCAAAAAAGTGATATTTACACATATACTATGGTATATGGTAAAATTTTCTGCATCTTGAAAATTAACATAAGTTGTGTATTAGTGCAGTGGCAATGTATCCAATTGGGGTCATTTTTTCTAAAAACAGTTGAATATCTCAAAACTAAAAGAAATAGACAGATACAATTTCATATCAAATTAAAGCTCTTTTATGGGCTTTTCAAAATGTAATAATATATAGGGTGTTCCATTTAAAAAATATAAGTTTAATATGCCCTGGAATTATGAAACACCCTGTATGCTTCCAAATATTTTTAAATGTGCACTTTAGGCATGCCTAATATGCCTCAAATTTGGTTTACGTAGCTTTTATAATAACGGAGTTATCGACGTTGCCACACTAAAACTCACCCTGTATATATATATATATATATATATATATATATATATATATAAAATTACAAAAGTATATTATATATAGATGAAAAAGTAAAAACAAAAGTAATAAAAAACAATTACAGTGAGGAATGGTATTTGTCAAAACACTGTACACAAAAACCTGGTTTATCTTTACACTGATTACAGAAATAAAGTGTTTGTTTTCTTATTCCTTGAGTTGCACACAAATGACATCTTTTTATTTTGATCTGCTGAGTATCTCCTCGGTCTTTACATTTTTCGGTGATTGGGGAAATAATGTGCATCTCCTTTGACTGTTTATAACCAATTTCAGGTGCTGGTTTTATTGGAAGAAGGCCTTTTATAATGGATATTCTGATCATACATAGTCATTTTTCGGTTTCCGGAAAATCTATTATACAGCTTTAGAGAATTTATCATAAGCAACTGTGTCGTATGGTTAAATAATTTTTGTACCATCTTATGGTTTTTCATTCGCAGGGATAGTATGAGAGCAGTTGATCTTGATGGTCTATCCCTGACGTGTACTTATTGTACTCCATTATAGCCAGCGGTTTGTTTGTGTGGAAACCGTTTTTCTTGAAAGATATTTCAAAGTCCCTTTCATATTGTGTGGTTATGTACACAACATCACGTTTATCTTTCCATTTTCACACATGTGTTCCATTTTTAAATGCGGAAATATTTTCTCTTTTCTTCAACTTTGTTTTTATTACTTCGTGAGGATTCTCTCGAAGATTTGGTCGCAATATTCCCGTACAATAAACGTAAGTACTTTTATCAATAAGAGTTTGAAAGAGAGAGCAAAACTATTATAATAATTGTCCATATAAAAAGCATGGCCTTGATCTAACAACCCTTCCATTAATTTTATGACTACCTTTGATGCATGACCTACCCCATCAATTTGCTATCATTTGCACCAGTATAAACACGGAAACGAAGAATAGTTCCATCCGGCTCTGCTATCATATATAATTTTATGCCATATTTGTGTCGTTTGTTTGTAATATTCTGCCGAAAACCTAGCCGCCTCGCCACAGCATCGTGCTTTTGTCGAATGAAAGCTCTTTACCTGGCTGATATATGGTTTCCATCTTTTCTTTAAAATAATTGGCCACCTTTCTTATTCTTCGTAGGGTGTCAGTGTTAGAATCTTCAGCCTCTTCATCTTCAGAAAAAAAGTGCAAGCATCTCAAAATTAGAAGGAATTGATTTCGGCTCATATACTCCCGAAATATAGGCAAGTTAAATAATCTATCCGTTTTCCAGTAATCTTGAATTCTGGATAATGCAATCATACCCATATGAAACAATAAACCTAGCAAAATCCTAAATTCGCCCACTGTTGTGTCTGTTCATTACATAATCCTTGCTTTCTCAGAAACTGTAGTAAATAACACACTAGCAGCATTTTTATTCGTTTTATCCACTATGAAAGCCATAAAATCGTCGTCAAACAATAACAAAAAAAAACCATAGGACTACCACTTTGATATTCTACTAATAATCCTCGCTTTTTTTTGTGAAAACAAAATTTTTTTAATTGTTTGGTGCTTGAGAACTATATTGCCAATTCGAATCTACCGTACCTTTGAAGTTCCCGGATATGCTATCCATTTTTCTGTTTCGCTTTCAGATTCTGAATCGGAATCAGAGTTAGAGAGAAAATATTCCAATTCACTCGAGAAGTAAATCTTCCCAGTACGATTTGCTTCTATTTCAAGTTCCTTGTCAGTAAGTGGCCATGTCAATCCAGATTTTTGAGTCACTTTAGTGCGTACCCTTTTTAGCTGCGACGGTCCTGCTTTATCGTCTGTATTCATTTAAAAGAAAGTCACAAACAATTGTTATACAACAAAACTGCCACACAAATATTAAAAAATAAGACTATTGTTTGCTTGAAGGTTAATTTAATGCACGCATAAAAAACACTTACAACAAAACACTATAATTCAATATTTAAAAATTAACCCTATAAATACCTTTGTAGAATACTTGTCGACAATGCTAATACAGAATAAATGCACCTTCATTCAACGCCGGTTAGAAATAAACTATTGTAGTAATTGAATGTCGGCAACTCCGATCAGAGCCAGCGGCACCTAACAGTGGATTCTAGTGGCGCCGTTTGGGGACAGCAGAGCGAAACGTGTTAAAAGCAGCTCTTAATAAAATAAAAACAATACTATCAGAAATTTAACAAAAGAGAGGTAAATAAGTCAAAAACCAGAATACAAACAGGAAACAAGAATTTACAATAGGTTAAGGACTTCTGCTACCTAGGAACCCGAATAATGCAAGATGGGAAAAGATTAGCACAAGGCCCTGCTGCATTTAACAAGAAAAAGCAACTACAGTGTTTGAAGACAATAAACATGGAAACAAGGAAGAGACTGCTGACAGCATATGTATGGCGCACAGAATTATACGGTTCTGAAACGTGGACAGTAGGAGAAAACGGACAGCAAAAATAGAAACCATTGAAATATGGTGCTACAGATGTATGATGAAGATATCATGGGCAGACAAAGTTAAGAACAAAGGTACTAGAGATGGTAGGAGAAGAAGGAAATATATGGAAAACAGCAAAAATAGAAGCAATAGAATGATTGCACATGTTCCAAGGTATGTCAGAATAGTGCGGGATACGTTAGAAGCAGAGAAAGGGAGGTCGAGGTAGAACTAAATTAGACTACTGCACCCAGTTAGTGAAAGATGTAGGATGTGGGAATTTCAGGGAAATGTGTAGGTTAACTCAGAATAGGAAACAACGGAGGTCCACGTCTAACGAGCTCCAGGACTGAAGACCTAAAATGATGATGATGATGGAAAAATCTGCCTGAACAACATACAGTGTCTTAATTTGAACTCCATATGCAACCAATCGTTCCAGTTTCAGGGCTGAAAACCTAATGATTATGGTAGAATAGTGTACTGAAAAACAGAAATTACACACTTTCCCAGCCACTTTACCAGGATTTTTTCCTTATAAATGGAATCATTAAAATTTGATTTTTAAAACCATCGGACAAATTTCAAACCGGTATGGAAAAGGAAAAATATGGAAACCTGACCCGTTTTAAAAATTTTAAAATTTAGGTTGGAAATTAACTTTTGATTAACAAATAAAAATTAAGTTAAACCACCTTAATAATAAAACAAAATAATGATGATTAAATAATCTATGTTAAAAGCTTCCCAACCCGGGAAAATTTTATTTAAAAGTTCCTTGGATTTTCAAAATTTGTAACGAAACCGGGGTTTTACAAAATTGAAAATGATGGGGGTTTTATAAGAAACTTAACATTAAAAAGTAAAGTTGTTGGAGAAACGATTTATTTAGGTTTAGGAATTCGATAGGCGTTGCAAAAAGGAGGTGGGCCCGGAAACCAAAAAAGCCAAACAATTGGAGTAAAATTGCAAAAGATTCACGAATTATTGCCATTAAGTCAAAATTTGAAAGTAGGAACGGACAGAAGAATTAATTGTGTGGGTATGTAAAATTCACAAGAGCCAAGGTCTAAGTTAAAAAGTATGGACATTGGCAGTCCATTTCCTTGGGTGCCCATACGTTTACGAGAAAATTTCGGGTGACCTAAAATTTGACTTCAAAGTATAAAAGTAAGTTGATCAGAATAAACCGGTTAGGCAAATCCGCCCGACTTTCAGAAATTAAACCCCTAAAAGAATAAATAATGAACGCGAAAATACGAAAAACTTTGCACTGTCAAGTCAGCCGGAAAAAAGGAAAGAAAGTTTGAAAAAAAAAACACTCCAAAAAAAAAAATTTAAATAAGAAAATCTAATAAAATAAATCAATTGCCCACGTTTTACAAAAAGAATAAATTACCAAAAATTCGTAAAAACTAGCCAATTCGTGGAGCTTTTTTATTTAAAAGTAATGAAATCTAGACAAATATGCCAAGTCTAAGGTTTTACTGCGATTTTTTATTAATTAATGTTGTGTACTTCCTTGAAGGGTACAAAACCAGGTGCTTATGAACCATTCCCAAACTGTCTCTAGAACCCTACCCATTAATAAAATTGTTGGAAAATTTTAATAACCAGTCAATTTACTTGAAAACTGGTTTACCCGAAATTTCCTAATTGTGTTTATAATTTTATCTGGAATCCTATTTTGTTAAAATAATACCAATTGGATTTAATTGGAGCTGGCTCATTTTATTTGTTGATTGGAAACAGTTTTAACAATTTTTCTTCTTTTTGAGCGCAAATCGACCACCATCTAAATAAAATAAACTACAAATGTATAATGATTGAAGTCCTCTTACTGGATATAATTTTTTATACTGTTTTTTAAACCGCCATAATAATTTTTGAAATCCAGCTTTATCAATAAATTACTTTACAATCAACTTTAATCAATTTTCCATGCAATTAGGGTTTGGGAAGATTGGTCAATGGTGTATACAGGTTTTGATTGTTACCCTTCAAGGAATCCAAAATTAAAAATAAAAAAAACCATAAGGAATTAGTTCATTTGTTAGATTTCAACTTTTAAGAATAAAAAGACTTGAGACTTGGTAGTTTTTACAAAATGTTTTTAAATTTAACATTTTTTACAACAAATGAAATTTAAATTTTGTTATTTGAAAGTTATTATTTTATTATAAATTAAATTCATTTTTACCTTTTTCCTATTATAACTATTCTGCGTTAATTTATTTTTTTTAAAATTAAGGATGTAAAAATTAAATGTTTTAATAAAAATGTTTCCGTGTGTATATTATAAAAGGCCATGCCATTAGGTTCGTTATAAAAAAGGAGTTTTCATTTTGGTCTAAATAACTAACGGGCTTACTTACTAACATTAGAAACAAAAACTTAATATAAAAAAATCCAGATTGGGAAAATTGTCTTTAAAACTTTATGAAAATTGGGAGAAACTTTTGAAAAGCAAAGAAAACTTTTATTGCAAAACTGGTATGAACAAATCTGAAAATAATTTAAAAACAGAACCCCGTCTGAAAAAACAAGCAAGAAATTTACAACTAATGCCTTAATACGTATCCAGAAATAATCTTGTATTAAACATAAATTAAAATTTTTCCTGAAACGAAATGTCAGTGGGAGAAATCTTATTAGAAAAAAAGAATTGGAAATTAATTATCCGTGAACAGTGAATAAGAAGCATCAAAACATAGTTATACGAGACGAAGGGGCATTGTTGGCGTGGTTTGGGGATAAGTTAAAATTAAGGGGACATACAAATTCAATTGTGATTGGATTTTCCTAGGGAAATAATTAGTTTATTAATTTGTTAAGTATGATTGAAAGGAGGGTAATTTCAGGGGCTGTTTAATGTTGTGACGACCAAGGTACAAAAGAGTTAGGAACCTGGATAGTTCATCATTCCAGTAATTAGGGTTTGATGGATGCTGTTAGGGAATTTTGTTTTGGAAATTAAAAATTTTTTTATAATAAATTAAAATAGTAGTGGCTTTAATTTTTTTTAATTGCAACTGTGTACTGAAAAGTTTATTGTTTGAATTTAAAAAGAAATTCCAAAGGAAAGAATTTTTTATTTCAAAGTTAACCGGAACTTTTTAAATTTAAGCTAATCTTTCATTTTAAAATTTAAAAATATTACTTTGTTTTAAATTTTTGGAACCAATGGAAAGAAGGTTTTTCCACGCCATTTAAAACAACTTCCCTACTTTTTATGTGAAAGTAAAGATATCCTCTAGAGTGCAAACATTCACCGGTTAAATCTTTTCCTTTGTTTTACTAGTTCCACAACCCAAACGCTCCGGTTTCATCTTTTGTTTCATTGTTTGTTTTCAAAAAGTTTAAAATACCATAGGTAAATTGTATACTTTCCTTTTCCTGATTAATTCTCTATTAGTTTTAATTGAAATTTTTTCTAAAATTGAGAATGCATACCTTCAAAAGTCCGGTTTTTAAAACAAAACGTACTTCGTTTTCAAATAAAAGCAAATAAATTTTTAGGTTTGTCTGTTTGATTTTGGCCATTTATTCAAAAAACTAAAAAACTACGTAATTGTTTTTAGTGGTGGCGTCGGAAAAAGTGAATATTGCGTGAAAGGAAAATGGGGAAAGTGGGAGTCGTGCGCAAACTCTTCCCTCGGTGAAATGGGTACTTTCCACACTAGTAATGTAATTACTTTGCGGTTTCCTGTTTTTTTAACCATTTCCTCATTGGGTTTAAATGAATTTAATTGGAAACGTAAATTACTGGAGAAACTTGTTTTGGAGTGATTAAAGGCTTTTAGGATTTTTTAGTTCCGGAAATTGAAGTTAAAAACTAATTAAGTATGGTTGAGTTTTTTTGAAACTATTTATAAATAGGTAAATTTCAATTTGGATAAATTCTGTACTCCATGATGGAGGCAAATTGGAAAGGTTTTATTTTGAAAATTTCTGGTGTTTAAAATATTTTGGAAGGTAAATTAATGAAAAATTTAACCGAAAAACGACTAAACAAATAACCGTTTTTATGTAGGGAAAATCAAAAAGCGTAAACTTTGACCCTTTTTCTGAGATGAAAAAACCTTTCGGGTAGGCATATTAATTTTTTTTTATTTCCCATTTTATTTGAAGTTCATTTTCTTTTATAATTTTTATATGCCCATCTTTAACTCAAATTTCCAATATTTAATTTTTCGGGGTCCCTGTATTCTACAATTTTTTTTTTAAGCCCATTTTATCCTTTAATCTATCCATTAATTTTTTATATTTTAAATTTAATTTAGGCAAAATTTTTAAAATTTAACAATTTCTTTATTTTTTCAACATTAACTATCTTTTTCTTTTCAAATTGCTTTTGAATTTTCTCAACGTTTTGTTTTTAAAATTTAATAATTACGTGCTTAATTAATGTTTTAAAATTTTTAATTAAAACCACTCTCTTAAAATAAATATATTGATCTTTATTCCATTTATTATACTTTGGCCTGACAAGTAAATTTCGTAATTCTTTAGAGTAAGGTTTCCTAAACATTATCGCCGTTTTTTTTATTTAACATAATGTTTTTTATCAGATCTTGTTTATATTTAGCCCATTTTCTTTGATTAATAAACTCCTTAAAAACATCTTCTGTGCTTGGAATATTTTTGTTTAAAAACTGTATAACTTTGCTCCATATGTTTCCTTTATTTCTTTTAAAACCAAAAAGTGGTTTGTAACATTCGTTTGTACCCGCACCACCGACATGTTCTTCTTCCCAATTAAAAATCCATTTATTTTCCCTCTTGTTTAAATTGTTTCTAAAAAATTTCATGGGTTATTTCTTATGGTTAAAGAATTTTGACAAACGATATTATCATTTTGGGCATTGCTAAGCCATCAAATCAAGCTAAAATTCGTTTAATCCAAAAGACTACTTTTTTCTTAAGACTTTCAAATTTTAAAGTTTAAATTTAAGCTTTGATTTTATAATAATTACGTTGTAGTTATTGCTTGGGTAGCTTTAAAAATTTTAAATTAAAATTTATTAAACGTTTGTTTAACTAATTTTAAAATTTTGGAATTATTTCCTATTTTTTATCTCAAAGTGAAATTTGGTCTAATGGAATTGGAGAAAATGGGTAAAAAAATTTTAACAGAATTTACGTCAACTAAACAAAAATTAAGGGGTTTTTTTTTTCTAATTTATAACACCATTAAACTTTAATAAACAATTTTTTAAAATCAAAATCTGGATATTTTAGATTTCAATTTTAACACTGTTTGTAGATGATGTTACAAACCTTAAATTTGTTAAACAATTAACAAATTTTCTTCCTCCTGAAATTTTGTCTTTTGTAAAAGAGTTTATGAAGTTCAAATTTAATGTTCGCTAATTGTTACGGGATTAACAAACTTTAAAATGGGGTTTTGGGAAAACTTGGTAATTTACTTTTGTAATTCCAATAAATAATCAAATTCCAGCCAAGGGCTGCTTTTCTAAAAATACTTGGACCAATTTGTTTTTTAAATTGCTGAATACATCTTTAAGTTGTCTTAAAAGACAATGGGAAGATATTCGTAACTTTGCCCAGGGATTACCTAACAACATTTTTACTTTTGTATTTTGGTAATAAAATTTTTTGAAAACATCCAGGTATGGTCAAATAAATAAAGATATTTTCTTGGTTTTAATTCCCAAAGAAGTTAAAAGGGCTTTTATTGTTTTTTATTTGGTTCTTTGATTTTGTTTACTTTATAGTTCCTTATTCCAACATTTTCTGCATATAAGAAAATTTCGTTAATTCTGTAAAGACTATTCTTTTGAATTATTATTATTTTATTATTATTAATTATTATTATTGTTCGTTTCAATTTTAATGAAGCGTAATGATTTTAGGAATAAATTATACTTGTTTGGACTATAAGATTTTTTAATTAAATTTTTTTATGTAAAATAAAACAGCATTTTATTCAAACTTAATTACGAACATTATCAAAAAACTTTGTTTAATTTATGAATCAAGAAGGCTAAATTAAATTATTAATTAAAAAGAATTTTTCAAATTAGGTTTAAACTTAACGAATTTCAAATTTTAGATATTTTTAAAATTTAGGAGCAAGGTTATTTTGAAACTTATATATTAGTTCAAATTAGTTTATACTCCAAAAAGGTTTTTAAAATTTTTAATGGAACATTAAAACTATTAACTAATTAATCCAAGTCTAACGTACCCTATTTAACACCCCAAGCATTTGAAATACATAACCCCCGGCCCTAAATAAACTTGGGGGAACCAGATTCAAATCCAGAAAGTTTTTGTCCATGTTTTGGACTTCGTTTACTTTTTACTAGACTTTTAAAAAATATTTAAATTAAATAAACAATAAATTCAAAAGTTCAGGACTTTTATTTACTTAATTTATTTTCATTTTCCAAAATATAACCCATTTATTATTGGGAGTAGGACTTTTCTAAATTTAAGGCAAAGTTTGGTTTTGAAACGATAAACTTCTAAGGTGGTAATACAAATTCATAAAGAAATTTCATTAAAAAAGTTTTAAATATTATGTTAACATTCAAAGAATCTTCAAGTTTAGAATATACCGTTTATAAAACTGTTTTATTTTGATTGTGAAAAACTAAATTAGAGGTGTGACAATTTGTTCTTCTCCGTTTTTAATTTTTTTGGGACTTACTTATTTGGGAAATTAGTTATTACGGCGATCTTATTTTCAATTTGCATGGTCTGTTGAAGTAATTTTTGAGGAATTGATACAAATAAATTCTCCAGTGACCATAACAATTTGTATCAAAATATAGGTTTCGTTTAAAAAAGGATTTTGCATAGGGAGTATTTAAAAGAAGTCGATTGGAGTAGGTAGTGGAAAAATGTAAAGAAAAACTCCATTTCAAAATTGGTTTAAAATAAAATTCTTTATCTTTATGAGCTTTTAATATTGATGATTTTTGAATAGAAGTATTAAGTACTTATTTGAATGGGAATTTTTGCCTTGTAACGTTTATGGTGTGATTAGTTAAAAATAGTTCAGGGGTTCACCATAGCATTAGAAAAAATTTAATTTAGAAAAATAATAGAATTGACTTCCAAAGTATATAGAATCTAAAATTTGTGGAAAATTGAGACCTTTTAGAGCAAAATAAGAAAAGTTTTGTACCTTGTCAAACTTAAATTTTAATTTCTTTGAAATCTCCTATTCGGGCTTTTAGTTTTGTTGGGCTAAGTTTTAAATTATTTTAAATTCAAGGAATTTAAATAGAGTTATTTGACATTTTAAAGTTTAATTTTTCTTTTTTTTAAAGGAAACAGTTATATCTTTTCCTTTATAATCAAATTTCCGGTAAAACTTTAATCTACCAACCTTAAAAGGTTGTTTTTCTGACCAAAGGGATTTAAGGTTAAGTACCAATTTTATTTTTAAAATTTGGATGTGTGATACGAATTGTGAAATGATTGATTGAATTGGGATACATGTGGGGATAATGATAGGTATTTTGAATTTGTTATAATCTTTAAAGAAAAAGTTTTTGTAATATTGCAAATATAAAGAATAAAGCCAAAAAATGGTTTTATTTGGGCTTCCTAAACAAGAGAAAGAACCGGGGTTGTCGTCAAATTGTAGAACTCTGCTTGTCTTGTACTGGCGGGGCGAATTGTCAGGGGTCTTTTAGTTCCTTAATATTTAATTTTTTATTAATGAATTTCCATTTTTGTTTTTTTGAAATTCACCCTATTCTTACAATAAGTAATTTTATACTCCTAAAAATTATCTTTTTTTTTCTTTTAGGATTCTTCTTAAAAATATTTGTTTACTTTAAATTTGGATTATATTATTGGTATTTTTCTTATTATATTTCTGTTTATTTTGATAATTTTGCATTTCTTTTTTATCGTTTCTAATTTTTCTTTAGAATTAAGTAGTCGTAAAAGTTGGGTTAAAAGATTTATTGGGGTTTTTTGTATTCCAAATAATTCAAATTATTTTGTCGATGTGGATGATTATTATAACCATTATAGATAGATTAAATTTTCTTTGGGGTAAAAGGTAAAAAGTTTAATTTCAATTATTGGAATTGTTCCAAATGGGTTATTGGTGTCCAGGGAAAGTCCAATTTTGTTGGTTCTAAAATTTTTTAACTGGGTTGTTAAATTCGTTCCTTTACTGTCACAATGGTTTGGGGTTAAAAAGTAAAATTTTTATAAGTTTCTTTTTTGCCTTTTTCCACTTATAAATAATTAGTAATTTTGTAAAACACCACTTGTTTTTTTTATCTAAAACTATTGTCAATTTAATCTTTTGGTTAGATTATTGGGGTATTTTTTCTACTATTTTTTTTTCACAATTTTCATTAAAAATTTTTATACATTTTCTATTTTTCCAGTAATAATTTTGTTTGAGTATTCATGGTTTCGTTTATCCTCAATGAGTGTTTTCCTTATGGAGTTTTAATTACTATTTCTGTCTTCGAATCCTTAAGTGTTTAATAATTTGGAATTTTTACTTTGGCATTTTCAGAAAAATTGTTGATATACATCATTGAAGTCATTATACAATTTGTCTTTGTTGAAATGTAAATAATAAGTGTTACTAGGGTCTGTGTACTGATTTAGAAAATCCAAAATTAGTTTGTCATTGGCAATTTCTGGAATTTTGACTTTTATAATTGTGGAGTCGCTTTCATTTTCTAACGTTACGTCCGTCTTGTAATACAAATTTGGGTAAACTAAAATCTGGCGTGGTTTGTTATTTACAATTTCGTCTAAAATAGCAATTCCTTTATTCGTGTTTCCATTAGAGTTAGAATGTTGAGTAGATATCTTGTCGTCGTCAGGAATATGTATTGTCCATGCAGGTTCAGGAGTGTTTAATTGAGGTTCTTCAGGTAATTCTGTTTGAAGTTGATTTTCGTCATGCGGTTCACGATCTAAACTTTTTAAAAATTCTGCTATATAGTCATCTATGTCACCTGGATTATTATCAAGAGATCCTGTTTCTAAGGCATTGACTGGTATCCGGGATAAACAATCGGCATTAGTGTTACATTTTCCTTTCTTATAAAGAATTTCGTAGTCATACTCTAATAATTTTATCCTCTATCTTGTCAGTTTTGAGTTTGCGTCTTTTAAGTTGAAAAGCCATGTCAGTGGTTTGTGATCAGTGTATATATAAAACTTTTGTCCAAATAAATACGGTCGAAAATGTTTGCATGCCCAAACAATTGCAAGAAGTTCCTTTTCGATTGTCGAATACTTTTTTCGGTTTCATTTAGTGTCCTAGATGCGTACGCTATTGGTGGTCATTGGGACGGTTCCTTGCGATAATATTGCTCCAATTGCATAGTTACTCGCGTCTGTCGTCAAAATAAATTTCTTTCCAAAGTCGGGATACTGAAGTACAGGACCGTTGGTCAAAATTTCTTTACAAGTTCTAAAGCTGTCTAGAAAATCTTTGTCGTGTATTACTTTGGCATTCTTCTTTAAGCATTTTGTCATAGGTTTTGTAATTTTTGCAAAGTCTTTTATGAAACGTCTATAGTAACCTAATAGTCCAAGGAAACTTTTGATTTCAGTTGCTGTGCATGGTAAAGGAAAATTTTTTACGGCTGTTATTTTGTCTGGGTTTGGTTTAACTCCTGTAGGGGTAATTACGTGTCCTAAATACATTACGGTTTTTTGTAGGAATTCTGATTTGTCTAACTGTATTTTTAAATTATGTTGTCTAAATCTGTCGAAAACTTCTCTTAATTTTTCTAAGTGCTCTTGAAGAGATGAACTGAACACAAGACAATCGTCAAGGTAAATTATACACGATTGATCTGTCAGTCCGGTAAAACTCCATCCATTACGCGTTGGAATGTCGAAGGGCATTTATTAAACCCATAGGCATCCGTTTAAATTGAAAATGTCCCTGCGGGATACTGAATGCTGTTTTCTGTACGTCTTGGGGGTCCATCTGGATTTGATAAAACCCGCTGGCCAAATCTGAGGTCGTGAAATAATTTGCACGGCGTAGCCTATCTAAAATCTCATTAATATTAGGTAATGGGTATTTGTCAGGAATTGTTTCGGAATTTAATTTTCTATAATCTACTACAAGTCGCCATTTTCGTTTACCAGATGCGTCAATCTTTTTCTCTACTATCCAAATTGGGGAAGACCACGGCGAAACACTATCTTCAATTATGCCCTGATCTAACATTTTCTTTATTTGTGATTTAGCTTCGTTGCGGTGAATTTCTGGGAGGCGATATGATTTTGTAAAAATTGGAGAATCATTTTTGAAATTTATTTTATGTTTAATTTCACTAGTAAAACTGAGGGGAATTCCTTCACAATAAAATATGTCACGGTATTCTAAACACAATTTCTTTATAGCGTCTTTTTCTTCTTTATTGCAGTGATCAAGTCGAAGATCTTTCAAATTTCCTCTTAATTTATCGTCCTGTGGTTCGTCTAATTCTAGGTTTTTTTCAAAATTTTCGATAAAATTTACATCAATATCGTTTATAGGTTCAATTTCGAAAGGTTGAAAATAGAAATTTTAACGGGATATTCATTTATATTTGTGACTACAATGGTCCAAAATTTTCGATAACACTAACCAAAGCTTTTGTGTTTCAAGTCCATTTCCAAAATTCGTGTGGTCTAATATTCCCTCCATTACGTATTTGTACTGGGATTTTATTACTTGTCGGCAACGCTCGGTTACAATTATCGAATAATTTGTGAATTGATTATTTTTCATTTCTGGTTCAAAATTTAGAATAATAGGAATAGTCGCATGCGGGTTATTATTTGTTTCCGGCTTAAGTTAAGGTTAGCGCCTAATTGTCGAAGTAAATCGATTCCAATTAAACCTTGAAAATTATTACTAAATTTGAAAAGGAAAATTTGTAATAGTCCTTTACGTTAAAGATTTGAAAAAGTGGTATGCTTACTTCTTTGTGAAAGGTTGTATTGTGTGCTGTTTGAATGTTGTAAAACTCTGGGTAAATGAAATTCGTATAAAATTTGTGTGCTACTTCAGGATCGATCAAACTACGAGTACTACCAGTATCGATTAAAAATCTAGCATTAATTTCAGGAATAATAATAAATGGTAAATCTTGCTTGAATGTGTTTACGTGTATTATCTCTCGTTGTTCCGAGGCATGACCTGTAGAAAATTTTGCTGAGTAGGATTTACATCATTAACATCGTAATTTATGTTCTCACACGCATTATCAGGAAACTGGATATAATTTCTACCGGTGTTATGTAGGGCTGAGTTTGAAACGTCCGTGTGTTTTCAAAGAATGAACGGGTCGTCGTTATCACAATAAGCATTACAGTTTGCAGTATTACAATCATTCTCACGTTCTATAAAATAAGGGCCATTGCAGTTTGAACTATTTATATTTTGATTGTATAACCTTTGAGATTGAAATTGGGGTTTAATAGTTGTATTTCCCGAAGATGTGTCCATCGGTTCGTCTTTATTAAAATTGGATATGTTACTTGGGTGAACTTGAGCAAATCTTTGAGATGAACTTGCAAAATTTTGTTTGTTACTAAATGGCGTGTTTTGCATACCAAACCTGTTATTAAAATGGGAACTTGGATTAAATGTTCTTTGATGGTTTACAGGGGTGTAAAATCTGTTTGAATGTATGTTTTGAAAATGAGGCTTTTGCGTTTGAAATTTCGAATATGAAGGTTGGTTGTTTTGAAATGTGTTTGGGTACCTATAATTGAAATTGTTAAAATTTTGTCTGAATGGAATGTTAGAGTGATTTGAATAGCTACTAGGCGGCATTCTTGAAATGGGTTTGAAATTTGAATTTGAATTTAAGTTACTATTTCTCTGTGTTGAGTATAAGAAATTTTCTTCCGATAACTAATCCCATAGCCTGTTCTAAACTACTAGGGTTGCGTAATCTAACGTTTGTTTGAATGGTTATTGGCAATCCACGAATATATGTTTTAAGCGAAAGGTCATCATAACTTTTAAGTCTAATAGACGTTCTTGCTAAAATGGTCAATGAATTTAATTTTGCAATTATTAAACTCCTTGCGTCTTGGCAACGCATTCCAAAATTATATGGCGTTTCATGTTTATTTAGTCTTAAACTAATTAAATCCTGAATAAGACAATCAATATCGCCTGATCTCCAAAAGATAAATTTAACGGTTTTAATTTCGTCCCAAGTTTTTAACTCTATGCGTGAACCTATTAATATCTGAGCTCTACCTATCAATTTACCTATAATTGCTCTAAGCAAGAAACTATTTAACTGAATATTTGTTGACTAGCAAATACATTAATTACGTTCTCGCAATTTCGATAAATATTGTCAAGGTATGAGGGTTTCCAGGGGAATGGAATCTAAATGTAATTTTAGCAATTGATAATTTGTTTGTTCAGTTGCCATGTTTGAATTAATTAAGTTATCTAAATTACTGATACTATTTTCTGAGCTTTCCAAAATATTTGAACGAGCCCTTGAATTACTCCCTAAAATATCTACGTTCGTGTTATCTGAACTTGCTTCTAAAATTTCCTCGTTACTTATTTTAATACGTTCTATCAAGACTGTTAAGTTGCTTATATCACAATCACTCATCAATTGAAAGTCAATTATAAGATATCAGAAATGGAAAATCAAAGTTAGCTTACATTAATATGATACATTGAGTTCGCATAATTTTCTTAAACTAAGTGCCCTGGTTAGACGATTCTGTTCCTTCCAAAATTGGGCTGATGTCTGGATTGGACGATTTCGTTCCTTCTCCAAACTGCTAACAAAAATCTTCGTTTCTCGAATTCGAAAGCACAAACAGTTGTTGATTTTCCTAAAAGCAATTTCCAAAGCAATTTTCGTTTGCCTATATGGATATATCACTTTCAAAGTTCTTGATTTTGGTTAATCGTTGAAACGAAAAATTTCCGGCGATTCGAAAATTTCCAAAATCCCGTACTGACTGCGCCAATTATGTTTATCACTCTCGAAAACGGTTTTTTAAAAAATTTTATTAGCGTGAGAACATTACAACACTGATGTCATACATAATCTAATCTCTAAGTCTAATGCTACCTCTATTTATACTACTTCCTTATCTAATGCATTTGAAATACATAACTTGCATATTTCTATTAACTGATTTCACATGACCTTGCCCACACAACACGTTTTGGTATCACAATTCCATATTTGAACCGGTCTACATACTCTGATGTACTTCAATCTTGGCTTTTACGATTTGTATACACTGAAGTGTAGTTGTACATTTTGTTGTTTGCTAATTCTTCGCATCGCCCTTGTTGACGGATTTGTATACAGTTAGCGTTGAAGCATTTACACTTATAGTTTGAAAGGTGTTTCTGATGTATATCTGTATTAGTTGTTATTTTACCACACTTTTTCCATGCTGAAGAGGGTAAGTAAATAACCCAGATTTTATTGTAGAGTAATTTGTATAATTTTGCAGCTTCTTTCTTTTTTTGTTCCTATTTCTTTTACGGCTTTTTAGTTCAATTTATGTTTCGTGTCTCGCGTTTATGGTATGCTTCTATGCTTTGTCTTCTTCGATTTTATTGAGAGTGGAACTACCGACAACTGATGGTTGACACGAGGTGGAAACCAAACATTAATTTTGTATACAACTTAGTGCACTTCTGTTGATGGTCATTAAAGCGTGTTTACAGAAGATAACAAGGCCCAGATGTTCTCACACCTACTTCAATTTGTGTAGATTTGTAGATTTGTCAGATTTCTATTTATTCACCATAAGCATTTAAACAGCAGTACCCGCTTTTTGCCAAACTATTTATTTCTACCGTTTCTGCCATCAATACTGGAAGTACTGGAATTTATATTTACACAACTTTTGCTTACAAGTGTATAAAAAGTAGTCTTTGAGTTCCACACTGCCGTCACCTATTAATTTTTGTCCTTTCCTTTAATTTATTTCTTTTGCATTTAACCTTTTTGTGTCTTACTTATTTAAAGATTCCTACATAGCATTTATAATACATATTTATGTTAGCGTACACATTTACATTTTTGTAAATTCATATGACATATTGCACACCCACTTATAATTTTGTTAAGTTCATTTAATTCAGTACTTTATATTATTTAACGAGTACAGATCCTTCTCTGTTATAACTTATTACACCAGTTACATATCCCCCAAATTAGGATATATATGTAATAAAATGAAAATATTAAATCTTAAGTTAGATTGCTACAATGTATAAATTGAAGGACATATTACAAAAGTTCATAAACCGGACATGAGAACGGATGTGAATACTTTGTATTCTAGACGTAACATGACACTGCAGGTGCAGGTCACAGTAGACAATAAGACAGCAATTATTAGAATTAAGATTATTAAAATGTAATACTTTGTATTGAATAACGAAAATAGCAGACATTAGCTCTGCAGTTCCCACAAGCAATGTGAGGGGCAGGGATAGCATAAATACCCTCAGGAGCCCAAGATGACCAGTCAGTCTCGAGCTTCAGAATTTTTACATTGTTGGTTGTTCAAGCTACTCAATTTAATTTTAATTAATTAGTGTTTAGTAACTTTGATTATTTTTGAAACCAAGTCGTTAATGAATATAACGTACCCGTAATTAAAAATTAATATTGTAATTTCTGTTTTAAATATATTTATAGAAGAGTTTGTTGGAAGAAGCCTTTTTAAAAAGCCGTTCCAAAGGGCACAAAACCTATCTCACCCCGCATATTACTAGTACTGTGTATTATTTACCAAAACACGGTTTGTGTTGGTATACCAAAACGATCAATGCACATCCTTCCCCAATATCTATTTTACGGCGGTATTTTACCGTTCATGATAACTACCTACACTTAAATATTGACCAGGATCTAGTGGATTGTTTTTTGTAACTATGTTTTCCATTTCTTATCTTATTTATTTGAAAGCTTTAACTTTGCACTAATTTTACAGGATTTGTGTATAATTAATGTATAATGTATAATTAATTGTACTTCGTTTATGTATTTATTTTTAATGTTGGTATTAAATTCATCTGAGCTCGTCTTTGTGAAATTTATAATTTTAGTGAAATATTCTAAAGTTATTCGAGATTTGAGAAACTAGTGTTTTGCTTTATGCTTGTTTGGAACCCTTGGGTCTAGGTTCTAGGTTTTTAATAGCTGCTCTGACCCTGGCACCCTTTTACACTTCTGCAAACTATAGTTGTCCCTTTTCAGAAGCTAGCAGTCCACTCCCTCCTTGGGCTGAGTTCAGCCAACGTCGTATCTTGCCGTCGGTGCATGAGACCATAGCTGCAATAGAGATCTTAATTTGTCGTAACATCCACGACTATCGCAAGACATTTTTGCGACCAACATGGCACCCGATTTTGTTGTGGTGCATGCGTATTTTGGATATTTAACCATCTGTGCATCATTCAGCAGTTAGTTTACTATTGCATTTATCACTGCCTCACACTGAACACAATTTTAGTGATTCAACAACTGGATGCTATGCGTTATACCTTTTCAATTTGTATATACTAACACAGACGGAGTTTTAAGTTCAATAAGCACATAAAGCACCACTAAAATACAGTGTCAAATATTTTTATGAAATAGATGGAAATCAATATTAAGAATAACTGACCTGCATGAAATATGTTTCAACCCCAGGTGGCAAATTAACAATAGATCTACGAGGTGGAGGTTTTATAGTTAAGTTTAAAACTGGTCTTTTATCTTCTTCGGCCGGTAGATCATCTTTTGCCGATGCTTTTTTTGTCGACATAACAGATGGATTTGTTGCTTTTTTTGATCTATTGATTTAAAGAAAAATAGTGATTTAAAATTAATATGAGCAATATGTAAACTTACTCCTCTAAGATTGCTTTTGATTGACTTTTGATAAATGCCGCTTCAAGAGTTTGACGCTTTTCAGAAGATCTTATTCTTGCCAATTCTTCTATTGCAGTAGTGTCAAATAACTGATAGTTCTTTTTACCGTTTACAACATTGGTTGTTACTAATAGATGTTCGATCACGCGGCACTGGCCTTTTAGTATGAAATATACATATTCAGATAAACCAAAGCCGTCGCCTAAAATAGTTTGATCTGGGTAATATGCTTTCATTTTCGATATAATACAACATTCTGTTATAGTCATATCATCCCAATCTTGAAAGTATGTAAAGCGATCCATTGCACTTTTGATTTCATCCCATTGTTGTTGTACTGATTGTTTCAAAACGATATCAAATTCATCTTTCTTTACACATAAAAATTCGCAGTGGGCTAAAATAAATAGTTTTAGTATCACGATTTGTGCTTGATTACAGATAAACTACAAATCGAAGCGGATTTTAATAATGATTAGTAGATATTCAACAACTTATATATAACGTTTAGTCCACTATATAAAATTATCAATAAGTATACTTAAATTTTTTTAAGGAAGAGTACAACGTCATCAATGCATAGTGTAACAAATTTATGTCGGAATAATCCGATATGGCTTTCAAGGGGTGGTATGTTGATTGTCACCTGATATTATTGGCGTAGTATAACAACTGATCTAAGATAAAACATGATACATATGAGAATCCCAATTTTCAATCTGACATCTGCAGTTCGTGTTTATAATCGTTTATATTTTGCATTTTTTATAAAAACTTCTTTTCGGAACTAAGTATTATAAATTGTTGATTACATATTTAATATTCGGTTTTTATTGCTGATTATATTGTTGCAAACCACAGTATTTTAACTTCCAACAACAAGGTAATTACTTTAGATAAACTTGATCTGCATTTCGTAAATTCCTGTATTTTCAGATAACGTGCAAGATCACAGAGCAAGATATCGTTCAAAAGGACAGATTCTATATTCGCAAACCAGGGAAATAGTTTTGAATGCGATGCAGTTTCTGAAACAAGAGTAAGAAAATAGAGGTCCATTGTTTTAGGGAACGGGTGTTAGTGGCAACTAAAATATCTCAAAGCAGCTATAACCGCATTATGAAGCAAGCTAAACAAGGAGAGCAGTCTTCTTTTTCGACATCGTGGAAGAAAAAGCAACGACAATCTCCAAAAGCAGATCGTGGGCGATAGGAAATTCACCAGATGACTAATTAATGATTTTTATATTATTGATAAAATATGCCCAACTTTGAACCGTATTTGAGAAAATTAAACAATTTGGAGTGGAATATCGACGTTACGAAGGGTAATTCAAAGCATGGGTTTTAAGTATGTTACTTCAACAGAGATATATATATATATATATGTAATTTGATTTTAAGTTGATATTTTCAAGTGGAAAAAAGTGGCGGATAAACGTAGTTTATTGATGAAGTCGCAAAATATTCATTTGCTACAAACGAATTGTATATTTTAACCAGCTGATTAGATATAAAGCTGAAGGAAAACCGATTGTATATGTAGATGAGAGCTACATTCATAACTCACACTCAGTTCCTAAGGAATGGACTAACAATAGCGACAAAGGTATGAAAAAAAACACTTCCAAGGACAGACGGATTGATAGTGCATGCTGGCAATGAGAATGTGTTTATCCCTAATACGGTGTTAACATTTACCTCAGGTATGTAAAATACAGCTTTATGTATTCTCAATATTAATTTAGGTTTGTAAGAGTCGTCAGGTGATTATCATGGCGACGTGAACGATACAAATTTTTCACAATGGCTTACGACACAATTACTTCCAAATTTACTTGCGAATAGTGTTCTAGTGGTTGATAATGCATCATATCATAACGTAGCAATTAGGAAACACCCAACGAGTAATTCTCTTTAATACAATATGGTGGACTGGTTGTCTTCATAGAATTGTGCATGACCCACAAAAAACAAAGACAGAACTTTATGAAATAATTAAGCTGCACAAACCACACATTTGCTTTGGACGTGTTGTTACATGAACATGGTTTTTCTGTGTTGAGGTTACCTCCATACCATCCAAAACTGAAACCTATTGAAAAAATATGGGCAAATGTTAAAAATTGGGTTGCTGCGAGAAATGTAGCATTTAAATTAAGGACGTCAAGCAGTTGGAAATACAGAGGTTAGACAGTATTATGACTTCAGAGTGGAATGCTGTATGTTTGTGGAAAAGTGCCTAGAAATGGAACATATTCTAGATGATGTTATCGACAATTTGCAATTTAGTGTTAACACATGGGAGGCTTGATGAAGGATATGGAAGTGATAATAATGATTGCAGTGGTATAGATTATTAAGGGATTAAAGTTTGTGGTGATTTTGAATAGTTGTTCAGTAACACGTAGGCTAGTTACTAATTGTTAATTATTCACATTCTTATTAAGACTGTCGTGCTCCGTGTTATTCTAGTTCTCAAACCTTTCCATAGGTGTTTATAAGTTATACAACAATTTATTAAACTGGAATCCTATCAAAATAATCAAGTTTTAAAACCCGAAAGATTTAACATGGATCCTAAGGTTAGTGCTGCTTCTAGAGAATGGACTCATTGGAGCAGAACATTCGAGAATTTCATTTCCATACTTAACCCACAACCTACAAATAATGAAAAATTGAAGATATTGGTAAACTGCGTGTCTCCGGATATTTATGACTATATAAGTAACTGCGAAACTTATAACGATGCTATAATCGTACCCAGAGGCATTTATATCAAACCGGCGAATGAGATTTTTGCAAGGCACTTTTTATCTACACGTAAGCAAATGTTGAATGAAACTGTTGACCAGTACCTACAAGCCTTAAAACTCTCAAGCACAGACTGTCTCTTTAAAGCTGTCACTGCTGAGAATAACAGAATGCCTTTATTAGTGGCTACAGTCTTCTACAATTCACCTACGTGGTTTGAAAAAAGTTGCATTAACTTTGAAGGATGCTTATGAGTTGACTCGCTCTCTTGAACTTGCACAGGAACAAGCCCAAAGTTTTTACTTGCCGATCCCTATAAACGCTGTTCCACCTAAAATCAATATTAACAAACTGCTATTTGAAAATAATCCCAGTACGACTTTAACCGATCCTAATGACAAGTGCTTCTTTTGCTGTTATTCTAGACATTGTAGAAGCAGCTGGCTTGCACGGAATTCTACTCGCAAATTTTGTGGCCTACCAGGACACTTTGCTTAAAGTGAAAAATGAAAAAATAACACGATGGCGATTAGAGTTAGCTTGTTTTAGTTATGATATTGTTTACAGACCAGGAACGCACAACGAGGCCGTGCATTTACATTTCCAATGCTCCACCCGAAGGTACTACATTGGCCAGGAGACGAGTTTTTTGTTGCCTGGAAATTTAGAATTTTGCCGAACCCTTGCCATTCCAGGCAAGGTAGGGATCTTTAACGTGCGTGACAACACTCCACATGGGACCTCCATTTAACCTCTCATCCGAACGAGGGTGTATTTTGATCCACGGCGACGCTCTAGCACAGCGAGGCCACGGACGCTCTCTTTAGGATGTGTTCGGCCATCGCAAATCCTGTGGAAAAACTAAACGAATTTCATAAATTATTTTGTCATCCTGGAGTGACTCGCATGTATCACTGGGTGCATAGTAAGAACCTCCCAATTTCTGTAGAAGAAGTCCGTCGGGTTACCGCTTCTTGCAACATAGTGGTGCCCTTAAACCTACTCCCCCCTTTTACTTTTGGTTGTGTCTTGTTGATCGGGCACACTCCAAAATCAATGCTAGGGATACCATTATTCAAACCCTATTTTTAGTTTTTGTTTCAGTTTGTTAGATTTTTATTTACGATGGATTAATTTTGAAGTTAGATTTAATTTGGAGCACGTTTATATTTTCGCGTTTAAACCCAATTTAGTACCTTCGGATGGAGCATTGGGGACGTGGCCGCAAGTATAGCGGCCCTTATTCGAATTATAATGCCCTTAAACCTAGATTTCATCAGCATTGTAACAGTTCGTTTTTCCTCTGCTAAATTAACGCATAACAATTATGTGTTGTGTTATAAAATTTTTAAATTTACTTTCATAGTTTAATATAAATCGTACTTTTACAATTAATACAAAATTAAAAACAGAGTATAATTTCGAAACACCCCAATTATTGTCCTTCTTTATTTTTAATCATAAAGTAAATAAAGCGCATAGTTGTAAATGTCCAGTTTGTATGTAAAATTTCTACAACGTATGTTCAAGGTGATATCGTATAGCGTGTTTTCGCGCACCTGCTTGCTAAGGCTGTTGTCGACGAGTGGATCAGTTGGCTTTTGATCCTTACAACGTCGATTTGGTGAAGTTCATATCTAAAGCTGACTTGCGAGTCGCAATTTAGTTTCGATAAATCCAATCGATCCGATTGCTTGAAACTCATCATTCGCACCACGAAAGAACTAATGTACTAAAAATAAATTAAAGCAACACTAAAATACAGAAGAAATAACGTTTAACAACTGAAGCAAAAATGGTCAAACTAGGCTGTTAAATTTTTACTGTGTCTAAGATATATGCGTACCTTAAATTTCAACATGGAAATTTTGTTATAATTCAGAAGCAATAGTTAGAGCCGACTAATGGTTGTAGGAAGTTAATGTAATTGCGTATAAAGCGATTACGCATTGGAAACACAATGTGGTTCTAATTTTACGAGACGTTGTGATAACGATGAGGCAACTGCTTTTTTATGTGTTTGTTTAATTCTGGAAGTCCACGTGTGCGTTGAACTTGTTTGTTAGATGGTGCAAGTCGCCAAGCCTGAAGTCAAGGTGGTAAGTGATATCCATTTGTGAGGCAATCATCTGTTTGACGTTTAACGTCATGTATAGATCTAACCTTGGTAGTTTGAACCCATGGAACTTAACATCTTTGTGATAATGTTTAATTATGAATTTAAATTTTCAAACGTTGCTTCTTATCAAAATTTATGCTTTATAAAATTGTCTATGTAACAAAAGTTTTATGAATTTGCAATACGAACAATACAATCGTGCACTTGTTTATACACGATAACTATTTACGAAGTTTAACTTTACTAATTTGAAATATCTTATTACCAACTTATTTTGTATGTATGTGAGTCATTTTGTCAGTACTGAAAAGGTGACATAAAAATCTCACAATCATGTTAATGACATTTTTAGTGCCTATTTGCTTTAAAGGCTTTTTCTTTTTTATTTAAATTGTCCAAGAGTAATAATAAATATAAAAATTAATTGATTATTCAGAAACTAATAATAATTATCTGTCAAAATAAATCAGAAATAATTTTCAGTTAATATATGTGTACTTACCTAACAGTCTTAATTTCTGTATAAATTTAAACAATGTTAATTACACTCATGGAAGCACTTAAGCAAAAGTATTTATTTTGTCCATGCTTATTACTGAATTCTATGAATTACATATAAATCAGATGTGCATAAATTTAATAAGTAGAGTGTCCATGCGCATTACACAAATGAAAGAAATCATAGATATACAAAACATGTCTGAATTATTGATTTTATTTTGAGGCGCAAATTGCTGTCTCTAATATTATTTTATGTATTTTATTTTATTTCAGGATAAAAGTAGTACCATCTAAAAATACAAAATCTTGTATTTTTTACAACAGAATATACTCGTTGAGATTCCTGTATCTTTTTTAGCGATATTTCTTGTCTTATACACTATCTAAGTACAGTGGCGCCTTACCCATCCGTATTTAATTAACGACCCCCCTGATAGTCTCTTTAAACCGCTGAAAATAGAGTTCAGAGCTAGTGCGAAAGTCTTCAAAAGTCAATTGTGTCAATACGGATAAAACAACATCTTCTGCACGACTTTTGAAAGAAAAAATGAACATTCTTTTTAGAAAGTTTCACTAACGCTCAGTATAGTGAGGCTTGAATCTTTTAGCATCAAGGTGTTTTAATCAAAGTCACTGCCACGTTCGAGAGACTAAGAATTGATTTTAAAGGGCCTCTCCCATCTGTTAATTAAAATAAATATCTTCTTGTTCTTGTGGATGAATACTCACGATTCCCAATTGCCATTCCTTGGACGAACATGTCGACTGCGACTATAGTGTCATGTCTTAAACAAACTTTCTCTATGTTTGGTGTTCCTGCGTATATCCATTCAGACAGGGTGCTTCGTTTATGTCCAGAGAGCTGAAAGATTTCTTGGATAGTGTCGGAATTGCAACTAGCAGAACAACTGGATATAACCCTAGGGGAAACGGTGTCTTATGGAAGACAGTCGAATTAGCACTAAAATCAGAGAATCTTGAAATTAATTACTGTCAATCTGTCCTACTAGATGCCTTGCAGAGTGTGAGCTCCTTGCTTTGCACGACCCCACACGAACGGATATTCAACTATCATTGGCGTTCAGGAATAAGTTCCTCTGCTCCTACTTGGTTACTTATCCCTGGAGCCATTTTTTGAAAAGACCTAACCGACAGTCTATATATGAGCCGTTGGTTGATGGGGTTATGTTGCTTCACGGCAATACAGAGTATGTACATGTTCGGCTTTCGGATGGAAAGGAAACTACTGTATCGAATCGACACATAGCTCCCGTAGCTAAATCTGATCAATTAGGTCCCGATGGGGAGACAGAAATTCCAAATCCTAAAAGTAATAACCACTGGGCTGACGCGGAACAAATAGAAGAAGTGGATGTGGTTCCTGAAACTGTGTCTACGCCGGTTAATGATATGGATTCGAATGGGTCATCGTCCTAGACTAGAAGAAGCACTAGGTCGAGACGGTCTCCCCGGCACTGGGATGACTATGTGTCTGCGACAACTAGGAGGGAAGAATGTGGTGATTTTGAATAGTTGTTCAGTATCATGTAGGCTAGTTACCAATTGTTAATTATTGACATTTTTATGACTGTCATGCTCTGTGCTATTCTAGTTTAATAAATCCTTTCCAAAGGTGTTTATAAGTTATACAACAAAGTTATAATACATACTTGAAAAAAGCTTGCTGTGCTATACTCTCAAGCTTGCCTCAAAGTTGTTTCAAATTTATTATGGTTATTATTTTTTTATTACTTAAGTGTTATTTTTGTTATTTTGTATTGTTCTTTGTTATTTGTGTTACTTTGTTATGGATTGTTAGTTCTAAAAACTGCTGTTTTTACACAAAGGAGCTAGGTACATGACAGATTGATAATTAAAACCTATTAATTCGCATTGTTCTGTGTATTCGTGTTTTGGAATGCGCCCATGTTTACGGTTGTTCAACTCACACCAATTTTTATATTTAAATTCGGAGTTGATCAGACGAGGTTTTGATCCGTTCATGTTTAGACATTGTCTAAAATTATTTTTAATAAAATAACAAGGGTTGCACGAGTTGTGAACGATAAGGGCAGTTTGTCGGTACCCACGTTTGCAGTGCTGAACTAACGTCATAATATAATTTCTTAAATGCAACCGTTGCTTTCATAGTGAGCACGTCGTATGAGGGGCTACATATATCCTGGATCAACATCAGCGCGTTGTGAAGAAGATCAGTGGAGCTTGGTGAGTCCTTAGGATTAGTATTGTTAACCTCATTATAAATATTGCTCCATAGAGAGCTGGTTGCGCTTTTAAATAATACAAACAGATCTCGTAGACATATTGTTTCCACACCATAATTATAAAATACAGTCAACTCAAATGATCAGTAACGTGCATATTGTAGGTGCAAGTATGAATAATACAAGAAGTTCAAAAGTAGAAAGAGCCCCAAATTTTACTCTAATGGAGCAAGCACTTTTGATGCAGTTGGTGAAAAAATATGCTGAGGAAATAGAATGCAAGCAGATTGATGCTAGTACCATCTTAGCAAAACAAGCAGCTCGGGCTAAGGTGTGTACTGACTTCAATAAAAGTTCATCTGCATATTGCCGAGATGCACATTAAAAAATAAATATGATAACTTAAAGAAACAGTCAAAAAAGAATTTTCCCAACGAAAAGCGTTATTATGGAAATGGAGGAGGTTCATCAAAAAAAGTGGTACATGATAGCACGGACATACAAATCTTTGAAATTATTGGTAGCCAGATGACGAAATGCATCAAAATATGCTCGCATTGGGGAACATATTCAGCAACGATGTTAAAAATATAATTTCCTCGTTGAGCCAAGTTATACTTTGAACCTCTGTTCAAATTGCTTCGTAATAATAATGGTGTGAAACTTGGCAGTTATGTAAATGTATATTTAAGGTTTTATTTCAATAATATAAACAAATCCTACATATTATAGTGTGACTTCAATTTAAATACGTTCTCCTTACTCGCATAGCGTTTTCAAACAACACAAGCTTAGATTTAGCAGCTAAACAAGGTTTTCTGTCATTGTTAACCTGTCCTTATGTGCATGAAACTAATTCACATGTTAATTACAGAAGCATTTCTTTTAACAGCGATATATCATTTACTTTAGTTTCATCACTGTCACTTAACAAACTCCACAATTACTAGTGGGGCTGTTTTATTAATGTAAATCACCCCAGATCTTCCTAATCTGCAGAAGAGGAAGACAAACAGGGTAAAAATGGTTTAATTATTAACTTAATCAACTACTAATTGTTTTTATACTTGCAACACCCTGTTCCCCAAATACTAAACTCATACTGTATTAAATATTTTTTTATGTTTTCGATATGTATTACCTTAAATGAAAACAGAGAAAAACATCTAGTTGGAGTAGAAAGACCATTACTTGATATACCGAATGCAGCCTGATATTTTAGCTCATGTAAACTGCATTATGCTACACCCTACATGTGATTTCCAATGCTTCACCAGAAGGTACTACATTGGCCAGGAAACAAGTTTTTTTTACCTGAAAAATTTTGAATTTTACCGAACCCTTGCTGTTCCAAGCAAGGTAGGGATCTTTAACGTGCATGACAACACTCACACGGGACCTCCACTGGTAAGTTATTTTTGTGCAGTTTGTCAAATGACTTTGTACTTTTCTTAAACTAATTTTGCTCTAACAACAATCGCGTTGTTGGACATAAATTATAAAATAAAATAACACAAAGTCATATCAACTATGTAACTACGTACTTCCTTATTCGATAAAAACTTCTAAACAGTGTTCAAATTGAAAACATTTGAAGTGAGTTTACACATTCCGTTTTGCAACCCTAGACAGGAAATAGCATGAGTGTTCTTACAGTTGTTACATTCCAATTTTGCTTTTAAAATTTTCCTGGTTAATTCAATACCCGCTCGAATAAATTTCGTTGATAGTGTTAAATTCTTCAACTTAAATCTAATTGCTTTGAAACGACAAGTTTATGCTACAATTAAATAGTTTATATTCTGTTTTAGGTATCCGTTAGTTTGCTAAACCTTCCGATAACGTATAATTGCTTCTCTTGTGTTTCCCATTTAAAGACTTGTCGAGATGATAGATCCTACTATTATTTGATAGCGTGTTTTCCAGTTTTAATCGCGCTTCGATAAGCGAGGATTTGCAGTTCGAATTCGTGTCTTTTGAACCAATGTTGAATTTGATTCTGCAGCTTGCGTGTCGAAATATTTTCTACATTATTCGTTACCGTATTTCAAAAAATGCACGTTTGTTTTTTTTTTTGACAACCAGGAGGTGTCTTGCGTGTATTGGTGAGTTTCCCCGCGCATACACATTCCAATCAGATTTTCTTTTTAGCTTTTTTTAGCTGGAGGCCAAATGGGTTCATTCTTTGTGTAGGCCCACCTGTTCGTTGACGTGGACCAACTGCTTTTGTCTGTGGATCGCTGCTGTAGTTACGATTGGCAGGGTGAATGGTTTCTGAATACCGCGGCGTTTCTGTGCTGACACCCCCGACGGATTGCATGCTAAGTATCCGGCCACCTACAGGTATGCAACTCGTTTTCTTTTGTGGATGTCAATGGCATATTCCGTATCAGCGTTTGGTGTAGTTATGTGACAAGAAACGTGACATTGTAGAACTATTGTTTGTTGCTGCTAATCGATATTATCGCTCTACAGGTGTGATGTACCATCGTTAAGAATGTTTGACAAAAGCTCTCACACGTTAATTCTTTCCTACTGATTGGTTTGTTTTGCAAAAAAATATTAGGTGCAATTTTAAAATGCTTGACAAAAGCTCTCACATGTTTATTTACTACTTATTGATTTTATTTTGTGTAAAATACGAAATGCGCACTTCGTATCTAAAATACTAAATTATTCATATCACATAATTGTTTGCTTTGACATAGTAACGCTTAATTTATTGCTTTTGCTTGCTTGTACAGAATCCTTTATTTATTATTTTTATTTGTTAATAGATAATCGTGGGTGACGTGCTTTTTTTTGTTTTTTTGGTATGTAGGTGAATCACCCCACTCTCCGCATCTGGTAGTTAGCCTGGTACTTACTTTTCTTCCGGCTACGCCTAGGTACGTAGCACAGTTGTTGAAGAGGTTTGAACTGGATCATGTTATATAAGATGTAGTAGATGCCATGACAAGCGATGAAGAATTTTAGAAATGGAACAAAACAGTTCTTGTGTGCGCCTTTTAGAAAGAAAAATGTAACTAGAAAAATCTTGATTCAATAAGGAAATTGATTTGCTGACAGCAAATTAAGTATATTAACTCAAAGTTGACATATATGTATTGAATCTGGAATTGAAAGAATACTTCAGGTTTCTCACCCATCATTGACAAAACGGTATGCACTATGTCTATCAGGTTCTAGAAAGTATTCCACTTATTACAATTAATTGTTAGAAATTTTTAACTTCTACATGATTGTTCTGTTGAATTGTCTAAGAAAATCGACAGACTTAGAATGATTGTGGAGATAGGCGAGTCCAAATTAAAAAAATTAAAGTATGACATTAAAAACCTAGTTAACGTTTAATTAAGTTTTATATCATTCTTGTATTGTTATACTTCTCTACACTCTAAGGTATAATTTTTAAAGTCCCGGCGGTAATGTATGAGAGCCACTACGTCAGTTGGTACCACAAATAAATATTTGCCACATGTTGCGCAATAAACGGTTACGTCATACTTATGATCAAATTATTATCACATACAGAAAATGTTTATTTTAATTAAAAGAGAAAACAAAAGGTACTCACGTAAACTGTGGGACTCCTCACAACGTTAAGGCTATTTCGGCGGCAGCTGGACATCGTTGAGCATTGTGGGCGTGGATAGTCCTTTTGCCCCCGGTTGAAGTCAGATTAAAATTTGTCTTCTCTTCTTGGGTAGTGGGACGACAGGAATACAGGTAGAGGAACGATACAGGGCAGAGATAAGACAAAGAAACCTACATAAACTGAAAGAGAAGAAAAAAACACACAGAGATAACCACTCAATTCGACGTCTCGCTAACTAGTCCTGACGTGTCGGAAATCACCACTCACTTTTTCCTCTGCGTCTGCGCAATCTCGAGCGCCGACGCGACTATCAAAAGGGACGGAAATACACGCACAAGTCTTTTAAATTATTGGCGCGAAATCACTTACAAATTAGGAACTTATAGAAATGTTTACAGGCCGAATTTCGGCATGTAACAGTATATAAAAGAAATTATGAGATACTCTTCTCGACCATCAAGCAATCGATTTAGTCATGGCTACTGATTACCTTAGACCTCTCTTGTGTTTACAATTTGTTACAAATGAAAGAGTATAATATCTTGAAAGTGAACCGCAGTAAAAATTACAAGGATCAATGAAAGTAGCTCACACCAAGACAATAGGATTCAGGTGTAGTTATACAAAATTTCTCCAAAACTGCAATTAAAAATTTGTTAAATCGAATGCAGTGTTTCTATTTCTTCAATTTTTGGAAGGATTAGTATCAAATTATTTTTTAGACTGATAGGTTTAAAAATTGAGTTATCCCACAACAATTAAAATTCAAGAAATAAAAATGTTTAATTAATTTGTTAAGCATTACCCCTTTGATTTTAGATTCCAAGTGCTTGTGCCAATTAAGTTTGCCAGGTGCTTTAAATTGACGTAAAACAAAACACCATGTGGTTCCTTGTACTATAAAAATTCCCCTTTGACTTATTGTTGTTTTAGCTATAATGAAAGTCAAAAATAAATTTGACTGACTTTATTGTTTAAAAGAATAATTTTTAGTAAAGCTGAATAATTTTATTTATAACTAGAAACTAAAAGAACGGTCACGAAATCCAATAGAGTTAAAATAGACTTATTGATAATTAAATTTTCAAACTTTTTCAGTGGGTAGAAAATGTATACAACTTTTCTATGGTAGCCGCCTTATTATAAATAGCAGTATAAGGAAATAAAGGAAGTAATTACAATTATTATACTAATACATACTTAAAGTTTCAACTGTAGATGTCCGTGGAATATTATGTAAAAGAGACATTTCACCGAACATCCAACCAGGTCCCATGGTTGCTATATCAGTTTTAACTATTTTCTTTAATACAGAATCATAAGTATTTTGTGAAACATTAACTTCGCCTGTTATTAAAAAGTATAATGCCCATGCTCTGTCTCCTTCTCGAACAATTGTACGTCCAGGACCAAAATAAATAAAATATGTAACTGCTGCTAATTCACACTTTACTTGCTGTAAATAGAATACAAAATACGTTAGTTGTTGTATACACAAAGTTTGTATTTGTTCAAGAAACAGTAAATAGAATATAACTAGAAAATGTAAGCAATATATCGATAGATACAGCTATAACTTAGTGAAGATCTATCGTAATATAAATACAATAGGTATTGCAACAGTAATTAAGAAATATAATGGAACATTTTTGAAAGGACGCTTATATGGTTTGTCTATCTAACGATAAGAATGGATAATTGACAGATATCGTATTACAATAGGGTTATTCTCGCAAGGTTTGAGGACTCACACTCTTGAATTTTTCTACATTTTCTTAAATAAAGGATTATTGTATATAAGCGCGAGCCCCGTTGCGACAGATGAGTATTAATTTGAGTTCTGTCCTAATAAATGTTTGATGTACATAAAGTAAGGTAAATATAAATTTACTTTAGCGATATAAATATGTTTGATAAATTAATTTGGTGCTGCATGTAATGTGGTCAGCTACGCCACTGGTTGTGGGTGAGCCACTGCGAAATACGTGAAAGTGGGGTTGTGTGAAATCTGATGGACTTGGCATTCTGTCGTTATGACGATATGTCAGAAAAGTGTAAACGGTTGAAGAATAATTGTTTATTTTTGCTAAGAAATGATAAGATTTTCAAGTCTTTGCAAACCACAATTGCAGTAAGGTTTATTTATAATGTTTAGTACTCTAACTTCAAAAAGGAAGAAACTCAATGTACCAGTCACGATTCTATCAATATTATTAGAATTTTGAAAATCAAGAGTCCAATTGCAAATTGGCGCCTAACGTGTGCTGGGCGAGTTTCAAGTACCTTCTACAGGCAAGTTGAGGTATTAAAATTACATTTCGTTGTAATGAAACAAAAGAGTGAATACTTAGTTTATTGAAGATAGTGCTTTCCTTAAGCAACGGCTAGTGTCACATTGGTAGATTGTTATTTTTCCAGCATAATTTTAGCATCAAGCCGAAAAATTAGCAGACCAGCTGTAATATCTGAAATACTATATGCGACAGATGTGTTTGCAAGGGCAATGAATACTAACCTTTAATAAGGAAAAACGATAGTACTTCGTACAGTGAGAATTTAATCGTCTTTATGTAAGTTAAGAGGTTTATGGCTTGAATCCTATAATTGTAGTAATTTGTATTAAAGATTTAAGTGAATATTTAAAACCGGAATTGTTTAGCGAACGTTTATTGTTAGTATTTACTCTGGTGCTTACTGGCACCAATTTTTTAATTTTCATATTTCATTCCTTCAACCCACTGGTCTCACCCCACCACGCCTTTCCTTTTACTACCCTACATGTCTGAACAAAGAGTGAAGATACAGCTCTGGTTATGTTAAGTTGTTTATTTTTTCAAACACCCTTTTTTTAAATCCCTTTAAATAAGTAAAAACCCGTTTTATTTAAAATTTTTAAATTTTGAGTTTTTTTTTTTTTTTTGGTTTTTTAATTTTTTTTCCCCTTTTTTGTTATTTTTAGTTTTTGTTCTTTATTTTTTTGGTTTGGGTTTTCTTTGTTTTTGAAGGGGGAAACCACAATATGGTTGCACGGGTGGAAAAAACTTTTTTTTTTACCTTTTTGGATTTGTTTGGTTTAAAACCCTTTCAAAAAAGGGTTTTTTTAATTTCTTTTTTGATTTTAAAAATTTTAAAATTTTTCCCTTTTTTACAATTTTGTTTAAAACAACGCCCAAAAATTTATTTTTTCCTTTTCCTTTAATTTTTTTTAATTTACTTTTTTAAATTTTTATTTAAAAACTTTTAAATAATATTTTTTGGCACATTTCATTTTTAAATTTTTTTCCCCCTTTAATTTTTTAATTCTTTTTCATCTTTTTTTTTATTTTTTAAAAAATTTTCCTTTAATCCCAAAATAAATTAAAAATGAAAATAAAATTTAATTTTTAAAATTAAATTTAAAAAAATTTGGGACAAAACAAATTTTTTAAAATCAAATTAAACTTTAAATAACGAAAGTTTTTTAAAATTTTAAAAAAATTAAAAATTTAAATTGATTGAATAAAGAAAATAAAATTTATTGGCCCAAACAATTTTTAAGGGAATAATTTTTAAAAGTAAAAAATTTAAATTTTTAAACTTTGTTTTTTAAAAATTTTTAATAATGGGTAAAAAATTTTTTAAAATTTTTTAAATTTAAAAATTTTTAAAAATTTTAAAATTTTTAAAAAAAAAAATTTTTCCCCCAAAAAGGAAAACCCCCGGGTTTTTAAAAACTTGGAAAAACTTTTTGGGTTACCCGAAATTTTTAATTTTGGGGTTTTTTAACTTTTTAAATTTTAATTTTTAATTTGGGTTTTTGAAATTTTTTTTAAATTTTTTAAAAAATTTTTTCTTTTAATTTAAATTTTAAAAAAAATTTTTTAAAAATTTTTAATTTTTAATTTTGTTTTAAAATTTTTGAGTTTTTAAATTTTTTGGTTTTAAACCAACCCTTTTTTGAAATTTAAATTTTTTTTGAAAATTTAAAACCCTTTGGGTTTGGTTTAAAACCTTTCCCTTTTAAATTTTTTACTTTTTACCCTGAAACCCCATTTTTGCCAAAAATTTTTTTTTAAACTAGGTTTTCCATTTTATTCCCTTTTTTGGGTTTTCTTTACTTTAATTTTAAACCCAATTTTATTTTGGAAAAATTTTGTTTTTGGGTTTTTTAAAATTTAAAATTTAAATTTTAATTTTTTAAAATTTTGTTTTTTAAAATTTTATAAAAAAGGGGAAATTTTTTAAATTTTAATTTTAAAAAGGGTTTTTTTAAAAAACATTTCCCTTTTTTTTTGAAAAGTATTTTTTTTAATCTTTATTTAAAAATTTTAAAATTTTAAAAAAATTTTTGTTTTTTTAAAACTTTTTATCCCCTTGGGAGTTTACCCAAAGTTTTTTTCCCCCATGGGTGGAAATTTAAAAATTTTTTTTTAAAAACTTGAAATTTTGCCCCAAACTGGCCCTTTTGTTGGGTTAAACTATTTTTAAAAACCATTTTGCTTTAATTTTTTTTTAAAAATTTTTTCAAATTTTAAATAAACCCATTTTTTATATCAAAAAACTTGTTTAAACAATTTTTATTTTTTAAAAAAAATTTTTAAGTCAATAAAATTTTAAAGAAACACATTTAAATTCAAATAAATTTTTTTAAAATTTAAGTTTCAAAATTTTTTTAAAAACAAAAATTTATTTAAAAATTTTTTTAAAAGGTCAAATTTTTTAAAATTAAAAAGGGGGGTTTTTATATTAATTTAAAACTTTTTTAAACTTTTAAAATTTTTAAAAAATTTTAAATTTTTTTTTAAAAAAGGGTTTTTTCTTTTTATTAAAAATTTTTTTAAAAATTTAAAATTTTAAAATTTATTTAAATTTCCCTTTTTAGGTTTTGAAAAATTTTTAAATAAAAAATTTCAAGAAAACCCTTTTCAAAGATTTTACTGAAAACTTTTAATTTTTTTAAAAAAATTTTTTTTTATTTTTAAAATTTTTAAAAAAGGGTTTTTTTAATTTTTGTTAAAAAAAATATTTTAACCAAAAAAGGTCCCTTTTTAAATTAGGGAAATTGTTTTCTGGGAAAAAACAAACAAATATTTTAAAAAATTTAAAAACCAGAAATTTTGAAATTTACTTTTGGGTGAAAGGGTTTCAAAAAGATTTAAACCCAAAATTTTTTAAAAAAATTTATTTAAAAATTAAAAGAAAAAGGGAAATCCTTTTTTTTGGAAAGAAAAACCAAAAAATTTTTTAAAAAGGTTGTGGGAAAAAACCCAAAATTAAGTTTTAATATTATAAAAAAATTTTAAAATTTAAAAATTTTTGGAAAAATAAACGGGAAATTAAGCATTTAAATGAAAAATTAAATTTTTAAATTTATGGTTTTAAGTTTTTTAATTTAAAATTTTGGGGTTTATTTTGGGGGAAAAATTTTTCAACTGTTAAAAAACTAAATTAGGAAACAAAAATTTTTTTAAAAACTTTAAACCCCCAAATTCTTTTAAAATGGGATTTTTCCAAATTTTAAAAACCCCCGAAAAGAAAAAATTTTTATCCCAAAAATTTCTTTTGGGTTGAAATAAATTTTTAAAATTTTTATTTTAATCCAAAAACCGGGAAAATATTTTAAAAATTTAAAATTTTCTTTCGAAATTCTTTTTAAAATTAAATACAAAGGAAAACAAGGGAATTTAATTTGGGGGAAAAGGGAAAAAAAAAGGAATTTTGAATTTTCGAAACAAAGGGGGTTTGGGAAAAAAAGGTTATTTGTTTTTTAAAAATTTTTTAAAAGGGAACAAAAAATTTTCCCAAAAAAAGGGCTTTAAAAGCCAACTTTAAAAAAAAATTTTTTTTGGGAATTTAAAAAAAAACGAAATTTAAAACAGATTGTTTAAAATTCAAGGAACAAATTTGGGTTTTTTATTTAAAAAAAATTTAAGATTGGGGAAAAATTTTAAAAAATTTGGGATGGAAATTTTAAATTTAAAAAATTTAATAAAAATTTTTAATTTTTTAAGGTTTTTTTAAATTTAAAAAATTTTAAAAATTTTAAAATTTTTTAAATAAAATTTCAAAAATTTTTAAAAAAGTTTAAAAATTTTAATGCTCCAAAAATTTTTTTAAAAGGAAATTAAAGTTTAAAACCCTTTTAAAAAAAAAAAATTTAATTTAAACCTTTCCCCATTTTAAAATTATAAAAAAGGAAACAAGATTAAAAAACCTTTCCCAAGGGATTTTAAAAGGGGGAAATTTCGGCAAATTTTTTGAAAAAGTGTAAATTTACCCCAATTAAAAAAAATGTTTTTTTAAAGGGAAAAAACCCGGGGTTTATTTATGGCCGGGCTAAAATTCCAAATGGGGGTTTTTAACCCAAAACAAAATTTTTCTTGCCCAAAAGCCCCAAATTTTAACTTTAAAAAAAACCAAACTTTTAAACGGGGCTTTTTTCCCATGAAATTTTAAAACCAAAAACAAAAACCCCTTTATTTGAAATTTAAAACTGGGAAAACCCTTTCTTTTGAAATTTGTTTTACCAAACATTTTGGTTTTTGTTTGAAAAATAACCTAAATTTTGGTTTTTATTTGAATTTTTTAAAGAAAAGGGGGAAAGTTTTACATTTAATTCCCGAAACAATTAAGGGAAGTTTTTTAAATTTAAGCCTTATTTGGGAAAAATGCCCTAAAAAAACAACCCTTTTTTTTAACGAAAATTTTGGGAATTTTAAAACCAAGGGGAAATTAAAATTTTAAATAAACTTAAAAAAAATTTAAAAATTTTTTTTTTATTGAAATTGTTTAAAACCCAGTAGAAAATTTGTTTTTAAATTTTAACTTGGTGCTTTTTTCTTTTTTACCTTTTTGTTTTAAATAAAAATTTAACCAAAAAATTTTTTTTTCATTTTTTAAAATTTCAAAATTTTAAAAAAAAAATTTAAAATGGAAACCTTTAAAAGGTTTTTAGGTGGTAAATTAGGGCCCGAAACCCATTTCAAAAAAAATTTTTAAATAAGAAATTGGGTTTTTGTAAATTTGTTTGGGGTTTTTAAAAAAATTTTAATTTAAATTTAAAAATATTTTTAAAATTTTGGTTTTAATTTAAACCCTTTGGTTTTTTTTAACAAAAGGGAAAAGTTGTAAATGTAGGTTTTTTAAATTTAAATTTCAAGAATTTTTTTGGGTGGCCCTAATTTAAAGGGAATGTTTTTTGTTTTTCAAACTTTCCAAATTTGGTTTAAAAATTTTTTCTTTGAAAAGAAAATCTTTGGTTTTTCGAAACTTTAAAAAAAAATTTTATTTTAAAATTTATTAAAGGGCATAAAAAATAAAAAAAACTTAAAAAAAAAATTTGCTTTAAATTTTTTTTTAAAAAGTCCTTTTTTAAATTTAAATTTTGGAAACAAAAATTTAAAAGGGAAAATTTTTAAAATTTGTCAAACATTTTTTAAAAAATTTAAAAAAAAACATGGGCCCTTAGGTTTTTTTTTTGTTTTTAATTTTTTTAAAAAAAAAGGACCAAAAAATAATCCAAGACCCAATTTTTTTTTCCAAACAAATTTTTTTTTTAAAATTTTAAATTTTGGAAAATTGTTTAAAAAATTTGATTTTTAAAATTAAACCTTTTTTTAGACCCAAAATGTCCTCTTGCCTCCTCCTCACATTAAACTTGGATCAATGAAAAACTTTGTGAAGGCTATAAATCAAGAGGGCGGCCAATTTAATATCTAACACAAGTCTTTACCCAGTTAAGCGATGTCAAATTAAAAAACACACTTTTATTGCTGGATGATGTCATTTTTATAGATAAGCTCACCACGTACAAACTCATAGCCTGGAACTAAGTTGTAAGTGTAGCGAGGAGACTTTTAAGCAATGATATGTATGCAAATCACGAACAACTAGTTAATGAACTTTTGGACTCCTATAAATCACTTGGTTGCCGAATGTTATTAAAAATCCACTTTCACTATTCCATTTATCAGGAAAATGGAAATTTGATACCAAGGACGATAGGATCCAGGCATTATGGGTTCAAGGTTTATTGCGCTCATAAGGTACAAGTTGTACATCAAGCCATGTCATAATATACAATACATTTTAACATTTATTATATTTAAGTTAAGAGAATACTACAAACAATCCTTTTTATTCTTTTCTATATATCATACAATTAGAGGCACTACAAAACCCAGTCGGTAGCATTTATAGTGAAAAATTCATCCACTGAGTACAAGCAAAAGAATAGCAAGTTTTTCTTTACAATTTTTTTAAATTGATGTACATTTTTTATATTTTTTTATCGCAGATAGTATGTAATTATAGAGTTTTATTGAAAATATAAGACTACTTCTATGAATCATTTCAAGATGATGCTGCTGAAATCTTAGTGTATTTCCCACCCTAAGTCCATAGGATGATATCTCATTTGAAGTTATACAATGAGTAGGGCATTTCTTTATATACATTACTGCATTTAAGATATAAATTGAGAACACTAAGTATTTTGAGTTGCCTGAACAAGTCCCTGCAGGAATAGTTATATTTCTTGAATAACATTAATCTAACTATTCTCTTTTGAAGTATAAATATCTACGTAGTCTTTCGTGAGTTTCCCCATGTCCTATGCTATAACTTAACATTGAATGGATATATGCATAGTAATAAGCAACCAGAATATTTAAGCTAACATCCTCCCGTAATCTCCATATAATAAAGCATTTGACCTTTAGTTTATTTTTCAGAAATGCAATCTGTTTATACCAGGTAAGACACGAATCAACTTCAATTCCTAACAAACGAACGCAGGACTCCTGGCTCAGAAGTTTATTAGCTGAGCTTTTTATAAGCAAACTATGATCAGGTAACACGGTTGAAAATAATACAGCTGTTGTTTTACTGTTACATTCCAAATTTGGAGATGTACACTTTTAAATTTGTGAGTGAATTCCCGCCATTATTTTTAAAATAGACTTGTTCATTTCCGTCATTTCGGACAGTTGCGTTTGCGCAAAAGGAATGCGCAGGCGCGGAGTGGCGTAAGTGCGCGGTTTGGACACGACAGGATTTTTAGTGACGAGACGTTGAACGGTGACGTTTGCCTGTGTGGTATTTTGTCTTTTCTCTTTTCAGAATGTAGGTTCCTCTATCGTATCTCTACCCGCTATCGTTCCCTACCTGTATCCTATCGTACCGCTACAAACAAAAGAAGAGGGAAGACGATAAATTTGGTTTCAACGATGGCATGACGCACCCACACCCAAACGAGATACCCTGAAATTAGCATGGCCCTGCGCAAGGATGACACGCAAAATCTTGAAGCGTTCCACATTTTTAAGTGAGTACTTATTATCATTTTAAGGTGCAACTTGTATCATTGTAAACGTATTTGGTATGAGATACCATTTGACACACAATTATGTCATAATATCATTGTTGTTCAATAATTTGGATGTGGATCGTATCAGTGTTGCCAATTGTAGTAGTGGCGCTGAATACGACGCCCGAGATTATAACATTACAAAGATTTAAGATTAGCCCATTTCTAGAACAGTAAGCCTGCATTTCCTTTACACAATTTGAAGCTACCATCGTTAAGCTATCTAAAGTATTTGCTCACAATACCGCAGATGTGTTATTGGCAAATAGTGTTAATTCACTATCATGAATATAGTTATTTATGTCATTTATAAAAATAAGAAATAGAAGCGGTCCAAGTATACTACTTTCAGGTACCCCAACAGAAATATCCCTTGGCAGCGACTGCTTCCTTTCGCCATCCAAGTCAATAACAACATTGTTTTCTGGCCGATAAATAAGAACTCGGCCAGCAATGTGGTACCATACTAGTGGAGCTTTGACAACAGAACAGCATGACTGACAGTTTCGAAGGCACGTGAAAAATTAAAAAAAATCCAATAACGTTTCTCCTTCCGTTCAAACTTTTTAATATACTATTTGTAAAATTCAAAATCGCATCCAGAGTTGAGGACCCAGCTTTAAATCCAAATTGGTCAGTATTTAGAATTTTATGTTTTGCAGGAAAAGAGGTTAATCTATTAAAGAATGCTTTTTCAATCACTTTTGAGAAAACAGGTAAGATTGAGACAGCCCTATAATTTAATTACCTATTTGAGAGTTTTCACCTTTTTTTGTGAACGGGAACTACTTTTGCACTCTAGAATATCTGGAAAAACACCTGTTTCGACTAATTCATTGATCAAATCTGCAAGAGTGACATTTATTATGTCTGCTATATACCTCAAAACTGAGCAAGGTATCAAAGCCATACCTTACATGTGATTTTCCAATGCTCCACCCGAAGGTACTACATTGGCCAGGAAGCGAATTTTTTTTATCTGAAAAATTTTGAATTTTGCCGAACCCTTGGTGTTCCAAGCAAGGTAGGGATCTTTAACGTGCGTGACGACACTCACATTTTACCTCTCATTCGAAGGAGGGCGTATTTTTGTGAAAAATGCTTGCCTAACATTTTTTAAGCGGACCGTGTTGGGATTCGAACCCGGGACCTTGAGCGTAGTAGTCTCACGCATACCAACCTATGTCATGAAGCCGCCTTGGACCGTCCATACCAAAGGAACCCTTCTTACACACACACATTATAATATTATACATTTCTAAATAAGTAACAGGTGCAACAAAGAAGCTAGGGTAGCTGGACACCTTTACATCAACTTGCAAATCCATGCCATCGGTTAGCGTTTTTATAGTCTACAAAAAAATTGTTGAATAAATTAGCAACATTAGCGGATTCAATAGGATTGCCATTTTCATCCAAAAACTTCTTAGGATAAGAAACCTTATTTGAATTTACTTCAGATTTAATTGTTTTCCAGACACGAGCACTTTTATTTTTTGCTCGAGAATATAGAAATTCATTTATGTGTTTTTTAGCAGCTTTTATATCTGCTTTATGTTGATGCAACATACTTTTATAGTGCCTCTTTTACAATACCAGAGTAGATATCTAAGATATTTACCGTTTTTAATAATACCAGGAGTTAACCACCTTTTCCTACCTTTGCAAATTTTTTGTCTTACCTCATGAAGAGGAAATGCATCAAGGATAGTCTTATTTACGATATCAACCAAAAGGGCAAACTTTGTGTTTAGATTATTAATCCCAGAAAGAATATTTGTCCAGTTTATATTGAACATCAAATCCCTCAATTTCAGAATACCCTCTTCAGATTTAAAATTTCTCATTTCCCTTGTTGTACTTTTTAAACTTTTCTTGCCGTCACCATCCAAACTAATATACACAGTTTGTGAGTAATGATCAGATAAATCACTTATATCCACTTCAACACTAGATATGTTAGCACGACAATTTGTAAATATATTATGAATAATGGTTCTGGAGGTATACATACCTCGGGTTTGAACCCGAGTGTATGTCTTTACACAAGGCATAAGACCATAACAAGCAAATAGGTGACAGATTTTGACCGCATTAGAATCATTTATACTCGTGTCAAAATTAACATTAAAATCACCGCAAATAATATGGATGTTATTTTTGTTATTTACTATACTTAGTAGGTGATTACTGTTGGTTTTTGAAGAAAGAAAATGTGATCCCCATAAAAGAAAGAATGTGATTAGTGTGTTTTAAATAAATATTTTTGATGTTTGCTCTTTTCTTAGATGTTAATGTAATATAAATTATAAATATAAGTTGGTATACAGGGTTAAAAAAATTGTGAAACCATTTTTTCAATAAATCTTAAATGGCACCGTTCTACATGTGGTTTGTTTAATGTAACAAGAAAAACCTCATGTATTACAACTTCTGTTGGGCTATTTTCGTATTTAGATAGGTTCTATTACAATATACTATTCAGCTATATGATACAACAAAAAAATTATTTTTTTGTTGATCAGTGAAATGATTAGGCAATGACAATATGAAATTGTATACGTTATCAAGACGCTCTAGGTCACTTTTGTCAAACAATGTGTTGTCAATCACTAATAAAAAGATTAATCTGTAGTAAGTAATGGTAGCTTGTAGGGTACAAGTTTGAGCTTTTGTAGCAAATTTTACTATAGTTTTCTAGTCTATACAATGTGTTCTTCTTAAAGTGCTAATTTATATTTATAGAATATAGTTACAGTTGGATAACGCCTGAAACATTTCATTCCACCAATAACTCGATGAAGGTGATGCTTATCTTCATCTGATCTTAACGAGGCAGGTCTGTTGAGTATGGCTTTGTCCTGAAACAGAAAAAATAGTTCTATTCATGTTTATAATAATTGGGTTGAATAATAACAAACTTCTGAAATTGTATACTAATTACAATAAATATTCTGTAGTGTGAATTAAATTTAATTACTTTAAATCACCCTTCTAAACAGTCCTGCACTTTGAAGAAGTTCTAGAATATTAGAACAGGTAGAATGGCTTGCGCGTTTCATTGAGCTAGAGTCAAACTATAGGTTTAGCTAAATTAGTGGGAAATTTAGTGAGAAACCAGACTGACAGGTCCTGGAAAGAAGGCAGCAGCTCCTCCGTAGTTAGAGTGGCAAAGACCAGAGGAGTCGGTATGGCATTCTAAGACACACTACTGCGTTAGGAAACCACCACATTATCTCCCAAGCACACTACATTTGATTTTCCAATGCTCTGCCCGAAGGTACTACATTGGCAAGAAAGTGAGTTTTTTACTTGGAAATTTTGAATTTTGCCAAACCCTTGCTGTTCCAGGCAAGGTAGGGATCACGCACACACGCGCACACACACACACACACACATGGGACCTCCAGTTTACCTCTCATCAGAACGAGGGCGTATTTTTGTGAAAAATGCCAAACATTTTTCAAGCAAACCGTGTCAGGATTCAAACCTGGTATCGTGGACATAGTAGTTACACATACCAACTAAACCATGGAGCCGCCTCCAAAGTACACACTGTATTTGATTTTTCCACTGCTCCACCCGAAGATACTCAATTGGCCAAGAAGCGAGTTTTTTACTTGGGTATTTTGAATTTTGCCGAACCCTTGCTGTTCCTAGCAAGATAGGGATCTTTAACGTTCGTGACAACACCCACACACGGGCCCACATTTTAACTCTCATTCGAACGAGGGCATATTTTTGTGAAAAATGCTCTCGCAACATTTTTCAATACATTGGCTTATCTGACGATGCCTTGACCTTTATTAATAGTTATTGCTATATCTGTTGTAGTCGATAAAGATAATCAACATAAAATATTGGAATATATTTATTGATAAAATTACAAGTTTAACTGTTTATAAAAATTGCTATCTGTCAACTTGTACCTGCTGGATCCCTTTCTTTTTATTACCTTAATTGCATCGTAACTATAGCAATAACTCACCGCAGGTACTTGCATTTTATGTACAATTACTACAATTACCATAGATGCAATCAATTATTGTAAAATGTCAGATTATTGTTTTGTGTAATAAAATATATGGTCCTGTCAAAGGCGTATTAAGGTTTTTCTATCATAGGCATTTTCTTGCCAAGAAAAAAACAGTTTAAAGGTAATGCGTATGTGCGTGTGCACTTAAAAACTGTAATGTTAGCTTTAGTTATAGTATATATATTAGGCGACTTGTCCCATTTGTTTTAGTTATAGTAGTATTTCGTGCTCTCCGACAAATTTGTGCTGTCGATTATAACTGCGCCACATCAACGACTCGTGTGTACATTTATAGATGTAGTTCAAAAACAATGGGGCTACAGATTCCGTTTCCTGGTTACTCGTAAGACGCGTTATCGGTTGAAAAACCAGGTGGCGCTTAAAATAAACATTTACTAGAATGTAAGTTAGTCAGGTTTTAGATTTAAGTTTCTACCGTGCTAACAGTCTTTTTCTATTTTTAAGATTTTTTTCTTTTATGGCCTTGTCGCGATTGTTACATGCCAAAAATCGGCTATGTATCACCTTTAGATTAAGTATAAATTATAAGGTAGTTTCCGCAAATATTTTTAAATGAACTTGTCAATTTCTGTCATTCCGGACAGTTGCGTTTGCGCAAAAGAATGCGCATGCGCGGAGGAAATGGCGCAAGTGCGTGCGGGATTGACAAGACGCCATTAATCTACGAAACTTCAAGCCAAGAACATCTACCGGTGTTGCGTGCCTGTCTTTTCTCTTTTTAGGATGTAGGTTCCTGTATCTTATTTTGCTTATCGTACCTCTACCTGTATCCTTCTCGCCCTACCTACGTACGAGGTGAAAAGAGGAAGGACGGATTTGGAATCTGAAACAACGATGGCGTAGCCTACCCACACCAAAAACAACGAGATGGCCTTGAGATTTGGCTGTATGGTGCGATTTAAGTGAGTACATTGCTTTTATTTATATTGTGCCAAAAAATTGAGAATTGTATCACTTTTAAACGTATTTGGTATTTGATACAAATGTCGCGTAATTTGCCGCGTAATCATGTTATATTAAACGATTGCGCAATATTGCAAAACGCTGAAACCGTAACAATGTTCACCTGTTACTCTTTGAGATTGATGTATACAATCCTGCCTTGTCAGTTGTTTTACTTGGATGTGTAATATGTGATTTTACTATTTTATTGAACATGTTTCTGTATAAATGAGTGTTGTTTAGTTTATCGACCAGTCATAAAATAAAATGGGAAGACTCAAAAATTATCGACAAAGAAGAAAACCACCAAAAACGCAAAATCAAAGAAGCTGCTTATATAACCCTACATAAAAATAACTGCGTTGCAAACGAATCCGTGACTTTCAGTAAACAATGGATTCCATTACTAAAAGAAATAACAAATGAAAATCAAATGCCCACAATATCTAGGTAGCATTGCAAGTTTTTCCTGGGTTTTCCTTGCTATATTAACATGAAATACAGCCTACATACATGATTTCTATTTATACATAAAATAACTAATTACATAAAAATAAGCATATTAACAACCCCGGTAAAACAGCATTGGTATCTGACAAGTGTAAACCCGCCATAGGGTCACCTCAGATCCATATACAATCTTCATTGAACAATATTGGTATCCGACAAGTGTAAACCCGTCTTAGGGTCGCCTCAGAACCATATACAATCTTCATAGAACAACATTGGTATCTGACAAGTGTAAACCCGCCATAGGGTGGCCTCAGAACCATGTTAAAAATCTACCAAAGAGGTAACTTAAATCATAATGATTTTCTCCCTCAAAATAAATATAAAAAAACGACTGCTTAAGCCTTATGGTCACACAATCGCACACTTCTTTAATAACCATCCTCTCAATTGTATAAATAGAAACATGTTAAAAAATGTTTTCCAAATCTAAGTTATTGAATTTATATAAAATTCACCAATAAAAATTAATCGGCTGATTTCACGTTAAGCGTATTGGCTACCTAAAGAAAGTCGATCCCAGGTCGCAACACAAATTGAAGGCAATCATTCTTTTAAACTTTAAAATTTTTGCTTAGTGTACTTAAACCAAATATTTCGAACATCAATAAATCAAAGGCACCTTCAATTTATGTCATAAATGTCAAACTTGAAGTTTTTATTATTTTGACAACGATCCTAGGTCATGGATCGAAACGTAAATAAAATTGATTTTAAAAACTATGAGTGGTCTAATTCCCAAAGAAGATTAAGAAGAATAATATTTATTTATTTGAAATAATGTTAATTTTGTATTTTAATACCGAGTTGTAACTCCAATTGCATTGCACCTGTTACAGAACCAATAAATAGTAAATGTACCCTTGCTGTAATTTTACGAGCAAGTAATAAAAAGGTACCAACACATCAATCCTTAAACATATTCAAACAAATTATTGGGCAAGCTTGAACATGAACAGCATTATATTTCTATGTCATATTTTGTTTTGGTTTTTAAGATAGAAATTGAATTAACTATTTTTTGTTTATAATTTGTAATGTCATGATGTGTTTAATTTTTAAAAGTACGTTTTAACCGATGCAGTGATAATGAATAATTTTTACCAGTTGCTTACTAAGTTAATATATTTAATTAACATGCATTTATTTGAAGATTTAGCGCCTAAATCTGGGTTTGTATTTGTGCTATAAAATATTGGTATTGTAGCGGGCTACTACTAACGCGTTTCAACAATTTAAAACAAGTAATAACAAAAGTCTTTATTACTCATTGTTCACAAGTCTCATTAAAAGTATATGCCCTATTTATAGATGTTTTCAGTCCAATTAACAATGAAGCACTATCACGCTAATGCTATTTACAAGCACTAATATTTTCTTAAACTAATTCCTTAATTATAAGTCTTCTTAGCGACACTAAACACTAGTATAATTTATTTATTACACTTTTGTCTATTTATGTATTTTACCAGCTGGTGGTACAATATACACGTTCACTTAACGTAAATTTATATTCACTAAAGGACTCTCAGAACGCAATGAACAACTAACTATATACGAGATGATTTATATACGACATTCTGATATAGACTAACTCTGTACTTCAGCATCGGTCTTATTTATACACTGAATTAAATAGATGATTAATTCTCTGAAATGTGTTCGAACATTCTCGGTTCCTGGAGAATATACATTGCTTACAGTGCATATGTGTTTGACGGGTTGCCTAATAGTAGCTCGTAACAGTATGTATTTGCTTCTACATGTTTTATAATGTTGTTACGTACCAAAAATTTGGCACTAGACATTTTTAGTTTAGTTTTGATATGCAGGAGTTTTGCGCCATAAATTTGAAAGACTTGGCGCGTGTATTTCCGTCACTACAGAGTGCGTTTGCGCCAAATCGCGCCGACGCGTGTGGGAGAAGAAAAAGTGGGGAAGTTTCCAGAAGACGCTTAAAAAAGGGGACTTTGCCTTTGAACATCAACAAGAGTGGTTGGGTCTGGTATCGTATCTTTATTTTTTATTATGTAGATTTCCTTTGCCTTTTTTTTTGATTGTCGTCCCTATAAACCCGTTCCTTATCGTTCCGCTACATATAGAAAGAAGATTAATCTGAAAGCAACCTGGCTCGATAGCAGACCACGCTCTGCAGTCGCTAGCTGGAGCAATCCCGAAGGACGCCATGCAAACCATCTTTAAATAATCTGGAGGGGGCCACGAGCAACCCTGAAGGAAGCAATTCTGTGAGACGCTTATATATTCACGTATAGTTCCCCGTGTGTGGGATTTTTTATAAACTACCTTTTATGAATTTTACATATTTCGTCATTACGTGTAATAATTTGCATATTGTGTGACGTCATTGACAGATGGGCGCGCTAATTTCCACTTTATAGATTAGCGTTACCAACTGTCTTTGGTGTCTTTTATACCGTGTTTGCGGTGTTGTAAGAATCACGCGTAAATGTAAGAATGTTTGATATTTGTGATACATTTGACATTTTTATTTTATGTGTAATTGTTCTATTTCAGCATCTTAATCACATTTACAACTGCACCGCTCATATCTTGGTTTAAACGTAATTATATGTTTGTTGTTTTATTTATACTATTATCTGGCCGATGTTCCTATATAATTAACTAGTATCTAACGTTTGTAACTAAATTGAACCTCTGGTATGACCGACCATCTCCTGCCTTGGCGTTTGCATTTATGACAATGTTGAAGATGTCTATTCAATAATAAGCGCCTTTTAACCATGCGCAATCTTGATCATAAGTTCATTTCAACGATGCATGTCGCCTAGTCGATGTACTTGTAGTTGTACTTTTGCAAATAATAGGAAGTCGGCTAGCCTTTGTGAAATATTTTGTAACACGGGCTGGAAACTGTTAATGTATGTATGGGGGCGCGTGTGATCGAGCCTTGTTGAATATTACTAACATTTATGTTCGTGCGGGGGGGAACATTGGTAGTCAATGCAGATTTTTACCTTCCTGGTGTTCCTCTTCTTTCAACTTTAGCTGGGTAGTATGGATTATCCGAACTTAGTACCTGTCAGAAAAGATTAGCTGACCTACACTAACGTTTCTTCAGTTGTCATGTGTGGAATGCCTGGGTAACAGTTGACATCCCGCCAATTTCAGTATTGGTGATCTGGGTACTTGTGCGAGTTAAGGTTCGTGGCTTGGGAGCGACCTTTTTAAAAAACCATTTCCAAACCTCTTAACAATTTGTTTTATTATACAGAAATTAATGATGAAATTTTACAAATCTTGAATTAAAATTATTTTAAGTCCGAAAATTAATATTAATTTTACTAAAATGAGTAATCTAACGAACTGCAATGCTAAAGCTGATCGCTGGATTAACTGTCGTCGACTGGGGCTCCCGGGCTTTTTATAATATTCCTACCCCCTCACATAGCTGTGGGAACTTGCAGATCTCATGTCTGCTTACACTTAATACTATTCATAAATACAATGTTGTAATCTTAATTTCTAAGTAATCACAGTACCTGACCGTCTGTGACGGCCTGTGACCTGACATCTGCAGTGTCACTTATCGTCTGCGATACAAAGTAGCGTTTCCGTTCCCATGAACGTTAATAAACTGTATAAATTGTCCTCGATTTACTTTGTTGCACTTCATTTGGCGTATTCTTAACATTTCTAATAATTTCCTAATTTATTCTATTTCTTTATACACATATCAATTGGGGGATACATAACTTGCGTTACCCGTTTTTGTCGAGATGTACCAAATGCAGATGGAAGTATGAAGGCAGTTTGGGGTTTTCTCTGCCGTGCTCTTTCCCCAATCACCCAGGTTGAGTACGGCACTGTTTGCTTTAAATGTCAATTCTCTATACTTTTATGCCATTGACCTATTTAGTGTTATTGTTTTGATTAAAATTAAAGTCATGCAAATGCTGTAGTTTTATTTCAAATCTTCCCGCCTTAACGCCATCTTTCCAGTGTGAATTTGGGTCACGTTATAACAACACCAAGTAGGTGTCGTCGAGCCACTGCCACTAGATGTTAGATCATGGAGCCCGGCGTACCGTTCATAGAGGGCGTTTGGGTCAGCCTTTAGGTCGGTTACACTACATTGTGTCTAAGAATTGTAATTGATCGTTAACGTTTATAAATGTGTGGAGCTTATTTAATGTTGGTGCACGCTCCAGTAAATTTACAGCCAATTCCATCGAATTTTCATATACAAAAGCTTGTTAATGTAGGGGAAATTTAGCAAGTAAAATTATATAGCTTAAATTTCGACGAAGTAATATTATTGATAATCATACGTTTAGTAGCTAAACACTGATTTGGGTCAATAGTTCTTGTTTACCTTCTTTGTTGCTTACGGTTTTGAAAATTATGTTTTACAATGAAGGTTAGATGCGCACGAAGTGAAGTTATCTTCGTTTAGTTTAGGGGAGGTAAGAAAGATGTAATCGAGGCTCCATCGATCTCTAACTGCAATGGAAGTCGCTAAACCGTCTCTCGGAACACTCACTTCCGGGTAGGTTTTTGGGGGTTATTCTCAGAGAGGTTGGTGCTCAAAGGCTATATTAGAGATAGAAAATTTGAAGAGTTTTCAAGTTAAGTATAAAAATGTTTGAATTTGTATGCCCCTACAAGTTATTTGCTTTTATGGAACCTATCCTGCACAACTGAAAGTTAGTCGGTACACTATTTTACTGTTACGTCTCTCCGCCCTTGTAAAGTAAAATTAATTTAGAAGTTTAGCGTCAATTTAGCAAGTACTTGTTACAGCTTATTAGACGCCTGCCCGTACTTGTCGCCAAGAGAACCAACCCCACTTCATTCAAGCATTCCCGCTACACCAGCACGGTCTTCTGATATCCCGACATAATAGGTCTTCTAGTTCCAATATTTCCATAGAGGGATCTTCCAGCGCCGCTGGAATATTCAAAGCCGGTACCTATCGGCTTCCTGTATAGGACTCAACGGTACCAAGGAGCAATACTGGAGGCCGTCTTACGCAAGGAACAACGTCCTGAATTCATTATCGAAAACGGTAAATATTATTTCTTATTGCAATTTACTGTAAAATTTTTTTTATTTTTGTATGTTAACTGCCTCTACTAAAGCACCGCCACAAAGTCTTCACACTTTGGCACTTCACGTGAAAATAATTACTATGGTAAAATCTTAATTTCTTTTAAAAGTTGATCTACAATCTAAGAAATACTTACCTGTATTGTTACCGTACTTTTTTTTTCTTTTTTTCGAGTTAATAGAATTATATTCTTTTGAGCATCTTGACCTAGTTCTTGTTCCTCAATATCTTCTAGCCAGTATATATTTTTGGCAACAAAGCGAATTGCTGCTCTAAATTTCCGTTTAGCACGTACAGCTCGAGCTAATTGCTCTTCGGGCGACTAAAAACAGCGGTTATAAATTTGGATTTTTCAAAAAATTTACATACAATCGAGACTCGCCTTTCGTTTCTTTTCCTATCACCCATTGTGTCGGAATTTCGTTCAATTTACAAAGAATAAGTTGTATAAAGTGGTATGGTACGTTGTCACGTTAACTGTCTACTTATTATAATAATTTTGACTGTCAAAGTGAACAGTAACTGATTATCGATAATTAATCCTAGTGAGCTTAAAACTGGATGCGGAAACTTTTGGGTGTTCTATTAGCACGTTATAGTTAGTAGAAAACTTGAAACGATGGCGCTGTAAGTTAAATACAAAGCGCTAATTGTTCTATTTGTAGAAGTAGTATTATTATCTCATGGCGGGTGACGTCACATGCGCAATAGGTTCAATTTAAACTTAAACCTCAAGATTCACAACGCTACAGTGCAACCCACAAACATCTTGCTAGCAATGTGGCTTTAATACGTCGTCATGAATATCCCATTTATTACGTTAGTAAAATATTGTTTGTAAGGACCCCGTTCATGCTGGCGGTATCTAGAAATTCATAAATATATGAAATAAATCCAGACCTCCATATAATATCGGAGCTTTTACTTGTTTTTACTTATAAACAATTCTAGGTTCGTAGTTTCTTTATCCGTAAATATTTGCTGTGGCAACAGTGCGCATACCCAGCGGATCCCAATACTGTATATACCGAATGTGAACCGTAACTGTCATCGTCATTCTCGCTCTTATCAAGGTTTTATTGTTTCCAGTTTTCCGTTTTTATATTTGTATCAAGTAATAGTCATCAAAACAGTTTTTTTCAAAACTAACTGATAGTTAATTTCTTCAGCAATGTAAGTATTTAAAAAGAATGTTCGTTCTATGATTAATTATGATATTTTTTAGAGTAATATTATGAATAAGAAGGAGGTGATTCATAGTCAAGGACGACAGATTGTTTTTAATGTGTTTTAATAGTTGAATGATGGTCTTTATTTAGCGTTGTAGAAAATATGTGTCATAAATACATTTGTTTGTACATTATTGTTTATTACTGAGGTGTTGAAATAAAGTTTGCTTAAAGAGGGAAGCAATCTTTATATCAAATTATGTTCACTAGTGCTGTGACAATCGATCACTTTTAAAGTTGAAACAATCAATGGTTGGCTTTCAAAGTGATTGAATCATTTTACATTTTAATCCAATCATAATCAATTCTGTTAAGCATGTCCATTCTTTGTCTCCAAAAGGGATTCTTATTGACTGTATTTATCTCGGCGCTTCTATCCGATCTTGTTAATCCGCTTCAGTTTGGCAACATAAACCAGTTTTCGATCCGATGCAGCGTCTCCAGTCAATCCATTAAAACAAGTGGATTGTACTACTCGATCGGATCTGAATTCCGCATTCGACGACATTATGCAGGCTTGACGATTTAAATAATCTATGATTATAATATCAACACCACCTGATCTGGCTGGTGTAGTATATCTAACTTCAGTCGTATAAGCAATATTGCTTTTGTTTAGTCAGAAAGGTTAAGATTATTAATTATTCTAGGAATTATTTTATAGCTAGATTATGGATGAAGTGCGTAAAAAATATATTAATTTAGGAAATATTTCTAAACTATAAATGAGGTTATGTAAAAAAATATATAACCTGACAAGATGCAAACCTTAATTACCTTTCTTTTCATACTATAATTGTTCCTCTTCCTTCAATTCTACAGCACTGAATTGTTGATTCTATGATCCATTAAAATAAAGCACGAGATATATGCAATTTATAATAATATTAATATAACAAATGATATAAAAACCTTTTGGTATTAATTAAAAATTGTTGCTGTTTTGTTTTTGTTAGTTACAACACCATGAGTGTCATTGTGTAAACATATTCTTAAAACGTTTATGTAATAAATCTTAGTAATATTTTCGAGGTGGGCATTTGACATTTTTATAGTGTTTATAGTTTATAGTTTGTGTTTAAAACAAAAACGTCTATTGATTTGAAAAAAACGAATATGTAGTACTACCAAATTGTTTTTGTTCTACTACTGACTAGACGTGATAAAATATCTTGTGTACACTGATCCAATCAATCAATAATCTGGGGTATCACATCTAACAATAAGCTCAGATCATTTTTATACAAGAGCAAAAATCAACATAAAACTATTTAAAACACATTTCTTGGTTGCTCGACAATTTTTGCTCTGGCAACACTGGACGTGCAAGCAGTCGATGCTTTCTAGTCTCACTTTTTTATTTTGATTATTAATATAGCTTCTCCTCGCGTAGGTTTTTTCAAGGTCACCCGCCATGAGATAATAATACTACTATAATGTCCTGTATTTTAATTTAAATTATCAAACACATAGAATGTACCCGGAGTAAATGGGCCCTGAATAATATCTTATTTTCATTCTTTCTTTATAATTTATTTTAAATTTACGTAAACTCTGGAGTATGGTGAGCTCATGATAACCAAGTTAATTATGAATAATGTATGCTTTTTACCTTGCATGCGCTGACTGCAAACAAAAACCCCATGTACTCATAACAACAAAAATTTTTAATTCCTGATGGATCGTTAACAAGCTTTATATATCTTTAGATTTCTATTTAAATACCCTAATACAGTTAGTTATACGTATTATTTTCAATACGCAAAATAATGCACAATACCTTCAAAATTCACTTTCACACGTCACACAATATTCATAGTTTCATAGTTTATAACAACAATGTTAAAGCGTTACCTGGAATTTCTAGAAGATCTCTGCTCCGTTGACGATGCCGTATAGTTGTTTCGCTTTTCTCTTCTGGCCGCCTCTAGCTATTTGTAGAAGAACATTATTTATGTTGTGCTGCATGCGCTGCCTTCACGGTACATCCCATTTCCAAATCCAAATTAATTACTCTTCTTTCATAATCGCGTACTTTAGTTAAATTCAATTTCATATACGTTTAATTACTTCACGTCACTTCACGAGCTTGTTTAAGATAAATGTTGGACCTCAAATTAGAATTTAGACTCGACCTTTATTCGCGTATCAAATTATGAGGCCAACGCTGTACTATTTAATTTAAAATAATTTTATACTTACAAGCTCGTTCTGAAGCGATCAAAGCACCAAGAGAACGAAGTTAAAAGAGAGCCGAGCTAATTCGCCTCGAGTATTTAAATGCTTCGCCTGTAACCTCTCCGGCTACTCTTACCGTGAAAATTTAATTTTAAATAACACGTTCTTAAAATTTTGGTTCAACCGTTTTTGAAATCCCCGAAATTTAGCGCGTCGTTACGATATTTTCTAATAAACCCGACTTCAAATATTCTTGTGCCTGTCTGTTGTACAACTAACGATATCGACCAATAGTATATGCATTGACGTCTTAAAAATCCCGCCTATATTAACGCTATCCCTTGCTTATGCATATCATATGTTTCCTTCTAACCTTGTTTGAGTGGTAGAGAATCGATATTACTGTCCGCGTTCTACAACTCCATGTGGACCAAATTACGTGCTTTAGCGACTGTTTTTACCAATATTCTTTGAAACTTGTTTGTTATCTATAAAAATAAGGGGAACTTGACATTTACAAAACCTGCAGGTGTTCAATTTTAACGAACGTTTTAAATAACATTTCTACGAGTTGGCTTTTCAACGTATTTTATATCCAACGGCTGTTTATGTGTTAGCAACGCGTTTCACCTTGGTATTATTGATTTTTCATGCTTTTATCATATTATACGTAAATAACCGTTCAATTAAACTCAATTAAATTAATAAATTAATTGCATTGGCTTCTACAATTTATTTTCTTTGCAAACCTAACTAAATTTTATTCATTAATTGTAAATTTTTTGTTAATACTTGTTACATTAAACTGAACTAATGAAATAAATTTTGCACGTAATTTCTGGTTGTTTCCTCTATACAGGGTGTTTCAAATTGCGTTGTTTATAGTTAAATTTAACCTTTTAAAACCACACACACACACACACACACACACATATATATATATATATATATATATATATAGTAAATAATATGAAATAATAACTTAGACTTTTATGCAAAGTTCAAATGATTATCTTAAATCGAGCTAGTAATTGAAAGATGGAAAATATAAGGTCTTGGACAGGACTTGAACCTGTATCCTGGTTTTGCCGGAACCAAGCGTTTACCAATTACGCCACCGAGATCGATGACGCAATTGGAAAATTTACAAATTTAAATCGTGTACAACAACTATACATAAACCTAACTTTCAATTACGTTTGGCATTTTTGTCATTCAAAAATACCAAACGTTTATGTATAGTTGTTGCACACGATTTAAATTATTGTTAGATTAATATTAGGTCACTTCTATTCAACTAACTATTCCAACATGAGTGCAATCAATTGCACCTATTACTTTTGGAAACCGAGGAATATGTGAAAATGCCAACTCAGCCTGTTGAATTTCCTCTTCGGTTCTTGGCATTTTAATATATGTAATCGATAAGGAAGCACTTGCTTTTGTTACATCATAAATCACTTTAGATGTTGTAGATTTATGTATGCCACCAAAATTTCCTGCTACGATGAGCATACTTCCCATTGCATAAAATCGCAAAGCAATTAATAATTGTATTTGAGGACTAAAAGCATGATTTCTAAAAAGTTCTTTTTACACTACAGTTAAATTCATAATCTGCTTTATTACTGTTCTGTAGGCCTAAGCAATAAATGCCCAACTTGTTCCAAAAGCATTTGTACTGAATGCTTAGATAATCGAAATCTCCTTAAAAATTCTAAGTCATTCCAAGCTTTCATATGATTGACTCTTTTTCTAAACACTCTTGGCATTCTAGGTACCTCAATTATATTAATAGCCTCATCATCACCATCATCCGGCAGTAAAATATCCAAAATTTTATTTATATCATCCATTATAATATTCACCAAATGTACTTGACGGGCTAGTTAAACTATAATCTAAAGATTAAACCCTACTCAATCTACCAGTTAAGTTTAAACTCGAGATTTGAGATTAACTTGACATATAAAACACAGTTTTTGTTAATCTCTAGGCTAACTGTCAATGCTCAGTTTAAACCGAACCTATAACACCGGGTCTTAAAGATAAACCGATTATAAACTTAGGTTCAAGGAATATGGTGACTGTACATTGTCAGTTTACTGTTTGAGCGGTAGTTAATCTAAGGTTTAACTTAAACCACCAAAATGATGGTTTAAGCGTGGCTGAGGCAGTAGTATCAATAGTTATAAACAGGTCATTTTTTTCCACTTTTAATTGTCCTTTCTGTATAATGAAATACAATTAAACAGGAAAACTTATGTATTTGAAATCGTACATATAAGATAGCAATTTTCCTGTAAACTTATACAATTACTATTTGACAAACTGAAGTGTATTTGTAGTAACGTAAACAAATCACATTTGCTTTCCTACTTATTGTGCTTGTTGTTCAAGGAAAGCGGTTTGACTTGTGTAGCACAACTGGAGTAATTATGAATATTCTACATACTGTAAGGTTTCGCAATTTGATTTACTATCTGTCATAGAAGCGCACGTCATCCGACATGCGTATTTGCGCCAAGTTCCTTTCGTGGTGTTGACGTTCTTTCACGATTGGAAAGTAACATGGTGAGTGTGTTGTGTCTTTCATATAAATCTTAAAAATTTTCAATCATCTTTTAAATTAGAACCTTTACTGTTTTGGTGTGATATATTTAATTGACTAAGATTGAATTACAGTTAATATTTTTTAATTCAAAATTGTTTCTATTAATTTTGAGGTTATACCTAACACACATATTGCTTTTACAGTCCACACATAAAAAGAAGACTAGGAAGCTTCGAGGCCACGTAAGCCACGGGCATGGACGTATCGGTAAGTTCATTTGTATTTCTTATTTTGTGTATTTTGTTTAACACAATGATGAACTAGTGAACGGGCGGACCGAATCATTAAATTGACGATTGTTCTTGTTTCTGATTTCACAGTTCTCTTTATATGTACATGAAAGTATATCGCACTGTATTAACTTGCGTTTAATATTCAGGCAAGCATCGTAAGCATCCTGGAGGACGTGGTAATGCTGGAGGATTACACCACCACCGCATCAATTTTGATAAGTACCATCCGGGTTACTTTGGAAAGGTACCGACATCGTGTTTATGTAAGCTTAACTATAATGTATTTTTAGTTAGGTATGCGAAATTATCATTTAAGACGTAACAGCAAATGGTGCCCTACATTGAATTTGGATAAATTATGGACTCTTGTGACCGAACAAACGAGATTGAAGTATAAAGACCATCCTGACGGAAAGGCTCCAGTTATAGATATTGTAAAGGCGGTAAGTGATTTATTAAAAGTTTAAATTCAGGATTGTAGATGTTGAGCTTTTGTGTACTGACTTTTAGTGGTATTATCGGAGATTAATGGCTTTTTAAAATTGATGTCTTGTTACAAGTACGTACGTTGTTTAAAAAAGGATTAAAGTTTCAATATTCTGCTGAAAAATCTGCAGAGAACTTCTCAAAAAATTGTCAGATTTCAGAATATAGAGTTACAGTTGCTTGTGGCAATCAGTGGTCAGGTTACAATCCATAACTGACTGTATGACGGCTTCTGCCTGATCGCTATTATTAACCTGAATTTCTCTTGAATTTTAAAGAGGTGTCAAAATTTTCAGATCAGTAATCTAAGCTATAAACCATTTTTAATTGTATGGTCTCTACTTCAGAAGTGATTAAAAAAATATATGTTCATGTGTGGGATTATAGTAAGTTGTTTTCCGAAGTAGTTTAAAAACTTTCAAATAGTAGCCTAGCTAGGACTGTGCAATGGAATGTTTTTTACTACTGAAATACTTGTTCACACATTGGTGTCTTGACCTACGACAGTCTTCAATATACGCGTGTTCTTGTTCCAACCCATGTACATGTAATAAGCATTGCTGTATATATTGGAATAGGTTATTAATAACAATTGTGAACAAACAGTAATGGTGGTGGTCGGTTGTTTGATGCTATCATAACCTTATATTCTTGACGATCCACATCAATTTTGCATAAAATTTGATTTTTCTTGGAAGCCTGGAGTGTCTGCTGTTTGGTAGGGAGTATTGTTTGGTTTTTGAATAATTATTCATAAAAAAGCCCCCCCTCGATCGCCTTCGAAATAGATGCATTCGACATGTTTTCACACGGGGAACAACCTTTTCCTCTGGCAAAATTCGTGCTCTCCTCCCCAAAGAAAGTCATTTAATGAACAAAGTTGAAATATTTGTACTATTATGTACGTACATAAGATTTATTTTTTTAATATCTGTTTCTAACAGTAACCTAACCTGTAGTACCCTATATTATCTGGTATGTCCTATAAATATATATTTTATGACGCCAAGGGTGGGACTCTGTTCAGTATTGACATCATGGATTTAAGATATTTTTACTAGCACGATCCACTCAAGCGTAGATCTAAATAATAACCAGAGAAAGAACTGTTTAACTATGATTTATTCGATATTACCACCAGGAATTGGGAAAATTTCTGCCACTGCATCAAAAATGCAAAAATTCTATCAAGTTTGTATTTACGGCGAAATTGGAACTCAGCAAGCTATCCTACATAATGCTCTTCGCACATTCCATACCGAGGTATATTTGCACACATTTCTCGCCAAATTCGCTTTGATGTTTTGAGTGTGAGCACCGCTGCCTGAATCAACAAAATTGAGTTTATGTTTGACTAGTATTTGTTTGAATCCAGAATTGCCTAAGCAATTGTAAGATTTCCACCTGTCTGATATAATTGTACTGCCTGGTTTAATGCACTTGCGAATGACGGCAAGTAAAGTCGCTGATGCACGATTGGGGACGGGCTCAATGAATAATCGACCGGACACTCTTTCGATCCTGCCAAATATCCATTTTCCGGTGATGAGTCTGCCTTTGTTAAATGTCCGGTCCCTGATTTTTGCTTCGTTTATCTCTACGACAATATTCTCTCTGCCTAATTGTTCAGACGCCGTTCACTCCACAGAACGCACACTTCTCGACAGTAATTAGCCCAATTAACTGCTGTAGAAATTTTGATTCCAGAAACTGCTGCCGATGTGGCTTCAACATTGTGTGATATGCAATGAATCGGCATGATTTTTGTAGTGACACATGAATATTCTTAAACCAAGTGTCTTTCAGCATACTTATTTTCAAATCGCGTTTCTTCTTTATCCGCTTGCATTGTATTTGTACGTAATAAACGCAACGACAACGAAACATTAGTTGCTTACAAATAATAGGCATGTTTTCATTATAGTGCTAACATTTCCGTACACCTGGAAGCATTTACAATTATTTTTCTTAATCTTCTTTGGGAATTAAACCACTCATAGTTTTTGAAATCATCTTTATTTACGTTTCAATCCATGACCTGGATCGTTGTCAAAATAATAAAAACTTCAAGTTTGACATTTATGACATAAATTGAAGGTGACTTTGATTTCTTGATGTTCGATATATTTGGTTTGTGAGTACATTAGGTGAAAATTTTAAAGTTTAAAAGAATGATTGCCTTCAATTTGTGTTGCGGTCTGGAACCGACTTTTTAGGTAGCTTAACGTGAAATCTGCTGATTAATTTTTATTGGTAATTTTAAATAAATTCAATAATGTGAATTACATAGTGTGGTGCCAGTTAGTCTGCTTAGATGATAGGGCAACGAACAGTTATGTAGAAGCATTCCGTATAGTTTCAGAGAATACAAACTTTTATCTACTAATATATCTTGTACTTGAGGGGGATTTATTAATTTTTTGCTGATTTCTTGGGTTGCAAAATCGTATAAATGATGTCCTATCATATTTCTAAATTTGTATGATGTTATTTACTGTTTTCTAGTAACGATTTTGTGAAGCTTAAAAAATATAATTTAAATATTTTATTACAAATATTTACATATAGATTTCGAATTTTGCAAATTGTGTCTGACTACATCGGTACTTATAATTCTGCACATAATTCTCCCTTATCATGCTTAAGGAGTAGTTTCACCCTTACACTGAAAAAATTATCTCATAAATAACGCAATAGAAAATATTCAAAACGTTTGCATCCAATCCTCCAATTGTTTATAATAGAAACATCCATCAGCAAAGGTCCACAAAAGCCAGTCTTGGGGGGTGGCAGCAACCCCTATACTACAAAAATTGTAGCTCGTAAATAACGGAATAGAAAATTTTTAAGATTTTTATACAATCCTCTAATAGTACATTACAAATCATCAGTCAGCAACGTTGCACCAAACTCAGTCTAGAGGGTGGCAGCAACCCCTATGCTAAAAAAATGTTAAGCTTCTAAACGACTCATTGGAAGAATTTAAAAATTTTCGCATGCACTGTTTAAGAGTCTATTAGATAATCATCCACTAGCAATAGTGAGTGAGCCAAAGCCAGTCTTGGGGTGGCAACAATCCCTAAACTAAATAAATTGTACCTTACTAAATTTTTTTATAGTTTTAACATGAAATCATCCAACACATTATTACAAAAATAAACCCACGTAATGGGGCGTGAAAGCCAGCTTTGGGGGTGAAAGTAACCCTGACATTAAAAGAAATTGTAGTTCGTAAACGGTGCCATGCAAAAAATTTTAAATTATCACATGCAATCCTATAATTTAATATTAAAATATTTACTAGCAACGGTGCATTAAATCCAGTCTTGGGGACGGCAGCAACCCCTTTACTGAAAAACATTATAGTTCATAAACGGCACGGCACGATGCACAATTTTTAAAATTTTCACATGCAATCTTTAGTAGTTTCCTTCAAAACTACTCTCAGACAATACTGTGCCAAAGCCAGTCTTGAGGGTAGTAGCACCCCTTAAGCAAAATAAACTGTACCTCGTAAAGGGATGACAAGTTTCACGTGCAATTCTCTAATAGTCTACTACAGACACGAACACCACTAGAAGCACACAAGAGTCAGTCTTGGGGGTGGCAACAACCCTTAAACTAAATAAATTGTACTTCGTACAGGATTGGGTAAAAAATTTCCACATGCAATCCTTTAATAGTCTATTACAAAGATAAACACCGTCAACGGTTGGGGAAAGCCAGTCTTGGGGATTGCAGCAACCCCTATCCTAAAAAACATTATAGTTCGTAAACGACTTGATAGAAAATTTTCAAAATTTGCACATACAATGCTTAATAATGTATAACAGAAACATCCACCAACAACGGTGCACCAAAACCAGTCTTGAGGGTAGCAGCAACCCTTAAACTAAATAAATTGTACCTCGTATAAGACTGGAACAAAATTTTCACATGCATTCTTCTAATAATCTGTTCTAAAACTAAACACCACCAACAGCGCACGAATGTCAGTCTTGGGAGGTGGCAGCAATCCTTATATAGGAAAATATTATAGCTCGTAAACGGTTCAACAGAAAACTTAAAATTTTTTCTAATGCAATACTTAATAGCATACAATCAAAACATCCACCAGCAATGGTATGCCAAAGTTGGTTTTGGAGATAACAGCAACCCTTCATCATCCTTAGGTCTTCAGTCCTGGAACTGGTTAGACGCGTACCACCATTGTTTCCTATTCTGAACTAACCTACGCATTTCCCTGAAACTTGCACAGTCTGCATCTATAACTACCTGATCTAGGTTTAAATCTACATCCTTTTCCTATCTCTGCTTGTAATATATCCCATACTATACCCCAAAAATGCCTTAGAACGCATTTTGCTCTCCTATTTTTTCCACAGATATCCTTGTTCTCCTACTATTTCTATAACCTAATTGTTATTAACTTTGTCTGTCCATGCTATCTTCCTCATACACCTGAAGCACAACATTCCAAAAGGCTGCTACCGTTTTTCTGTTTGCTTTTCCTACTGTCCGTATTTCATAGGCATACTGTGCTGTGCTCCACACATATGCTTTCAACAATTTTCTTCTTGTTTCTATGTTTGTGGTCTTTCATCATAGGCGCTGTTATTTCTTGTTAAGGCGCTGTTCTTTCTTGTTAGATGCAGTTCGGTCCTCTTCAATTGTTTTACAATTATTACCCTATTCCTCTGACATTCAGTGGTTGTGAAGGGTGATACGTAGCCCGTGGCTGCCAAGTTCCCCTAGCACTAGAACATTTACCGATTTAATATTTTTTCCAATATATCTTTTTGCACAGTCAACATTAGTTGCAAATATTTCACAACCCACACCTGTAGTTGTTTATAATAATCATCAGATATATCTGCGCTTGTTTTTTCGTCATTAGATTTTCCGTCTCAAAACTGGTTGGACACGTATCTGCACTTATTTATATTCTGAGCTAGTCTACACAGTTCCCTGAAAATCTCACACAGCCTGTATACAGCTCGGTTCCCCTTCTATTGTTTTCTAATTTTATGCCGTATTTCACCGAGATTCAGTGATGGGGATTAAGCAGGCTGTGACTGCCAAGATCCCCCAACACTTAGACATTTGCCGAATTAATAGCTTTCCAGTAAATCCTTTCACACAATTAACATTATTCGAGAATATTGCCCAACCAATACTTGTAGTTGCTTATAATAATCATCATGTTTAAGTACAGTTACTTTTTTCGTCATTAATTTATCTATCTTGGGACTGGTTGGATGCATACCTCCATTGATTTCTATTCTGAGCTAGCCTAAACCCAAATTGGTCTTCTCCTAGTATTTCTTCAGCTCGTTTTTCCATTCGTCTTTGTACAATTTTAGTTAATATTTTTGATACGTGTGCTGTCAAAAATATTGTTCGAAAATTTTTACATCTATCCGCGCCTTTTTTTTTGGTATGGTTACTATGATGTTACGTTTGAAATCTTTTGGTATCTCGCCTGTCTCATACATATAGCTTACAAGTTGGAAGAGACGTTCAGTTACTGCTTGTCCAGCGGCTTTTAGAGTTTCTGCTTGCACCCTATCTGTACTCGAGGCCTTACCATTTTTCAAACCCTTTAAGGCTAATTCAAACTCATCTCCAAGTATAGGATATCCCAAGCCATCATTTTCAACGACTGATTCCTGTTCTAATGCAGATAGTTCCTCTCCTGGATATAAATTCCCTATATATTCATGCCATCTACCCACTTTCTCAACATTTTCTATAATGTCATTTCCTCCTGCGTCCTTTATATTTTTGCTATACGGTTTTATATCCCTAAAATTGATTCTAATTAGTTTGTGTGCTTCGTCTGTCTTTCCTATTTCCATCTTAGTTTGTATCTCTTTGCACTTTTCATCAATCCATTGTTCTTTAGCTTTCTTGCATTCGTGAATAATTTCCCATTTTATGACTTCGTATCTCTGTTTTCCTGTTTCATTTATTTATTTTTGTACCTTCGTCTTTCTTCTATTAAATTCAAGATATCCTTTGTTATCCATGGTTCCTAATTTTCTTTGTGTGTATACCCCAGGATATCTCTGGCTGCCATGTCTAGGCTGGATTTAATGTTATTCCATTTTGTTTCTACTTCCTTAGTATCAGATATTTTCTCGATACTTTTAGCAATTCATTTGACTTTTTTTTTTCGAATATTTCTTGTTTATCTTTATCTTTTAGTTTCTCTAAGTCGAAGTGCCTTTTTTCGTTTCTTTTTTTCAAATTTTTAAATTTAAGTGCGGCCTGCATAATTACGATGTTGTGGTCAGTATCTATATCTGCTTCTGGGTAGCTTCTAAAGTCTTTTACTTGATTCCCAAACCGTTGTCTGACACACAACAAAAAGGAATACCTGCATCACAAACATCTTATTTTGGTGGTACACTTAACAATTTTGTAAACGGTCAGGGATTTATGTTTCTTAATCCCTTATCCTATTGCTGGTTCTGGAACAATATCTTCAGTATTCTTTCAAATAAATCGAATTATATCATAATAGTAAAATAATTCTAAAATAACCTTTTGTTAACAAAGTTTGAATAAAGCCTGTTTTTCTAGATTATTGATAATTGAAGTTTTGTACACGATTTCTGAAGCTGTGAAATGTGGGTAAGACAAATAAAAATTTTTTTTTCAGAATGGCTAGCGTCATCCTAGAGTTCAGGCAGAAGTAAAGAATGGGCTAACGAAAAACTGGATATTGCCCTGGGAAAAAACAAATATAAAATCTGTTTCTCAGAACTATTTTCGAGTATTGTATTTAAATAAGTTCAGTTGATGCACACAAAGTCTTTTGCACATTTTCGCACCAACAAAGTTATATTGTGAAGTGATTAAGTTTTGAAATTTTAGTGTAAGGTAGGCTGTCATTAACTACTGTTCCATTATAGCAGCTTTCCCAGATCTTACAATAAACATACATACTATAAACCATAATTAGCTTTACACATACCCCCACTTTAAACCATTTTGTAGACATTTTAATGCAAATATGTTAATAAACTATACGAGAACGCTTTATGCATCTAAACGAACATAGGAATGACCAAATATTGTACTGACGAGGAGATTCTTTTTACATTATCCAAAAAAAAAATTTGTATTTCAAGTCAAAGATTTTCCTACCACATAATCTCTTCAGCATCTTTTGGTTAAAGTGTGAAAGAGACCTTCTTTAAAACATTTGGCGGTGCGCTTTAAACGTGTTCCAACGAATTCCTTTAATTTTCATTTTTGGCTTAAAATAGTCAGAAATGGCGGAATCCGCACATTTAAACGCACGCTCTATTAGTCAATGAACACCACGAAAGAATGCAGCTTTTTTAATAATTTGTATTTGTGTTTTAAATTCCTTCAAACATTGGTATAAAGAATTGGAAAAAGAAGTTTTTAAGTGGTTTCATAGAAAAATGGCGATAATGTTTTTTTTTCAAACAGGAGCTATTCTTTTAGTAATTTCACGAAGTGGAAGATCGTTTCTGCTTACGTTTCGAGCTTTGATATCGTGCAAGTAGCAGCTCATTCTCAAGATGCCGACGATAAAACATTTTAAGTAATGCAGTTAAATCATTGCTAATTATTGAATAATACCTACCGCGATGTTCAGCTCCAGTTAAATAATTGTATAATCATTACACCAATAAAATCTATTAGCATATGCAAAAGCAAAATTTTCAGAATTAAACTATTTCAAGGGATTAAATTTGAGGTTTAAAATAAATTTAGCGAACATTTATTTCCCGACGCGCGCACCAACTAAATCAAGTTTTAAATAAACTGTTTTAACCTCTTGATTTACACAAGCGTATTGATAAGGTATAAAAACTACTTTTCTAGAATTAATAGAATTAAAGTTTTGTATTAAAAAAATGTCATCAAATTTGAAATCTAAACCACTTCTCGATCATGGAAAGCTATGATAATAATTTAAAGTGACATAATTACTCTTACTTCTTACATCCTGATATAATTTATAAAACATTGGGAATGCATACACATGTTGTAATTTAACAGCGCATCGGATACAAAGTAGAGTATTATAAAATGCCTACGCAGCACTTTAAGAGACAATAGTATTATTATTATCATCAGAAAGCGGTTGAGTATTGATGTTGTAAGTTTATTCACTTATCATCTGATAATAATACTACTGGAACGTTTGAAGTCGCCAGGCAATAGAAAAACAAACGATTAAATGTAGAATGTCCAATTACTCATATCTTGTTTCTCTTAAGGTATTAATTGTGTTTCATCTCTGTTACTTCAAAGAGTCATTGACAACGTTGCAGGAAGCAAATGTGATACTAGATTTAATGTAAAATGAAAGGAAGATATACGACGGATGCAAAATTAAATGGCTTTGAAAGGACTACAATGATAGGAAAATACAAAATAGGGTATATCTATATATTTTACTATTTTACAATGCTTTTGTGATTTTGGGCTTCTTCAAGAAATAAACAACAATATACTCCATATATGTAATGACCTATTTCCGCTATTTCTGGTGGACGCAAAACGTATCAACTTTGTAAAAACGCAGAATTGTTAGCAGGATGTGTGTATATATATATATAATATATATATATATATATATATATATATATATATATATATATATATGTGCACGTGACACTAGTCGTGGTTGTGTGTTCATTTGCAGTTACGGATAATAGTACACATACTTGACACTTTCAAACACACATATGTATATGCGTACATCGCCCGCCCGCCTGGGCAGACAGTTACTCTCACGTGTGCATGAGGAAAAAGTTGTTTCCCGTGTGGAAACACTTCGAATGCATCTATTTTGGTGGCGATCCGGGGGGAGGGGCTATTTTATGAATAATTAATGGTTTTTATATTGTAAAACAGTTTTGGAAATGTTAATTCCTTATTACGAATAAAACCTTACTTGTTTGCAAATAATACCGGTTCAGAAGCGATGTGATTAAATATATTTTTTTACATGTAATAGGAAAGTTTGTTCAAATTTGTTTTAATTCAGATATTCGAGTCGCCCTCCTTGGAAGTTATAGTTTTTTTTCTGTTTATAGAGGCCGATGTCTTTTCAAATAATTTGTACTTCACACGCTTCAACTACAAATCACTTGAAGGATTGCGATTTTTAAGCCTAAGAAAAATTGTTTGACAAAACTTTCTTTTGTATTGAACAATTTGGATGTTTCTGATATTTATGAGATTTTCAAACGGGATATTGTGTCACGTTATGTATCTTTCATAATAGCAGTTCCGTCATAAATAATAAATAAGTATTTGACGTGCACTTATGAGATCGATTGCAACGTGCTTTTTTTGCTATATTTTATCGGTACATCGTACCCTACAAATTCGTCTTCTTGTCATTATATAGATCATATAGAAACGTGATGTAACCAATTTTTTGCAAAATTGAATATACATTCAGTTTAAATTCGTGATTGGTTGTGTATGTGATGATTCCTTAATTATGTAAATGTAAACGTCAAGTTATTTTTATGATGATTATTGCAAGCGACGGGCGAACAGAAATTGAATGTTGACATTAGCTTGCACTGATTTTATTTTTGTTATGTATATATTACACGCTGTGTTTTAAAGATTGTAATTCTTATAATTTGTTTCAGGGTTATTACAAGTTATTAGGTAAAGGACGCATTCCCAATCAACCTGTTATTGTTAAAGCCAAGTTCTTTTCAAAATCTGCTGAAGATAAAATAAAAGCTGTTGGTGGAGCATGTGTGTTATGTGCTTAAATATTTTGTAATTTATAATAAATAAAAAATTTCCCGAGTTATTACTTTATTTCCGGTTTATTTACAAAAATTATTATTGATTGAGTAAAAAAAGTATCCATTAAAAGTGTCACATGCAAATTTAACTCCAATGTTTTTAATATATTGATACGAACTTGGAAATGTAGATGGAACTTTTGAGCAGCATTGGCTGCAAATGCACTTCCAGAATTTGTATTTGGTTACTTTTCATGTTTTATGCCTTTTGTACTATCAATTTAAAAGTGCACGATAACACCGATTGACAAATTTAAACTTTCTGCATTTTGCATGTATTAGTATTAATCTACAAAATGTAGTTCGATTTCCTGCTGTATTGTGCTTGAGCATCCATTGTAGAGTCTGGTAATAGTCTTGCGAGCATATTTCGATTCTGTTGAAATATCTTGATGAAATTGCTTTGTCGATATTTTCAGGAAGCCCTACTGTGTAACCAGAAAAGTATTTTCAAACATTACTTCGTAACGTTTTATAATTTTGAAAAGTTCTGAAACTTTCTCCATAGTTCTCAGCTTTTCTATTTCCTATAAAAATTAGTTACAGCGTTTTTAATGCAACTTTTTCAACCCCATTAAAATTTTTTTCTCATAGTTCTTGCATTTCTATTTTCAAAAAATTAATGGCATTTTTAATGCCGCTTTTTTAACCCCATTCCTCGAAGTCCTGATCATTTATAAGCTCCCTTATTTGTGGTCCTGCATATTTACCCTTTTTTTATTTTACCCACTTAGATACTGGGGAATTTGTTCAGGCGATTTGAATCACTTTATATGTCGCCTTAATAAAATTTTTTTGTTAATCGGAGTTTCATGTGCAAGAGGAAGGTTTGTTCAGGTTATACAAGTGGTGGAGGAAGTTAGTTCTTTTGTCCAGCTATCAAATTTCGTTTAGACCTTGTTAAAATAATTTTTGCAATGTTTTGTTATTTCACTCGCAGAAAAAGTTTAGTATATCCCTTGTTGGAGACCTAAAAAAGTCTTCTAACTTATAAAAAACAAAATTTAGTATATCCTTGGATGCCTAATAAAAGTCCTCTAACTTTGAAATTGCCGCATATATTCCAAGAATACTGATGGTATTGTATCTTTATTAGTAAAATCATGTCGTAGGTCTACATAGGCAACTGGAATCTGTTTCTCATTTTCAATATGAAGTACAGCTTTTTGACTGATTTTAAAAGAATCTATAAGCAATCTCCATTCCTTAGGATTATGGCAGTCTTCTAACTCTGTAATGACATCAGTACAATACACTAATTTGTCTTCTGCGAACAAGCGATGGTTTCGTTTTCATCGATGATGAAAAGGAATTGCAGTTCCCTCCTCGGGAAGATTCAAATCCTTTATTCTGGATACCAATTTTGCCTGATTCTTTGACAAGTTTACATTATGCACTAGATTGATTTATGAGGTTCTTTAGCTTTCACATTTGTGAATAATTTCCCTTTTTATGTGTCTCTGTTTTCCCGTTTTATTTGACCTATTTTTGTATTTCGTCTTCTATTAAATTATCCATGGTTTCTTGTTTTCTTTTTGTGTATACCCCAGAATACCTCGCCGCTGTGCCTAAGTGGGATTTAATGTTATTTAATTCTACTTGGTATAAGAAGTTTTCCTGATATCTTTCAGCAATTCATTTGACTTTTTTCAAATTTTTCGTGGATATCTCTATCTTTTAGTTTCTCTAAGTCAAAGTGCTTTTTTCCATTCCTCTTTTTCAGATTTTGAAATTTAAGAGCGGCCTTCATAATTACGATTTTATGGTCAGTGTCTATATCTGCTTCTGGGTAACTTCTATAGTTTTTTTACTTGATTCCTAAACTATTGTCTAACAAGAATGTAATCTATTTGATAGCTTCTTATATCTCCTAGCATTTTCCACGTGTTTGTTTCGTCTTCTAGGATGATGTTGAAATTGTGTTTGTGATGGTTAAATTGTTCTTGTTGCAAAATCCTACCAGCCTATTTCCCCTGTCATTTCTCGTGCCTAAACCAAATAAACCTACTGTTCCTTCCCTACTCTCACTTATCACTGCATTTAAATCCTCCATAATTATTAAATTTTCATGTCCTTTTATGTATCTTAATATGTCTTCGATAGCTTTGTAGATCGCTTCTACCTTTTCGTCACTGTAGCTAGAGGTGGGCAAGTATACTAGTATTATTACTGTATTTACCGGTTTAGATTCTAATCTAACCATAAGTACTCTTTCGTTCTTTTGTAAGTAGTTTTCTACTTGTTGTCCTATCTTTCTATGCATAACTATCCCCACACCTGAATTTCCTTCCACTGATCTTGTACGAATTAGCCTAAGGTCTCCACTCCAAAAATCACTTGTTTCTGTCCACCGAACTTTGCCGATCCCTACTATGTTCAAGTCTAACCTATTCATTTCAATGTAAAAGTTTTCTAGCTTACCTACTTGCTTCATACTTCTGACATTTCACGCTCTAACTCCCAGAATGTTCACGACTTTTTTATACATTTCGATTACATCTACCGAAGTAGTTCCCTCCCTAAGATTCGAATGGGGGGACTATTTTCTCTGGAATTTTTTGCCCCAGAGGATGCCATCATCTTTAATAACAATTTAAGTACGCTGTGTACTTCGGAGGTAATGTGGTGGTTTCTTCCCGTTGCCTTCCAGATCGCAGTAATGTGTCTTAGAATTCCATACCGACCCCTATGGTTTCTGCCACTCTAAGTACCGAAAAAGCTGCTGCCATCTTTTGGGACCGGTCTTAGTCTGGTTCCTCACTAAAGACCCTTCTACTTTGATTGGACCTGTAGTTTGGATCTTTAGATCACTGGAACACGAAAGCCATTCCACCCATTCTAGTAATCTAGAACTTCTTCAAGGTACAGGTCCATTCAGAATGGCTTCAGTTGTATAAAGTTCGAAATTAGTCAATGTTCCATAACCAGTCAAATTGGTTCATAGAAGTGTCCAGTTTGTTGACAGTTGTAAGTTTGCACTTTCATATCTGCTAGGATGATACCAGAGGCAGGCTGGTGATGTATGATAGGGTGCATACTGAGCTAACAGTCCTCTCGGAAGGTAGCTACTCCTCTTTGGCACATAAACTGACTTAAGGCCCAGAATACAATACCAGAAGCGACACTCTCTGTCGGCGCCTTTGATATTCATGTTCAAAACTGGGTAACCTTGGCAGAAATCGGCCATGTTCTTGGTGGTTATTTTAGTGCAAAGTTTGAATGAATTCTTTGTAAACATAACCACAATTTTCTTCTAATTCCTTTATTTACTTTATATATTTACTGAATAATATTAAATAGAGCACGAGGATCACATACTATATTGTTTACTAGATAAATTAAATCTCATAGAAAAATATTGTGATATATAGATGTAACAAAAGTAAATAACCACCAGGAACATGGCCGAAATGGGACATACACACAAAAATTGAAGATTGAGAGTGTCGCTTCTGGTATTGTATTCTGGGCTTAAGGTAAGAATACTCTGCTCTTTTGTTGATGCTTTGTACGAAACTTGGTGAATTCTCTTCTATGGTTGATGACCACGCTAGTGCTAAAGTTTTCCCTACCTGTGGTTTTGGCACGATAAATTACAGTTCTAAAACTAACTATCAAATGTTAGTGCAAAGTGTGATTACGTGATAGTTTTTTAAGTCACAATTAAGGTAAACACAAGCTCGCATTTAAGTAATTTGGAAAATTTACTTGCTTTAACTTAAGTTGTAGAAAATGCTAACATCAATCACTTGTTTACTAATTACAAGCTAGGATAAGTTTAGCCCTATTTTATCCATAAAACTTACTTTCAGCTTAGGGTAACGCTATTACGTTTAGGTTTTGTACTGAAATGTATTTCGGTAAGCAGCAGGTATACAACTTTGTATTACTGTATTATGTCTAATTTTCTTCTTGTATTTATTTAGGGCTGAGAACATTATGTAAGTATGCATGTACTCGTTATTTATATTTTAAGAGCTTATATGACTTCCTAATTGTCATGTATTTAAGTTTTATGTATATTTTGAATGAGTGTTGTGTTATATACTAGTTGACGTTTTCGTTTATATCGTACTTTAACAGGACGTGATGTAAATGTTCGTTTTGGTTTTTGTAAATATTTCGTTTGATATCATGTTTGTTAACTAAAGGTTTGTAGTAATAAATTTATTTCCTGAGGTTTCCTATTATTCTTTCTGTGTGACCCACCCCACTCTATGACGTTTTCGGCTAGTACAGCATTAATTCTTTCGACCCCCTCCCCCCTTGTTTTGTTGCGGTATTCGGTGCAAGCATTTTTATTTGTTTACTTTACTTTTCTTATTTCTCTGCACAGTATACCATAACAAACAACGAAAAAATTTCTAATGCTGAGGAGTAGAATCAGAATGGAATAACATTAAACTCAGCTTAAACGTGGCGGCCATAGATATTTTGGGATACAAACAAAAAGAGAATAAGAAATCATGGGAAAAAAGGATATTCTGAGCTCAATAGAGGAAAGGCGTGTAACGGGCATTTTTGTAGTTTAACATTTTACGCTTCCTTTTTGTTAACGTACTTAAAAACACATCGTTTCATTGGGATCGCTGTTTGTATAAAGGAAATACTTCAGAATAATTCAGATTTGGATGCAATTTAACTCGTGGGTATTACTTTAAAAGCAGATAATTTGAAGATTGATTTTCATTAATAAATAAATTGTAAATTGGATTATTCGTAAATTACTTTCCAGCTTGTCGAAAGTGATAAGCGGCTCGTGATTAATTAGTAGATATGATGGCTGCATTCATATAAATTTAGTTCCTTATGTTATTATCGAACTGGAGATAATAGTCGATAAGAGGTGATAGAATAGCGACGAGTTCCTAGAAACAGATGAGGAGTTGTAGTTTGTTCTTCGTTCCTGTATGTTAATTGCGTTAAAAGTATTATTTCCTCGTTGCTTTACTAATTGTGTTTTTGTGGCGTTGTCCTTTTTTTTATTTGAGTAGTTCATACTTTGGATTATCCAAATACTGTGGATACTGTAGTTTCTGAATTTTCTAACCCCAAAGAATCTACTACAGATCTTTGCTTGTGCAAGTTTCGTGTTTGCGAAATATAACAGATTACCGGCTTACAAAGGTATCGGTTGAAGTTTCTCACTGCTTCTTAGATGTTTATGAAGATAATATACATTTGGTCCCAGTTGAAATTAAACTAGTGCTACAACATATTTCGAAATTATTGCCTCAGGAAATAGAAGTAACAAGAAATTTATCAATGCTACATAGTTCCGTCGCGTGATAATGTCTGTTGCTAACACCAGTGAAATAGGTAGGTGTGATTCGGGTAACGTGTGATAAGTTCCATCAACACCCTCCCAGTAAAGGGTGAAGTGCTTCGCTAGTGCAGGACCTCGTGAATCCCACACTTCAAATGCGAGGAAGCGTTCCTGAAGGACTTTTTGTAAGTTGAACTATTTCCTACTTATTATTACTTTAAATATCTATCCGTTGTTTTGCCATATCTTCGTCGTTCTGATACCTTTTACAATAGACTTGCCTGCAATTAAGAAAAAAAAAAGAAAGGAAAAAAATCAATACTGTTGAATTACTCATATCAATTGTGTCTTATCTATTTATCTTTTGTTAATATTTTGTCTGATTTATGTTTAATTAGTGTGTGAGGAAACGTTTCTGCTACACCCCAATAATACCTCACTTTGTACTAAACATTTTTTTTGTAATGCTTTTACCGTTGTTATATTATATAGATTATCTAAACAGTTTTTTTTTACATTCTACCAAGTACTGAATAACTTAGACTATGCATTGCTGCTATGCTTTTTCTTTATTTCAGGTTTGCAAGGACTAATCTTTTTTATTGCAGGTTTGCTATTCTAATTTCTTTTATTGCAGGTACTGTTACTAACTCCTTACCGCCGCATACATCATAGGTCAGTCTGCTTTCTACAACCCCCCCTACTCTCCGATTGAGCCTGGTCATTTCTTTGATTTTCTTTGTGATACGCACGTCTGCCTCGAAGTAACGTAATATAAATTTGGCGCCCAACGTGGCGGCCACGAAAAAAACGTAACAGGCGAAAATACAAAAATAGACCAGACGAAGCAGTAAAACAAAGTAAAACTGCAGTGGCCTTTTTTTACTTTCACCTATCTATACTCAGTGCCTTATTATTTCTCAGGTTTTTAATGCTCATTCAAACTCATTTCTAAGTATAAGATATCCCAAGTCAACATTTTCAATTCCAGTTCTAGTGCTTCTGGTTTTCCCTATATATTTTTGCCATTTAACCACTTTCTTTACATTTTCTATAATGATGTCCATTATATTTTTGCTGTGCGGTTTTATATCCCTAAAATTCATTCTAATCAGTTTGTATGCTTCTTCTGTCTTTTCTATTTCCATCTTAGTTTGTATCTCTTTGCACTTTTCATCAATCTATTGTTCTTTAACTTTCTTGCATTTGCAAATAATTTCCCATTTTATGGCTGTGTATCTCTGTTTTACTGCTTTGTCCTGTTTGTTTTTGTATTTTCGTCTTTTTTCTATTGCATTCAGGATATACTTTGTTATCCATGGTTTCTTATTTTCTTTTTGTGTATACCCCAGAGGATCCTGCGGCTTGTCTAAGTTGGATTTAATGTTATTCCATTCTGTTTCTACTTCCTTAGTATCAGAAATTTTCTCGATACCTTTCAGCAATTCATTTGAATTTTTTCCACATCTTTTGTGAATATCTTTATCTTTTAGTTTCTCAAAGTCACAATGCCTTTTTCCAATCCTTTTTCTCAAAATATTAAATTTAAGACCGACCTTCATAAATACGATTTTGTGGTCAGTGTCTATATCTGTTTCTGGGAAGCTGCTACAGTCTTTTACTTGATTCCTAAACAGTTGTCTAACAAGAATGTAATCAATTTGATATCTTGCTATATCTACTGGCATCTTCCACGTGTATCGTCTTCTAGTATGATGTTGAAATAATGTGTGTGTGATGGTTAAATTGTTTTTGTCGCAAAATTCTACCGGCCTGTTTCCCTGCCGTTTCTTTTACCTAAACCAAATAAACCTAGTACTGCTCCGTTCCTACCCTCACCTACCATTGCGTTAAAATCTCCCACAATTATTAAATTTTTATGTTCATTTACGTATCTTAATATGTCTTCGATATCTTTGTAGATGGCTTCTACCTCTTCGTCACTGTAGCTAGAGGTGGGCATGTATACTTGTATTATTACTGTGTTTACCGGTTTAGATTCTAATCTAACCATGAGTACCCCTTCGTTCTTTTGTAGGTAGTTTGTTATACTTTAGGTCTATACTCTAAGGTATACTTTTTAAAGTCCCGATGCACAATGTATGAGAGCCACTACAACAGTTGGTATCACAAAAGATATTTGCAAAATGTTGTGCAATAAGCGGTTACGTCATATTTATGTTAAAAATTATTATCACATACAAAAAAAGATAAAGGTACTCACGTAACATGTAGAGCTCTTCACAACATGGCAGCTATTCTCGCGGCAGTAGGGCGTTATGGGCATGGTTGAGCGTTCGGGCGTGGGTCGTCCTTTTGCCCCCTTGTAGAACCAGATTAAATTTGTCTTCTTCTTTTCTATGTAGAGGTACGATAAAGGAATACAGGTAGGATGAACGATATCAGGTAGAGATGAAAGGAAACCTACATTACCTGAAAGAGAAGACAAGATAACGGCACAAAGATAACCACTACGTTCGACGTCTGGTTTACTAGTCCCGACGTGACGGAAATCACCACCTTTTGTTCCACTCCGCGTCTGCGCATTCTCTTGCGCAAACGCAACTATCCAAAGTAACGGAAATGTAGGCACAAGTCTTTTAAATCATTGGCGCGAATTCCTTTACAAATTTAGAGACTTACAGAAATGTTTACATGCCGATTTTCGGCATGTAACAAGTTTTTTTACACCGTGTCCTATCCTTTTTCTCATAATACTATTCCCACACCTGAATTTCTTTCCACTGATCCTGTAAAGTCTCTGCTTCAAAAATCCCCTGCCTTTGGCCACCGAACTTCTATGGTTCCTACTATGTCTAATACCAACCTTATTTCCCATTATTATATATTAAAACAACTTCAAATAATTCATCAACATTGCATATATTATTTCCCAAACTGGAATTCATAAATGGAATACTGTTTTCAATAGCTGTCCATTCTGTGCCCGAATTTAGATTAATCCAAAATAATAATTCAATATTTTTAAAATTTGGTTTTTCAACCACTGGTTATTCTTTTAATGATATACAAATAGTTGGTCTTGTAATTCTATGGGATATATTCTCACCCTTGCTTAGTTTTTGATCTCACGAAGTTGCTATGTTTGCCGATATACAAAAGATGTATAGACAAGTACATATTAACTTCTCGCATTTATCTTTTCAACAAATATTGTGGAGAAATGACACGACTAAGGAAATTCATTGTTATAATTTGAGGACTGTGACATGGTACAGTGGCAGCATCTTTTCTCACAATTCGTTTCCTACACCAGGTAGGTATTGAATGCTTAAATACTCACCTTGAGCTCTCAAAAGTAATAGTAAAAGAGTCTATGTATAATATCATCTTATGGGTACGGGTTCTCTTGAAGATGTTCAAAAAAAGATTATCAATTACTTAAAATTCTTTTATCTGGTTGCTTTCCATTAAAGAAGTGGATGTCTAATGACCATCGTGTATTAAAGAATGTTAGTTCTACTGATATAAATCCACATTTCTTACAAATTGGCACTCATAATCATATAAAAACGTTAGAACTATATTGGAATTTTGAATGTGATAATTTGGTGTTTCTTATATCCCTTCTACAAGTAAACGAATAACAAAAAGAACGATACTCTCAGAAATCTCCTAGATCTCCGACCACTTTTGGACTGTTAGGCCTTTGCATTCTAATACTGAAAGTGTTACTTCAGCAGTTGTTGAACAAAATTGAATAGGACAAATCAATATCTCTAGATTTACATTAAAGATAGATCCAATTTTTGGCTGAGCTTCCCGTATTACATAAATTGGTAATTTCTCGGCATGCGATTTGTATGAACCCCAAAAATCGTCGAGTTGCACAGATTCTGTGATGTAATTTCCTAAGTCTATGGCACGTGCAATTATACAAGGTCAGTCCACTCTAATGAATGTATGTTGGATAGTAGTATGTTGTTAGTTCTTTGTTCAAAAAGCAGAGTAGCTTTTCTCGAAACACTAACTATTTCCAAATTGCAATTATGTGGTGCCATTCTTCTTTCAAAATTGACATACACTGCGGTAAATGCCCTAAAGAGCAAAATATACTGTTGTTATATATGGACGGATTCCACTATTGTTTTTGGATGGTTAAAAAACAATTCTACAACTTTTAAATACATTTCTTGCCCATAAAGTTGCTGAAATTCAAAATACCTCTCACAATACTAGTTGGTCGTATGTGCCTATTCATGCTGATCCACTGTTACGTGGACTCATGCCTTCTCAATTAAAAGGATGTGCAATTTGGTGGAATAGTCCAAATTTTCTCTGAAAAGGCATAATTGAATTCAATGAAACATGAGTCTCAGAAACCATGCTTCCTGCAATAAAAAGCATAGCATAGCATTTGGGGTAAACAATAACATTTCAACCACCCTGTATAGAGAAAAGAACAAATTATTTACGCGCAAAATTTGTTTAATTCATTTAGGGAAAACGGACAAGTATTGACGTATTTTTATAATTAATGATTGAAAGGTTAAAAGTACATAAAGAAAAACAGTTTTAAAACAAATAGAATACGCATAATTAACTATAATTTATTTTTTCAACACGTAAAAGCATAAGAAAACCCACTAGGGTAAGAAAATCAATAATTCCAAGGCAAAAGTTTTCTTAGTAACAAGCAAACGTCGGTTGTATCGGATACGACGAAATATAAAATCTATGAATTGTTGTGGTAAACGGTCGATAATTAACGAACACCTGCGTCTTTAAAAAAGGTTACATTCGTCGAAATTATGAGCATATTAAGACAGGATTTAATAGAAAATATTTTCAACTGTCAGTTTGGTTTGAATAACAAGCTAACAAAGTTCTTAAAGAGCAAGGGAAATGCACGATCGGATATATACTACAGATAGAGACAGAAATAAAAGCATTGATATTGAAAACGCACGTACTTAATACACGTGGAGTGGAGATGGGCTGTCAGCAACATCGATTTTCTAACTCAAGTGGGGTTTTGAACGCGACAGCAGACATGCATCAGACAGAGATAAAGATAGTACAGGCGGAGTTTTATGACGACAGAGTATATTATCATTGGCCAAGAACCGACAGTTTTCCAAACGTAAACAAACGCGACAGGTGGGAGCGATTTCGGATACGTACGGCACATAGACGGAGTAAATTTCAGGAATTTTCAACACGGTTGCAAAATTAGTAGAATCTAAATTTGAAAATAAGCTTTTCACGTGAAGTGTGTCCGGGGGTAGCATTTTGAACTAATATAAATACGGAACGGAAATTATTAAGGCTCTCTTGGCCTCTTTGTCTACTCGTCGCTTTTATACTACTTTACTACAGTAGACCAACATTATAGTAGAGTTTTTGTTATGTGAGTATTAGATATGTTAATACTACATTAAATATAATGCTGGCACGTGTAAATTATTAGTAGTGACCTTCTATTTATTAACGCGAAATACGAGTAGTGTATATTAAATTAATAGAGGTCTGACTACTACTATACTAAGCTACAAAATCAATAAATGGAAGCATAATATACGTGGGTAAGCATTACAAACAACCAGAATTGTATGCTGTTATGGAATGGTACTTTGAAACAAGGCGTTTCGCTCGCAAATGGGGTATCGTCTGTGAATCCGTTGTGTATCACAGCGCATGGTCACGAAGCCAAGGGGTTCTGGTGATTGTCGTCGAAGGAATGGAAGCCTGAAGCATTCTCCAGGTAATTTATTTTAAATTTTTGTTGTTTGATAAACTTTTGTGAAATTTTGGTGCTGTGTGAGTGAATTTTGGGGTTTATTTATGGTTATATAAACTTATTGGAAAAGATACATGTACTGGACAATTTATTGGGGTTATTTAAATATTGAAAAAAGGGTGTATTTAAAACTTACTAAATTTTATTCTGAATATAAATTAGATTGTAAAGGGTAAACGGGTCTATAACTTTTGTATTAATCTATGCAAGGTAAAAGGCATATACTAAATAAACTGGGTTATTATGAACTCACCATACTCCAGTGTTCAGTCAATGTAGGGTAATATGTGGGGCCCTTCTACTCATATCTCATTAAATTTGTTTGCAAATAAGTAGAAAATCAAGGACTTTAAAAACATATCACATTTTGAGTTTGTAATTAGTGTACCAAACAGTTTTTATACATGTGAATAATTTGTCCGTAAATAGCGGTAAATAAAAGATTGTATGATTGTTGTATTATTTGGTGATTTTATTGAATGGTGTGCGAGTGTGAAGGAAGAATGGTTGTATATTTAGGTATCCGAGAAGAGGCACAGCTGAGCTAGCCAGGGAAGCTACTGAAGATTTTTGAAGCAGAAATCAAAGCGTAAGAAATTTTTTTTAAGTTGTGCATTTTTGAAAATTATTTGATGACACTTTGGAAGCAGAAAACCCTTAATCCCAGAGTCTACGGCAATTTTAAAGTTTCGCCAGCGTAAAAAACACATTCAAGCCCCGGTACTTGCCAGTTACACAAAAAATCAATTTACAAATCTAAAAATTCACAAAATTTTCCTTACCCGCTTTCTGCTCTATCAAAGCTGTGCTTCTTCTCGTATGCCTAAATTTACTCTCATTCTATTTACCGTTCACACACCATTCAAATAAAATCACAAAATAATACAACAATCATACAATATTTATTAACCACTATTTACAAATAATAATATTCATAGTTATTTACAGTTCGGTGCTCAAGTTACACCTCAATAAATGCTACTTTTGTCAAGTCCTTGTTTTTAAAATTGAAATTTCTAACACATTTACAGCAACAGGAGTAAATGGGCCCCAAATAATACCTGACCTTGGTTTATTACTACACTGGAATATGGTGAGCTCATAATAACCCTGTTTATCAATGTATGCTTTCCACTTGGCATACTATTACTACAAACTTCAAAAACACCCATGTACTCTTAACAATTAAATTTAAATTCATCAAGCAATTCAAATAAGCTTTACGTACACCTTTTGTTTTATATTCAAAATACCATATTACTAGTCAGTTATACGTATCCTTTTCAATACCTAAAATAACGAAAAATACCATCAAAGTTCACTCTCACACATCACAAAATTTTCAACAGTTTATAAAGAAACAGCAAATTCTAATGCGTTACCTGGAAAAACTTGAAGATTCCATCTCGGTTGACGATGTATTATGTTCCTGAACCTCTCGTCCAATTGGTATTGCGTGCGGCTCCAAAAGATGTTTTAAAGATGACCACAATCTAAGATGCGCTTCCTGCTACCCATCCAATATCAATTTTAATATCCAAATCCATGTATATTACACTTGTTTATTATCGCATTTTTAATTTATGAGCTTGTTAAAGTATTCGTTGGGCCTCAATTAAATTTAAATAAACTCGACACTAACCGCGTCTCAACCTATAAGGTCACAACCAATTTAATACTGAACTTTACACATTTTAATACTTACAAGCCCCGTCAGTTGATTTTTGTATGTCGTTATGCGATGCAAGGTTAAAGAATAAAAGAGACCCCTATTAATTTCGTTCCCGTATTTATATCATCCAGCTAGGCCCCTTTGGCCACACTTTACCCGAAATACCTAATTGTAAAATAAGATTTCTCCAAATTTTGTCTAACCGTTTTACGCTTGTAGAAATATTCTCGCGTGCTCGTCTATTCTCAAACTAACTATTTCGACCAATCATACATTTCAGTAACGTCTTAAAACCCCGCCTGTGATATCTCTATTCCCGTCTTATGCATATTTGATGTCGCATTCTAACCTTGTTTGAGTGGTAGAAAATCGATATAGCTGCCCGCGTCCACGTGGATGAGTACGTGCTTTGCGACAGTCGGTTGAACAATATTCTTTGAAACTTGTCTTGTTATGCTCCAAAATACATAGAAGTCGACTTTTCAAAACATGCAGGTGTTTCAATTAATGAACGTTTAAAATAACATTTCTAGGAGTTTCTTTTCATGGTATTCAATCCAACCGATATATTTGTTTGTTATCACCAAAGCTATTCGCCTTGGACTTATTGATTTGTCATGCTCTTATGCATTCTCTGACGTTATAACCCCTTAAACTACATTAAATTAATTACTAATTTCTATTGGCTTATAAAGCTAATTTTCTTTATGAATCTATTACCTTCTAATCCCTAGTTATAAAAGTATGTTAATACTTGCTAATTTAAATTAAATAAATGAAATTAATTGTGCGCGTATATTATGCTCCTTCCTCTATACAGGGTGTTTGAAATTGCATTGTTGACCACCAAATTTAACCCTTTAAAACCACTACAATGTATATATATATATGTATAAATATATATATATATATATATATATATATAAAGTAAGATGTATATGTAAACAAACTCTTATGAAAATAATAAGAGCCATTGACAAATACAAATCGGGCTGGTAGTTATATAGCCCGATTTGTATTTGTCAATGGCTCTTATTATTTTCATAAGAGTTTGTTTACATATACATCTTACTTTATATACTATTTTCTTATTGCGGACTGCAAATAACTTGTCTTTATATATACAGGGTGCCCACAATCTATCTCCGTATATGGGTAACTTTTTTATTATGGAAGATACAATGTTGGTTAAATTAGCAAAGTTGAAGAGAAATTTACGAGTAGTATGATGCTTTTTTTTAAAACTCACCTAGATGCTCAACTTTTTTAGATATTTGAAAAAAACTGAAATTTGCCATTTTCTTCAAACGCTAATAACTTTTTAACGGTTTAACCTATAGAGAAAATAAAAAGTGTTTGTAAGGTAACTTTTTACGTAGAATTCAATAGCGTATATGACAATTTTAATTGGAAATGGGTTTTCAAGCTACAAACATAACCTCACTTTTTTTAAATGGAAACCATAGTTCAATATAACCCAAATGGAAAGGTTTTTCTTTTCTGATTACCCTGATGTAAGGGTTGATGTACTTATTTTCAGTAGTTTCTTCATAATAAAGAAAAAACGATTTATTTATTTGCGAGCATCAAGGAGTCCATGGATACATATTTTAAATAAACAAAAAACAACTGGCATTTGTCAGATATTATTAGTTAAAGTGTTTATTTGCTCTGGGTTGCAAATTTTGTGTAGAAGACTTTTAAATTTATTTGATTATAATAGAGAATGTATACAAACGACGAAAAAATGACATGCTCTTTTGTTACTATGCCTGTAACAGAAATTGTGATGCTGCTGGTGATATGTATTATGAAAGATATTTGGAAAGAAGGCAGCCAGATAAACGATTGTTTTCTTAATTAGAAAACAATTTAAAAGGTTTGGTGCTTTACAAAACCCAGTACTGATAAAAGAAAATTCAAAACTGATGATGAAGAACGTGTGTTAGCCTACATAAATTTTAAGCCAACAGCGTCCACCCGAGAAACTGCAATTGAGTGCGCTACTTCTACAGAAAAGCTCGCCTAATTTTAAAACAAAACCGCTACAAACCATACAAAACCCATGTTAGCAATACACTGTATCATGGGGATTGTGAGAGAAGACAACAGTTTTGTAGGTGGTTTCTTAATGAAACAAATAATAATCCTGGTTTTAGTCACACTATTATATTTACCCACGAAGCAAAATTTACTAACAAAGGCATGTTTAACAGAAAAAATACAGTCTACTGGAGTCAGGAAAATCCCCATTTAACAGAAGAAAGGCGGGATCAACATCAATTTTCGATAAATGTGTGGTGTGCCATTTTTGGTAATAAAATACTTGGGCCTTTCTTCTATAATTATAATTTAAATGGTGTACGCTATTTAAATTTTCTACAAAACAAATTGCAAGAAATGCTCGATAATTTGCCACTTCATTTACTGCAAAACTTATATTATTTTCAGCATGACGGTGCACCTGCTCACAATGCTCAAGCCGTTTCTGAATATCTTGATAATAGTTTTCCAAATTGGATTGGCAATGCAGGTCCAGTTCCATGGCCGGTAAGGTCACCAGAACTATCGCCACTGGATTTTTTTCTTTGGGGTACTGTAAAGGATGTAGTGTATGCTAAAAAATCCAATAACATTGAGCAACTCAAAGATAGTATTACAGCAGCTATTACAAGTATAAAACCACAAACGTTAAATAAGGTGCACCAAAACCTATTTAAAAGGTGCGAAATGTGTTTGCAAGCTAATGGAGGTCATTTTGAGCATATGTTAATGTAGGAGTGGGCATATTCGCATTAATTAATTTTTGTTTCTTTTGATTAAGTTATTTGTATTGTATGGATAGTTCATTTTTTAAGTATTTTATTTTTCTTAGTTTATAATAAATTTAGTTACAATAAACTTGTGTTTCCATTATTAATTTTTACACATTTTGTTTGTTTGTAATATGTATCCATGGACTCCTTGATGTCCGCAAATAAATAAATCGTTTTTCTTTATTATGAAGAAACTACTGAAAATAAGTACATCAACCCTTACATCAGGGTAATCAGAAAAGAAAAACCTTTCCATTTGGGTTATATTGAACTATGGTTTCCATTTAAAAAGTGAGGTTATGTTTGTAGCTTGAAAACCCATTTCCAATTAAAATTGTCATATACGCTATTGAATTCTACGTAAAAGTTACCTTACAAGCATTTTTTATTTTTTCTATAGGTTAAACCGTTAAAAGTTATTAGCGTTTGAAGAAAATGGCAAATTTCAGTTTTTTCAAATATCTAAAAAGTTGAGCATCTAGGTGAGTTTTTAAAAGCATCATACTACTCGTAAATTTCTCTTCAACTTTGCTAATTTAACCAACATTGTATCTTCTATAATAAAAAAGTTACCCATATACAGAGATATATTGTGGGCACCCTGTATATATATATATATATATATATATATATATATATATATATATATATATTATAAAATATATTATAAAATATAAAATATATTATAAAATGTGAAAACCTGAATTCTTTTCAAATGTAAAATACTTCTGGGCACGTTTTGAATTAGGATCGGCTTTATATTACTTTCAATGAAACACACGTATGTTGAAAAATGTAAGTGCAGAGAAGAATGTGTGTAGCTGTTTTGAATTCGGTTTTCTAGCGAGAAGTTACTTTCAATGGAACATATTTCAAAACACACGTATGTTGAAAAATGTAAGTGCAGAGAAAATGTGTGTAGATGTTTTGAATTTGGTTTTCTAGCGAGACAGTATGACAGATGCAAAATATCGCATTCAAGTCAATTGTGTTTTAATTAAAGTGGATTCTGATTTATGTTTAGAGGCTGCAAATACACATGGGCCGGTTTCAATTCAAAATGTGTTCACTCTTGTGATAGGTTGAAAAGTGGGTTGGCAAAGTACGCAGATGGTGGTAATCTGCTATATAAGGAGATTGCTCCTGATATTAATTTAATTAGTCGAAGTTTACTGCATATATTTACATACAAAAGACCAAAAGTTTTATCATATAATGTGAAACAATACAACAATACAGTTCACAATACTATCGGTGTCAAACCTGTAAAAGTTGATAAATCAAATGAAAAAACTATTTTTAAATCATCATTTACCCACATCAAACTTGCAACCAATATACCAAAAATTTTCAATTAAAGACAGTGTGAGGATTAGTAAACACAGGGAAGCATTTACGAAAGGTTACACGCCAAACTGGTCAAATGAAATTTTTAAGATTAAAAAAGTAAACGTAACCAATCCGACAACATATATATTAGAAGATCAAGACAAAAAAGAAATCAAAGGTGCATTTTATGAAATGGAGTTTGCAAAAGGTTAAACATCCAGGAATTTACCTGCTAGAAAAAGTCCTAGGAAAGAGTAAAAATAAAGTCTTTGTAAAATGGTTAGGCTTCTCTAACGTAAGTAGAGTATAATTGGGGCGACTGCCGCCACATTTCCCCCAGAATCCCACATTTCCCCACACATCTGGACCAAAAAGTTTTTTTCGACTAACCATTTTTCATCTTTCGAGATAAACCTATCTTAAATTTTTCATGTTTCGAGATAAATGAGCATCCTCATTTCCACACACGAGATAAACCTATTTTTAAGATTTTTTTACCGCTCACATTCTGGACCAAATAGTTTTCTTCGTCTAACCATTTTTCATCTTTCGAGATAAACCTATCTTGTTTGGTATCAATTAATATTAGATTTTTCTCAGCTACCCGAATCTCTAGGAATTTTTTAGATTGCATCATCCCCAAGGGAGCTACCCTCATTTTAAAATTTCTTACCTGTAGCGACTTTTGAGCGTTCTTATAAATTTTTTAGTCATGCGATACATCTTGTTAGTCTAAAATTTTATGCGGAATTCGAATCTGCAAACAGATTTGAAATCGGACTACTTCTTGCAAAGTTTCACTTTAAGCTCTCAAACCTCTTTAAAAATTTTTGCTCGTATATATTTAACTCCATTTTTTAAAACCTTTTTCACTATCCAAGATATATGCTTTAACCAAACACTTAGAGGTAGTAACACAAAATTAAGCACGCAAAATTTTAATAATTTATTTTATCCAATTTACAGTTTAATAAACTTATAGAATACAATTTTTACAAAGTATAACATTATTTCCTGTGTGTAGCCGAATCCAAGTAGTTTAACCTGTAACAAAAAAGAGATTAATGTGTTGTTTAAATAGACCTGTAATAAAAAGAGATTAATGTAAAAAAGAGGAGACGTGTTTTCAGTTAATAAGACATATTGTTGTTAATCTAACAATATGTTTTACCGTCCGAAAAACAGCTATCAATTTTCAGGTTTAAAATTTTACCAAGTACGTAACACGTAATCCAGCAAATATTTTAGAAAACACCATATCGCTTCAAAACTACTGTCTTTACAATCATGCGAAATACCAGTGAAAGCCGTATATAATTTCTTTCTATTAATTATTGACTGTATATTTGGGAATACAAGAAATATGTTTCAATGACGTACATTAGAAACCCCCGCATAATTACTTGTAGATTAATAATAACACAAGGTACTTTCTACAGTGCTCGCATCTATCACCAAATCTTGCTTTAAATTTGTAATACCTTGTTAATGCAATTATAATAGTGAAAGCGGATACCTCCTGCTACATTCTTATAAAGGTAAAACGGTGTTTTATATCATGCTATTGTTTACAGGATAGTTGCTAATAAAGAATTAAATTTTAAAATACTTCTACATAATATAATAATGTTTTACAAAATTAATATAAAAGTTCAAAAATAATATTCTTTAAAATACAAACGTTCTGTTTGGTGCAGTTCAGAAAATACCAACCATGTTAATTAGTGAATTCATAGTACCGATTTAGATTCTAATAAATAGAAATTTTGTGTATGACATCATTAACTACCTAAATTTCAGAATTAACAAAATGTAATAAACCAGATTAAGTACTGTTCAATAATAATCAGAGTGAAAGTAAATGGGTTTTATTACATATTGAAATCCTAAATTACCTTACGTGACGCGGTAGAAGCATTATAACGCAAATTCCGGAAACTTCCAATGTAGTATTAATTCATTTGTAACTCGTAATCCAACAAATATTTTAGATTCTTAACTAACATGTGAATAACATTTGAAAGCTGTTTATAATTTCTTCTCCAAACAAATGTGGTTATTACAATAGGAAAGTACGCTAAATGCAAGTCAATTAACAACAATTTAATAGTGTTTACTGACCTACCTTAATTAGGTTGCTGTGCTATTAGGACCAGGGTATGCAGACTTTAACACCTCCATCTCGCACGCTTTACACGGATGTTGGTTGTTTCGTACAAGACCCTTTAACAACTGGTGGAGCTGAACATTTACTGCTTAATGACATACCGTGCTGTTTTTCCTTGTGTTGCTGTAAGCTATTCTTGTAAAAGCGATACTGCAAGACCCGGAGTTTAAGTACTTTGCTGCCGACGGATGTATAAGCTTAACAGTGGACGATGTTACACCACGACATTAAATGGCAGGCTTGAATATTTTTTTTGGAAACAATCGAAGATTGCCGAAGACACTCGAAGAGTGCACAAACGCGGTCACTAAACCACAATTAATAATCGCCTTTATAAGTTTAACATTTCTACCATTACCCAATGACTGGTGCTACGTACATGGAAACTTTAATTTCTTATTGGAGAGCATCCTTATTCTCCCACGCACTGTTGCGTAGCTGCATGCCCGCCCCTTTTGGGAATATATGCTCGTTATAGGTTGTAAGATCCTCGGTTTTACTTAACTACACTTTGTGAGATCCCTTTAATCTTTTTTAATCGTGTCCTTCTCGCGCACAATACAGTAGGACTTAGCCTTACTACCTACAAATTCTAACACCAAGTCACCGTTAAACTCGTCTTTAAATTTCCCCACAACTTTTTGTTAACATGCGGTAAATTGTGTTTATTATTTGCGGGGTACACCACTTTAAACTTAAAAATAAAAACAGGATAGTTTAAAACGTCTTTCAATAATTTATGGTAATGTTGGCGATACAAATATGTAAAAACAAACTTTATCAAGAAAATATAATGTTTTAATAGAATACATACACGTATTGATAACATCTATAAACCGCTGTGGTAACCAGAGTCTGGCGAATCTGGGATAGCCAAATTTCTAAACATTTGCGCAAGCGATTGCCTTGCAGTTGCATCTTTTAAGTACTGAATGGGGAAACATTTAATAAGTTCCAACACTGTCAAGTAATTTAAATTGCTGCAATCATTAGACAGAGAAATACTGGCACTGCTCTCCCCCTCTAATAACGTTTGAACCCTTTCTTCCTCCGTCGTATTTCCACATACTTTTTATATCACCAACAAATTTTTCGTAAAATTCTGGAAAGTTTCTACACCTTAACTCGGCCATTTTAAAACAGATCAATTCTCGCAAATTTAATAGCTTGATGCACTCGTACGCAGGTAGCACAATAACATTCCCATCTTTCGTAATCTCCATATTATATAAATTCTCTTTTCAAAATTGTTCAACAACCATATACTTCTATTAAAGGCTGTGTTCAGCTGCAATTTGAAATCTTGATCCAATTGTATGTCAACAACATCGTTTCCAGTAGTCAGACCATTTAATCTGACTTGTTTTGAGTCTTGAGCAAATTGGCGAATTTGAAATTCCACTTGAAAAGTACACAATTTCTTCCAATCGAAGTAAGAGAATGTTATCGTAGAATCAGCACACATACCACTACAGCAAATAACTTGGATGGCAGGTTGAAGACCACCATATAAATCAAAACCAACTTCTAATATATGGTGGTGATAATTTGGAGGAAATTCGCCTAACCTATAGGTTGACTTACCAACTAGTTGGTTGATATTTAATTGTGGTACTCGCACATCACTTGTAACGTCAACACAAGAAAAATCCATCTTTAATTTATAATTTTAATCAAACTCGACGATACTTTGACGACTAATGCACTGGAACATGGCTCTCGCCTTTTATGCCGATGGTCGAGCGTGCGCAGCTCTTATTATATTAGTTGGCGTTATATGCAAGTCTTGACTGGAAAAGTGACGTGTATAATTGTTTATAGTGGGTTTTACCTGTATGTATTTAACCACCAACGCCATTTTTAGAATTATTAAACAAAATTACTCTTAGCAGTATTTTAATATACCATCGTGTAAGATTTCAATTATTATTGTGTTTTTCCTCAGGTTCTCAAATCCTCGGAATTTTTTCAAATCGAATGACCCTTACTGATTTGCAGATTAACCTTTGCAAGCACCGTATAAAATTCATCTTTAATCTATTTCTAAACCGAATCGCTCTGTCTTTTGAGATAAACCCCTGGTGTGTCCCACAATCGACTTCCTTTCCACCCCAAACACGTTGACACTGATGTTGTTTAATTCCTCGAACCGGGGTATATCCTTTATGGATATCGGGAACTGCAGTCCTGTCAAATTGAGAATGGTGCTGTAATGGGGGTAGCTACCGACCCTTTGCGGATTGTGAGCACTGGGGTAGAGCGCAGCTATCACGCACCAGGCAAAGCATGCGTTGTCGTCATTTTGTATATTAATAACAGCTCTGGTGTTTCGAACCCATTTGGGGAGGTCGATGTATGAGGATCCACGCAAATGGTTGTACTTGTTTACATTAATCTCCAAGTACAACGCCTGTTTCAGACTCCATTGTAAAACTTACAAATTAGAAAAAATCAATAATTGTAGAAACTAACCAGAATCACGCTCCTGGAACTCCTCTGACTTAGCTGACATCCTTTCCACAAAGGAATTGTAGATCTCCCTTAGGTTACTGGAGGAGGTGACCACAACATTTCGAGTGTTGAAAGATTTAACATCCTCTACACTGTCCATCTTGGTGTAGCCACTAATTAGGTAGTTTACTTTTAAATTAGGAGAAACCCAGCGTCGTTTAACCTTGAGTAACATTTCATACCAGTCTATTCACGTCGGTGAAAATCAATTAACTTCTTGCTTACGCGCTACATCTATAATTATCGCATGTATAAAAAAATTTATAAGAACGCTCAAAAGTCGCTACAGGCAAGAAATCTTAAAATTGGGGTAGCTCCCTCGGGGATGGCGCAATCTAAAAAATTCCTAAAGATTTGGGTAGCTGAGAAAAATCTAATGTTAATTGATACCAAACAAGATATGTTTATCTCAAAAGATGAAAAATGGTTAGTCGAAGAAAACTTTTTGGTCCAGATGTGTGGGGAAATGTGGGATTCTGGGAGAAATGTGGCGGCAGTCGCCCCAATTATACTCTACTAACGTACACAATAGCTGGATTGATAAAAATAATGTTTGCTAGAAGTTGTTATAATAATAGATAGTAAGGCTAACATTGTAAAAATTATATTAAAATAAATAATACAGACAAAATCTTTCTATTGTTTTTATTATATAGCCATTCTTTTTAATAAAAAAGAATTTTGTAAGGCTAACATTGCAAAATTATATTAAAATAAATAATACAGACAAAATCTTTCTATTGTTTTTTATTATCAAGCCATTCCTTTAATAAAAAAAGGTATTTTGTTTTGCGGATTGCAGATTATTATTGCTGTGTCTATAACAATGGATGTTATATTTTAAACGATTGTTGATTTTTAACTCCGATAGCTTAAGACAACCTAGTGCAAACATATCAGTTACAATGTTTTGCATTAGATAGGTTTCAATCAATTTCTTCTTTTCTAGACCCTTCACAAATACTTCTTCACCGGGTAGGATAATTTGCTTCAAATAAAGCGCTATACTATATGATAACACCATTCCAGCCGTTGTTTCTACAATCGTTAGGACTGCATTTATTTAATTAAAATGTAAAATGAATAGTGAAATACTGAACGTGCGTAAAAAAGTTTACTTCGACAATGAAATTGTTAATATTGAAAAAAACATACTCATCAACCTTATGCTAACACATCTTTAAGCAAATAACAAACTAGATTTTTTTAAACAGAACGGTTACTACTACTATTTTTCTCTACAATACATTTATGCTAATATAGTTCAACTCGGGTAGATTGAAAAGGTATCCTATTTTTAGTAAAAAGTTGATACATCAAATGAAAAAACTATTCTTAAATCATCATTTACCCACATCAAACTTACAACCAAAATACCAAAATATTCAATTAAAGACAGTGTGAGGATTAGTAAACACAGGGAAGCATTTACGAAAGGTTACACGCCAAACTGGTCAAATGAAATTTTAAGATTAAAAGGTAAACGTAAGTAGGTTTTCAATCAATTTCTTCTTTTCTAAACCCTTCACAAATACTTCTTCACCGGGTCGGATAATTTGCTTCAAATAAAGCGCTATATATGATAACAGCATTCCAGCCGTTGTTTCTACAATCGTTAGGATTGCATTTATTTAATTAAAATGTAAAATGAATAGTGAAATACTGAACGTGCGTAAAAAAGTTTACTTCGACAATGAAATTGTTAATATTGAAAAAAACATACTCATCAACTTTATGCTAACACATCTTTAAGCAATAACAAACTGGATTTTTTTTAAACAGAACGGTTACTACTACTATTTTTTCTCTACAATACATTTATGCTAATATAGTTCAAACTCGGGTAGATTGAAAGGTATCCTATTTTTAGATAAATCCAAAACGAAAAACTGCGTACTTGTGCAGATATAAACATAACACTGAAGTTTTTATAACTAAAATAAATTGCATTCTTATTTATTTGAGCCAGTGGTTGAAGCTTTACAAGTCATTTCTGAGTGTATAGTTATACCCCCCCAAGGTTCTTAGTATCAATGGTTGAGGTACTAAGAATTTCTTTTATCATCACTTTGATTAAGAACATTTTTGTTTTTGTTTAATAGTAAAGACATCATGTTTTGACTTAATCTAATTAAACATTGCTGTTTCTGTATAGTCTGTTTATAAAACAAAGCATTCTTATAATCATCAAAAGAAATTTGCTAAATACTTGCTAAGGAAGATCCCCTTTGACTTTTTTATTATCCTATCCTGAACTCTGTAAGTGTACATTTTAGATCTAAGCCCTACAAACTCTAGCATGGTGTCATCTAAAAATTCTAATTCTCCATATGGAAGATATTCAGACATTGCAGCTCCATATAAATTATTAACATCAAAATACATTAAATATTTAATGCAATTGGAATTGGATCGTGATACTGAATCAAAATGTGAATAGCTATAAAGTCCGAAAAAAAAAACGGGAACAAACGTTGAACACACTCTTTAAGCAGATCATGATTGTTTATATTTACCTTCAAGTGTAACACTTCACTGTTTAATTTAAAATACCACTACTAACTTCAGCAACTAGCTAAATTATTTTATACATAAATATGTTGTGATGTAAGCAAAATAAAGCAAATTCGAAATCTTGCCTTCATCATCATCATTTTGTTTTCGACCTTACTTAAGGTCGGTTTGACGCAGCTCTAACTTCTTTTCTAATCTGTGCTAATCTAAAAAGCTCTACATACCCTTCACAACCTAAATTTCTAATAATTTGACTAATATAGTTTGGTCTAGGTCTTCCTATATCCTTCTATCTTTTTCCTATCCAGCTGACTCTACATAGATATTAGCAACCTGATGGTTGTTAAAGAAATCTAACATGTTTACATGATTACCATTTATAAGGAAACGAAATATAACCTGGTTATCCGCTTCAAAAAGGAAAAGTGTTAAATTATATGTTATAGTCAGGCTTAAGCAACGAATCGCTGCCAACATGCCAGACCGCTACCTAATTGTGAGTTATGTCATGGTGACGTTTATTAAATTATATGTTATGGTAAGGCTTAAGCAACGAAACGCTACCAACATGCCAGACCGCTAACTAATTGTGAGTTATGCCTTGGTGACATTTAGTTAACTGATTTTTATTTTTTTTTTTGTTTTGTTTTAAAACTTACTTAAAGTCGGTTTGACGCAGCTCTAAATTCTTTTCTATTCTGAGCTAGTCTAAAAAGGTCTACATAGCCTTCACAACCTAAATCTCTAATAATTTGACTAATATAGCTTTGTCTAGGCCTTCCTACTCTATTTTTATTTGGTAGTCTATAATCTAAGACTTTACTAAATAGTCCCTCATGTCTTAAATGGTGCCCTATCATTCTATCTCTCCTGACCTTCAATTGTTTCCACATACAGGGATCCTCACCTATCCTTCTATAAACTTCCTCGTTTGTTACTCTATCTGTCCAACTAATCTTTAACATTCTCCTATAACACCAAGTTTCAAAAGCTTCTATCTTTTTCTTATCTACTTCTTTAATTGTCCAAGTCTCACTACCGTATAGTAGAACGCTCCATACGTACGACTTTAAGAAACTTTTTCTATTATCTAAACTAATACTATTAGCTATTAGTAAGTTTTTCTTTTTTAAAAACATTTTTCTAGCTTGCGCTATTCTAGCTACTATATCCCTTCTGCTACGTCCATCCTTTGTAATTATACTACCTAAATAGCAAAATTCATCTACCTCCTCTAACTCGGTATTACCTATTTTTAATTTTGGTTTAAAATCTTGCCTTAACAAAGCACTTTATCAGCAGAAAAATTAATACTGAATTTTAATTTACAATAATAACAATCTCACGTCATTTTTCATTCAGCTGCGTTAAGGAAAAAATTTGCTTTGCTCGCGCCAAAGCAATTCGCATGCAAGCATTTTCTATATTTAAATACTGAAGGCAACTCTGAAAAACATTCTGCAGTTTTATCATAATATAATTACGTCGTGCAATTTTTAATTTATTGGAAGAGATGGATTTAATCTCAGTAAATTTTAATAATGATACAATTTTCCCAAAATGTTACTTCAATTAAAAAATTCCTAAAGATTTGGGTTTCCCAGAAAAAATCTGAATCAAACTCATGCGTTTTGTTTGTTTAACTAAAAATTTAAGGAAAAATAACTTTAATTTATACAAAAATAACAATGTGAAATATTTCCCTTTTCAGTAAAACTGAATGTGATTTTGTATTAAGGTTAGCTAAATTACTTTATATATAAATATGTTCTGATGTAAGCAAAATAGCTATGAAATTAGACATTTGCAATTTTTCAGAAAAAAGCAAATTTGAAATCTTGCATTAACAAAGCACGTTCATCAGCAGAAAAATTAATACTGAATTTTAATTTCCAAAACAACAATCTCACATCATTTTCATTCAGCTGCGTTAAGGAAAAAATTTGCTTTGCTCGCTTCAATTAAAAAATTCCTAAAGATTTGAGTATCCCAGAAAAAATCTGCATCAAACTCATGCGTTTTGTTTGTTTAACTAAAAATTTAGGGAAAAAATAACTTTAATTTATACAAAATTAACAATGTGAAATATTTCCTTTTCAGTAAAACTGAATGTGATTTTTGTATTAAGGTTTATTTTATTATAAAAAATATTGCCAAGCGTTTTTTCTTGTTTCATGTCGTCCTGCAAATAGAATATGCAATGTGCAACGCATGACATTTTTCCATAAAACTGTTAAAGCAATTCATTTTTCTTCATTATTTAGCATAATTATAGCACGTAGTAAAACTAACTCATGATGGATGTATAAAAATAATTTTTTAAAATTCAACGAATGCTACGTAATGAAATTTAAATTATACAACGTTATTTATATGATAAAACTTTTGGTCTTTTATATGACCTTAATAAATACTTGTTTGAAATGAATGTCAATCGCTTTAAGTGAAAAAAATCAGTTAGACAAACCGCTCTTTTGGCGCTTTATGAGTTTATTCACACAGATATATAAAATATTATAACACCGTTTAGTTAGAAATCTCATCCGATCTACTTTTCAGTAAAACTGAAATGTGATTTTGTATCAAGGTTTATTTTATTATAAAAATGTTGCCAATTCAAACTTCTTCTCTGCATTGCCCTAAGCGAATAAATAGAAACGTAGTAAAAAATTAACTCATGCCTTAATCGACTAATACAGTAATATTGACGGGTATTGATGTTACTTTCTGCAACGAAAAACAATTTTTAACACAGTACTCGCTGTCGTATGTATTTTTTGTAATCAATACTACAAAATAGGCAATAGATAGTATCAGTGGTTGAGGTACTAAGAATTCTTTTATCATCACTTGGATTAAGAACAATTTTGTTTTGTTTAATAGTAAACACATCATGTTTGCCTTATATAATTAAACATTGCTGTTTCTGTACAGTCTGATATCGATTAAAAAATGTATAAAGGTCAAGTTCTTTCAGTTGTACTGAAAAAGTATGCAATTTTTTCAGAAAACGATGCAAATTTTTTAATTTTTTTCTAACAGGTCAGTTTATTATTTAATATAAATACTTCACGTAGATTTTTACCAACAGTATAGAAAAAAAGTCTATGATATCGATTAAAAAAAAATGTATAAAAGTCAAGTTCTTTCAGTTGTACTGAAAAAAAGTACATATTTCAAATGATTTCTAGGTAAAATTTAATTTTTTTGTTTTGCAATTGACAATTTAATAATTTAATAATATACCTAATGACCACAATGTATTTCTAGACCTAATTTTTGCTAATGTATCTAACTCAATTGATGTGTCGCTTGCTAACGATTGTCTTTTGCCCAACAATTACCACCACAAGGCTCTCGAATGCAAACTATCTCTTACTACTAAGTGTAGAACCTTACAATTCAATGAAACGTATAGAGATTTTAGAAATGCTGATTATATCGCATTAAATGAATATTTTGGACAAATTGCATGGGATTCTCTCTTGAGTAATTTGGATATTGATGAGTCTGTTAGGACTTTTTATGAAACAATCAATGTTGCCATTGATAGATTTGTACCAGTAATCAACCGTAGATTATCTACCTATCCTAGATGGTTTTCCAGGGACTTGATATCATTAATACATGAGAAAAAGAGCACATGCTATATTTAAGGAAACCCGTTCCCAGATTGATTATTTACGTTTTAGTACTTTACGAGATCTTTGTAAACAGGCTACGAAACGCAGTTATCTTACTTATATGTCCAATGTAAATAAAGGATTTGTTCTAATCCAAAACAATTCTGGAGTTATGTTAATAGTTTAAAAGGGAACATTTACCTGAGAGCTTGTTTCTTGATGATATTACTGCTAATAATGGCGATGATATTGCCAATCTCTTCGCCTCTCACTTCGTAGGAAACTATAATGATACACCCAAGGCTTTCGATACTAATCTCTATGACCGATTCACAAGTTGATATCCCATTTATACAATTTTGCTTGAGGAGGTATTCAATGGTATCAGATCCCTTCCTGATAGGTTGTCAACGGGTCCTGATGGGATTCCACCTATTTTTCTAAAGAGGTGTATATTTACTTTGTGTAAACCGCTTCAATTCCTATTTAACTTGACATTTAAACTTCAAAAATTTCCATCGATGTGAGTACAAGTTATGTCATACCCATTTTAAAAGTGGCAATAAAGAGGATATTAGAAACTACCGCCAATATGTCTGTTGTCTTCTATACCTAAACTACTTGAAAGGTTACTAATTGTGTACTTAAATTGGTATTGTTGTAAATTAATATGTGATAACCAGCATGGGTTCACTCAGAAAAGATCGACAGTTTCTAACCTACTTGTCTATCAAAACACAATTACTACTGCTTTGGAGAATGGGTTGCAGGTTGATTCAATATATACAGATTTCTCTAAAGCTTTCGATAAAATCAACCATTCCATATTGTTAGGAAAATTGAAAGCTATAGGATTTCCGCATTACTTACTTCAATGGCTAAAGAGTTATCTCAGTGGCAGGTCACAGTCGGTAAAGATTAAAAATGTTATTTCAGCACCTATGGAAGTTTTATCTGGAGTGCCTTCAGGGGTCACACTTAGGGCCCCTGCTATTTAACTTATTTGTAAATGACATTGGCTTGTTTCTTCCCGGCAGCAAGTTCTTACTATTTGCTGACGATTGTAAATTGTTCAGAGTAGTTGGGAGTGAATCTGATTGTCATGACCTTCAGAAAGAACTCGATTCATTTTATAATTGGTGTGAGAATAATGGGATGTTTCTTAATATTTCCAAATGCTGCAGTATAACTTTCTCATATTCTAGAAACCCCATTAAGTATGTATACTCTATCAATGGATCGCATTTGAAAAGTGTTGATACAGTACGTGATCTGGGTGTTTATTTTGATAGTAAGGTATCTTTTGTTCCTCATATTAATACTATTACTTCAAAATCTCTAAGAGCATTAGGATTTATTTCAAGACATGCGCACGACCTTTCAGTGACAGCGATTAGAACATTGTATTTGTGTTACGTTCGGAGTATACTTATGTATGCCTCTCCGATCTGGTCTCCCCATTATAATGTGCACATTCGAACTCTTGAAGCAGTGCAGAATAGGTTCCTAAGATTTTGTGCATATAAGACTGAAACAGTATTCAGTAAATTTAATTGTGATTATGACCTCATTCGCCAGGCTTTGCAATTACCACCTCTGGAAACCCTACGTGAATATAATGACCTTCTAGTTTTGTATAAAGTTTTGGCAGGAGATATTGATTGTTCCGAATTACTTAGCCTGATTAGTCTTAGGATACCACTGTGTAACACTAGAAACACATCATTATTTTTTGTGCCCTATCATAGGGTTAATTATACTTATTTCTGCCCCCTAACTAGGATGGTTAGGTCTGCTAATGCGCATGATTATAAGATGATAGGAATTTCACAATCAGAATTTAAAAAGGAATTTAAAGGGAGTATAATGGGCTGTTTAGAAACCTACAGTGAGCTTTAGTAGTTTTTTAAAGTTTTTTTTTTTTTTATATATTTTAAGTATTTTATGAATTTCACATATATTTTATAATTCATGTTAGTTTTAATATTTTTAATATTCTGAATTATTTATAGCATTTAAAGCATTATTTATCAATACTTTCCCTATAGTAGGGGATAAAGAATACTACTATAGTAAGCCTGCTTATCGTAAAAGGCGATTAAAAGGCGCAGCAAGGGGCAGCAGCCTTGCTGGCTAAAAGATATTGGAGGAGGGTCGGTTGGTCTCGGGCGATCCTCAATAATTTACAAGCTTGTTGGGGGTTGGCCGTGACGGATACGGCTTTTTGCTAAAATCTTTAAAAACTGCGTTGTGGAAAGATATGGGAGCCTACCACAATATTTCCCAGGTGTGCGTGGCCTAAAACACGAATTACATATGATGGAGAGCCTACAAGTAAAATTCTTATCCGGAGGTAAAATACTCCCTCATTCGGATCTCCGGGAGGGGGTACTTGGGGCTCGTCATCGTAAGATTATAAAACAACAGTTCGATTTAGTGATAGGGACTTGGAATGTAAGGTCATTACTCAGAGTAGATAAGTTAACGAATTTATTAGTCGAAATGAGAAAGGAAAAGCTGGACATTTTAGGTATTAGTGAGGTGAGATGGCCAGATAGTAATGACTTTTGGAAAGATAATTATAGAATAATTACAACTTCTTCAACTAATGGACAGGCAGGCGTAGGAATAGTGTTAGGTAAAAGATTAGGGCATAAAGTTAAAGAGTACTTACAATTTAGTGATAGAATAATTATGGTTAGATTGAGTACAAAACCCACAGACACTGTTTTGGTACAGGTTTACATGCCAACAACTCAGTACGAGGATGAGGAAGTAGAAAAGGTATACGAGGATATAAATAGTATAGTGAGAAAAGTAAAAGGAGATGAGAATTTAATAGTTATGGGCGATTTTAATGCGTCAGTGGGAGAAGGTAGTAAGGGAAAAATGGTAGGAAAATTTGGGTATGGCAGACGAAATGATAGAGGAGAAAGATTAGTTGAGTTTTGCCAGGAACATAGATTAGTAACTGTAAACACCCTATTCGAACAACATATTAGGAGAAGATATACCTGGAAAGCGCCAGGGGGATAGGGCTAGATACCAAATAGATTATATTTTAGTTAAACAAAGATTTAGAAACCAAGTTAAAAAACTGTCGTAGTTATCCAGGGGCTGACATAGATAGCGATCATAACTTAGTTAAAATGAAGTGTAAACTAAAATTCAAAAAATTGAGAAAGGTTAAAAGAGAGGGATGGGATCTAGGTAAGCTTAATGATAGTAGGGTAAAAGAGGAATATAAACAAGTATTAGATATTAAGAGCAAAGAGATAGCTGTAGGAGGGAACGTAGAAAATAAATGGAAAGAAATCAAACTGACTGTACATGATACAGCAACACAGACTATAGGTAAGAAAAAAATAGAAGCGAGAAAACCGTGGGTAATAAAGGAGATATTAGATTTAATAGAGAATAGAAGAAAGCTTAAACCTTTCAGAGAAGTGGATAGTGAAAGTAAGCAAAATATAATACAGTTAGAAATAAGATAGTACATGAGTGTAGAAAAGCTAGAAATAAATGGATGGAGGAGAATTGTAAGGGAATACAAGATGATTTGAGAGTAGGTAAGATAGACAGGGCTTACAGGGCAGTTAAAAAGTTTTTTGGGGAAGATAGGAAAAAATATAATGGTATTAGAGACGAGAATAATGAGCTTCTAATAAATAAAGTTGAGATAGCAGATAGATGGAAAAGATATTTAGAAGATTTATATAAGGGAGACGATATGGATGAGTTAGAGAACGACCAAGAAGAGGATGTAGAAATAGGGTTCTCAATATTAAGAGAGGAATTTGATAGAGCTGTTAGGGATCTTAAACTAAATAAAGCGCCAGGGATAGACGATATTCCGCAGAATTAATAAAATATGCAAGTCAGAAAACTTTAGACAGATTATATGAACTAGTAAAGGTAATATATGACACAGGTGAGGTTCCAATAGATTTCGAAAAAATATTATTATCCCAATCCCAAAAAGTCAGGAGCTGATAGGTGTGAGAATTTTAGAACGGTTAGTTTAACTTCTCATGCTTCCAAAATACTAACAATAATAATTAAAATAGAGTAGAAGCTTTAACTGAGAATTATTTAGGCGAAGACCAATATGGTAATCGTAAAGACAGAGGGACTAGAGAACCGATACTAATGATTAGGCTAATTATCGAAAAAGGTTACAAAAAATAAAAGACTCATTTCGCGTTTGTAGATTTAGAAAAGCATTTGATAGGGTTAATTGGATTGTTATGTTCAGGGTTTTGCAAAAATAGGAATCTCTCATAGGGATAGAAAAATTATTTACAGTCTATATAAAACCAAAGCGTAGTAATTAGATTGATGAAATAGAAAAGGAAGCTAAGATTAGAAATGGGTTAGACAGGGTTGTATACTGTCTCCTTGATTTTAATGTTTATATTGATGAAGCTTTAAACTTAGCGAGAGAGAGAGAGAGAAAAGATATAGGTATTAGTGTACAGGGACAGAAAATAGACATGTTAGTTTTGCAGATGATATAGCCATTATAGCAGAGTCTAGAAAAGAGTTAGGAGAGTTTTAAATATTTTAGATGAGATACTGCGGAGTAACTATAGTATGAGAATTAACTCAGTAAAGACAAAGATAATGACAAGTGAGTTACAGCCTAGTTCTAAACCAAAATTAAAAATAGGTGGTATCGAGTTAGAGGAGATAGATGAATTTTGCTATTTAGGTAGTATAATTACAAAGGATGGACGTAGCAGAAGGGATATAGTAGCCAGAATAGCTCAAGCTAGAAAAATGTTTTTAAAAAAGAAAAACTTACTAATAGCTAATAGTATTAGTTTAGATAATAGAAAAGTTTCTTAAAGTCGTACGTATGGAGCATTCTACTATACGGTAGTGAGACTTGGACAATTAAAGAAGTAGATAAGAAAAGATAGAAGCTTTTGAAACTTGGTGTTATAGGAGAATGTTAAAGATTAGTTGGACAGATAGAGTAACAAACGAGGAAGTTTATAGAAGGATAGGTGAGGATCCCTGTATGTGGAAACAATTGAAGGTCAGGAGAGATAGAATGATAGGGCACCATTTAAGACATGAGGGACTATTTAGTAAAGTCTTAGATTATAGACTACCAAATAAAATAGAGTAGGAAGGCCTAGACAAAGCTATATTAGTCAAATTATTAGAGATTTAGGTTGTGAAGGCTATGTAGACCTTTTTAGACTAGCTTAGAATAGAAAAGAATTTAGAGCTGCGTCAAACCGACTTTAAGTAAGTTTTAAAACAAAACAAAAAAAAAAAAACAGTTAACTAAATGTCACCATGACATAACTCACAATTAGTTAGCGGTCTGGCATGTTGGTAGCGTTTCGTTGCTTAAGCCTTACCTTAACATATAATTTAATAAACGTCACCATGACATAACTCACAATTAGGTAGCGGTCTGGCATGTTGGTAGCGTTTCGTTGCTTAAGCCTTACCATAACAGATAATTGAATAAACGTTTTCATGACATAACTCACAATTAGGTAGCGGTCTGGCATGTTGGTAGCGTTTCGTTGCTTAAGCCTTACCATAATAGATAATTTAATAAACGTCATCATGACATAACTCACAATTAGGTAGCGGTCTGGCATGTTGGCAGCGATTCGTTGCTTAAGCCTTACCATAACATATAATTTAACACTTTTCCTTTTTTGAAGCGGATAACCAGGTTATATTTCATTTCCTTATAAATGGTAATCATGTAAACATGTTAGAGTTCTTTAACAACCATCAGGTTGCTAATATCTATGTAGAGCCAGCTGGATAGGAAAAAGATAGAAGGATATAGGAAGACCTAGACCAAACTATATTAGTCAAATTATTAGAAATTTAGGTTGTGAAGGGTATGTAGAGCTTTTTAGATTAGCACAGAATAGAAAAGAAGTTAGAGCTGCGTCAAACCGACCTTAAGTAAGGTCGAAAACAAAATGATGATGATGATTATCAATACTAAAGGTGTAATCCGTATATGTGAATAAATAAATAAATAAATAAAATAAATAAATAAACTTTAATTTTAAAAATATGGTATATGCGCGTGCACAGTTTCGAAGCCAGACCCGGTCTTCCATTACTGCTGACTAAGTGGATTTATTTATTATTCTGCTGATGTTAGCATTAAATTTTTCGCTTTTTATTTTTCCTGCGGATGTCAGCACTAAAAAAATTTAAACATGACTGGCTTTATTAAATTTTCTATAGATTTCATATTTCTACAATTGCTATCTAGACAATACCTTAGCATTAAATTCTTGCTTACATGAGTTGAATTTTCTGCTGTTCTTGTTGTTTAATATCCTTATATACTCAAGATATGTGTTTGTGATAATCGTTCAATCTTTATTGCCAAGTTGTAGTTGTGCGTTCTATAGAACAAATCAAAAATGAAAACCTTTTTTTTTTTAAAAAATTGTCCTTGTCAGGAAAGAATAATGATAGTGATTGGGTTAAAATTATTGAGTCAATCCAAAATTAAGTACTGGAGAAAAAATCGTTGACGCCGTAAGCAGATCCACCAATTGCAAACGTACGACCTGATGACACCAATACAGAGTATGTATTCTTTAGCTTAATATATATAGATTTAATTTTCTTAATGCATTTACTTGATATAATATTCATTTGAATTTTTTTTTTAGTTAACACGAAGAAGAAGAACAACCAGAAACGACCGCGCGTCAAAGATGAAGAAGAAGACAGCCCTCATAGAATTGATAATGCAATATTTTTTAACCGTTCAGAGTTGGAGTGAGTTAGAACTGTTCTTTATATTTGGGAACTTAAGTGAATTATAGTATGTTTATTCTAGAGTACTAATATATATATATATATATATATATATATATATATTTATGTATTTTATAGATTACAATAAAGAAAAATACATTGTGTGTTTCATTTCACATTACTCCCGATTTAATAACTACGTAATCAGAACGGTGTAAAACAATTTTTTGACTTTTTAATCTGAGTGCATATTTCGAATAGTGCTCTCATTTTTTTTGCGATTAAAGTTAGAAAATGCATTTCAAATAGATGCTTTCATTTTTTTTTTGTAATTGAAATTAGAAATGCATGTGATCTAAAATTGCAGAGTTGCCTTCAGTACGTAACTATGGAAATGCAAATGCTGAAGAAGCATTAGATTAGACTATCATTGACAAGAAAAAAGCTGTCTGACATGGGTTGAATTTTCTGCTGCTGTTTTTGTTGTTTAATATATTTATATATACTCAAGATATGTGTGTGTGTGTGTGTGTGTGTGTGTGTGTGTGTGTGTGTGTGTGTGTGTGTGTGTGATAATCTTTATTGTCAAGTTGTAGTTATGTTCTATAGAACAAATCAAAAATGAAAACTTTTATTAAAATTACCCTTGTCAGGAAAGAATAATCATAGTGGTTAGGTTAAAATTATTGAGTAGTTTATAGTCAATCCAAATGAAATGCTAGAAAAAATTGTTTACTCCGTGAGCAGATCCGCCAATTGCAACGTTAGCATATATTTCAATAGATTTATTTCTAGTTTTTTTTTAAGTTGGAGCATTTCATAAATTTCCACGTCTATATATATTTTCTTGCAGATAAACTGAGTTCGCGATTTAATAACTACGACTTGTTTATTCTTTAAAAGCGAGAATGAGAAAATTGGTGCAGTCAGTCTGTCTAACTATTTGTCTGTCTTTGGCAAATCTTTCGAGATATCTGTACAATTTGTTAAATGTTGTAAAACCAGTAAAAAGCTATTGCGTTGATCAATTATAATTGCTTTCACGGTTGAGAGTTCCATTCGTGCTGTCTGAGTTTAATTGTTTTTTTCTGCAGACATCAGCATTAAAGATTTCTTACTGACTACAATAATAATACAGACACAATCTTTTCTATTGTTTTTTTTTTATTATTATCAAATCATTCTTTTAATAACAAAGTATTTTTGTTTTGCACATTGCAGACTATTAATGCCTTGCCTATAACATTTTTTGCAATAGATAGGTTTCCATCCATTTCTTCTTTTCTAGTCCCTTCACACATACTTCCTCACCGGGTCGGATAATTTGCTTCGGCTAACATTGTAAAATTATATTAAAATAAATAATACAGACACAATCTTTCTATTGTTTTTTATTATTATCAAGCCATTCTTTTAATAACACGGTATTTTGTTTTGCACATTGCAGATTATTATTGCTGTGTCTACAACAATGGATGTTATATTTTAAACGGTTGTTGATTTTTAACTCCGATATCTTAGGACAACCTAGTGCAAGCATATCAGTTACAACGTTTTGCATTAGATAGGTTTCAATCAATTTCTTCTTTTCTAGACCCTTCACAAATACTTCTTCACCGGGTAGGATAATTTGCTTCAAATAAAGCGCTATATATGATAAACCCATTCCAGCCGTTGAAGATTCATCCCAAGAAAGACCATGAATATTCTTTGTCACCCAGTCGTTATGTTTTATATGATCTTGGCTCAAACAACTGGACTGCATTGGCAGTTTAAAAATTTGATGCCAAACAACACCTTTCAACAAGTCCAAAACCGCAATTTCTTTACACACAAACTCGTTTTTCTTGTATTTAAATCCCTGAATATCAATTATATACATGTTTGTATGTAAATATATGTAGTAAACTTCGACTAATTAAATTAATATCAGGAGCAATCTCCTTATATAGCAGATTACCACCATCTGCGTACTTTGCCAACCCACTTTTCAACCTATCACAAGAGTGAACACATTTTGAATTGAAACCGGCCCATGTGTATTTGCAGCCTCTAAACATAAATCAGAATCCACTTTAATTAAAACACAATTGACTTGAATGCGATATTTTGCATCTGTCATACTGTCTCGCTAGAAAACCAAATTCAAAACATCTACACACATTTTCTCTGCACTTACATTTTTCAACATACGTGTGTTTTGAAATATGTTCCATTGAAAGTAATATAAAGCCGATCCTAATTCAAAACGTGCCCACAAGTATTTTACATTGAAAGTATATAAGAATTCATGTTTTCACAACTATTTTACATTGAAATGTTTTCACAACTATTTTACATTGAAATTATATAGGGCCGATCCTAATTCAAAACGTGACAGACGTATTTTACACATGGAAAATACGTCTGTCGCGTTTTGAATTAGGACCGGCCTTATTTACCTACATACATATTTGAAGCAGATAGTTACAAATGTAAATTTAAATTAGACGGTAAAGTACGACTAATGGGTCGTATGTATGGTGGTCTTTATGTGCTAAATATGCGAGCAATAATTCCAGACAAACCGGCTGTATTTTATATAAGTGATGCCAACACGTTGCAACTATGGCATGAACGACTTTGTCACCAAAATAAACGACACGTAAAAGACTTCTTACAGCTAAAAGAAATAAATGTAATGGCAGATGGTGAACTCTGTGATGGATGTGCTCTAGGAAAGTCACATCGCCGTAGCTTCGGTTCACGTTCAAATCGACCTGTGGTTGTTGGAGAACAGATAAATGCAGACATTAGGACATTAGGTCACGTAGTAAAGGAACTTCTGTGCGACAATGGTAGTGAATTTGTATCTGAAAAAGTATTCGAAATTTTATCAGAACGTGGAATCACACTACGCACAATGGCACCCTACACGTCAGAGCAGAACGGTGCTTCAGGGCGGGAAAATAGAACAATAGTAGAAGCCGCCTTATCTATGTTAGAAGCACGTGAGATGCCAAAAAAATTATGGGCTGAAACATGTAATACAGCGGTTTATGTATTAAACCGAACTGGGCCTACCCCCATTCAAAAAAGACGCCCATTGAGCTTTGGACTGGAAAGTCGTTCAATGACTTCTCACATTTGCGTGTGTTCGGAACAGAATGCTTTACTCACGTACCAAAACAACGAAGACGTAAATGGGATGCTCGCAGCGTTTTTGGAAACTTTGTCGGTTATCATGGTGAACGGGAAGGATACCGCATATGGCTACCAGATTCAAACAAAACTATAGTTAGTCATGATGTTAGTTTTAAACCTGAAAAGATAATTATTAAATCTGAAATTGAGGTGGAAACTGAATCAATTACAGTACCGGTAGATTCATCAGAAAGAGTTCAAATTAGTGACGCTATACAGTGTAAGTGTGTCAATAACGATCAAGAAGTGGAGAGTATGTCATGTGTGCAGAAGCGGCAGCATTGTTTATCAATGATGATCCTAACTCATATGGCGAGGTTCTGGCTTTGGAGGAAGCTGCTGAATGGAAAATCGCTATGGACGAAGAGATGGCGTCGTTGGCAGAAAACAAGACGTGGGTACTGGTGAATAAACCACCAGGTGCAAAGCTCATCGGCAATAAATGGATTCTAAAAAGAAAATTAATTGCAGATGGTTCAGTAGATAGACTTAAGCACGTCTTGTTGCAAAGGGCTATTCACAACGGTCAGGAATTGAGTATGATGAAATGTTCAGTCCAGTTGCAAGATACTATACAATTAGATCTTTGATAGTAGTGACCGCATCTGAAAATTTGTATCTTGTACAGTTTGATGTCAAAACCGCATTCCTCTACGGCACACTTTTGGAGGAAGTGTATATGAAGCAACCGGAAGGATACGACGACGGATCAAGAGGAGTGTGCAGATTGTATCGTAGTCTTTATGGTCTCAAACAATCTCCACGATGCTGGAACGCACGGTTGGTAGAGTTTTTGAAATCTTAAAAGATGGTGCAAAGTACCGCTGATCCATGTTTGTTTGTAAGATATCGAAATAACGACAAGTTGCTAGTGGTAATATATGTCGACGATGGACTGGTAGCCAGAACAAACCCTGCAGAAGTAAATGAATTTACAAATTGGTTAGGCCAAGAATTTAAAATCAGAATTGGCTCCTTAGAAAGCTTTCTAAATATTCAAATTCGAAAACTGGAAAATGGATCGATTTTTATTGGGCAACCTGTATATACAAGAAAGGTGATCGAAAAATTTAACATGAGTACAGCGAATGATGTATCTACACCATACGATAGTTCTGGAGGAGGTACGTTAACGCTTGTTGGAGACCAAGTTCCTTACAGAGAGGCAGTAGGAAGCTTAATGCATTTAATGATTGCCACACGGCCACACATTGCATATGCTGTGGGTATAGTTGCTCGAGCCTTAGATAAACCGACAAAAGTGGACTGGCTCAAAGTAAAAGGAATATTTAAATATTTACGCGGTACAGTCGATTATGGAATTGTGTTCGACTTAAAATGCAAGCAAAGGGTACTTGAAGCATATAGTGACGCATATCATGCGGGAGACGTCATCACAAGACGTTCAACCACCGGTTTTGTTTGCAAATATGCAGGTGGCGCAATTAGTTGTGTAAGCCAAAAGCAACGTTCGGTGGCAGTGTCTACGACTGAAGCAGAGTTTGTAGCTGCAAGTGAAAGCACTAAAGAAGTTATATGGCTTTCTCGCTTAATAAATGAAGTTGCTCATTTGGAAAGTGTACCTACAATTTTTGTAGACAACCAAAGTGCTATAAAATTAGTGAAAAATCCGGAATTTCACAAAAGAACCAAGCATGTGGATGTGCGATATTTCTTTGTGCGGGAAAAGTTTCTTGAGGGAAAACTAGGGATTGAACATGTTAGTGGTGAAGAACAGATAGCAGACATTCTGACAAAACCACTTACAAGAAAACGGTTTTGCAAATTACGGAACGGCATTGCTGTTGTGTATATTGCTGACAGAACGTTTAGTTGTGGAGGAAGTGTTAAAGATGCATAAGCGCCTTTGATATACAAAACGTACGTTCTGTATCTTAGCAGCTGTAATTTCAAAAAATAGTTTTTTTTGTCAGAATACTGTTGACAGTTCACAAACAAGTTGTGTTTCAATATACATTTTATTACGTTTGTGTCTTATTCCAGACTCTAATAAATAGAAAGTTCAATATTTTGAACCTATACTCCATTCCAGTTAAGAAGGCACTGAAGAAAAAGATAGGACTGAATTGTAGCGATTCTCATTGGTGGATGGATGAGCCAAGTGTACACAAGTATAAATATCCCGTATGTTTGTGTTGGTTGTTAGAACATTTTTATTATAAGACAGATTGTCAATTGGCATTTTGACATTTGCTATTGCCCTTTCATATTTTCGTTTTTGTTATTTATTGTATTTTGTTATTAGTTTGCCTTTGAAATTTTGCTCGGCCTTATTAATTTGTGTTAATTTTATATTTAGTATCAAAACAGTTCTTGTCAGAGCTATAAAACACCAGTGTCTTCATAATAAGGTAAGCATGTCTCATTAAAGATAAGCATATAATACTAACGATGAATTCTTTTCAGACTTTTATTTAATTATGGATCACCAACCTATTAAAAATCCGAAGGGCAAACATGTTATGAGCGGGCAAAAGCTTATTGCCTATAATATATATTTGAAAAATTCCACAAATGCATCCAAAACGCAATCTGTGAAGCAAACTGCGTTAGAAGTGGGTTTAGGTGTTCGATCAATGTGGAATATTGTAAAAGAAATGGAAACTACTGGTACTGCTTCCTCGCCAAAGACTACAAGAGTGCGTACAACAATCTACGACGAACTTGAGGAATTTGAAAGATGTGCGATTCGACGGCATGTTCATGCATTTTACTTTAGAAATAAATTACCAAATTTAGAGAAAGTATTACATGCAATAAACAATGATGACTCTTTACCAAACTTCAGTCGCACATCACTTTATCGGGTAATGATGAAATTGGGTTTTAAATATGGAAAGCGTAGCCGAAAAACAATTTTAATTGAAAAACCTGAAATTGTGTTGTGGCGAAGAAAATATTTAACTGCAATTAAAAAGTATAGAACTGAAAACAAAAGAATTTATTATACTGATGAAACGTGGGTGAATGCTAGACATGTAAAGAACAAGGTATGGCAAGACACCACTGTAAAAACAGCAAGGCAGGCATTAATCGAAGGTTTATCGACTGGTATACGAGATCCCTCTGGCAAGGGCAAGAGATTAATTGTTGCGCATATGGGTAGTGATATGGGATTTGTCAATGGTGCATATTTAAACTTTCAATCTAAAAAACAGGTAGCGTATTAACACTATAAACAACTTAGGATCCTGAGTTCATAATTATCGTTTTAGGAGATTATCACGAAGACATGAACGGTATAGCGTTTACAACTTGGTTGAAAGGTGTATTATCTCTTCTTGATAATGATAGTGTAATCGTGCTTGATAATGCTCCTTATCACAGCGTCAAAGCCGATAAGGTTTCAAATCAAAGTTGGCGGAAAGAACAAATTTATAATTGGTTAAACGCAAAACACATTGAAGTTACCAAAGAGCTATTAAAAGTTGAATTATTAGCCTTAGTAAAGCAGCACTCTCTGGCTCACCCGGCACCTTATGTTGTTGACGAAATTGTAAAACGCTCTGGCTGTATTAAGGTTACCCCCATACCACTGCAATCTAAATCCAATTGAGCTGATTTGGGCTCGAGTAAAGCAGCATGTAGCTACCAACAATTCTACTTTTAAAATTAACGACGTGAAGGTGCTTCTGGATGAAGGAATTGCAGCCATAGATAAAGGACATCGGGTTAATTGTAGTAGCCATACAATTAAAGAAGAAGAAAAAATGTGGAAATTGGATGGCATTGTCGAAGAACTTGTCGAACAAATTGTAATAAATGTTGGATATGAAAGTACAATAGATGACGAAGATACCTCTGGGGATGATATGGACGTATATTAAATATAAATTTGTGATATCATTGTTTTGATATTTTGTGATGTGTTTAATTAAAAATAGCTTATATATTGTTCTATATTAATATTTTATTTAAACTTTAACCAAACAGGTAGAAAATAAAGTTCAATAATGCTTGATATGTTTTAAAACCGTGTTTCTTGGATGTATTTATTCAAAAACCTCAATCTTGCAAAAAATATAAATAAAAATCTGTATAAACATCGATGCATTGCTTTAATTTCAATCATTGTTAACAAACTTACAACCTTTCGAAAAATGAAACTGACAGAATTTTATTAAAGCATTCTATAACTCCAGGTGAATGTTTGTTTCTACCATAATTGTTAAGTAAAGACTAAGGGGCAAATTCATAAAGCACACTTAAGCCACACTCATACTTAAGTAATGCTGTATCTCAATTTTTGGTATTCGGAAAAATACTAATAGTTGAGATGGAACATTGATTAAGTATGAGTGTAGCTTATGTGCTTTTATGAATTTGCCCCTAAGTTTCGTCCGTCTTAAACTTAATGTAGTTCCAAGTCCAATTTTATCTTCTGAAATTTAATACCAAATTACAAATACTCCTTGTTATTATTTAGACAACTATCCTAGGAGAAGGATCGAAACGTCAATAAAATCATTTTCAAAAAGCAATGTGGTCTTATTCCTTAAGAAGAACACCAAATTGCAATTACTGAATGCAGTAATACTTAAAAATTAACTAATACAGTCAGCCATTTGCATTGTTATTTTTGAAAAACTATCGTCACAAAATAGTAAATATACAACCGACGCCGGCAACTTTTCAAATACAGCAACTAATAAATTTTTGATCTGTGTAAATCTGACTCAAGCACAAGCGCCATCTACTACCTTCTTAACTGGAATGGAGTATAATCTATTAATTTCAACCTTCTCAGTTCTGTCGCTAGTGGGCGTTTATAATATATACACTCTCACGTGTCTGTATCGTAATTGTAAATATACTCAAGCTCTTGAAAAATAAATAATTATATACAGCCCTACGTGTATTTTTTAGTTCATTTATTAGGAATATTTGACGTAATAAACCCCAAGTTCAATAATTTTTAGTTAATTAAGAATTCATATTTGAATTTGATGCAATTACCACCCATGAATGTAATAATTGTCGAACACTCAATAGATTTATTATCATAAAGTATAACAAATATAATACACGTGTATATTATTGATTATTTACTACATCTAATATTTGGTTTATAATTATGCATGTACATGTGCAACTTAGATACTATTTTTAGAAGTAAAAATCTTCAATGTAGAATTCCATATATGTATCGACATCATCCTTTCATGTTGAGCCTAAACATAAAATAGAAATAAATATACAAGACTATTAATTTATATAATTAGTTTAGCTTATTCATAGACAATCGAAATTAAGGTTAATGTCAGCATAACAATTTCATTAAAGCCAAAAATATAATTCGTACTTTCTGTGTCGATATAAATTTTAATATGTCATCAAGTATAAAAGATAAAGTACTTCTTAAAATATATAATTGAAGTGAAATAATAAAATGTAGAATAATTTAAGTGTTCAATATCAACCGAATGCTCATCGTACGTAGTTTTGTTTTTATTTAAAAATTTAATTTTCTTTCAATTAAGCACGCTCGATTTTTTAAGCATTAATATGAGCACTGAAAGCATGCTTCCAGTGAGCATATAGTATGCTCTTGAATGAGTATTTCTTGCATTAAATTACATTTTAAGGAAAACACTTTCATCTATGCATTAATGTATATTTACTATTTTGGGAAAACGTTAAACTTCAAAACAATTAATTAAAGACGTAACCTTAATGTGAAGCTCCTTTTAATATACAAACTCATCTGTATTTGAAATTAAATTATTTAAATATTTTATTACTCGGCATATATTTTAATACATTTTTCTAATAACTATAAGTTTTGTATGCCCGTCTTTGTGTTAAAGTTGAGAGGCGCGAATCGATCGCTTTTTGGGATTTGCGTTCGAGGGTTTCGGATTTGGGGACGCGGGCGGGTGGTGGTTAGGTGGAGAATTTTTTCGTGCGTAACATAGGCCGGTTTTTACCGCGGAAAACCGATAAATTGCGAAGAAATAAGGATTTTCCGTGAAAAGATTAATTTGAAGCGACGTATTCGTTAACGTGTTAAAAAAGCTTGGATCCCTCAAAAATTTCCGATCTAAAAACCGAACAAGGCGTGCGACGAAGTTGGCAACTGCTCGGTTGACGTTAGTACGAGAGAGAGGAAAGCTTGAGTTGGTTTCTAAAATACGTATTCGGGCGTTAAAAAATATCTAATACTTACCAAACAACGCTATTCGTATTCTAAAACCTGATTTATTGACAGTTTGCAAGCTGGTAGTATAGTATCTTATTAAAACAGGTATTAAAATTTGTATAATTACCTCGAGAAACATCAAACACAGGTTCCGAAAGCCAACGGAAACGAACGAATATGTACCTTCAAAATCTATGATTACACACTTCGTTTCAAATTCCTCAAATTTGAACTTACAAATCATCTAATATCGTTTAATAGTACCGACAATTGACTAAAATTATACGAAAACATCGCTTTTTAATATACACCAGCTATTTATTTAAAAAATTATTACTTATTACATTTGACGTTTATTTACGGAATCGCCCGAACAATTACAATATACTGTGATTCATTCCTAAGACGATGTATTCCTTATGTGGCATTATGCATAGCAAGTATACAACTAATGCGGTTTCAATAAACATTACCTTGACAGCGCAGGCCTAACATCTCTGGCTACGAACCGTACGTACGTTGGTTCGATACCCAGTAAAATTCTTTTTCTTTAATTTAATTTTATGTTGCTTTTTAAAACATGCAATAGCATTCATTTAACAATATGCATTAAATAAACCAACTCTTTTTTTTCATATGCTTCAATGCGATCTACAATCTATAATTTGTGAATTATATTTTCTCAAACTCCATTTACAACGTTTACTTTTCAGAGATTGTCCAACTTGCAGAAACGTATTCGCTTATATGTGTGTAAAAACTAAAAAACCTTTAATATTTTACGATCTAAAAACCCAAACGCACAGAACTAAAAACCGGTACATTTGCGTTGATGAACAGACGATCGAGTTGGTTTCAAAAATTGGTATACGATCCTTAACAAATTTCTAATCTGTACCAAAAAATATTACATCTATCGTAAATTCTACATCTTTATTTAAAACTTTTACTGCGATTTGTGTAATTTATTTGAGAAATGTCAAAAGCAGGTTACGAACCACGGTGGTGCCACTCTATAAACGCTTATGTTGGCGCATTTTAGTATTAACACTATCCGAATAGATGGCGCTCACAATTTCAACAGCAATTGTGATTATCATTTATTTAACATTAATTTGAGTTTAGAATTATTGTTTATCTAACCATAGCGCTATTCAAAGATTGTTTAATTTGATTGGCTGCATTTCATAAAATTCGTTATGAATTGTGATATTAATAATCGATTTCCTGAATATATCCAGGTGTGTGATTAAAAAAAATACAATTACTTTTACTTAAGATTACATTACTAATGTTTTTATAGGTACTTATTTCACCGTCAATGTTGTTTTTACGTACCTACCAATATTGAATGTATAAACAATTTATTGTAAAACTAAAACTTAAGAGAAACTGATGTCTTAATGTTAGAGCTTGGTGTTTGTTTATACATTACTGTATTTAGAGGAAATTCATATTTATTAGTTTTTGTGACAAATGTTAAAATAATGGATTACATATTATTATCCGAATCGTGGATTATGGATACGTTCTCTACTATGTGAGGGGTTGTGGAAATAAGAATGCCACTAGGCATAGATTTTCAAATCCCTATAACAATAAAATTACGTTTTCATGATTATTTTTTAATTTGTATGCCAATGGCCCGTGTTTTGTTGTATTTGTCAATTGTACCTGAAATCGGTTTTCTTCTTCCTGTAATATGCAATAAGCCAATAATATATTTTGGAAAATTTTTTATTTCATTTCTTAAAATGCATGTATGATGTACAAACTTATATTTCCATTTTTATTAATTTGACTTATGTACATACATAATGTATGTAATTCATTTCAGTGAAATATGTAAATATAAATTTTTGCATCTATAAGCTTTCAAATTCATTTTCAATGCTTTCTTAGATGTAAACGATAGCAGGGTTTTTAACCTTTTCCATATAGTGTAGATGCTAACCAAACGTATAATTTCATAGGAAGTATTAACACTATCCGCCCAGATGGCGGACAAAGACGCCAACATCTTATAAACAGGAAGTGGCGCATATATACTCATCTAACTCATCTAACTCACCTAACCTATGTTACGAACAAAGACGTAGAAGCACGAGTACGCACTATCTGAAACTCTGTTAACACAGTTAATTTACAAATTTCTACAATTAAAGCTTCTAAATTACATAGTAATTCTTTATAGTGCTGATAATTATTAATTCTGATTATAAAAAAGTATCACACATTAATAGACGCGGTCTATTTTAAACACAAAAAGTTAAAAATTTAATTTGACGTTTATTACCGAATACATCTGAAAAATTTCAAGTCTACGTAAATAATTTAAAAAACGCTATATATCTTTTGAGGCTTCGGCTACTACAAGTATGCAACCAAAGGATTTTCTACAAAATAAGGTTCGATAACGTAAGGCTAACACCTCCGTCTGCCCGCCTTTGTATATAGTTTTTTATTTTTTAGTGTTTATACTTTAAGATAATATTAAGATTAAAATTAGGTTTAACACAAAAGTTGAAAATGCAAGGCATTGTCGCAACGAACTTCCAAATGTGGACTTACTTTAAAACAATTTAAAGAAATTAAAATTATTATGTTGTAATAATTATAAGTATTCAGATAAAATACAAAATTTATAAACAACAAAAGAGACATTTTAATATATTTTATTTTATTGAATAAATATTTCAAAAGCTACATATGTGTGTGTATGTATGTGTGTTTGTGTGTGTGTGTGTAAATAAGGGGCATCATATTTCGATTCAGTTTTTCAGAGGATTCTAAATATGTATCGCACATTAATTTTGGACCTATTTGAAATTTTGATAAAATTAATTCGGGGGTCGGGTATCCGTGGTCAGATTTTGTGGGGGTACCATATTTCGACTCAGCTATGTTAGGGGAGTCCAAATATGTATCGCACATTAATTTTGGATCTATTTGAAATTTTAATTTTCCCGACGGAATATCGCGGAGGCACGGCGTCCCCGTGGCCCGATTTCAACTGACATCAAAACTTAAGCTCAGGACACCGAGCTGAATCGATTGATGTATCACACATTGATGTCCGACCATTAGAAAGGCCTCGGACGGACAGACGGACGACAAATCGATTTCATAAACGAACGAAGTTCGTTGATAAGTTTTTCCACTGCTTTTCCTATTGTACAACACACAACAATGGTATAAAATACAAATAAAATAGAAGAAATCGTTAATTATTTTAAACAGTTAGGTAAATATTTTAGTATAGATACCGAATATTGTCATTTAAATTACTTATAGTTAAACGTCGCATCGTAGGTACAGTATTGCCCGAAATAAACAGTACTGAAACTAAGTTGGCGGTGTTTTTATGCGTGCGCTGTCACACTCAAGTTAGCTAGTATAGACCTGTCAAGTAAACCTCAAACAAGTAATTAGTAGGGCCTAATTGTTAAAAATGGTGTTAAGTACAGAGGAGAAAGTGTTTCTGGTAGAGCATTATTTTCGTTCATACGGAATCGGCCGACGTAATGGTGCAAGTTTGCTATACGTGTCTGATCAATTCACACAAAGGTTTAATAAACGTTCTCCAAGTAATGCTGTAATTTTGAAGGTTATTGAAAAGTTTAGAAATACAGGTAGTGTATTGTGCCAACGAAAAGGAAACTCGGGGCGTCCCAGGACAGTTAACAACAACAATAACCATGAACGTGTTTTTGAGCAAATCTTAGAAATCCGAAAGTCAGCCAGGCAAGGACAGCGTTACAACTTGATTTAAAAAGAACTTCCTTTCAAAGAATCCTGAAGGAGCTGGGTACATTTTCGTATGTGATTTAGGTACATCAACAACTACATCCTCGGGATTATCGCAGTAGAGTGGAATATTGCACCAGAATTCTCGCGTTACAGTATGAAAATCCTGAATTTTTGAAAAATGTTTGGTTTTCAGACGAAGCACATTTTCACTTGTCAGGCTATGTGAATCGTCGATTTCTGGGCTTTGCCAGACCCGATGAGGTTCAAGAGGTTCCTTTACATAGTGAAAAAGTGAGTGTCTGGTGTGCTGTTTCCGGACACGGAATCATTGGTCCGTACTTTATCGAAGAGAATGGTAGTTCAAGTCACACTTAATCAACAGAGGTACAGACAAATTTTAACACGATTTATCCCTGATCTACGTCAATTCTGTCGTGCACGTAACTTGGCATTTCGAAACCAATTTTTTCAGCAGGACGAGGCAACTTGCCATACTGCTGCCGCAATTCGTCAATTTCTTCAAGAACATTTTCCAAGCAAATTCATATCACGATTTACTGACTTCCCTTATCCTTCACATTCTCCAGACCTCACACCTCCAGACGCATACATTTGGGGCATGGCTAAAAATGCCGTTTTCAAACGGGCACCACAAATCATCGATGAATTAAAGGATGCCGTTAGAGTCTTCTTCGCAGCCCTGAGACAACCCTTATTCAATAACATGACCAGAAACTTAGAACATCGTTATGAAGTCTGTCTCGAACGAGGAGGTGCACATTTAGAACATATAATAAAGTGTCAATAAGATGTATTTTTTAAATATAAAAAACAATTACAATTTCAGTACTGTTTATTTCGGGCAATACTGTACTATTAAGGAAATCAATTGTTATTATTGGTATTATTGTTAGTATTCAGCTAAATTGTATGATTGGTTTGCATGTATGGATTTTTATTTGTCCCGATCGACTCCCTGAAATGATTTCGACAAAGACTACTAGGGCAAAGTGCTCTTGACCCCAATCAACTCCCCGAAGTGACTTCAACAGTCTACTACGGCAAAGTAATCTTGATCCTATCGACTCCCTCAGTAATTTCGACAGTCTGCTAGGGCAAAGTGGTCTTAATCGGATCGACTTCCCGAAATGATTTCGACAGTATACTATGGCGAAGCGATCTTGATCCGATTGACTTCTACTAAGTGATTTTGACAAAGTTTTTTATGACAAAGTGATCTTGATCCAATCGACTCCCCCCCTTCGGCAAGATCACTAGGGCGAAGTGGTCTTGACCCGATCGATTCTCCGATATTATTTCGACAATGTTACTAGGGCGAAGTGGTCTTGATCCGATCGACTCCGCCAAGTGATTTTAACAAAGTCTACCAGGACGAAGTGATCTTGATCCGATCGACTCCCGGTGGTGATTTCGACAAAGTCTACTAGGGTGAAATGTCTTCATCCGATCGACTCCTAACACTGATTTCGACAAAGTCTGCTGGGACAAAGCGAATCTGATCCGACCGTCTCCCCCGAAGTGATTTCGCCAAAGACTACTATGGCGAATTGGTCTCAATCTGATCAACTCCCCATAAGTAATTTCGATAAGGTCACTAGGGCAAAGTGGTCTTGATCCGATCGACTCTCCGAAATGATTCGACAAGGTCACTAGGGCGAAATGGTTTTGATCCGGTCGACTCTCCAAAGTGGTTTCGACAAAGACTACTAGAGCGAAGTGGTCTTGATCCGATCGGGTCTCCGAAGTGATTTCGACAAAGTCACTAGGACGAAGTGGTCTTGATCCGATCGGCCCTTGGAAAAAATTTCGACAAAGTCCACTAGGGCAAAGTGGTCTTGATCCGATCGGCTATCCAAAGTGGTTTCGACAAAGACTACTTGGGCGAAGTGATCTTGACCCCGATCGACTCCCCGAAGTGATTTCTACAAGGTCTACTAGGACGAACTAATCTTGATCCGATCGACTCTCCTAAGTAATTTCGACAAAGACTACTAGGGCGGAGTGGTCTTGATCCGATCGACTCCCTGAAGTGATTTCGACAAAGACTACTAGAACGGAGTGGTCTCGATCCGATCGGCTCCACAAAGTGATTTCAACAAAGTCTGCTAGAACGAAGTGATCTTAATCCGATCGGCTCCACGAGGTGATTTCGACAAAGTCTACTACAGCGGAGTGGTCTTGGTCCGGTAGACTCCCCAAAGTGATTTCGATAAAGTCTACTAGGGCGAAGTGCTCTTGATCCGGTCGACTCCTTGAAGTGATTTCGACAAAGTCTACTGGGGCAAAATGATCTTCATCCGATCAACTCCTCCAAGTGATTTCGGCAAAGTCTACTAGCACGAAGTGTTCTTGATCCGGTCGGCTCCGCGAAGTGATTTCGACAAAATCTACTACAGCGAAGTGGTTTGATCCAGTCGACTCCCCGAAGTAATTTTGACAAAGTCTACTAGAGCGAAGTGATCGTGATCTTGATCTGATCTACTCATGAAGTGATTTCGACAAGTCTACTACAGCGAAAAGATCTTAGTCCGATCGACTCCCCGAAGTGATTTTGACAAAGTATACTAGAGCGAAGTGGTCTTGATCCGATCGTTCCACGAAGTGATTTCGACAAAGTCTACTAGGGCATCTTGATCCTATCGTCTCCCTGAAGTGATTTCAACAAAGTCTGCTAGGGCGAAGTGATCTTGATCCGATCAACTCCATGAGGTGATTTCGACAAAGTCTACTACAGCAAAATGATCTTGATTCGATCGACTCCCGGTGTGATTTCGGCAAAGTCTACTTGAACGAGGTGATCATGATCCGGTTGACTCCCAGAAATGATTTCGGCAAAGTCTACTAGGGTGGGGTGTAAAGAGGGCGGGGTGTAGAGAGGGCGGGTTGTAAAGACGACGGGTCGTAGAGAGGGCGGGGCGTACAGAGAGCGGGCGTATAGAGAGCGGGCGTACATAGAACGGATCGTAGAGAGGGCGGGGCGTAGAAAGGGTGGGTCGTAAATATGGCGGGGTGTAGAGAGTGCGGGACGTAGAGAGTACGGGACGTAGAGAGGGTGGGGCGTAGAGAGGGTGGGGCGTAGAGAGGGTGGGGCGTAGAGAGGTCGGGGCGTAGACAGGTCGGGGCGTAGAGAGTGCGGGTGTATAGAGGGCGGGGCGTAGAGAGAGCGGGCGTAGAGAGCGGGCGTAGAGAGGGCGGGGCGTAGAGAGGGCGGTGCGCAAAGATAGTAGAGCGCTAAAATGGTGGGGCGTAAAGATGGTGGGGCGTAAAGATGGTGGGGCGTAAAGATGGTGGGGCGTAAAGATGGTAGGGCGTAAAGAGAGTGGGCCACAAAGCGAGTGTAGGCGTTCAAAGTAGTCCCGTAGGGACTACAAACCGCTTCTAGTCATAACCATAATTGTTGAAAATGACTGTGAGAACTTATAACTGTATAGTTCATTTGTTTTAATATTAAAAAAAAACAACAGGGTAAGCATCTGTCAAAAAATAATGTTTTTAAATTTTACAAACAATTTTGCGTTGATTAAAATAACTCTCTCTGACAATAAAAACCACCTTTCAAGTTTACATATTGTTTTACGCTATTGCAATTCAAAACAATATCAGGTTACGGGGCGAGATAGGTGTGCATGCATAAAATAAGTAAAAACAATATCTTTCATGTTTAAAATATACAGTGACGTTAGTTGACATTGCTGACTCGTCTTTTTTGGTGAAACAAAATGAGTGTTCCGTTATTTTATATTAAATTGCACATCTACAAATTGAAAGAAGTTTCTGGATGGCCGAAATAGCAAATGCTGTTTGTGCAAAACACATTGATCTCAGCATTGTGGATGGATCAGAAGAGTGTCCAACTGTGGAAGCAGGTATTGATGCCAAAAAAAAACAACTATGAAAGCTGTGTTACAGGCGCGTGCTGGCCCACCGGGAAACGGGAATATCCCTAGTGGGCCTTCCACAAAATAATAAAAAGGGCTCCGGATTAATAAATGACACTTAAATTATTAAAATCGATCCGGTAGAACTCTAGATTTAGTTCTGAAAAGAATTATTCTACTCGAGTATTATTATAAGTGCACGATTCTTAGATAAGGTACCATAAAAGTTAAAAGTATAAAATGAACTTATCATTTATTTGATAGGTACTTATATTTGTAACAAGATCCAAGACACTAGACACATCACATGAAATGTTATAATTATTGTCATGGACATACCGGATGCCGCTGATTTAAGCATTCTTAAAACCGTAGATATAATTTGAGGTGGTATTTCTTTTCTTGCGGACTTTACAGTTTTTAATCCTTAGTAAATCGACTGACACTTTAACATTCAACAAGTAGTGTTGCAACGTGTTGCAAGTTGCATGGATTGAACAGTTATAGTTATAGATAAGCATAGTTGCATAGTCAAGAAGCAAAAAGTATTTGTTTTACAAAGTTTATATTGATAAGTAGACAATACAATACTCAAAGATATTCATATAGCTAAGTTAATATTAATATATTAGAACATAAAAATGAAAAGAAGATCTCCTGGTCATGAAAAGCGACATATTAAAAAACAATTGAATTGCAACGAGCTGCATCGGAGACGACAAAATTAATCGATTTGTGGAAATCACGGTTATCACATAAAGGTCAGGTATCCGAAAACAAAGACGATTCAGATCAGTAAGGCCCACCAACATCAACTGCACAAAACGCTACTGAATATGAAGAGATGGAGCTTATGGATGCTACTCCTAAGTTTGTAATGCTTTATTTTGAAATTTAAAAGCTCATCCTGATATAATACACAACATCAAAAAGTAAATCCATTTCCATCTAATTCATTCTAAATATAAATGTGAAGTGCAGGTTATTTAATAGTAATAATAATAAAAATTACAGCTATTTTAATGGTATTGGCAGAATAAATAAAGTAAGGCAGAAAGAGGTTTTAATATCGATACCTGCCATCGTTTAATATGGCTTGTACGGAACTCTTGGCTCGTCCCACTTGGATTTTTTTCAATTTTAATTATATCTTTCATGTATTAATGATATTACAAATTTCGGTCAATCACAAATATTTTACCTGATAGAATTCATTGAAAATGCATTCTGTGCAATAATAAGATAAAAAATACTACAAGTTGATAGACCTACGGCGAGAAACACGTCCTAGCACCACGCATAGCGATGACTTTCGTAGTGCAGTTTACTACACTGTATCGCTTAATTCTCTGGTAATTTGCAGGACAATTAGACTTTCGTCTAAAAATAATTTTATCTTCTAAAGGCCGCTTGACACTATGCTATGCAAGCCGCAATATTGCATGCGTGCTTGCGCTGTTATAAAATTTTGGATCAGCTGGAGCAATTAAAATTGCATTGCACGAGATAGAACCGGGGCTATTTTTCTTACAACAATACAAAAATTTCAGAACTGCCAACACAACAGATATTACCGGCATACCGAGGTTAGACGGGTTGGAAGCACCTATTAATTTTTATGTTGCCAATTTACAATTCACAAACAAAATATTGCATAGTTAATGTCAAGAGACAATTAAAACTTCCGGACATGACGCAATGCAATATCTATTGCATAGCTCTTGCATAGCATAATGTCAAGTGGCTTTAAAAAGTAGCTGTTTCTTATTTGCCCATGAAAAAAGAATAGCAAATTGTATTATCGTATTATCTTGTCCTCGGCCTGGGACTGATAAAATTAGTTCACTAATCTTTTATTAGGATCTCTTAAGCCCATGTGGTGAAGGGAATATTCACGAAGAGAGATTCTTGGAAAAAATAATTCTTTAAAAGCAAGCTTCACTTCTGTTAAAATGTATACCACATCCTTGAAGATGTGGTAGCATACAAACAGACAGACAAACAGACAAAGAAGCCTCATTATAGGGATTCCTGTACATGATTTGTAGATGACTTACTTGACGACGTTTTGTATTAAGTATGTATGAATCTTAAGTGTCAATTTTTAATTTTTAGATTTGAAATCCCACTCAGAAGGATCAGAAAAACTACTTTTATTAAAATCACAAGGTGATGAAGCAAGTGACTAAGAAACTTTTTCGTTTTTTCTTAAACCAAAGAATGACCAAATTTTGACTTTTTTCGTATTCATCCTTTACAACCTAAATTATTAGAAACGGGAACTCCGTTACCGTTTGATTATGCCAAAACATTTTACCGTACTACCACTGATAATGATAAATCAAGTTGTAATCGAAAGTGTGTTACGTTCAAAACCCGGCAAGTAATTTTTCGGCATTCATTTTTAAAACACCCAAAAATTGTTCAACAAGTTCGATTTCCTACCATTTGTTTTGCCTTGTAAAATCAAACAGCTGCTTAGGAAACTTTACGTTACCAAGTAGTTGTATTTCCTACTACCTGTATGACTACATTTTAACTAAAAGCTGCACGTAAATGCACAGCTTTTTCTAAAAGATAAGGCCACTTACCACCTGTCTATGTCTGCTTACAAGGAGTTTGTTATCTATAACTATACCGTTATTCTGCAGCTTTTAAGATGGTACAAGGTAATAAGATTGTTTTCTTTTGTTTACAAATCCTTTGATAATTTCGTTATCTGCTTGTAGGCAAGCTGTTACAGTTTGTATTTCGGTAGCTGTTGTCTGGAATTCTGCACACTTGGTTCTTCGGCGATATCTTTGAAAGCCAAATACCTACCCCCATACATGATTCTGGCCTTATAAAATAGAGACCGTGCTTCGAAAGACAAGATTGAATACATCTTCTTACCGAAGATACATGCTGTAAAGTCGCGCTACTAAAAATGTTTTCTAGTATAAGTGAAGTTGGTGGTTCCAGCATACAGCCAATAAAGAAATGCAGTCGCATTTTTCCATCTACAACATGATACGAAGCCAAATAGTTCAAGGTACAGTTTTCTATTTTCGTAATTCTTTTATGCTGCTGTAAAGAATAGACTTTTCATTTTCTGTTACTACTTGTGATTATCCAATAAACTGGCACCACCACGTCACAAAACTTACATGCACAATGCACGAGCGACTATGTTAAAAATTAGTTAATCAATGTTTATGTTAGAGTCCGTTTTTAACTGTTTCTTTTGCCTTTTTAACGTATACAACTTACTTATAAATTTAAAAGCAATTGACACTTGATTAAGTTAAGTTAGTGTGTATAAGTTTAATGTTACAATATTTCTTGAAAAGGTGCACTTCACAAAGCAGCATGTATATATACTTTAGGTATATTTCTTTTCCTAGATTCACTGTACCTACAGTTAATGCTTAATTTTCTTTTATATGAATTTAAGGTGAACCATTGTAAGTATTTAGACTATAAGATGTTATATATTTTGCTTGCCAATTTTATATGCTTATGTTATGACGCTTTATTTACCAGCACGTAACAAACGATTACGCAACTTCTTGGATTTTATTGTTTTGTAAATAGTCTTACGAGATTGGATGTTAACAATATAGTTTTACAGAGGTTTCCAATGTATTCTTTCTATTTCACCCACGCCCCTCTACGACGTTTTTGAGCTAGCCCGAAGTCTCCCATCCTGTCACCGTTTTGTCGCGGTATTCGGCGTAAGCGATTTCTTTACTTACTCTTACTGTTTTCTTTTGTGTTTGCGCGGAATACCGTAACATATATTTTTGGCAAACCCAACGTGAGGCTGGATTTCAAAATCTTTCTTTTCTACATTTGCTACGATTCAGATCAGTAAGGCCCACCAACATCAACTGCACAAAACGCTACTGAATATGAAGAGATGGAGCTTATGGATGCTACTCCTAAGTTTGTAATGCTTTATTTTGAAATTTAAAAGCTCATCCTGATATAATACACAACATCAAAAGTAAATCCATTCCCATCTAATTCATTCTAAATATAAATATGAAGTGCAGGTTATTTAATAATAATAATAATAATAATTACAGCTGTTTTAATGGTATTGGCAGAATAAATAAAGTAAGGCAGAAAGAGGTTTTAATATCGATACCTGCCATCGTTTAATATGGCTTGTACGGAACTCTTGGCTCGTCCCACTTGGATTTTTTTCAATTTTAATTATATCTTTCATGTATTAATTAATGATATTACAAATTTCGGCCAATCACAAATATTTTACCTGATAGAATTTATTGAAAATGCATTCTGTGCAATAATAAGATAAAAAATACTACAAGTTGATAGACCTACGGCGAGAAACACGTCCTAGCACCACGCATAGCGATGACTTTCGTAGTGCAGTTTACTACACTGTATCGCTTAATTCTCTGGTAATTTGCAGGACAATTAGACTTTCGTCTAAAAATAATATCTTCTAAAGGCCGCTTGACACTATGCTATGCAAGCCGCAATATTGCATGCGTGCTTGCGCTGTTATAAAATTTTGGATCAGCTGGAGCAATTAAAATTGCATTGCACGAGATAGAACCGGGGCTATTTTTCTTACAACAATACAAAAATTTCAGAACTGCCAACACAACAGATATTACCGGCATACCGAGGTTAGACGGGTTGGAAGCACCTATTAATTTTTATGTTGCCAATTTACAATTCACAAACAAAATATTGCATAGTTAATGTCAAGAGACAATTAAAACTTCCGGACATGACGCAATGCAATATCTATTGCATAGCTCTTGCATAGCATAATGTCAAGTGGCTTTAAAAAGTAGCTGTTTCTTATTTGCCCATGAAAAAAGAATAGCAAATTGTATTATCGTATTATCTTGTCCTCGGCCTGGGACTGATAAAAATTAGTTCACTAATCTTTTTATTAGGATCTCTTAAGCCCATGTGGTGAAGGGAATATTCACGAAGAGAGATTCTTGGAAAAAATAATTCTTTAAAAGCAAGCTTCACTTCTGTTAAAATGTATACCACATCCTTGAAGATGTGGTAGCATACAAACAGACAGACAAACAGACAAAGAAGCCTCATTATAGGGATTCCCTGTACATGATTTGTAGATGACTTACTTGACGACGTTTTGTATTAAGTATGTATGAATCTTAAGTGTCAATTTTTTAATTTTTAGATTTGAAATCCCACTCAGAAGGATCAGAAAAACTACTTTTATTAAAATCACAAGGTGATGAAGCAAGTGACGAAGAGACTTTCTCGCTTTTTCTTAAACCAAAGAAGGATCAAATTTTGACTTTTTTCGTATTCATCCTTTACAACCTAAATTATTAGAAACGGGAACTCCGTTACCGTTTGATTATGCCAAAACATTTTACCGTACTACCACTGATAGTGATAAATCAAGTTGTAATCGAAAGTGTGTTACGTTCAAAACCCGGCAAGTAATTTTTTCGGCATTCATTTTTAAAACACCCAAAAATTGTTCAACAAGTTCGATTTCCTACCATTTGTTTTGCCTTGTAAAATCAAACAGCTGCTTAGGAAACTTTACGTTACCAAGTAGTTGTATTTCCTACTACCTGTATGACTACATTTTAACTAAAAGCTGCACGTAAATGCACAGCTTTTTTCTAAAAGATAAGGCCACTTACCACCTGTCTATGTCTGCTTACAAGGAGTTTGTTATCTATAACTATACCGTTATTCTGCAGCTTTTAAGATGGTACAAGGTAATAAGATTGTTTTCTTTTGTTTACAAATCCTTTGATAATTTCGTTATCTGCTTGTAGGCAAGCTGTTACAGTTTGTATTTCGGTAGCTGTTGTCTGGAATTCTGCACACTTGGTTCTTCGGCGATATCTTTGAAAGCCAAATACCTACCCCCATACATGATTCTGGCCTTATAAAATAGAGACCGTGCTTCGAAAGACAAGATTGAATACATCTTCTTACCGAAGATACATGCTGTAAAGTCGCGCTACTAAAAATGTTTTCTAGTATAAGTGAAGTTGGTGGTTCCAGCATACAGCCAATAAAGAAATGCAGTCGCATTTTTCCATCTACAACATGATACGAAGCCAAATAGTTCAAGGTACAGTTTTCTATTTTCGTAATTCTTTTATGCTGCTGTAAAGAATAGACTTTTCATTTTCTGTTACTACTTGTGATTATCCAATAAACTGGCACCACCACGTCACAAAACTTACATGCACAATGCACGAGCGACTATGTTAAAAATTAGTTAATCAATGTTTATGTTAGAGTCCGTTTTTAACTGTTTCTTTTGCCTTTTTAACGTATACAACTTACTTATAAATTTAAAAGCAATTGACACTTGATTAAGTTAAGTTAGTGTGTATAAGTTTAATGTTACAATATTTCTTGAAAAGGTGCACTTCACAAAGCAGCATGTATATATACTTTAGGTATATTTCTTTTCCTAGATTCACTGTACCTACAGTTAATGCTTAATTTTCTTTTATATGAATTTAAGGTGAACCATTGTAAGTATTTAGACTATAAGATGTTATATATTTTGCTTGCCAATTTTATATGCTTATGTTATGACGCTTTATTTACCAGCACGTAACAAACGATTACGCAACTTCTTGGATTTTATTGTTTTGTAAATAGTCTTACGAGATTGGATGTTAACAATATAGTTTTACAGAGGTTTCCAATGTATTCTTTCTATTTCACCCACGCCCCTCTACGACGTTTTTGAGCTAGCCCGAAGTCTCCCATCCTGTCACCGTTTTGTCGCGGTATTCGGCGTAAGCGATTTCTTTACTTACTCTTACTGTTTTCTTTTGTGTTTGCGCGGAATACCGTAACATATATTTTTGGCAAACCCAACGTGAGGCTGGATTTCAAAATCTTTCTTTTCTACATTTGCTATATTTCTGAAACCGTTCTTCTTTACTTAAAAATTCGTATCAGCTTTTTGGAAACCTCTATTCGTACTCCACTTTTCGATTCGAATTTTCTGTTTTCTTTTGTGTTTCCGCGGAATGCCGTAACAAGTGGATAAGTTTTAATGAAGTAAACATTAATTTGTATTGCACAGTATGCATGGTATTTGGCAGTATCTACGAGTCACAATTTATACGGGGCTTTAATGAATGGAAGCATACTTATCAACGAATTGCAGAACATGAAAATTATAAGAATCAATGTAATGCTGTACAATCTTTCATGAGAGAAAAATCGGGACTATCCAATAAACATTAAATAAATTGATTGTTGTATGACAAGTATCAGCAAGAAGTAATGGATAGAAGAGCAGTAATGGTTCAAATAATTGTAGTAATTAAACTAATTGGAAAACAAATGCTACCCTTTCATGGTCATAAGAATGAAGCTGCTTATAACTTAGAAGACGCGTCCGTGAATCATGGGAACTTTTTAGAGCTAATTTTGTTAGTCTCCAAATTTGATGTTGTTTTAAATACCCACGTCACAAAAGCTATTGAAGAAAGCAAACAAAATCAAAGTCGTCAAGCTGTTACAGTTGTCGAAAGTGGTAAATCTAAAACTGGCATTGGAAGAGAAAACTTAGTAACCCTTTTAAGTAATAGGAGAACTACTCTAGTTGTTTTAGAAATTGGTCATGAAATTCTTAGAAAATTTTCCGAAGAAGTACGGCAAGCAGAAATATATTCAGTGACGATGGATACTACCATGGATGTAACAGCGCACAATCAATGTGCATTATTTATTAGATACGTTTTAGATAATAGGGTTGTTGAACGTGCACTTGCTCTAAAGTATGTAACTTCTACAACAGGGGAATACCTATATAACACTTTTCGGAACAGTTTTACAGGATAACATTTCATTGAAGAATTGCATAGCCAATGCATTTGATGGTGCCGCTAATATGAGTGGGCAGTATAACGGAGTGACTACAAAACTGGCAGAAAACTCTGCCACTCGTATTCATACGTGGTGTTACGCTCATGTACCTAATTTTGTAATCACTGACACTACTCAATCTTTAACAGTTTCAGCATCATTCTTTAATCTTTTAAAAGAAGTTCATGTCTTTTATAAAGAATGGTATAAAAGGCTCAATTTGTTTGAAAAATCTGGTAATACAACCGGAGTGCATTTAAAACTCAACGCAATCGGCATTATTCGTTGGAGAAGCAGAAGCGATGCCATCATAAAAACCTTTGGAAGGAAATATATGTGGTTACAGAAGACTCAAAACAGTTCTCATCCAGAAAGATTGTTTTTTGAATTTGGTATTTTCCCTAAAAAAACAATTTCAGAATCGAACTCTTTATTTAAACCCCCGCAAGGAGTCAAGCAAATAGTCTACTCTACAAGTTTTGTTTCTTTGAAATTGTTCTACTTGCTATGATTTATATACAAATTTTTACAATAACTACGCCTGCCTCCGATTATTTGCAAACAGAAAATTTAGATTACGTACAGGCATGGCGATAAATATCAAATGCAACTTGTTACGTGCCCTTTTGGCACTAGACATTTCTTAGTTTAATTTTGATGTGCGTTAGTTTCGCGCCTTAAATTTGAAAGACTTGGCGCGTATTTCCGTTACGTCAGAGTGCGTTCGCGCGAGATCGCGCTGACGGGAGTAGGAGAAAGAGTGGAGGTTTCCGGGAGACGCGGTAACGAGCTTTTTGCCTGTGACTTCCAGAAGAGTGGTTTGGTTTAGGTATCGTATCATATCGTTATCTTTATTTATGTAGATTTTCTTGCCTTATCTGATTGTCGCCCCTATACCGGTTCCTTATTCGTTCTCTACATAGGTAGAAGGTAATTTGCAAGCAGCCTGCCCGAACCGCAGTCCACGACCCTACCACGAACGAGTCCAGGGAGCTCCGCTAGCAGTTAGCCGGAGAGTCACCATCTTTAAATAACCCGGAAGGGGGTCCTAGCAACCATGGAGGAAGCGGGACTTATTCATGTGAGTATTTAACCTTTACGAACTGTTTGTGAATTTGATATTTATTCCGTAATTGCGCGTTTAAATTTGTATATCGTGTGACGTCATTGGCAGATATGCGCGTTAATTTCCACTTGGATTAGCGTTACCAACCGCTGTTGTGTCACATATATCGCGTTCACGGGGAGATAATAAACTAACCAATTAAAAGCAGAACAATGAAATTTTGTTGGCATACTACAATCGGCTAAGCGATTTGTACGGGTTATAAATACAGAACTCGAAAAGATGGATTCCGATATATTCTTAGAAAAATGCTCTTCCACAAAAAATGGAATAGAGCTGTAAAGGTGATGTCAGGTGAAATTGCTCGAGATGAACAGATTGGCGTAGACGCCGAAGATCATTTTAGTTTAACGGTCTACAAAACCGTCATGGTCACAATCGTAAACAGTATTGAGACCAGATTTGCAAAACGCGGAGCTCTTTATGCTGACTTGGAATGTTTCGCATCCCAGAAGATATTCATTAATAAGTCAAAGTCAGTCCCTTTCAAAAGATTCATTAAACATTTGTGAAGTAGTTCCATCACTGGAAAAAGAAAAATTGAAGGAGGAACTTGTGGCATTTTCTAAACTTTGGCCTCATTTGTCTAAACGCGATTTTCAAGACATTACTCGAGTCGTTCAAATCATAAATTGGAAACTTATCTATAATTTTCAAGTACAGAATTAGAAGACGAAAACGAAGAGGTGATTATGGATATGACTACCGCTAAATGCAAAAAAACTCAGTGTAACTCGTGCTTGTTTTGTGTTTATTTAATACTGTGTGATTATAATCCATATTCCGTAGAATTTAAGCAATTATTCATTGTTTACAAATTTCTTTTAACAATTCCATTAACACAAGTGTCATGCGAACGACCGTATTCAAGACTTAAATTATTAAAGACTAGACTTCGCACTTGTATTGTGCAAGAGAATTTGGAAGCTTTGTTTTGTATGGCTCGCGAGCCTGAAATAACAAACAGTATTACACCAGAAGTTGTAATTGAAAAAATTTGCGAAAACAGTAAGGTATTCAAGAACTATTTTCAGTGGTCCTAACCGTTTATGTGTACTATATAACAGAATATTTACCTATAGTTTTCATTTTATGTTTTTCAAATGTTTTATGGAAAAGCATTTCAAGGACTAATCTTTTCAAGGGTATTATTAATATTTTTATTCTAATATTCATTTTTATTTAAGAAACACTTCTACGGTACGGTGGTTAATGTATGACGATAGTATGGCCAACCACACGATGCAATATTTTCATGTTGCCAATAAATTAGAAAAAGTTAAATATCGTTTAATCAAGTAACGAATCGGGGTTGGGCCCTCATAAAGGAAATATTCCCGGGCCCTCCAAGGTATTCCAGCACGCGCCTGCTGTGTTACAAGCAATGCAGCTGTCTGGAACGATATAATGGGTACTCTTGGCAACAACTTTGTGGGCTTGGTTTTATCAACAAGCATCTGTAATATGGACCAAATTTTGAGCTCGTTTCGCACACACAAGCACTCAAAGATATGATGATGCTATTTTCTGTGGAACATATGGCTCAATTCATTGCACATGTTGTGCATGCCCCTCGGAAACCCCCTGCTATGCCAACCTTTAAGGTTATCATGCATCTCGATTTAGCATTGATTTAGCTAACGTTCAGACAGGACCGCGCAAAAAGATAGGTAGTTCTAATCACGGTCTCATCCACCTTAAGAACAAGAAACAGGTCAAACTCCAGTTCATTTGTTTTCTTAACCCCTATCCACGACTTGTAAAACTTACGGTTTGGGTGGTGATGTGCTACAAGTTGATTTTGGACAAGTGTTTTGATACTTTTTGTCGTCACTATATGACGTCTTTTGTAACCCCTACTACAGTCTATTACAGGCCTCTCTTAGTTGCCCTTAGTGCGGCAATAAACTACAGATTAGACGTCTGTAAAGTTTTTGACCCTGTAGTTTTGACCCAGGTGTTTTAAGTGTAATGTATATAATCATACATCCCATTCGTGTAAAAATAATATCAGCTGTCCAAGATGTGAATTGACTCATAAGCTTAAATCTTGCACTGCTACCCACTTTCAAGTCTGCTGTGTTAACTGCACAAAAGCAAATCAAAGATTAGGAAAAAATGTGGATACTAAACATGCAGCTTGGGATCACAATTTGTGCTCTGTCTACCAGCAAAATATCACTAAACTCAAGTCCGATCTTTTTGTTAAATACTAACGTATTACAGTTAATAAGATGAAATAATAGCAGACTTTTATGCAAAGCCCAAATGTTCATTTAAAACCGAGCTAGTAATTGAAAGATGGAAAATATAAGGTCTTGGGCAGGACTTGAACCTGTATCTTGGTCTTTCGCGGACCATACGTTTTCCAATTACGCCACCGAGACAGATGACGGCAATTGGAAAATTTACAAATCCAAATCATGTACACAATCATACATCAACCTAACTTTCAATTACGTTTAGAATTTTTGTCAATCATATCCGAAAGTATCAAGTTTTTGACACTCAATTACTCGCTCGATTTGAAATGATCATTTGGGCTTTGCATAAAAGTCTAAGTTATTATTTCATCTTGTTAACTATAATACGTTAGTATTTATCAACTTAACTTGTGTAAATAACTACCTAATACATTTATATATTTAATAGTTGCCTTATAGCCGTAATTTTTGGGTATCGCTTCCTGTCAATAACTGACATAAGTCAAAAACTGGACGCTGACAGATATGATTGACAAAAATGCCAAACGTAATTGAAAGTTAGGTTGTGTACATGATTTAGATTTGTAAATTTTCCAATTGCCGTCATCGGTCTCGGTGGCGTAATTGGAAAACGCATGGTCCGCGAAAGACCAAGATACAGGTTCAAGTCCTGCCCAAGACCTTATATTTTTCATCTTTCAATTACTAGCTCGATTTGAAATGACCATTTGGGCTTTGCATAAAAGTCTGTTATTATTTCATCTTATTAACTGTAATACGTTAGTATTTATCAACTTACCTTGTGTAAAAAACTACCTAATATATATATATATATATATATATATATATATATATATATATATTGTTATGATAAGGGGGTTATTTAGGGGTATTTTGAGTCATAATGAATACGCAAAACACGTAAATAGTACTGGGAGTTAGAAAACCGCAATTATTTAGCATGAAAAATAAGTAATTTGTATATTATGCAAAGAGCAAACATTTAACACTCTGTATAAGGATCGCAATTGATTTTAATTAATGCCGAGAAGCATATCATTCAACAATAAACACACATTCAGCAAAAGAAATAATTCTACACGCAATCAAACTTGTCCTAAACCAAAAGTATTCATAAATTGCAAATCAATATGCGTTAAATGCAGTAAAAAGCTAGAAAATCATAATGCAATTCACATTAAACAAGCGATAATGAAAGCAGCTAACATAGTGTTTTGATAAGAAACGCATCTTCGAAATAAGTACGCTTCGGAAACGCAGAAATTTATGTCACTTTGTCTACGTGATTTTCTACATGGAGTTAATACAGATCCCAAAACATTATTTTGACAAACAAAGCCATAAGTGAAATTACGTGCCAAGGCGAATTAGAAATTCCTGTAACAACATCAAAACAGACGGTATAAAATAAATACAAACTAGAAATACACTAGAACCTACGTGATCAAGGAATCGTTTCGACAAGGCAATATCATAGATAAACCAGTAAAATCCAAAAATATCCAAAACAACCGATAGTTGGTCGTAAACTTTGAACAACAGCTCAGATAAACCAATAAATTTTTAAATGGGGCGTAGGCTATATAACGCGCAAGTTTGATAAGCAGACAGTCTTAGTTTGAACCAAGTACAAGCTGCATTACTGATACTTAAGAATTTACGCGTCGATTAAATATTCAAATTAAAGAATAAAAAGTTTGTGAAAAGTGAAGTTATAAAATATTGTTAAGAGCTACTATTAGGCAACCCGTCAAACACACAAGCGCCGTAAGCAATGTATATACTACAGAAACCTAGAACTTTCTAGCATATACCGGAGTATGAGTCATCTATTTAATTATAGGGTATATGTAAGATCGGTGATTAATGTAGGAGTTAGTCTATATCAGAATGTCATATATAAATCATCTCGTATATAGTTAGTGGTTCACTACGTTCTGAAAGTCTTTTAGTAAATAAAAATTTGTATTATGTGAACGTGTCTATTGTATAGACAGCTTGTAGAATACATAAATAGACAAAAGTGTGATAAATAAATAGTAGTTTTAATGTTGTTAATAGACCTATGGTTAAGAATTTAGTTTAAGAAGATATTAGTGCTTGTAAATAGCATTAGTGTGATAGTGCTTCATTGTCAGGTGGACTGAAAACATCTATAAATAAGGCATATACTGTTAATTGGACTTGTGAACAGTGAGTAATAAAGACTTTTGTTCTTACTTGTTTTAAATTGGTGAAACACATTAACAGTAGCGGGCTAGAATATTTTAAATTAATTATAGTGAAAATATATAAGACACGCTTAGCCGTTTGTTGGAAAACATAAGTAGAAATTTATTAATTAATTTAGGTTAAAAATTTATAATTTAGGGCTCTAAGTGATAGTGCAAAAATTCTAAATCTAACTCTACGTGACAGTACAAAATCTAAGTCTAAGGAGACAGTACAAAATTCTAAGTAATATTACAAAAATTCTGAGAGACATTAAGAAAATTGAAGGGAGATCACATTAAACGGGGTAAAACTTGGAAGCTAAATAAACTCAACTGAATGCGATATTGGGGTATTGATCCACAGTACGCAGCAGAGAGACGCACAAGGAAAACTACAGGTCAGAACTATCTAGCATACGACATTATTTTCTATTTATTAATTTTGAACATTGATCATATTAAGGCATTATTTTCTATTTATCGTTTTTGAACATAGAACATATTTTATACTTGAATAATTTTATGTAAGGAGTCAACAAAAATTTCATCTGATACGTGAAAAATTTCGTAAACAAAGGGAAAATCTTGAACGTACAGCGAAATTTCCAGTAGAGTACAACGTCATTTTGCTGGTTTTAAAATAAGGAAAGGGAGCTTTAATTTTTGGAGATAAACAATTTAAAATTTATTGTTATTTGATTCGGGGGCTCATTTTTGTCACACAGTTAAAAAGATTAAGCTGTGAAGTGTAAATCATATTTCATTTCTCATTATACAAATATCAATCGACTTCGTTTCATCATTCAAAGCAGGAAACGTTTTAGCGAAAAAGGGGTAAATTATGTGAGTATCGTAACGTTGTGCACTCTGTGTGAATTAATCTGGGCTAGCCGAGGCACATTCAAATTTTAGGGTATTAAAATACAGAGAGCGGTAGTGATCAGAAGGAGACTGAGAATATAATTACATCGACGTGCAGCGTCATCATATATATATATATATATATATATATATATATATATTGCTGTGATAAGGGGTTGCTTAAGGGTGCACGTTATAGTAAAGGTCGTCCGGGAATGAGTAATTAGAATAGCCAGCAGAAAACTACACTTATTTAAGGAGATAATTAAGAAGTAGACATAGTTTGTAGATAGTAAGTAGTCAACACCCTGTATATAGAGTATAGATAGTTTTGGGCGACGCAGGTAAACATAGGAAGACGCATAGTTGGCGTAGGAATGAGAAATACATGTATTAAGTAGATAGTAAATATTAAATACCCTGTAGATAAAGTTTAGTTAATTTAGGTAAAACAAATAAGGATATTTTTCAGTGGAAGCACGCGTATATTGAGAAATAAATGATAAAGTGTAATTAGACACGCATTAAGAAGAAGAGTTCCAGATGATTGAATTAATACGGATATAGAAATAGAGTTTCAGGTAGTTAATATAAACGCGTACAAAGATCTAACCATTTTGATAAGAGAAATGATTAAAAATTGCGAGAATCGTATGTAAACATGAAAATTTAAAGTCGGGTTGCATCAGTTGTTTATAGAAAAGCAAGTAATCTATCAAAATACAGCATGTTGACAATGAAAGACAGCTGCGGGCAGGTTGTGATTATGGGAAAACGTGGAGCATTACATCAGAAACTGCTCGAAATAAAATTATTTGATTGGTCAGAGACAAGCGACGAGTTCTAGACCAAACCCACGGATGGAGTGGGAATTCGAGATTATATTAGCAAGCACCTTGATAAGAAAGTCAGTTTTGAACTCGATGAAGGCCGAAGTGCATTGCCATTAAACAAAGTAGTACGTAATAAGTATAAAAGTGAAAAATAAAATGAGTGCGAATATGAAGATTACAATTGCCGTTTAAACGTAAGTACGTTTTTAATGAATTTATTATAAACTAAGACATAAAAATAATAGGGTTTCGAGGTCTGAGGGAAATAGACTAGGATTCTGATGTTAAGAAAAAAATACAGTAATACAATTTAAATGTCAAGGCGAAAAGAAGAATAATACAATTTTGAAGTACAGGGGTGAAACAAACTACAATTTTAAGTCTGGGGCAAGAATGATAAAAGTCTAAGTTTGAAGAAATTTGAAATAAATTGGGGTGTATAATTTAATAATGGTGGTCCATTGTGTAATGGCAATAATTTAAATGGAATCCAGAATTGGGGAAGATCATTTTTATTGGAAGCGTCGATGTGAAAAAAATAAAACCAGGTCAGATTTTTAGTTATAAGACATTTTGTTTTTCTATATAAATTTTTATTTTTAATATTGAATTTGCTAAATATGATATGCTTGTGAAGAAGTCAACAAAAGAGGTTGCATACGTATTGAATGAGTAATATGAAAACAGGTTTAGAATATTCTACACTTTGTTGGTAAAGATAATAAATTTTCTTTGGTGACTTTGGGTTTTTGAGTACATACTAGATGGTTGTTAATAAATGAAATTTATAAGAAATGTATTACAAATAATTTCAAAAGCTGTACATAACATATTGGTTTCATTATATAAAATCTAAATTTACTGAATTTTATAATTGCAAATAAATGCTAGCCGAGGTCATAAGATTTAAATAGTACAAAGGCGGAGCCACAAGTTGAATAGGAAAGTGATAACCCGCAAGGCGGTAACGTATCGAATTTTGCCATTGGTAGATAGAGTTGTTTAAAGATAAAGTCCAGTTGATAGCAATATTAAGAAAACAGCTGGAGGAGGAGATAATTACACTTAATAGTGAATATTAAAATGGTGGCCCAATAATTTAGAGTACGTAGCAAATAAATAATGCAGCCCAAAGTAGGGGCATGATAATTCTTCTAATATCATAGCAATATATATATTGCTATAATTGTAGGGTAGTTTAGGGGTTGATTAAGTCACAGGGGTCGTAAAATAAATAAAAGAAACATCCAGTTAACAAAAGCACATAATTACAGATATTATAAGAGTAAATATGTCACTATACATATTGTTATTTGAGAACACACTGTATATAAAAGTTCAATAGATTAAACGCATAAGAAATAGAAATATCTAAGAGTAGTTACGAGCAAAGATAAGATTTAGAAACGTAACGAAATGCATCAAAATTAAATCAACGGAAAACCTGTATGAATTGGCTTGATAAATGTTTAATCAGTGCGTAAAATATATCATCGTATACGCAGGCTAAAATTATGCATTATTTGAATAAATCGTACGTGATATAAAGTATTACATTTGTTCAAAAATCCAATTTAACTAGGAAATAAACAAACACCAAATTTATTTTGGTTTAGATTAGAATAAGCGATCAACAATGAATACGTGACTTAATGAACGAAAATTTGTGGGATTTCTCAATTAAATATCATGGTATGTAAATGAATATGTGACAATTTAAGCAGTCATCCAAGTAATTGAACGATATACTTGGTAAAATTCCCGAAGTACACAAAAGATAAAGACAAATGGTGTCGCCCCAACACGTGAAACAACGAATAGAAAACAATAGGCAAGGCCTATAAATACGATAACAATTGAGCGACGAGTTTAGTATACATTTTAAACTGGGCATCAAGATACTCAGAAGTGCTAAATTATTCACGTAAACCAGTCATACGAAAGTAAATGAAAAATTATTTTATAAAAGTGTAAAAATTGTGCAAGTGAGCTGATCTATTATAGACGTAAGTAAACAAATTTAGTAAAAATATACAGTTTCTAACATAAATAAAACAGGGCTGGAAACGAATCTGGAGACGACTCTGGAGATTACTCTGGTTAATCACCTTCTGTTAAACTAGTTTTGGTAATCACAGACATGGTAAATGTTCTATTACTGTTTTGTTAATTACGGAGATGGAAAACCTTTTATTTACTGATATACAATTTGAATCTTAAATTGGATTAACTTATGGGATTTTGAATAACGATTTGAATAGTGTTTTGGTTTTGATGTCGACCTCCAAATTCGACTCTAAATATTCAGACTGGACACGAAAACTCTTGGGGGATGCAGAGAAACTACTGAACCATTCCAGGTTAGCTATATTGATATAATTTATTTCTGTAAACTGTTTTAATTCAATGTTTTTTTGCAAATGTAAGAGCCAACAAAACTGGGGTTTCTTTGATCAATTTATGAAAGGTAATAGGCATCTTGAAACGTTTCAAAAGGTCTCTAAATATAACAAAAAGCTCGTTTTGCTGGCTTCAAATTCTTAAATCTGGTATATATAAATATTCTGAAAAAATGGAAGATTTTAAGAAGGTTGTAAATATTTAATCATTATATTGTGTATTGTAGAATTGCTTTATTTAATTGAATCAGCTAGTTGAAGCAACGAAAGTCCATAACTTAACATTTCACATCATAAGTGCTTGATTAATAAAACATCGTAGGGGCTGAAGAAGTATCACAGCATTTTATGGTATGCCTAATCGTGGGGCAGAAATATCACAGCAATATATATTGTCGTGGAATTATAGGTTAAATAGGTCTATATAATAAAATTTAACAACTGTGTATATAGGAAATAACAACAATTTATTTACGCGCCAAACTAATCAGTTTAGATAATGAAAAACGGAAAGTTATTACGATATTTTTGTATTTCTAAATCAGAAGGCTAAAATTGCAAAACGGATAGAAGCTTTAAGGTAGATGAAAACTCAAGGAAACGCATAATTAGGTGTAATATTTTAAATCAAGCGCATCGAATCAGAAACGGAGCTTTTGAGTATAGAAAATCAATAATTTAAACGCATATTTACATTTAAATAAACGAAACATTCGTTATACAAATCCTAAGAAGTGGTAAACTCTGAATTATTATTTTAAATAGACAATGTTGCTTTGAAGAAACACCTGTTAGTTAAAAGTCAAGTCCAAAGAACTGAAATATACGTTGTGATAGAATTTCTATGGAATTGTTTGTAACGGTCGCTCCGACAAGCTGCTAATATAACAAGTGCCCTGAAGACTAAGGGAAAGGAAAGATCTATAATGTAAAACAGATAGAGAACACGTATAAGAAAACGTTGGTTATAACACATGCCTAAAATACACGGGAGACTTGAAGGCCAACAACAATATCGATTTTCTGTAGCTTGAGAGGGGTTCTAAAAGAGACAATAAATATGGGCGAAACGAAGTAAGGTAGCTAGGAGGTGAAACGTTATAACGGGGAAAAGCAATATCATTGGTCGAAGGCTAGCAGTTTTGAGAAGCTCGCGTCCGTTGAGGTTATTGAACGAATTTCAGTGTAACAGCAAAATAAACTAGGAATTTTTCAGACGTTACGATCAAAATTTGGAGAATTGGTTTTAAAAATAAGCTTTTCGATGAAAGAGGTTCCGTGAGGAGTCGACGGGGAGAATTATTAAAGCTCTCTTGTTCTTAGATCTTATATCGTTTAGATCTCTTACGTAAATGCTAGTATAAGCTCTTACGTTGTATTGATTACGAGCTTATTCGTTGAAGTAGCATACAACCTCCTATTTTAAAGTGTGTAAAGCTGGTAATAACGTACCGGAATATATTAAAAGTGATTTGCACAAGTGGGTGCTAGCGTTACATAAGGTGCAGTTATTACACGATACAATCGAATGATAGGATGGTACTTGGGTAAGCGAATCGAAATTATCCGGGTAAAATATTAAAGGTGGTTGCAGAGATTTGGATAGTGAGTGGGGATCAGTTGGATCCAGGCACAATCACGAAGAATATGGACACAACGACGAGGTTTTTTGGTACACATCTTTAGAGGAAACGATGGACGAAGCTTACTCCAGGTAAAGAAAATTAATTTCTTGCTTTCTGCTTGAACATTTGTGCTGATATTTTTGTGTTTGAGTGTTTTGACTTATTGGGGGTGTATTTTATACCATAAAAACTCATTTAAAAGGGTGTATGTACAGGACAATTAATATTGATTATTTAAAAATGTTTATTGATGATATTAAAATGTTGTTGTAAGGAGTAAACGGGTCTTTAGCTTTATTTTAAACAAAAATGCGAGGTTTAAGAGCATTTAGAGTGACTGGGTTATACTGAGCTCAAAATAGACCAGATAAAAATCAATTTAGGGTTGCATGACGGGCCCATCTACTCGTCTAAAATAAAATTGTTGAAATATATTAAAATCATAAAATTTCAAACGATTTAAAGATTGAGATGGTAACAGTTTTTTTATCAAACTATATATACCAATGTGTAGATATTTTCGTGCTTATGGAAACTTGTTAATATGTGTAAATGAAAAGGTTGTATGTCTTGTTGCATTATTTGAGTGGTAATTTCATTTGACTGTGTTTGTGAGAAAGGAATGTACTTAGGATGATAGGTATTTAAGAAAAAGCAGATTTCTGAGCTAGCCAGAGCAATACAGAAATAAGGAAGAGTTCTAAAGGAGAGTAAGAATTTTTTTATTATATATATATATATATATATATATATATATACATTACACTATTATAAAATTAGACATGTGCAAATTAGATGTATATATTTTTATTGTTGGCGTGCTTCGCCAGTTCCGGATGTTGGCGGGCTTGCATTTCCTTGGTCGAGTGCGCCTATTAGAACTTCGTCCATGGTTATTATAATAATTTTTTTTCTGATCACCTGCATTGTTATTGAGTATTGCGTGTTTTCTCCGTCCGTTGCGTTCTATGCTGGTCGCACATACTGTTATTTCCTGCATGCGTAGTGTTTCTGCTTGCCCTTGATTTACCATGATAATTATAATTAAAACTAGAGCCTTTATTTCTCGGTGCGTTTGTTGAATTAGAATATAACACTGTTGTATTGTTTCTGTTTGTTGCCAACGTAATGTTTATGTATTTAGTGATCGCATCTTTAACGTTGGTAAAAGTACCTGCTTGCATAACTATTTTGACATCGTTACTTACTGCATTATCAATGATGCTTCTCACTATATGTTTAGTCACATGTCTTCCAACTTCAGTAAGGATGCTTTCTGAAAGGTAGACTCTTTTTAGTTGTGGTGCTAATCCAGTTCGTTGGCATACCGTGTATTTGATTTTCCGTACTGACCTAATTGCATAACTTTGTAAGAAACCAAATCTATATTTTCAGGTTTATTGGCATTCTTCAATTTTGATACGCGTTTTGCTTCTAAGATTAATTAAATATGAATCTAATAGATTGTTAAAAACTTATAAACTTTCATACTGCTTATCCGACGTTTCATAACGTTTCACTACGACAGTTGGCAGCACAAAATAATCACGTACATAATATTGCACAAGATATTACGTCATTATTGCGTCTCAAATTTGTATCACATACAAAGAAAAAGATAAAATGTACTCACGTAAAATGTGGAGCTCTTTACAACATTGCAGCTATCATGGCGGCAGGATCTCGGCGTTGATTGGGCGTGAGTCGGCCTTCGCCCTCGTCGATACCAAATTAATTTGTCTTCCCTCTTTTTTTGTTGTAGCGATACGATAAGAATAAGGAAGAGAGCGATAAAGGTGCGATACAGGAAACCTACACATCTAAAAGAGAAGACAAGATAAAAAGACGACACAGATCAACCTCACTGTTTGACGTTTCGTTCTCTAGTCCCGTCGTGTCGGAAAAACACCACTTCGTTCCACACTCCGCGCCTGCGCATTCTCTGGCGCCTACGCAACTGTCTAAAGTGACGAAAATGCACGCACAA